>WOXC01003375.1:0-609451 GCA_011680675.1 Gymnobelideus leadbeateri
TTATTTTTTATGTATTTGGTATATAATTATATATGAAAGTACTCTTTCCTCCAGTAGAATGCAAGTTCTTTGTGAACATGGACTATTTTTTTTTTTTTTGGTCTTTGTATCCTGAGGGACTGGCACATACAAGATGCGTGATAAATGTTTGCTAATTGGTTCATTAATGAAAAGATCTCTAAAGTTTCTCCTTGCTCTAAAAATGTATGATCTTATTATCCAATTCTATTAAATTCAACACAATATTTACCAAGCACCCACAATGTGCAAATTTCTGTACTAGGTCTGAGGAAGTAGGGGAAAAACTCCACGTACCCTCAATGAGATTACAGTCTCATAGGGGAAATAAGACATGGACACATATCTGTGCTACAATGGAGAATGTGATAATGTCAAAGGAGAAATCTAGGCAGTGAGGTGGCACCATGGATAGAGCACTGGGCCTAGAGGCAGAGAGATTTGAGTTCAAATCTAGCCTCAGACCCTTACTAGCTATATGACCTTGGACAAATCATTTAACTTTTCTCTGACTCAGTTTCCTCAACTGTAAAGTGGGGATAAACCCCACCCACCCCTACCTCCCAGGGTTGTTGTGAGGATAGAATGAAATAATCATTATAAAGTGCTTAGCATAGCCAACCACATAATAGGTGCTAAATAAATACTTGCTTCTTTCCTAAGCATAATAATGCTTAGAGAAAGGGAAAAACTCATTCAGCTATGAATCAGATTAAAGGAGATTACATGGAATAACAGTCACCTGAAATGGACCTTGAAACAACAGAAAGATTGCAAAAAATATGATAAGGAAGAGTGAGTATCAAGTGGGGGTGGGGGGATTGCTGGTCAAATGCATAGGTATAGGAAAGGACAGATAAAATTGAGGCATGGTTAGAACAATGCTATGTGTGTTCAGTAAATATTAATAATTCTAGCATGATCTCCAGTTAATGCTTTTCTAAAAAATTATCTTTCCCCCCCCTCTTCTCCTGATCATTTTGTTTAATATCACATGCCTTCAATGAATATGTCCTTTAACCAAAAAAAGGTGATGAGGAAAATGGTTTTATTTGCATCCTTTCCCAGCTTGTGGGGGAGCGGGGTGAAATGTGTCTAGTTATATGAGATTTATAATTCACAAGGTGGTTTTGGTATTCAAATAAAAATTTTGTGATACGCTTTTTTTTTTTTGGTGGGCTGGGATTTCCCAAAAACCAAGAGAAGAGTGCCAATAGTATTTTTTTTTACCCACCTCTTTGGAGTTTTGGCTTTTACAAAAATTCCAGAACAAGGAACTATTTTCACTTAAAGACAATCCTGAATGTCACAATCTATTCACAAAAGTGAAACCAGATCCTTCTGCAAAGAGCTGAACTGATTTTTACCAGTAAACTTTGAATGAAGCTTTAATTTAAAAAAATGGCAATTATGACACATCAACATGTTTAAACAATAAAATAATCCTTGACTCTGAATTGAGGTCAAATCCCTCTACTGGTTATCTTCTTTCCCATATTGGTACAAAGTTGGTGGTTAATGTCAGGGAGACCCCTAGGCTATGTCTATGTAGTGCTAAAACATCTGGATGACAATTGAAAAACTTCAACCATACACCTGGACAGTCTGGTTTTATAATGCTGCACATCTGGAATTGTGAAACATTTGCATGATTGACTGAGTGTTTTCCTTTCTATCTGCCTGTTTGGTGGCATTTGTACACAGCTTTGGTTTCTCTGCTGGGAGGAAGAATTATATATGATATGCTGAATTATTCTTCATGTATTCTTTCTTTTTTGTTCAAGGTCACATAGGAAGCTAGTGACAAAGTCAAAATCATAACCCAGGTCCTTTGACTGTCAGTTTGGACAAGAGGAGCCTTAGCCATAGGGACTAATGCAGTACTTTCTATGACTTGTGCTGCTGTGTAGCAAATCATAATCAAAGGAGAGGCTATGTTTCAAGAAGCCCAGATGAGGGATGAAAAGCTGAGGAATATTTGACTCAGAGCATGAGGGGACCTTAGAGGTTACTGAGCCCAATCCCTTTATTTTATAGTTGAGGAAACTGAAGCTCAGAGAAAGGAAGGGTCTCAGAGCTAGTAAGTAAGGACATAGCTGGGATATGAACCCAGATCTTCTGAATCCAAATTATGAATGCTTTCCATTGCACCAGTCAGACTCCCTTCGTACCCCACCTTTCCGTTCATTTCTACACATGTCTAACCAGGAGGTTGTGAAATATGAGAGTTCTGAGATGATGAAAAGGATATAAATGTGCAAAAATTGTCGTGTACAGCTCAGACTTTTTTGGAGCTAGCCTATCTATTTGACATTCCTGATTTCCAAAGGCTATTCATCCTCTTAGAAAAGGAATCCATGGCCCAATAGAATTGTATAAGCCTGGGGTGGCTAGGTGGCAGAGGAGTCGGGATGACCCGGGATTAGTCCCGGCCTCAGAAAATGAGCACCCACACATAAATAATGACTGACCATGTAACCTCGAGCAAGTTACTTAACACCAATTGCTTAAAAAAAAATTGTATAAGCCACTGGTTAAAAAAAATCAATTTTGGGGCGGCTAGGTGGCGCAGTGAGTAAGAGCGCTGGCCTCGGAGTTGGGATGACCCGAGATTGGATCCGGCCGTGTAACCTTGAGCAAGTTACTTAACCCCAATTGCTTTAAAAAAAAAAAAAAAAAGAAAAGAAAAGAAAAAAATCAATTTCACCTTGTAAGTTATCCACAGACACCTGGTATCCTATATAGCAATCGTTTTGTCTCCAAAGCAAATACTATCAGCTCTAGTTTATTTGTAGATCTTTGTAGATCTGAGCTCCACAGCTCAGCCCAAAATGGCCTTTTGTTAGACACATACACACAACCTCAAACTGGATTTCTCATGGAAATCTCAAACCCGGTATGTCCAAAACTGAAATTCCCTTTTACTGTCAAGGGTAGCACAGTCCTCTGAGGCTCACAAACCCAACAGTCACACTCCACTCCTCAGTCTCTTTCATTGTCCCATATCTAATGTATTGTCAAGTCTTCTTTTTTTTTAACCTTTGTAACATCTTCCTTATACCTCTCCTTGCCTCTGATGTCATCTTTTACCTTGGTACAGGCCCTCATCTCCTTGTGCCTGAACTATTGAAGTAGCCTGCTAGTTTCTTCCTTTGTCTTAGGTCTCTTTCCACTAAGGTCCATCTTTTCTTAGTTGTCCGATCTTCCTGAAGTACAAATCTGACCTTGTCACCCTCTGTTCAATCAACTCTAGTGGCTCACTATTACTCCCAGAATCAAATATAAAGTCCTTTATTTAACCAGCCCTCCTCCTATCTTTCCAGGCTTCTTAAACCTTACTCCCTCCACTTAGTCTGTGACCCAGCGACACTGACCTCCTCGCTGTTCCTTGAACATGTCACTCCTTTTCTTGACTCTAGCCACGTTCACCATTTGTCCCCAATGTCTGAAATCTTTTCCCTTGTCTTATCTCCATTTTCTTACTTCCTGACTTCCTTCAAACTTCAGCTAAAATTCCACTTTCTATGGAAACTGTTCCAAGTCATCCTTAATCTTTGTGTCTTCTCACTGAGAGGACCCCCCAATTTATCCTTTATTTATCATATGTGTTCATAGTTGGTCACGTATTGTCATCCCCTACTAGACTGATCTCTCTGAGAACAGTGACCATTTTTTTTTGCCTGTTTTTGTATACCTATTGCTATCCACTGTGCCTGGCACATAGTAGACATTTAAATGATTGTTGACTTGATACACATACCCACACACATATTCACTCACACACATTTGGCATTTTATGTCTATGCTTTTTCATTTACTCATTTATTCACTCACTTATTCATTCACCTATTTATTTATGTCTCACCTCCATGTTTCTGTGCAGATTGACTCCTGTGCCTAGAATCCAATGCTTTGTCATCTTTGCTTTTTAGAATTCCTAGTTTCCATGAATGCTGAGTTCAAGTACTATCTCTTGTATGATGCCTTCCCTGATTCCCCCCAATCTCCCAGTAGCTAAAGTTTATACCCCCATCTCAAAATATTATCCTGCAAATACCTATGTGTGGGCATATTGTCTCCACCAGTAGAATGTAAATTCCTTGAGGAACCAAAGACTTTCCTGATTGTCTTTATATTTCTAGTACATAGCATTTCCACTGGCTTAATATTGTGAGATGAGGAAAACTGAGGACAGGTTTGAGTATCTTGCCCAAGACCATACAGCTAGTGAGTTGCAGCAGAAGCCAGGTCTTCTGATTCCCAGTTTAGTGCTATTTATACTCCAATAAAGGGCATATGGTGACTGTGTTATGAAAGCCAAGAAGAAGATGATGGTATCCATGGCCCATATTTCCTCTTGACCTTGGGAATAAAAAGCATTCTGGCAGAGTTCAGGAGCAGACTCTGACAAGGCCATCTAATTTCATGGATCAGAAGTCTGAAGACTAGGATTTTCCACTACATTGTCAAATTTACAGCCCTGTTAAACACTTCCTCATATAAGGCCCATCCTAGTTAGAATGACAGCCTTAAGAATTGCCAAAGCTGGGAACTTTCCCTAAAAATCAAAGAGAATAGAGGAATGAATAACATACACATGATTGGAAAGCACCTGGAAATGTAATGACATGTCATCAATTATTAACAATAATAAAAACAGTAGTATCTGTTGAATGATTTTTTAGGATGAGATGAGCTCTTGCCTGTAATTTAACCTTGCACTCAGCAATTCCGACTTCAGAGGAAGCTTTGCGACAGGAAGATTTGCTGGGCCCAAGAAAGGAGAGGACTTGTTTATCATTCATTGAGGTTTAGCTTTTACAGGTAAATTATCTTCTTTAGAATAAAAGCAGATGTTTGTTTAGTCATTACTCCGTCACCAGGACTTTCTGAGCACAATATGTATTATTTATCTAGAGCTGAGACTTTTCTAACATCTACCCACTGGGCCTATGTTTACAGAAGACTAAATGGCCTCTAATGATTATCATAAAGACTCTAATGAAAACCATGCACTTTGCTATGGGAAATCCAACTTCCAATCTTATTGATTCCTATATAAACAGTGAATTCACAGCACACTTGACTACCCAGCTTCCTCCTGACCAGCTGATTCAGAATTACAAACTGTAAGGTTTGTCTGGGTTAGCAATGGGGTCAGTGATGTTAGAGTTAGACACAGTGACCATAGGAGAAGTTATAGCTGAGAAGAAACAGAAAAACTAAAAACAAAGTGATGACTTTCTAATACAAAACTGGATGTTCACAATGGTGGCCTTAACTCATGCCAACACAGTCATATATATTCAGCATCCTCTATTTAAGAAACAGAGAAGCAGGAAATCCATTTTTAAGACATGTTCGTCAAAAATGATGGACATGTTAAAAATTGTTCTGGTATGTGATAAGTTTCAGTTGTTGGCAAAACTCACTCCCATAGAATACTGCATTCCACTCTGGTATTAGTTAAAGGGTCAGTGCAGCATTCAGTGGAAGTTTGCATAGATGGTATTATTTACAATGAGCAAAGGGAATGCTGAATTTGGAGTCAAAAGACCTCGAGTGTGAGTGTTGCTTCTGCTACTTACTGCCTGAATGACCTTGAACAAGTAAATTAATATCCCTGGGCTGTAGTTTTCTTATTGTAAAATTAAATAGCTGGACTTTAGAAAGTGTGGTATGATGGAAAGAATATGGATTTTGAGTCAGAGGACTCCAAATCCCAGCTCCATCTTGGAAAAGTCTCTTCACATTTCTAGACCTCAGTTTCCACATTTATAAAATGAAGGAATTGGATTAGAAGACCTCTGAGGTCTCTTTCAGCTTCAAATCTAAGCCCTTTGATTTCTAAACCCCCCCCCAGCTTTACAGGTCTAAAGACCCCATGACCTCAATTTCCTTCAGGAAGTGGAGGGTGGGAAGCCAGGAGAAGAAAGAAGACCTATTAGGGAGGATGTGATTGCTCTCTTTACATATTTGAAGAATGATTAGGATTGTTTTATTTGACCCTTCTGGAGAAATAGGAGCAATGGGAGGAAATTTCAGGCAGAAAGATTTAAGCCATAAAAACAACAACAACAACAAAAAGAATTTTTTCTAACCAAGTAGAACATATTGCTGTGGGTGGTAGTAGGTTTCCCCTCACTGAAGAACTTACAGAAAAGGCCAGAAAGCCTGCTTTAAGGATGTTGTAGAGGGCATTTTTGTTCAACTACAGCCTCTAATAGATGGCCTCTGAGCTCCCTTCTGACTCCAAGATCCTTTGGGTTCTGTGAGTGGTTGTAGCCTTCCCTCTCCTACCCGGTCCTCCCCTTCCCAAGTTGAGGGGAAATAAGAGCTGGAAATGAATCTTTTGATCTATCTGCTTTATATCTCTGTTTAAAGATAGCATTTACTCGTTGCAGCAATGGGAAAGGAAGTTTATTAGAAGTGAGACAGCAATTAAATCACTATTGAATAGAAAAATGTGAATCCAAACAACTCTGAGGTACCACAACACACCTATCATATTGACTAACATGGCAAAACAGAAAAATGATAAATGTTGGAAAAGATGTGGGAAAAATGGAACACTAATGCATTGTTTGGTGGAGTTGTGAACAGATCCAGCCATTCTGGAGAGCAATTGGGAACTATTCCCAAAGGGCTATAAAACTCTGCTTATCCTTTGACCTAGCAATACCACGACTAGATCTGTATCCCAAAGAGATCATAAGCACAGGAAAAGGACCCACATGTACAAAAATATTTATGGCGTCTCTTTTTTGTGGTGGCCAAGAATCAGAAATTAAGGGGATGTCCATCAATTGGGAAATGGCTGAACAAGTTGTGGTATATGATTATAAAGAAATACTATTGTGTTATAAGAAATGGTGGGCAGGTGGATTTCAGAAAAACCTGGAAAGACCTATATGAACTGATGCTGAGTGAAATGAGCAGAACCAGGAGAACATTGTACACAGTAACAGCTACATTGTGTGATGACTGACTTTGATAGACTTAGCTCTTCTCAACAATGCAAGGATCTAAGACAACACCAAGAGACTCATGATGGAAAATGCTATCCACATCCAGAGAAAGAACTTTGAAGTCTGAACGCAGATGGAAACATACTATTTGATTTCTTTTTCTTTTGTTTCTTCTTTTTTATGGTTCCTCCCATTGTATATGTATATACATTTATATGTGTATATAAATGTATATGTAGGGCCTATGTCAGACTGCATGCCATCTTGATGAGGGGGGAGAAGAGGGAGAGAGTGAAAATTTAGAAACTCAAAATCTTATGGGAGTGAATGTTGAAAACTAAAATTAAACAAATTACTCTTTAAAAAAAGTATTGAGAGGGGCGTCTAAGTGGCACAGTGAGTAGAGAGTTGGCCCCGGAGTCAGAAGGACCTGAGTTCGGATCCGACCTCAGACACTTAATGCACACACAAACAAAAGCCTAGCCGTGTGACCTTGGGCAAGTTACTTAACCCCAACTGCCCTCAAAAAAACAAAAACAAACAAAACAGAATACATTATCTTGGGGCGGCTAGGTGGCGCAGTGAATAAGAGCGCCGGCCTCGGAGTTGGGATGACCCGAGATCAAATCTGGCCTCAGAAAATGAGCACCCACACATAAATAATGACTAGCCGTGTAACCTTGAGCAAGTTACATAACCCCAATTGCTTTATTAAAAAAAAAAAGTATAGAGAAAGTACCATGTAGTGGCTAGACCACTGAATGTAGAATCTGGAGAAAATGGGTTCAAATCCTGCCTGAGATATTTATTAGCTGTATGGTTGATGCTGAGAAAGTCATTCAACTTTTCTCTGCCTCAGTTTCCTCATTTGTAAAATGAAGGGGTTGGAGCCAATCACCTCTAAGGTCCCTTCTGGCTCCAAAGGCATATGCTTTTGATAATCACCCCAACATCCTTTGAATAGGCAGGTTGTTTGGATACCCAGGCAATATTCTTAACTTTATTGTGGAGACATGAGGCTTCTTTTAACAAGAGTTGCCAAAACCATCTTTGCTTTAATTTATCCACTTAGGTATAGTAAATTTATTATAGTAAAATTTCCAACATAGGGATAGTAGACAGCAGCTCTGTGGACCAGGAGACTAAGAACCTAATCAATGAACTTAGTCTAAACCTCTGATTTTGCCAGGTGGAACAGTGGATAGAACACTGGGCTTGGAAGACCTGTGTCAAAGTAGCCTCAGGCACTGACTAGTTCTGTGACCCTAAGTCGCTTAACCTCTATTTGCCTCAGTTTCTTCAACTGTAAAATGAAGTTAAAAAATAGTGCCTACCTCCCAGGAGAGTTGTGAAGATCAAATGAGATAATATTTGTAAATTGCTTAGTGGGAACTTAATAAATTCTTGTTTCCTTCCTTCTTCCTTTCCTGTGGTCCAGAAAGATGAGTGACTTTCCCAAGGTAACTCAAGTAGTGATTCTTGGGACAAGAATTCTTAGGCCCCTGTTAATTCCCCCAACCTATAAAAATGAGGATATTGGATTCTAAAGTCTCTAACATTCTATAATTTCTCCTCAACTTCACACATTGACATTCTCCAATGTTGTAGGCTCTTTATTATAGAGCTATGAGCTACCTGGGATTGTCTAATTGTACTTTCCACAAAGACTGGGAATTGATACAACCTTGAGACTCATAAGAAACCAAAAGCTGTAATAAGATTCAGAGTTAAAATGGAAAGAATTGGTATGGAATATGTTTGCCTCCACAATCTATTGCAGAGACAGAAGTTCCTAAATCCCAATAGAACATTAGCTCTAGAGAAGTCCTTATTTGTCACCAATTTCAACACTTCCAACTAACAAATGAAGAACCTGAGGCCAAAGGGCCTTCAGTAATGTGCTCTAGGTTTTATAATGAATTGGTATCTAAGGTGGAATTTGAACACAGTTCTTCCAAACTAAAAAAGTCCAGCATTCTGCCCTTGTCATCACAAAGCCAGTCAGATGCCACGTTTCATTGCAATGCAGTCTTTTATGACCAGAGGGCCCCTGAAACAAATATTCTCAAATGATCACATATGATGGTAAAGGAAGCTACTCCCAAGGAAGGGTTATGTCATCTGACACTCTCTACCTGTGTGACTGTGGACAAATTCCTTACCTTCCATGGTTTCATTTTCCTTTTTTTGCAAAATGAGAAGACAAAGACTAAATGACTTCTGAGGTCCCTTCCAAATTTAGATAAATGATTATATGATTGGGGGGCGGCTAGGTGTCGCAGTGAGTAGAGCATCGGCCCTGGAGTCAGAAGGACCTGAGTTCAGATCCGGCCTCAGACACTTAATGCACACACAAACAAAAAAAACCTAGCCGTGTGACCTTGGGCAAGTTACTTAACCCCAATTGCCCTCCAAAAAGAAAAAAAAAATGATTACTTGATCTTTTAAAAATGTCAGTCTCCCTATAGTAGCTAAACAATTGTGGCTAAAACATAATGGCTAAAATAATGGGCTGACCCTAAGTGCTCAATGAGAACTTGGCAATTGACAGGTCAAAGAGCTGGTATAAGTCTAGAGGGGGCTTTGTCCAGGAGAAGCTACAAGCTGTGTGGTCTTAGTGTGGACCAGGTGCCATCTCTACCACTCTCAACACTTATCTGTCTTTGATCACAGCCAGCAATCTGTGTAGTCTCTGGGTTGGAATCTAGAATTAAGGAAAGTCCTAAGCTGCTCCAACCCCACACAGATCACTCTGTGGTCACTACACATGCTGCAGGCCAATGCCTTGTTAAGTACATTATAACAACAACAATAATAGTAGACTGATGGATGGAAAAATGGAGAGAGAGAGAGAGAGATATGTGGCATGGTAGATAGAGTGTTGGTCCTGGATTCAGGAAGACCTGAGTTCAAATTTGACCTCAGACATTTCTTACTTTATGTGACCCATGACAAGTCACCCCCTTTTTGCTTTATGTTCCTCATCTATAAAATGGGGATAATAGTAGCACCCACCTCCCAGGGCTGTTGTGATGATCAATTGAAATAATAATTGTAAAGTGATTAGCATGGTAGCTGGTACATTGTAAGCCCTACATAAATGTTAGCCATTAAACCTGGTCCTATGCTAATATTAAGCAGAGATGTCAAACATATGGCCTCACAACACTCCCTAGTCTGGCTGAACCAGATTAAAATGTATTTTGGAAATATTTAACAAAATAAATAAAAATATGATAAAACAGATAAAAATTACAGTTCAAAACTAAGTCAGTATGTGGCCTGGGAGATCTTTATATGTGGATTAGTGACCCCCATTTCTATTTGAATCTGACAGCATTGACTAAGATTTACAAAGCATTTGACATATTATCTCACTTGATAATTATAATACAAGACTCATTCTGCCAAAGGTTAGACTGTGCTTCCCTCGACCTGATAGTTATGATGAGTGAACAGTAGCACGAATGTCATTCTTTTGGTCTTCACTATATGTTTTTTTTTTCTCCCTGTGTGTGAAAGGCTCTTAGCAATGACCTGCCCATTCTGTGGTTGCAGGTGCAGACCCAAGACCAGGGATATGTGGGAGGCTTAGTCTGGGAGGTGGTAGGGAGTTTGGGTTACAGCTAATTTTCACCATTTGTTTAATCTATTACCAAGGATCGTTTGTCAAGCTGCTGCCGCTGTTGTAATCCTTGTTCCCAGAGACAGAGGGCCTGGGAAGGGAGAAGAAAAGCACTTTCCAGGGACTGAGCAAAGAGGAAGGACCAATAACAAAGTGGCCCAGAGAAAGTGAAAGAATCCGGGCATGCATCAGTTCACAGGCCACAGGCACTCCACAGGCACCTCGTCAGGAAATGAGTCTAATCAACACCAGCTTACAATGAGAAAGGGAAAACACCGGTCCCAGGAGGATGCCTCTTGTGTCCAGGTGACCGTATCACCAGGGCCCCTGCTTTTTCTTCCCTAGATAAGAGAGGCACAGGATCATCCAGTTGCATGCTAACTACATCCAGGCGACATAGGCTGATTTGGACTTAAATTTGTTGCTGGTCAGTGGCACGAAGGTTTCCGTTGTCCTGATTTGCAGCTGCTTGTGCTTTCACCTTTTCTGCTGTAAATGTCAGTTGTGTGTCTTGCTGACCAATTGTCTTTGTTACACTCCCCTAGCAGTTCTCAGCAGGCCATGGAAAATGGGCAAATAACATAGGAGCTATGTAGTTTCAGTCAAATAGGTTATTATAGCATCTTGGCTCTCATGTGCACAAGATATTCATACACACACTCCTGAATGCACAGACATTATGGTTATAAAGCAAGGATCCTGATTTATCAACAAATCTATCAGAATGCATACTACATTGGTCTCAACTCTTGATATATCAAGAGAATGTGAAGAAGGCATTAACATGTTGGGTAGATTTGTGGCACATTTGTGGGAGGGCATGGACGGGTGTTACACAGGATGTACAGGTATGGGTGGACTTGCCATCTGCTTTGACAAGATCACAGATCCATTGGAATATTATAGAAACAATTCAGTATTGCTGTTAAAAACAATCATATTTGGAGGATCTGTCTGACTCAATGATGTTGCCATCAATTAAAACATTTTTTGGCACTAGTGATGAGCCCCAGAAAATATTAGCATCATTATTTTTGGGGGGAGATGGGAGAGGAAGATTGAGGACCTACATTAAAACTATAGAGTTAAGCATTCAACCAAGCATTTGACAAAACATATGTGAAGTATCTAATATCTGCTAGGCACTGAGAGATAATGAAAATAAAACAATCTCTGCTCTCAAGCCCTAAAAAGAAAGTTAAAAATATCAATTCCAAAATCCTACCCAAATCCACAGTTCTTTCTACAGTATTCTTTGAAGACATTCAGCCTCTTCTAGTTTTGTTGGGGGGGCCATTCTACTTACAAAGATCAGAACGTTCACCTCTTTAGTGCACTTATCTATCAACGATTGTTGACTGCTTCCAAAAATCAAACCCATCCTTTAAGGACAAAGATTTGCCACACTTGAGAATGCTCGAAAGAATGGTGTACAGGCTCTGAAAGGCATGCCCTAAGAAATATTTTGGGTAATGGCACCACTATTAGACTAAGTATCCAAGTTTTTAAGATGACTGCTTCGGAGGAGATAATACTGTGTGTTTGTGTGTGTGTGTGTGTGTGTGTGTGTGTGTGTGTATGTGTCTGTGTTCATTCTAATGAAATGTGAGTATGTATATTTTCTTTCTTAGGTTGGTACCTCTTTGAGTGTGAGTAGAGAGAAGGCATAGAGTAACCTGCCTTTGATTATCAAAATAGTAAGTGGCCTAAATGGTATTATTATTATTATTAATGATTGTTATTATTATTGTTGATACTAATAGTATTTATGAGTGGTGTGAGCTTTGCTAAGTTCTTTATACATGTTATTTCAATTGATTCTCAAGATAGCTTTGTGAGGGAAGTGCTATCATTCTCCCTACTTTCAGATGAAGAAACTGAAGGGGAGAATTTAAAGGGTCTCATGACTGGTAAGTGTATGAGGCAGGGTTTGAAGTCAAGTCTTTCTGATTGTAATGTTAATGGGATATAAGATATTCCCCATCCATTAATAGGCCTCACATGGAGCCCATTAAGGGAAGCTTGCTTAGGGGAGGCTTGCTTGTAGGAAGGCTTTCACACTTTTTGTTAATTTCTAATTAGGCATTGAGTCAAGAGGGTTGTGATGCCCTCTGGCTCTACAAAGGGTATATATACTCTGAGGTTAACATTTTGTTTTGGGGTTCACTCATTGGAAGAGTTTTCCTGCAATTTGACCAAATGAAACTCTGGGTAGCCATTAAGGAGCACCCACCCTCCCCAGCTTTGAAAAACCCAGATTTTATTGCTTTTCTCTCTGGTAACTATGTATGTATTGCCTTGGTCACACAGTGGGATCTGTCTGTTGGTCTGTGCTAATTTCTCAGATAGTTAGAAGCCCTGTCTATTTCGTCATTATTTCTCTGCTTATATTTTCTCTGTTTTCTTTGTTTGAATTTTCTCTGAAGTTCAGGGTGCTGACTTTTCCCGTGAACTCATGAATGTAATTAAAAAGATTGTTGACCCCTTCAACAGCTATCTTTCTTCTTAAAGCAGATCTAAGAACCTGTGCTAGTAGCCAGCCTGGGTATGCCAGTGTGGTTGCTGCCACACTGACTCAGAGTTCAAATTAGCTATTGTACCACCTAAGTTGCCTTTAGATATTTAACTATTAAACTTCTTTGGAGGATTTTATATCATTGGAGGCACAAGAAAGAATATCTGGTGGTTTTACTGTCTTAAGGTGGGTAGAGTCTCATTTGAATGAAAAAAAAGTTGGAATTAATTGATTCAGGGGAGGTTCAGATGTTTGCTTCAGAGAAGTTGACTTTACTGCTATTATATGCACTACACTGTGTTTTGGCTGTTGAGGTTGTTTGTCCCCTCTTGAACTGGAACTACTTCTGGGAAATATAGGAAGAAGGGCTAGGGTCCTGCCTGGTACTTGCATTGGTCAATGACTGGGTTGATCATTTAAACACACACACACAGATGTGTTCTTTCTGTCTATATGTGTGTACATATTATATATATATACACACACATATATACACACACACATACATATATGTGTATGTATTATATACAATTTATATTATATATGCATATATAAACATATATTTATATAGTATACATATGTATATATACATATACACATATCTATAATCTATCTATCTCACATCTGTTGGTATACTCCCCAGACCCTTGTGAATTCTGTACTAAGTGCCTGTTAGGTCTGATAGCATGGCCAGAGATCAACTCTGTTCTGGGATATGTTTCCTGATCAGGCAGCCTTGGCCCCTAGGTTTGTGAGATTAATTTAAATTTGTTCCTTTCAAGTATTTGGGAGGATTTCTCTGCTGTCCTCTTCAAATATGACTGTGGCTGACACAGGAGCTGGGAATTAAGAGCAGTAGTAGGGTTTGAAGGTCAGTTCACTGGGATGGGATCCTTAACCATCATCAGTTCAAACCATTATGCCATTAACTAAGTTTTACTATAAAACATCAATTGAGAAGCTGCCAATTTAAATTATTATTATTTTTTTCTCAGTGGACAAGAGCTTGAGACTCTGTTTCCTCTAGACAGTTGAGATCTCTTTGAACTTGGGTTTTTGTCAAATTGAATAAACTTGGTATTAAGGAATAAGTCACATGTGGAAGGCAGCTACCTAGGTAAGTCCCTCTTTCAGGAAACCTAAGAAACACAAGTAAAGAAAACAAATTGGAAGACAAATTCCCTTCATGGGAAGTCCAAGAGTTATATGATGCATTTGGACGGTAGAAGGAAGAAAAAAAAGAGGAGTCATCCCTTTTTTAAATGTCCACTGAGTCAACAGCTCTTCCACATCAGTAGCCAATGAGGGGAATTGCCTCCTTACCTCAAAGCATCAGGCCGTTTCAACAATGAGCCACATGTGTTTCCAGAGTCACCAGAGGAACTCCAGTGCATGTTCCATGCGATAAATAGCCCCTACAGGCCCATGCCTGGGCATGATCTGAGGGGTGCAGTCCCTGTTATATATAAAATGTAATTGCTGAAGGTGAGGAGAGAGGTTAGGGAGTATAAAGAGGCAGGAAGCTAACATCTGGAAGGATCATGAAAGGCTTAGGTTGCAAGGTGGCATTTGAACTAAGTTTTGACTGGTGCTAGGGACTCCAAGTGGCAGAGGTGAGAAGAGAGAGCATTCCAGGTATGGGGGGAAGAAACATCCTATCGCAAGGTTATTGTTGATTTTTAAACCTTGATTTATACGGAAATTTTGCTCAAAAATTTTATCTGGTTTTTTTGTTAAAAAGGACTGTCGTTTTAGGAATTTCTATCATTTATACTTCTTATTCTAGACCAATAAATTTTCTGTCCAGGAACATTAAGGAGGCTGTGTGAAATAATGGGTAGAAAGTTAGTCAGAACCCTGAATATCTAGGTTCAAGTCTTGACTTATCTTGACTTTATAACCTAGGGCAATTCACTTAATCTCCCACTGAGTCAGATAGCTTTCTAAGACTCTTGAGTTATAGAATAGATTTAACTCTATATTATTAGATGAACTTCCCTGTACCAGTGAAATCATGGATGTGATAATTTTTAAAAAATCAGGCCAATCAGGACAGACTCAATTGTCTTTTTGGATTGTTGATGTCTGCTTTCCTCCCCATTGTGATCCCCACTACCTTGGATCAAACGAGACAGACCCCTTTTGGGTCCCATTTTTCTATTCAACAAGAGGCAGGTATATATTGAAAACTTCTCACAGACTGACATTTACTCAGTATGTGACCTGGAGCAAATCACATAACATTAAGTCTCAGTTCCCCCATCTGTAAAATGGACACAATGATAGAAAATATAGTACCTACCTTACAGGGTTGTTTTGAATAAAATCTAAAATGTCCTATGTGTGACTTGCTGTTGTTGTGATTCTCTTGCTTGCCAATAAAGCTTTGATTCATTTTAAAAAAAATGACTTGTAAATCCCTGCCACATCCTCATCTCCACTTCCTGGATTCCTTGGCTTCCTTCACATCTCAGGGAAAATTCTGCCTTCTGCAGGAAGCTTTTCCTGATCCCCCTGAATTCTATTGCCTCTCTTCTGTTGATTATTTCCAAGTTGTCCTGGATATGGGTTTCTATATAGTTATTTGAATGTCGCCTATCCCATTAGACTGAGCTCCTTGAGATCTGAGACTGTCTTTTATCTTTATTTGTATCTTCAAGGCTTAGCACAATGCCTGACACATAGGAAGCACTTAACAAAAGTTAATTGACTGGAATTATTAAGTTTATTTTTGTTTTTGTCCTGGAATAGACCACAAAATAGGGATATTCTTAGATTATAAAATCTTTAAGCAAAAGGACTGTATCTTACTATTCCTTAGTGTGATACAACAAAGATCTGAATTCAAATTTGAATTTTGCTATTCTAGCAAATCACTCAATCACCATGAATTCTGTTTCATTATCTATATTCTAACAGAGTGTGACTAGATGATTCTTGCTTTTAAAATTTTTTTTTTCTTTTTGGAGGGCAGTTGGGGTTAAGTGACTTGCCCAAGGTCACACAGCTAGTTTTGTGTGTGTGTGTGTGTGTGTGTGTGTGTGTGTGTGTGTGTGCGCGCTAAGTGTCTGAGGCTACTTTTGAACTCAGATCCTCCTGCCTTCAGGGCCGGTGCTCTATTCATTGCACCACCTAGCCACCCCTACTAGATGATTCTTGAGGTCTCGTCTAGCTCTCATTCTATGAAACTGCTTAGCCCAATGCCTTGTACCTAGTTGGAGATCAGCAAAGATTTTTAGGCTTGGATAAATGAATAGAGAGATACAAGTGAATGGGAAAGGTGAGTTGCCTCACTATACCAGCAGCCACAAAAAGTGTGCATTGTGTGGCCGTCCTTGAACATAAAAGGTGTTGATAACCAGTTTTGTCATTTGAAAAGTGAAGACTTTCTTAGTCTTGCCTTTATTTAGTATGTAACAAGTATAAAAAGATGATTTTGTTTCTCTCTTGTGACAAATATAGTTGTTATTCATCCTTCATTTTCAAAGAGTGATGTCTTGGCTTGTGCATGTATTGAATTTAAGTGATGCAGAGTTGCATGAAGTCATGAACCTCACTCTCTCTTCCAGTCATCATTGTCCAGTGGCAAGACAAAATTCAGAATGCCTGGCAATGGCCTGGGATGCAGTGCATGACCTTGATGTTGTCAATGTCTGGCCAAGTTCTAGTGTTCCATAGCACCTGTTTCTATTGCCTTTCTGGACATTGGAACAAGGTGTTCTCATCTATGACTCTACGAATCTGTTACAATATGTACAATAACCACATCCTGGTAAAACTGTCTCTGCAAACAGGCTAAACTAGATTAAAGAGAACCATTGGGCCTCAAACCTGTCAGTGAGTTGGGGAACTGGCTCCCATATGAAGCATATGAAGACTTCTTTAGAGGAATGGGCAGATGAGACCAATTTGTGACAAATAAGGCATTATTAGTCAAGGCATCACTTTTCTTTGGAGGCCTCTCTAATTTCCAAAGGCAGAAGGAAAAAAAAACCCTGTAGGTTTTGAGTTATGGGCTTGACGCATCATTGGTAGAAAATTAGGCATTTGGGGGAAAACTGTGATGTGGAAAAATAATTAGCTTTAAAAGCAGGACACTTGGATTTCAATGCTGGCTTTGATTCTTACTGTGTAATCTTACAGACTGCTGGACTTGGAGTCAGGAAGAGCCAAGTTCAGATCTTCCCTAAAACAATTACTAGCTTGTGAACCTAGACAAGTCACAAAACCTCTCTCAGCCTTAGTTTTTTTCATCTGCAAAATGGGGATAATAATAACATCTACCTTTCAGTGCTGTTGTAAGAATCAATGTGATAACATGTATAAAGTGCTCTGTAAACCTTGAAGGACTATGTCAATACAAACCACCTTCCAGTTTTTTGTTTTTTGTTTTTTTTGCCTTTTGGAGGGCAATTGGGGTTAAGTAACTTGCCCAAGGTCACACAGCTAGGTTTTCACCTTCCAGTTTTAAGCTTCATGATCCTATAGTTTCTATTTCAGCTTTGCTCTCCTGGATGAGGTCATTGTTCATGCACCTTAACATCACCCAGGCATTCCCTATACATGGAATAACAATGAGAAATTATTCATATTTCCATGTTTTAAATTCTGAGGTGAGCAATATGAATATTTTGTTATTTCCATTTTATAGATGAAGAAACTGAGGCTCAGAGAGGTTAGGTCATTTACTAAGAGGTGGAAAGGCTCATAGGCCTAGTCCAATACCATCATTTTACAGGTGAGAAAACTGAGACCCATGGAAATGAAACAAATAGCCTAAGGTTATTAACACAATAAGCAGCCAAATGTGGATTTAAAATCAGATTTTCCAACTTCAAATCAACTTCTCCTTCCCCTGGGCTTCACCATTGGATACTTTTTTCTGCCCTGAAGAGTCTACCTAGTCTTCCTTTCCCATCCCTGGTCTTTTGCCTTTCTTGTGCTTTTGAATGCAATTTTATACAACTCCAAAGAGCATGGGCAGAGGCATATGTGCTGCTCTTGGAATGAACCCTGACTTCTAGGCCTCCCTGGGAGAAAAAAAGAAAAGGTAGCAGCAGCTGCAGAATTCACTGAGACTCATCATTTATACTCAAGGTCAACAGCAGCTACAAAATGGTAGCAGGAGCACAGGGAGACTCCTGAAGCTGCATCTAAAATGGCAGCTTCTTGCTGAATTCCAGAGCTGTATGTTCATTTTCCTCTGAACAAAACAAGTTTCATGTAAAAAATTTTTTTTCTCCAATTTTGCATTTAAAGTCCATAGAAATTTAGTAGTGTCAGTAGCTAAAATTGGCAAGACAACTAGAAGGAAATTAATACCTCTTACTCTAGGGAGCACTAGCAAAGCAATGATAATCTATTGGTTTTGGGGAAATTTTATACTTGTATATTGTGGTTATTTACTGGTCAGGTGCCATGTCTGGGATATGGATAGACTAGTGATGGCTCCTCCTTGTTTTAAACAGGTAAGAATTTGAATATGGTCTTTTGAGTTGGTCTTATAGTTATTATTGAGAAAAAAATTAGTTCAACTCTGACAGCATCTTATTGAGGCAGAGCTTAGCATCAGTGGTGGGACATTTTATCCTGAATGTTATAGAGGAGATGTTGTTTCCTTCTCTTTTAGCCAATCCCCGGCCACCTCCCCCTCCCAATATCTTTTGCTTTTACATCACCTCTATTCCCTCTTGTATTTCTTAAAGCAAAGAATTCTTTAAAGGAAAAAAAAATCCAGCAAAATCAATGAATATTTCTGTACAATTCTATATAATGTTCCCCAGATCTCTTAAAAGGGAAGATGGAAAAGTAATGTCCCCAGATCTCTTAAAAGGGAAGATGGAAAAGGAATGTCCTCTCATATATTTTCTTTGGGGCCAAGCTTACCCTTGTAATTTTGCAACATTAATTTTTCTTTCTTCAAAATAAAATTTATTGATATATTTTGTTTTCACATAAAAATTTTTCTCCTATAATCCTTTCCCCACCCCACTGCAGAAAGGCATCCCACATCACAAAGAATATCCTTTTAAAGAAAATATTCCTTTTAAAGTAAAAAGGAAGAAAAAAATGAGAAAAACTGACCATGTTGAAAAAGTCCAAAAATATACTCAATACGCATTGCTCTCTAGGTGCAGTCTCCCAGCTTTGCAAAGGAGTGGGGCAGGGATTCTTAGATCTCCTTTGCTTATCCTCTGTAACTTTACAACATCTATCTTTGGAGGTTTTGCAGTGACTGTTCTTACCATTTACGTTGTATTAGTCATTGTACAAATTGTTTTCCTGATTCTATTTACATCACTTTGCATTAGTTGATATATGTGTTTCCATGTATCTCTGTATTCATCATATTCGTCATTTCTTATAGTACAGTAATATTTCATTACATTTATGTACCACAATTTGTTTAGCCATTTTCCCAAACAACATGGTCCCTCTTTTCTGAGGAATGTCTGATTTGAAACGCTGCCCTGATGTACATGGTTGAAATACTCTGCTCTTCAGGATACTGACTCATTAATGATAAATGATGCACTTGGCTTGCAGTAGAAGCTAATCCCAGATGCTTGAGCAAAGTGTAATAGAGATCCCAACAGTGCATTCAATCCACACATTCTGTACAATTCTCTTTTTGGAGGCTAATGGTGGCTAGGGGGCAGTTTGTGGGGGTGGGGCAAATGTGAAGTGAGCTAGGGCAGATTTCTTTCTGGCCCCATCTGGTAATTAGATTTTACCCTTGGGCAAAGGATTTGATCATCTATTCAATGTTTATTTTGGCAAGTATATTTGTAGGTAGGCTGCTATTCATTGCCCTCCTCAATACTTTTCATGAAATGTGTAATTGTCCTTTATGGATGTAAAAATAGAGCTGTATATAGAATAGACCAGAGAGGGGAAATAACCTCATCTTTTTCCTTGTAAGAAGTCTTTTTTTTTTAACATGGAATTACCTTATATTCATTTTTATGTGATAGTCTTCAAAATCAGGAATGATTTTTGAGTGTTCACCATATGCAATATACTCTTCTAGCTTCCACAACAAGAAATCTCCATAAAGATATAGTTTTATTGCATGCTTCAGTTAAACCACACTGATGTGTCTCCTTAAACATAACTACATGCAATAAAAGATTATTGTGTCAGTCTCTATCATGGATGTTAGTCTTGTTTTTAGTACCAGTGTTACTTATTAAGTGAATAATCATTTATTAAGTGTCTGTGTCTTGGGAATATTATCTTGGCAATTATATGGAGGATTGATTAGAGAATATAGAGACTGGAATTAGGAAGAATAATTAGGAGGCAGTTACAATTGACTAGGCAAGAGGTGATGAGGGCATGAATCAGAGTGCTATCTGTATGTGGGGAAAAGCGAATCAATGCAAAAGATGTTGAAGAGGTAAAATGAACAGAACTTGGCAACTGATTAGCTATATGGGATGAATAAGAATGAAAAGTCAAGGATAACTCTAAGGTTACAGGTAAGGGTGGTAATTGGGAGGGTGTTGATTCCTTCAACAGATATAGGGGAATTTTGATCAGTGAAGTATTTAGAGGAAAAGATGAGTTATGTTCTAGATGCTAGAGTGAGTCTGAGATATCAACGGAACACCAAGGTTGGACACCAAAATGTCCAACAGGCAGTTGGAGATGCAAGACTAAAGCTTAGGAGAGAGATTAAGACCAAATATGTTGATTTTGGAGTTGTCTGTGTAGGGATGGTGACTGAATCCATAGGGCAAATTAGATCATCAAGGGAAGCGATGTAAAGTGTAAGGATGAGGGCTCAGGACAAAGCCTTGGGGAAAGCCAGTGGAAATGGATAGTAGTCCTAGCAAAGTAACTGAAAAAAGAGCGCCCAATACAGGTAGGAGGAACAATTCATTATAGTGTCATAGAAGCCAAAGGAGGAGAGAATATTCAGAAGGAGAGGGTAATCAATGGCACTAAAAGAAGCAGGGAAATCAAGGAGGATAAGAATCAAAAAAGAGTCTAAGACTTATCAGTTAAAACAATATTGTAGTCTTGGAAGAGACATTTTAGTAGAATGCCGGGACTAGAAGTTATATTCCAAGAATTTGAAAGTTAAATGGAAAGGCAGCAAGTGAAGATGACCATGTAGAGAGTTCAGTGATAGAATACTTGCCTACCATATAGGAGACTCAGGCTTGATTCTTGGCCCATTTATTGGCCTTCCATAGGACACAGTATGATACAGCAGAGAAAACATTCAATTTGGAGACACAGAATTGGATTAAAGTCCCAGCTATTCCTGTATGACCTTGGACAAGACACTTAACTTTCCTAGGTCTGTTTTCTCATTTATAAAATAAAGATGTTGCACTAGATCGCTACTACTGTCTCTTTCAGCTCTGCTTCTCTAGCTTTGAGAGTTTGGCAATCAAAAATACAAGATATATAGGAAAAGAGCTTAAGAGAAAGGCGAAGTCAAACGAAGTGGTTTTTTGTTTGTTAAAAGCACAGATATGAGCTGAGAGTGTTTGTAGGCAGTACAGAATGAGTCAATGAATAGGGGAAGAATGAAAAATAAAACCAGAGAGAATAAAAGATGGAATTAATGGTACAAATAAATGAGTTAGCTTTGGGAAAGAGGATCACATTTTTCTCAGAGATTGGGACTAAAGGTGAAAGTGACAAATAAAGAGGTTTTGTAGTCTGGGAGAGCAGAGATGAGAGTCCATGCCTGATGGGAGACAGTGTGGTATAGGGGGGAATTGTTTTGACACTGGAGTCAGGGCATCTGGCTTCAAATGCTTCCTCAGTGCTTCCTGTCTGTGAGATCTTAGGTAAATAACAACCTCTTTAGGCCTCAGTTTCTTCATCTTCTTTTGTAAATTTAGGGATTTGGACTAGAAGACCTCTAATGTCCTTTTCAGTTCTTAATCTATGGCTTTGATTTTCCCATTGAAGGAGATGAAACTATCTGCTCTAAAGGGGGCCTTCAAGGGTAGTATTGAAAACTTAATCAAAAAGGAGGTAGAGATTTTTAAAAAGACAGAAATGAAATAATCATTGTCCACAGGAAGCTCACATTTAATGTGGAGGGGCGGGTAGGGGAGTCATATATTATGCCATTCATGCATACCATAATATTATCTGAGTCACAGCAGTTTGGGGATAGCTAGCATTTCTTGTGTGAGGGTTTGCTAAGCCCTTTTCAGGGCTGCTTATTCACCTTAGGGGTCCACCTGTCACCCAACTGTCACCTGTAGCTCCTAGAAACTGTAGCATATGCACTCTGGTACACTGACACAGCAGATGGATTAAACCAGGTTGAAGGCACCCCACAGGCTACAAACCCATCCATGAGTTAGGGGGATGTCTATCCCAAGTATGTGAAGACTTTCCCTGGCAGATGAGCAGACAAGAACAGTTTGTTCCAATGGCCATGAAGGCCCCTAAAGCAGGCCTTGTGAAGCACTTAGAGCTTGGTCAGATATCAAAGACACTAAGGTCATCCTCTGCATCCCAGGCCATCACTAGTCATCTTGACTTTTGTCTTGCCGTTGGGCTTCAATGACTCTGAAAGAGACTGAGGTCGACAATTTTATATAACTCTGACTCACTTAAATTCAATTCATGCACAAGTCAAAACATCACCATGTGATGCCACTGGTCCTCTTTGAGAATGAAGGACAAACAACAACCATATATTATACTTATCTACATAGCTAAGTTATTTGAGGAGAGGAGAACAATAGAAATTAGGATAATCAGGGAGTCAATCAAGCATGCAGAGTCAGTTGGGGGAGAATAAAAAGATTACTGTACAGCTTTGATTAGAAAACATGAATTTCTGTTATTGTTGCCACAATTGTGTGACATCCTCCAATATCTCAGGAGAAGAAGTGGATGATGGATGATGGGGTTGACCCAAGGTTGAGGGCTGGTTGGCATGAGCATCTGGAGAATGAGGAAAAAGGGACCTCAAGTGCTTACATAGCTGAACTGATTAACTATAGGGTTAAGACTGTGGAAGGTGGAAATTAAGGCCAGAGCAGGGGTAATGGATAAGTAGCATAGAGAGCCTGGACCTGGAAGTTATGTATGAAGAGTAAGTTTAGAATTGAGGCAGAGAAAGAGGCAGAAAAACAGGAAATTATAATCAGAAAGTGATTTTAGAATTCAAGATCACAGAAGAGGAATAGTTTGGTGTAATAGTAAAATATAGACTTCGAAGCAGTATGATGCAATGAAAAGAGCGGTGGCCTTTATAATATTAAAATTTGACGTAACTACTTTATTTCATTTAGGCTTAATCAAGTTACTATTCTTCTTCATTCTGTGAGCTTAAGCTCTGTAAGCTTGCAATTTTCTTTCCCTATTTTGCCCTTGTAAGTTACCCACCACTCACTTTTAGGAGAAACTTAAAAGATAAAGGTCAAATGTGTTCCATGAAGCACTGATGTTGTATATTCTAGGAAATCTAAGTTGTTGCTTGCCCCAGGCCAGTACAAAAATCCCTATTCTCTAATGTTAATCAGTCATCACTCCTTAAGGTCCACATCACTACAGATTGTATCCCTTTGCCCTTTTGAGGTTTCTCTTTTATGAATATAAAAGAACTGTCTTGATTGTAAGGGAGAGGGGGTCCTGGGTTAATGAGGCACCTTGGACCCCATTTATTAGCAATTGCTCACTTATAAATTGATTGTGTTTGGAATGTTGTTGCTGAGGTCTTGGGTTTTAATCCTAGCTCCATCACTTAACCCCTACCAAGTGCTTAACTCCTCTAGGTCTCAGTTTCCTCATCTATAAAATGAGAGGGTTAGACTATATGACCTCTCAAGTTCCTTCCAATTCTAAATCTATGCTTGTAGGATTATCTCTGTGATCTAAAATGAAAAGGAGAATTATTACAATAAAATGAAAGTTATAGAGACCTCAAGAGGAGGTGAAGTCAGAGGAAAATAGGGACTGTGGAGGTCTGGGAGAAAGATGAACTGGTTAGAGATGAAAATGTAGTGAGATCCAATGTATTGGGCTTATTATTATTATTATTTTGCTTTTTGGAGGGCAATTGGGGTTAAGTGCCTTGCCCAAGGTCACATGGCTAGTATTTGTGTTAAGTGTCTGAGGCCAGACTTGAACTCAGGTCCTCCTGACTCCAGGGCCAGTGTTCTATTCACTGTGCCACCTAGCTACCCTTGGCCTTATTTTTTAATGCTTGTCTATACATATTTATTATAAGGGAAGGCTTCTGTTGGACTAGGGTGTTGGTGTATATGATAGACATAAAAAATGAAAAATAAAAGAATGTGAAACATTTTAAAAACTCAGAAAAGAGTAGTAATGAGTTCTGAAGGAGATACAGTTTTGTTACTACCAAATTAAATTTATTGTATGCTTAAAAAAAAGTCATAACAAACTATACTGAAGGATATGTGTGACCAGAGGCTCCTGGTAGGTGTTAAAAGTATTCTGTAACTGGGGGATGTTGAAGATGACTGGTGATTGAGCAGGAATAGTTATCCACTCAGTAGGTTTTAGCAATTTCAGTTACCACTCTAAAATTTGAATGTGTGGCTTGAGACTGACAACTTGCCCTTGTGTTTCCTGTTCAGTTTCCCATCAGTTGCTGTGCTAGGTGAGCCTGATGACATGTCCCTAGGTGCCACATGTGATTTGTGTTTCTTTCCCTGAGCATAGATGACTGAAGAATGAACCTGAGATGGATGTTTATGTAAAGAGCTCTGCAAACTTCAAAGCATTGTATTTAGTGTTAGCTAAATAGAGCTTAGCCTTGTAGAGTTTAAAGAGTTGGAAGTTCCTGGGTCATGATTGGCAGTGGGAAATGATCTCTGCAACTGTACTCCTCTAAGAGGAGGAGATAAGTCCCAGCATGAGAAATATCTGTGGAAGATCCACCTGCCCAGCCAGAAGCTATGGAATAGGAATTGCTGCTCCGACAGAATAGGTCGAAAATGAATGTGAAATAAATGTTCAACAGTTTCACAAGTCTCCTAGCAGTGCTTCTTACCTATTAGGAAAATGCAACAGTGGTGATAAATTATAGTATATATATATATATTTTTTTTTAAGCAATTGGGGTTAAGTAACTTGCTCAAGGTTACACGGCTAGTCATTATTTATGTGTGGGTGCTCATTTTCTGAGGCCGGATTTGATCTCGGGTCA
Source organism: Gymnobelideus leadbeateri (assembly GCA_011680675.1). Classification (NCBI taxonomy): domain Eukaryota; kingdom Metazoa; phylum Chordata; class Mammalia; order Diprotodontia; family Petauridae; genus Gymnobelideus; species Gymnobelideus leadbeateri. The sequence continues at coordinate 25,284 of WOXC01003375.1, forward strand.
TCCCAAGTCCGAGGCAGGCGCTCTTACTCACTGCGCCACCTAGCCGCCCCTTTTTTAGGGCAATTGGGGTTAAGTAACTTGCCCAAGGTTACAAGGCTAGATTTTTGTTTGTGTGGATTAAGTGTCTGAGGCCGGCTCCGAACTCAGGTCCTTCTGACTCCAGGGCCGGTGCTCTATTCACTGTGCCACCTAGCCGCCCCTATAGCATACTTTTTAAGGATGGGTTAATGCAAACTTCTGTATCTTTTGAATTTTAAGCATTTTTTTTAGCGGTTGAGAAATAAATAGCTGTCCTCTGCCTGAAAGCTACTTCTTTGTATAATGAGTACCTTTTCTAGAAGATGCTTTTTTTCTGGGTAATTTAATCATTTTATTAAGGCCAGCAGGTTGTTAATAAAAGGACAGTCATTTGGCCATCTCTCTTAGACCAGAGACAACCATGGTGGCAGACTCACAGTCTGCCAAAGGTTATATCCTTTGAAAGAGTAGGTGGTCAGTGAAGGACTGAAAAACTTTATCTCTACTCAGACCAAAACTGTCTTGGGCTATTTAGACTAATGGTTCTGTTTCCACCCAAGCTGGAGTAAAGCACAATGGATTTTTCCATCTTAGATTAAATTCTTTGTAAGGTTGGGTGGGGTCTGACCAATATCAGCAAAGTTAATGCAATTTCATTATCAGTAATGTTAGAAGATATCTTTCTGGGCATACCCTAGTTGTAAGTCAACCTAAGCTTGTTTAAAGAACTTTCCTCAGAATCTGCTCTGGGGTGGGGACATTATGAGTCAGAGAGTATAAGAAAAAGCTGAGTCCCTTTCTTTGGAGTCAGGTTCCCTCTAGGACTGAATCCAATCCAAATGAGTTCAAAATAGGAAGACTTTGTGAGAGAAAGGAACCACTTAGACTTTGGCTAACATTATCAAATAAAGTTTAAATTCCTCTGCTTGGCTTCCAAGGCTCTCCATAATCTGGTACCACCGTAACTTTCTAGGTTTATTTCATATTACTACTTTCTGTATAAGTTCCTGTTCAACTGGTTGGCTCTTTGTGGCTTGGTGGTGCTTTGATTCCCCTCCAGGCCTTGTCCCTGACTTTCTTAAAACCAGGCCATCTCTGTAGTTGACTTATCCTGGAATTTTCTTAATGCTTGGGGTCTCCTTGCACTGGAATAGTTTTCCTTCATTAATAGCAACGACAACAATAGCAGTAGCTTACATTTTCTTAAATTAATTTTAGTTTTCAACATTCACTTCCATAAGTTTTAAATCTTCTCCACCTCCTTCCTCTCCCACCCAAGATGATGTGCAATCTGATATAGGCTCTCTATATACATTCTTATTAGACACATTTTCACATTAGTGATGTTGTGTAGAATTAAAATGAATGGGAGGACCCATGAGAAAGAAAAAACAAAACAAAACAAAAAAGAGAGCAAATGCTTTGGTCTGAATCCAGACTCCATACTTCTTTCTCTGGAAGTGGATGGCATTCTCCATTATGAGTCTTTTGGGGTAGTTTTTAAGTCCTTGCGGAGCAGAGCTAAGTCTATCAAAGTCAGTCATTGCACAATGTGGCCGCTACTATGTACAATGTTCTCCTGGTTCTGCTCACTTCATTCAGCATCAGTTCATATAAGTCATTCCAGGTTTTTGTGAAGTCTGCCTGCTCAATTTCTTATAGCACTATAATGTTCCATTACATTCATGTGCCACAACTTGTTTAGCCATTCCCCTATTGATGGACATCCCCTCAATTTCCAGTTCTTGACCACGACAAAAAGAGCTGCCATATTTTCGCACATGTAGGTCCTTTTCCTGTTTTTATGATTTCTTTGGTATACAGACCTAGAAGTGGTATTGCTGGGTCAAAAAGTATGTGTAGTTTGATTGCCCTTTGGCCGTAGTTCCGAATTGTTCTCTAGAATTGCTGAATCAGCTCACAACTCCACCAACATTAGTGTTCCAATTTCCCTACATCTTCTCCAGCATTTATAATTTTCATGTTTCGTCATGTTAACCAATCTAATAGGTGTTATGTGGCACCTAAGAGTTGTTTTGATTTGCATTTTTCTAATCAATAATAATTTAGGGCATTTTTTCATATGACTATAGATAGCTTTGATTTCTTTGTCTGAAAACTAGCTGTTCTTATCCTTTGACCATTTATTAATTGGGAAATGACTTGTACTCATAAATTTCACTCAATTCTCTCTATATTTTAGAAATGAGGCCTTTGTCAGAGATACTGGTTGTTAAAATTCTTTCTCAGCTTTCTACTTCCCTCCTAATCTTGATTGTATTGCCTTTGTTTGTGTAAAACCTTTTCAATTTAATGTAACCAAAATGATTCATTTTGTATTTCAGAGTGTTTTCTATCTCTTTTTTGGTTATAAATTTCTCTGTTCTCCATAAATCTGAAATAACTTACATTTTCATAGCACCTATATGTACCAGGTACTATGTTAAGTGCTTTACAGAAAATGTCTTATTTGTTTATCATAACAACCCTGGGAGGTAGGTGCTATTATTACCCCCTTTTTGCCAATGAGGCTGTTGAGGCAAAAGAGAGGTTAAGTGACTTGACAAGAGTCGGTCACATAACATGCTAGGAAGTGTCTAAACAGATTTGAAGTCAGGTCTTCCTGAGTCCAGGTTTATTTAGTGTCATATCCACATAGGCACTAGCTGCCCCATTAAAATATTCACTCCTTGAGAAGAAGGACTTTCACGTGCTTGGATTTATGTCTTACATGCTTAGTACATTGCCTAGCTTATAATAAGGGCTTAGTAAATGCTTGCTTCTTGCTTTCCTCCCTTCCTTGTACAAACTATGCACCTTCCTATCTCCATGACTTTGCTCAAGCCATTCCTTGAGTGTGGAATGCCCTCGCATCCCTTCTTCATCCGTGGAGCTATTTCACACATCATCCCTTCCATGAAGACTTCTCTGGTCTCCTGTCAGTAAGCACTCTCCTCAGACTTTATATTACATATTGCTTTGCCTTTCTCTAGTGCACTTAGTGGGGGTACAGTGTATTAAAGTGTGAAGAAACAAATAGATCAGTGAGTCATTGGGTGAATGAAGGAACTGAAATCTGCAGGGGCATTGAATATAGTGTTCCTTTCTTCCTCTTACTGGACAGTGAATCTATACAACTCTCCCACTGCTTGGGTTATTTAGTGAGAAGGGAGGCCAAGGTGTCAAACTTCCTACATGAAATGGCTGTCTATCCCTACTTCCTGCCTCACCTCAGTGACTAACCAGAAAAAGAATTACTTCAAAACAATAGGAACCAAATCCCTTTGGGTCCCACCTCCCAGGATGAATGTAACATAGTTGTGAGGCAGAGATTTCAGGGAAAATCTTAGCTCTTCTGGACAGGAATTGTGTCTGTCACCGTCCCCCCATCCCAGTACCCAAGAGTGGCTGTTCACTTTAATTCAGTTCAATTAAACAAATATTTATTAAGTAGCTACGTTATGATAGGCAGTCTGCTAGAAGCCAGAAAGATACAGACAAAAAAAAAAAAGACATTGACCTTAAGAGATTTATGTGCAAAGTAAATATGAAGCAATTTTTGGCAGGAGCTTGGAGCAGGGCAATTAGCAAAATCAATAAAAGTCTTATAGTAGGTACCTCTTGAGCTGAGGCTGGAGGGAATAAGGAATTCCAGGAGGTGGAGGTGAGGAGGGAGGGCATTCTAAGCCTGGGGAACAGACTATGCAAATACAAATAGATAGGAGATGGACTCTCATGTACAAGGAAGAGTAAGCTGACTAGTTTTAGTGTAGTGTGTGTATGGATCAGGGGTAGGGGTTATGTTAAATTAAATCAACCTGAAAAGATAGGTTAGAGCCATGTTGGGAAGGGCTTTAAATGCCAGACATGGAAATAGGGAACAGTAGGTAGCCACAAAGTTTCTTGAGAAGTGGAATGACTTCCAGGGGTGGGGAACCTGTGGCCTCAAGGCCACATGTGGCCCTCTATGCCCTCTTTGACTGAATTCAAACTTCACAAAACAAATAATAAATAAAAATCCTTAATAAAAAGATTTGTTTGTTCTGTGAAGTTTGGATTTAGTCAAAGGGTTGCATTTGAGAACCTAGAAGGCCACCTGTGGCCTCAAGGCCATAGGTTCCCTACCCTTGATAGACAATGTTTTAGGAACATACATTTTACAGCTGTATGGAGAATGAATTGGAAAGGGAAGAAGCTGGAGTCAGAGAGACCAATTCACCAGCTTATTTAGTGAGAATAAAAGACTTCTAATTGAACTATAAACCCAATTGTTTCCTTCTTTTAACCTTTATCTACATCTCCCCAAAGTCAAGCATAGCTTGCTCTAGGTTGTTTCTTTTGAGGAAAACAATAGTTGAGTAACCTCTGGCTCTTGTATTTATGGACACACAGACACACACAGACACACAGACACACAGACACACACACACACACAGACACACACACACACAGACACACAGACACACAGACACACACACACACACGTTCCCTAACCCCTTGGATCTTGTCATGGCCATGTTCTCACACCCTCAGCACACTTCTTGGGGTCAGCTAGCCTCCCTAGGCTAGGAACAATGTGGCTATGCACTGGGGGAGGGGGAGGAGAAAACGAAGCAGCCTGTGGGAGGAAAGAGCGCTGCAGTTTTAGAGCGTCAGGTGCAAATGCCCTGGTTATGGTGACCCATTGAGACAGTCTGTCACGGGACTGAGAAGAGCTGCCAATAGCCCCGGGGGTAATCCATCTGGAACTATGGCCATTAATGTACAACATGGTCACCAGTTCTCCCACAGGCTCAGTTAAATAATACATATTTAATGTGATGACAGGTTCACGGGAGGTGGGGAGGTAGGGACCCAAACATCAACAAGCCACACAAAATTTTTTAAAAGGCCTCTCTCTTGTGGAAGCAAGAGAGACACTCAGGTTTGATTTCATCCATTAGCAGCATTTGGAGTGACTGGCATAGGAAGAAAGAGAAAATTTAACCCTGCCTTGCATGGTAGATTATTCCAGGGGGAGTAGGGGAGAGATGATTCATTTTATAGCCTCTGACTTGAACTTAAGGGGATTCATTTACTTCTCATTTGAAAATACCGAAGTGTTTTGTGTGAGTAGAATTTTTTCACCCTTGTTCCTCCCTCCCTTTCACTCATCCCTTTTCATCTTTCCTTCCTTTATTGATGAGGACAAGGAAGCAGGGAGACAGATATGAAAATGCAGGCTAACACTCCTTGTTATGCCTCTGGGACTCAGTTTCCTCATTTGTGAAATGAGGGTATTGAGCGAGGTGACGGTCCCTTTCAGCTCAGAATCTATGAAATCGTATTAATCAAAGGATTTGGGACAACTCTGAAAGTCTTGGTTCTAATCAGTTTGTATGATGTGTCAGCAAAAAGACACAATGTGGATTCTAAAACTGACCGTATTACAAAATAAAGCAATTCTAAAATGAAGCTATTTTCATAAAGACATCTATGAGCAAAGTGGGCACAAACTCCAGAGATGATTAGAGACCTAGGACCAGAGTTTCAATTAGGTCTGTCACTGACAACAGCCATTTTATCACACAAGCTCTTGTTAACATTGAAAGTCTTTTTTTTTTTTTTTGCTTTTTTTTTTGCTTTTTGGAGGGGGAAATGCAGGGCAATTGGCGTTAAGTGACTTGCCCAAGGTCACACAGCTAGTAAGTGTTAAGTGTCTGAGGTCGAATTTGAACTCAGGCCCTCCTGACTCAAGGACAGGTACTCTATTCACTGTGCCACCTATCCGTCCCTAACATCAAAAGTCTTTCTTGCCTATAGGAGACATCATGCAAAGTGCACTTGGGAAAAGACAGGATTGGACATCAGAGGACCCGTGTTTAAACTCAAATTTTCTGACTTGCTACTTTTATGACCTTGGACAAATTACTTTGCCTTTCTGTGTCCCGTTTCCTTTATCTAAAAACATACTAGAGTTAAAAGAATACTGAATTTGGAGTCAGAGAACACAGGTTCAAATCCTATGTCATCTCTGTGTGAACTTAGCCTATGTCTCTGGGCCTTACTTTTTCCTCTACAAATAGAAGGGACTGGGCTAGGTGACCTCTAAGGGTTCACCCCAGTTCTAAATCTGTGATTCTATATTCTCATACATTTTTTTTTTAATACTAGACTGACTTCCATGTAGGACGTATATAGTAGAGTGATTCATTGATGTTATAATTCTTGGTTCCTCTTTTGCTATCTACTAGGCTACCGCATTGAAGACTATGGATAGTTTCCAGAAACTTCCTGGAACTTCTCCCTGGGTAATGTCTATCACAATCCTTGAGACTGGAAAAAAAAATCTATCTCTTAACATCTTTCTCCTGGGAGATTCGAGTCATTTTAAGTCTTCAAATGCCACCTGTAAAGATTAGAATTGCTAAACTGCCCTTATGGGGCATTCTCTCTTACAGTATCAATAGAGACTTTCCATCTCCAGTATTTTAGCCCACAGTTCTATACATCTTTATGACAATTAGTAAAATGCTCTCTTACCATGTGAGCACAGAGAGAGGGTCAAAGTAGGAGGGATGAAAAGAATGGGGCCTGGAGGCCCAGGAAATTAGGGCTTAGAAAAATTGGCAGTTTCTTCTAAGTTTTATTTAAAAATCTTATTTGTTAAGTCATTTTCCATTGTGTCCAACTCTTTGTGAACACATTTGCAGTTTTCTTGGCAAAAATACTAGAGTGATTTGCCATTTCCTTCTCCTGCTAATTTCCAGATGAGGAAACTGAGACAAACAGGGTTAAGTGATTTGCTTAGGGTTACATTGCTAGTAAGTGTCTGAGAGAGGCTAATGTTTTAATGACACAAACCTTGTCCTCATACAGATCATAATCTATTAAATGGGATTATGATGCATAAAAAACCTAAAGTAAAATCTGGGGCTTGAGCTAGGTGACCTTTGAGGTCCATTCCACCTCTAAATCTATGCCCCGTGTTCCTCTATAGTAGTTTGGCCTGGACCAGATGTGGGCAAAACTTGACTTTGGAGGTTTCCCTTGCCCTTTGCTGGTGTTCTTCCTTTAAGTACTCCTTAACTGGGTAAAGGAGATCTGTTCTTTCAGCGTTCTGCACTAGATAACAAAGACCTACTGATTAGTTCATCCAATCTGATCCCTGTCAACAATAACCTTCTCCCCTTAGATATCACAGAGTACTTCAGAGATTACTTTCCATTTTTACTGTAAATATCTTTTTAATAGTATTTTGGTTTTTTCAAATTGCATGTAAAGAAAGTTTTTTGAGTTCTGAACTTTTTTCTCCCTCCCCTTCCCCAAGACAGCAGGCAATCTGATATGTTATGCATGTACAATCATATCAAACATATTTCCACATTAGTCTGCTGTAAATGTCTTATATGTACAGTCACTTCTCTTCTATTAGAATGTGGGCTTCTTGAGAGCAGGGAACACATTTTTGTCTTTCTTTTCATCTCAGCACTTAACACAATTCCTGGCACATAATGAGTGTTTAATAATTGTCTGTTAACTGATTTTTTTTTTTGCAAGCCTCTAATAAATTTACCATCTATTGTTATCTTTAAAAACCTACTAAAACTTAAAATTAGACAAGGTAAGCAAGGTCCAAACAAGATGTTGTGTAAGGTCTGAGAAAGGAAGGATCAACTGGGGATGAGAAAAGTCAGAGAATGATTCATGGAGGAGATGACATTATAACTAAGACTTTAAGGATGAATAGGAATTCATCAACTAGAGATGAGAGGAAAAAAAAACATTTCAAGGAGAGGGAACACTTTCACCATAGGAATGGCAGTGGGAAAGCATGAAATATGTATGAGGGACAGTGTATAGTTCAGTTTCATCTAGATGTAAGATCATAGCCTCATACCATCATAGCTTTAGAGCTGGAAGAGGACATGAACCCCCTGTCCCCCTATTTTATAATTTTGCTAGCTTCTCATTTTGCAGATACAGAAGTCAAGGCCAAGAGAGGTTAAGTGACTTGCTCAGGGCCATGTAACTAGTAAAAGTATGAGGCAAAATTTGAACTCAGGTCTTCTTGACTCCAAGATCAATGTTCAGTGCACTCTGCTACCCAGTTGCCATTTTAATAAAGAGCTACACCAGGGGAAAGGAGAGCAATTCCTGGAGCCATAGCCCTAGAGCCAGTTTGATAGGGAATACTGAGATGGGGTGGTGTCAGGTTGTGGAAGACCTTGAATCTGAGGGGGAGGGGGTGTTGTTAAAGGAGTTTGGACTTTCTTTAATAGGTAATATGGAACCATTCCTAGAAAGACATAATCAGATGTATGCATGAAGAAGAAAATCATGCCAATAGTGATTGGCACTATTGGCATGTGAACAGTGGGCTGGAGTAGGAAGGGAAATCCATTAGGAGGTTATTGAAGCAAGCCAGGCCATTGCTAATAGAGGGGTAGAGGGATAGGATGGTACCATACTGCAGAGGCAGGGAAAAGTGTTTAACCATTACCCAGAAGTATCTCAACCCAAAGTGTGATTCTTAGAACTAAATACAAAATTCTACCAGGATACTTCAGAGTGGTCCTGTTATTTTCCTTGTTCAGGGTACTGTACTTTTTAGTGACTAATGCTGCATTAGCTTTTTTTAGACAACCACATTATTATATACTACAGAGTTTATAGCTAACAACAACCCTTATGTCTCTTTCATGTAACTATAGCAAACCCTGATCTCTCTCATCCTGTGTCTGGTACATTTATCATTTTAAAATCTAACTGCAGGAATATCCCTATTAAATGTAAACTTATTAGCTTTGAAGGGACATTATTTTAACCAGGGAAGGTCTTTTAGATTGCAATTTTATGATCCAAAATATTAGCTGTCTCCCCAGCCTTATGCTATCTGTAAATTTGATCAGCTTGGCTCCTGTGTCTTTCATCAAGTTGCTGTGATATGACCAGTTGTGGAGTTCTGTGGCACAGTGCTGTAGATATCCTTCTAGGGTGACAGCAAACCATTAATGAGCATTCTTATGGTCCAGTCATTTAACTAGTTAACCATTCAACTAGTCACTAGTTAAAGCTACCCAGCTATATTAACATGTAACCCACATTTCTCCATCTTGTTCATAAGGATATCTTCAGAGATTTAGTCAAATGCTTTGCTAAAATCCAGATATTTGAATTTTAATTTAGTTAATATTTAATATGAAACATTTCAAACTGCCAGAATAAATGTAATTGCACAAATACACATCTTGGCAATCTGCATGAGCACATTTCAAGAACTGCATGATGACTGCAACTATAAGAAGTCAACAACTGTCCAAAAATGCAATAAAATTTAATATGTGAAAATAAAACAAGCATAGTCAAGAAAAATAGTACAAATGATCAAACAGCCTAAAGTAAGCAAAACCTATGCCATTTAATCAAAACAATCACTTGGTTAATATGTTATAAAAACAGACATGCATTGCCAGTAGAAATAAGGTTAGAAAAATATACAATCACTCACTATTTTGCCTCACACTCATGATATGTTTCCCATAAATGTCTGTGCTCCACCTGATGACAACTGCACCATGAATTTTTTACATAAGTTGACAGTGCTTCAGCCCAAGTTTTAGCTTAGAGTAGCACTGATAACATTACTATTCACATTGGCTGGAGCTGTTAAAGTAATTCATAGTCCAGTGTCACTGAGTGTTAGTTTAGCATGTTATACTTCCCATGAATGTTTGCATTTAACCAATGGACAGTGGTTCATTTACAAGAATGAGTATCTAGTGGTAAAATTTTGGATAGAAGCAATAGAAGTAGCTATTGTGGGGGGAGGGGTTGGGGGAGAAGCAAGATGTTATGAATGGTACTCTGAGAAGGGATTTAGGGGATCACTTGACTTCTCTTGCTAGTCAGAACCTCTCGGTATCTCTGGCAAGTGACCAATAGAGAATTTGGGTGATTATTACTCAATAAGGAAAATATAACTTTCCTTGGGTGAGGGGATGGGAGGATTTTAATGGGCATTTACAAGTACATGGAATTTCAGGAAAATTTCTAGCTCAATACAAACATATGATTCTACCAATGATCTCTTCTATAAATTGATAACATAAAGTTTAATAAGAACCCTAAAGGTAGAGATAAAGGCACATATATGTGAATAACCATGGGATAGGCTGACTAATTTGACACAAGTTCAGGTAATCTACTAGTTAGAAACCAAACTAGACTAGGGACAGGGTATGTAGAGATGAAAGAGCTATAGCCTAGCTAACACTCTGCCCATTAATTTTTAAAAAATGAAAGAAAATGGAGTAGAAAGAGTTATATATGAGATAGAGATAGAGAGAAAGAGAGAGAGATGGGGGGGGCAAAAACAAGTTGGGTAGCTTCTAACTAGAAGTGAGAAAAAAGGGGATACTGTGACCTCTGACTTGGTTGCAAGAAAAAAAGAATGTGTCAGTTCTAGATGTTTGTTTTTCCTCTATCCCTACTGCTTCCAGGTTAGCCAGGTCATGCATAATTTAACCTTTCTTCTTTCTCAATAAGGTTCTCTGAGGATTGGAGGCAAAACTGAATCCTGCGCAATGCAAATCAGATCTGAGTATCACCTCTTTTGAAAGACAAGTCAGGTTTGAATAAAAATGATTCTATCCTTTTAGCAACTGAAAGTTGCCTCCCTAATCTAGTCAAGTGATCTAATACTTCTCAATCCACCCCCACAGCCATCCTTCCTTCCAATATATTGTTCTACTCCTAATGTGTTTATGTGTGTGTATGTTACACACACACACACACACACACACACACACACACACACACATTCACACACATATACACCATTGACATAATTTTTGTCAAATGTGTCTATGTCAATATATTTGTCTGTCTGTCTATCCATCTTTGGTCTATACTTGAGATTTCATTGGTGTAGGGAGTTATGAGTGTGGAAATTCCCTTTATTAATGTCTATTGGTAACTGTTCTATAACTTGCAGTCACAGATAATTGAGTGCTTATTGGTGCTACTCTTGTCTCTTATGTTTTCTCGTAAATTCTCATAAACTAAGCTGGGGGTGGGGAGTGTCCTTTGGCCCAATGTACTGGGTCATTGTCTTCAGACACTATTAGGATACCAGTATGATGCCCGTGGCTTACTTGCTACCCTTCATGATCACCCCATGACCAGCCCACATTAGAGAAATTAAATGCATGCATCTAACAAACAGGCAAAGGGGATCCTGAATTACGGAAAAGTCTGAATCACATAATATTTTTAAAGAAAGAGAAGTGTTATTATTTTCAAATACAGAGTCATGCACTCAGTCGAAATAAAAGTTTTGTTAAAGCTACTTTAACAGAGTACTTAAAAGTATACATTTGGAACTGGCTGCAACCATGCATTTCCCTGGTGACAGTCTTTACTCTGGCTCTTCCTCTTTCCTTTTAGATGCTGCAGTCAGTTCACACCCACCATTCCCATCTCCATTGCCCTTTGTAGGATACTTGGCTTCCGTTTTTCACAGGCCCATAGCCATACATACATCACTGGCACAGGCAGAACTAGACTTTGGTTAGAGTCACCTGAAGATAATGCTGGTTTCAGGATACAGGACTTTGGAAGAGAAAGGGTTGGGTAAAGGCACCAGCATTTGGACTCCAGAAGAAGACTGTGCCCAAGGAGAACCAAATGAGGACTCCCCAAAGGAGGAAAGGATTTCCAAGTCTTAATATCAGGAGGTGGCCCTTTGCCACATGAGCTCTTGGCACTTTCATCCTTTTAGGTTGGAAGCAACTCTCTGAAGGGTCCCCTTGTGTATGAGGGGAGAAGTGTATCCCTGGTTTGGGAGCAAGACTCAACTCTTTTCTGGGGACATAGAAAAACTGTCCTTCATGTTATAAGGACAGAATAATGAATGGTGGTGAGCAGAGTGATGATTCTCCATGGCTAGTACTTAGAACACATAATATAGAGACCCATCTCATTTGGGGCATCTGTTTGTATAAAACCACCTAAAGAGCTGGAGGATTTTACCTAAATTTATTCAAACTGTTTGAAAAGATTTTGGTGGTGCCTACCATTCACCTACTCCCACCCCTCCCCCAACCATGTCCTAAGCTTCATTTACCTCTGTCTACAGGGTCAAACCCTGCTCCTTCCTTGCCTCTGCTGATCATTGGAGCAAATAACTTTTGGAGAGGATAAAGGAGTTGTTTGAACAAGGACAGTACCTGCAGTTCCGCTGGGCAGGGACGTAATTACAAGGGCTATCAATCTCCATGCTTCAGAGCCTAGGCTGGTCACCAGCTATGGGGTCAGGAAGAAGTTCTCCTTCCATCCTCTCCACCTCCCCATACATTAATTGTTCATTAAGTCTCTGATAGAGCACTTTTATCGCCTTGTATCCCCCATGGCAGCATTCTCCCTCAGACACAGGTTCCCAGGATAGCTATCTTTATATCTTTCTGCTGTGTCCTGGGGAGTTACAGAGGAGAGGACAGTCAACTTAAGGCTTCTTGCTCATAAGGAACATCCCTTGGATTCCAGCCATGTTCTTCTTGAACTTCATTGTGATGCAGACATTTCCATTCCCTATGGTCTAGAAGCTCCCTCTTTGCAGAGCTGATGAGGGTTGCTTACCTCCCCAGAATCTGGTGATGCATACAGAATGAAAGAAAAACTGTCCTTCATGTTATAAGGACAAAATAATGAATGGTGGTGAGCAGGTACTTAGCATTTTAGTACAAAGGACTTTATATACATTCTATCATGTGAGCCTTGAAATAACCCTGGGATCCTGGCACTAGAGGTATTTCTAATCCCCATTCTACCAATGAGAAAATTGAGGGTCAGAGAGGTTAAGTGATGTGCCCATGATCTAATAACTGATAAATATCAGAGGGGCATTCAAATCTAAGCCCTTCTTGACCACAAGTCCGTTATACATTCTATCATGCTAGCTGGCCTTTTTGGGAATAAACAGGTGCTTGGTCCATAGATTATCTTCCATTTATGTGTTATGCATACATATGTGTGTATGTATATATACATATATATGTATACATATATGTATACAGTGGTTCAAGTACTTGGAGATGTATATGTATACATATCTACATACCTATGTGCACATATATCTATATATGATATGTATGTATGTATATGTATATCTGCTAGGTGATGCAGTAGATATGACACTGAACCTGAGTTAGGAAGACCTTAGTTCAAATCCAGCCTTAGATACTTCTTAACTATGTGACCCTGGGTAAGTCACTTAACCCTACTTGTCTCAGTTTCCTCATCTGTAAAATGAGCTGGAGAATGAAATGGCAAACCACTCCAGTATCCTTGCCAAGAAAATCCCAGATGGGGTCACAAAGAGTTAGACACAACTCAAACAACTGAACAACAACAATAAATATGTACATATGTATATTTATATATATATGAAATATGTATGTGCATATGTAAACATATATGCTCACACACATGCTTATATATGTATGTATGTGTGTATCTACCTATAAGTATATACATACACACATATATACATATCTATCTATATATATCTATATCTATAATCTATCTATATATCTTGTTCTCATATTAGGTGCATCTAGGAGAATAATATGGACTTCTAAAATACACTCTAATCTTACCAAAGGAACTTCATGCTTTCTTCTGGAGCCTTGGCCCTGTGGAGGAGCTAGCAGAGAGTGAGATTTCACCTTAGAAGGTGAGGACTGACATCATTCCCAGGTCATCTTCTCAGAAGTCCTGTGATTTCATAATATTGATTGGAGGAATAGCCAAACAACCGAGAGTTCTCCTGATCAGTCCCTGTTATATTTCTGGTTAAATATTTTCTGACCTAGCAAATCAAACAGAGATGTGTTTGAGCACATTCTCATTATAGGATCATGGATCTAAAGTAGGAAGGGCCCTCAGAGTCCATTGAATCCAACCCATTCATTTTGTGGATGAGGAAATGCAGTGATTTGCTTGAGATCACACAGGTAGTCATCCAAAGCAAGAACTTGACCCTGGGTTCTCTGACTCTAGAAGCAACGTTCTCCCTAAACTTCACTGCCCAAATGCCTAACTAAAGGTGTCTTGTTCAGTCATATCCAATCTTCATGACCCCATTTGGTGTTTTGTTGGCAAAGATACTAGAGTGGATTGCCATATCCTTCCTCCAGCCCATTTTTCAAATAAAAAAAAAAAAGAGGTAAACATGATTAAGTGACTTGCCCAGGGTCACACAGCTAGTAAGTGTCTGAAGTCAGATTTAAATTCAGAAAGATGAGTCTTTCTGACTCCAGGTCTGGTGTTCTATCCCCTGAGCCACCTTGCTGGCTGGGGACACTAAAGAGTCTCACCCAAATTATTAACACATGATTCTTAATTCTCTCCAGAGTGCCTTGTATTGAGTCCCAAGGAAGTCCAAGAGGCACAGTTCTTAGACCATAACCAAATTAATAGTCTTTTGTGATAGCTCAGACCTACTATAGTTACTGGGTCTGGAGAAACCCTGCCTCATACATAATTATAGGAATTGAATAAGCAAACCATATTTCATAAAGTTCACATAGGTTATCATTTTTCTTGGCACTTATAAGGACCTCTATCATAATGCCAAACAAGTAGAAAAACTCAAAGTTATAATAAAATGTAAAAAAACCCTAAGAGTAGCAAAAATATGAATAAAAATAAAGGAAAGGTATATGGGGGGAACTAATCAAGCTTCTCCCTTCAGAGGGAACAGGAAAGCCCACATGAGCTCCCAAAGCGCAGTGGGCTCTCCCAATTGGCCTTTGGCACCTGAACAACTGGAAGTCAACCACTCGCCCTTAAGTGAGAAAACAAACTGTCCTAGCTGATTTTAGAAATGAAGAAAAGAGGGGTGGGTAGGTGGTGCAGTGAATAGAGTACCGGCTCTGGAGTCAGGAGGATCTGAGTTCAAATCCAGACTCAAACACTCAATATTTGCTATCTGTGTGACCTTGGGCAAGTCACTTAACCCCAATTGCCCTGCCTTCCCCCCTCCAAAAAGCATAAAAAGAAAAAGAAAAGAAATGAAGAAAAGAAACATTTATCTAGCACCTAGGCACTATACCAAGCACTTTACAAATTTCTCATTTGATCCTCACATAAACCCTGGCAGGTTGGTGATCTCATTATTCCCATTTTAGAAGGTGATGAATCTGAGATAGACCAAGGTCAAGCAGCTTCTCCTGGGCCACACAGTTATTAAGTAGCTGAGGCTGAATTTGAACTCCAGTCTTCCTGCCTCCAGGCCCACCTATCAGTAAGGTACTATTTATATTCTACTGGGGAATGTGGGGAGGAGGGAGATGATGTGGTGTGCACACAGATAGTAAATAGAATGTATATGCAAAGTGAATATAAAGTATTTTAGGAGAGAGAAAGCATAGAAAACTGAGGGTGGAGGGATGGGAAATCAGAAAAGGCAGAAAGCTCTTGTAGAGAAGACAGTACCTGAGCTGTGCCTTGAGGGAAGCTAGAGGATGCTGGGAAGCAGCCTATTTGACCGTACTTTCTATTCCACAATTCCATATCCCACTTAGGGAGGGAATGGAGTGAGTGCTTTCAGGAGCAAACAGAACCAGAGAAATTCAGATCATGCAAACTCCCTCTTATGTGATCTTTGTTAGAGGATCCTGCATATTTGCAGGAAAACACCAGGACTCAAATGCTCTTTACCATGTTGGGCTCCCTTACTGCAGGAAGGGTAAAGGCACTTGTAGGTTATGTAGGAAAAGGAGGCTCCCTAATACTTCCACCAGAAGCACAGCAGGAAAACTAACAAGCTTTAAGAACAAAAAAATTAAAAGAGAAAAGGGAAAGGGCGGGGAGGAAAAGGGAAGGAAAAAGGGAGGTTGGAGGAAAGTGCTGTGATTAGTTCTGTCATGATACAGTCTGGCATCTTTGTGAAGTCCTTCTAAATTAATGAGATTTTTGTTTTCAAAGAAAGGCAGCAGTATTCCTTTCAAATACAAAATCTTCTGACTTTCCTGTTGGTTGATCCTTTAAGACTTCTGGTTTTCTCATCATATTTGTGAATTCATACTGAATTTGCTTTTTATACAATCTGTCAATCAGATTATATCATAAGATTTTATCATATCATAAAATTTATAATATCAATATATGTTTATATGATATGATATAATATATAAATATAAAAGTACCATAAGTATTAAAATTATATAATAGATAACTATATAGCTAAATAATATAATTGACTGGATAATTTAAAGGATATATAAACTATGCCAGGCACTGGAAGACACAAAAGAATTATACAAGAAATGATAGAGAAGGGAGCATAGTATATATAATGGTTAGAGGAGCCTTAGAGGAGGGAAGACATGAGTGGGGGTTTTGGCTCTGACATTTAACTGGACAGATTATTTAACCTCTCACTACCTCCCTCTTCCCCCTACCTCCTCCCCCCAGCAGCTTTCCTGAAAATTTCTCCACTGGCAATTTCCTATACCACTGAAATCATAGGTCTGGACAAAAAAAAAAAATAGATGCATAAAGTATGAATCCTGTCATGATTCAATAGGTGATCTGGATTTGTCTTTTTATTTTAGTTCCTCATTTCTCACTTTTTCAACAATTTTTTAAATTAAAATTCTTTTCAAATAACTGCATAGCACAGTGCCTGGTATGTAGCAGAAGCTTAATAAATGCTTGTTTCTTTCTGTTCTTACTTCCCATACCTTTGACCACCAATGAAAAAAAAAATCAAAACTCTTATACAATGTGCATATTCAAGCAAAACTCATTCCTGTGTTGACCATGTCCCTCCCCTTCCTCCCTCCCATAAGGTGTTCTAAAATTCTTATCTCAGTTTTATGCTAGTAAAGCTTAAAGCTTGCTACTCACCTACTGATAGAGGATTGATGGGTTCTGGGTGCAGAACAAGATATATACAAAGTGTACCAAAAGTCTTATTGCAGTTTGAAGCTATTAATAGCTTTTCAACCCAGAATACATCAACCCTTGCTCAGAAGGTGAGTAACATGCTCTATCACTAATCCATCACAATCATGGTTGATCTTTATGTTGACCAGAGTTCTTAAGTCTTTCAAAAAAAATTTTCCCCCAGTCAACAGTTTATTTTTGGCAATACATCCTAGCCTAGGAGAAGCTTGTTTTATTTCTATTTTTGCAGAAGCAGGAAAGTTCCCTATGTCTCCATTATCTCCAAAAATCAGATAGCAATGAATCAAAAAGCATATAAAGTACCTCTAATACCCTACTTTCCCCAGGATGAACTAGCTGAAAATCTCCTGGTTGACAAGGATTGAAAAAAGTGTTGGAACTACATTCTTTTCCATCATTTAATCTCTTTCAACTGGTTAGTTTTCTAGCTCATCTCAGGGAAAGAACCAAATTTATCTAAGGGTGCCATGCCTGGGATTTAAAACCTGTTTCCAATATTACTTCCCAACTTAGTACTTCAGAAGAGACTCAGGGTCTCTGACTTAGAGATGGCCATCTACAGTGTGCAGCTGCTCACAGGACCTGCCTTTCATTTAGACAAGTCTGTATTCATCATATATCGTTGAGCTTCTCCTCCCCCCCACCCCCCAGCTCTCAAAAAAAGAGGCCACACACAGTGTTCTCTTTGCTGCTGCATTTTCTCTTCAGCTCTGAGCTCTTCCCCATGTGACGTTCTCATTTTCCTGGCAGTCCCACAGGGAGCAAATGGAGGCCTCAAGGAAAGGCAGAAAATTGAAGATTTAATGACTTATTGATGCTCACGCAACCTCTTCCCTTCTCCTGCCCACTGCTAAGATTAAAGGCCTGCTGGGCTTCCTGGGCAGTGCCTCTCTCGCTGGGCCTTTGTTTTAGTATTGTTTTATAAAAGACACTGGGCTGAAATGCCCAGCCTCTTCTGTCAGCAAATGCAGGCCTGTCTTTTTCCAACTGTTTTGTTATGATCTTCAGAATTTAAGAATTTTTTTTCAAGACCAAAACCCCAAATATCCTGGCCATCTCTCTTCAAAGGGACTTGAAAATGTAATTTCTCTGTCAAGTGGAAAGCAAGAAAAGACTCTTCTCCATTAGCCTGTTCAGTCCTGTCTTCTAACAAAAATCTCTGGCTTATTAAGGCTCTGGCATTTACATACCTTTAATTTGAAAATACTGCTGGAGTGACTGGTATTATTCCATAAGCTTGAACTCATCTAATATGACAGCTTTGAGATCTGTTAGTACTTTCCATGGTGACTACACTTAACCATAGAACCCCAGAAGACTAATGATCACCTAGATCAACACTGTCCATCATGTTCCATATAATAAAACCAAGACTCAGATGGTTTAAATGAAGATCATTAGTATGATGTTAATGGCAGTTAATGGCAGAGCCAAGATTAGAACAAGGGTCTCTTTATTATGCTGGTTTTAAAGTCAAAGGATTGGTACCAGCTGTACAACCTCGGGTAACCCAATGATCTCTATTGGTCTCTATCAAAATGAGGAGATGACCTTGAAGATGTCTTTCAGCTCTAAATCTATTATTCTATGACTGCTAGACCAATGGGCTTTCCCATTGAAACCAATTTCTCTCAATAGGAAAGTGAGATGGTTTAGAATATAGCAGGCCTCTTTATAGCTCACTTCCTGGGCATATCCAAACGATATATTCTGCAATCTGGCTAATGTCCTTATTCCCCTTATCCCCTTGAACTTTAGACTTTGCCCCTGGAGCCACCCTGGGCTCTGCTAGGTGTGCTCTCACCCTATCTTGACAGGAAACAGGCCTTCAAATCACTTCCCAATCATTTCTACATTATGCCTCAATATCCCTTTCTACCTCTGCATTCATGTGCTGTTCTCCCCCATTGGAGTATAAGGCTCTTGAGAACAGGGGCTATTTTGTTTTCTTGTACTTGCATAACTAACTTTTAATATAGTTCCTGGCATATAGTAAACACTTAATAAATGCTTTATCACTCATTCGGAGTCAATGGATTAGACAATAGTGTCTGCAGTTTCTTTTTGCCTATTGTTAAGACTCATTGCCTCATAGACTCCATGCTATGTCCGTGCTCAGAGAGTCAGCTTTGAAGTTATCTTTCACTCATAGCCTGAAATGTCTATTCAATCACCAGGTTCTTTCAGTACTAGCACCCCCAATCTCTCTTGCAACAATCCCCTCCCTTCCCTTCCCATTATCATTACTTGATTTCAGGCTTTCTCCCAGACAATTATAACTTTCACCACTTTGGAAAACAAAATCCAAGAGACAATCCCTGAGCATTAGAGAGGAGACCAGATCATGACAAAGAAGAATCAAGGCTAGTGAGAGAAAAAGTGAGAAATGGAGCACCCAAGCTAAGTCCCTAGCTACTTACGTTAGGGTGAAGTCAATGGAGTTTACACTATGGGATTTTTAGTTGTTCACTGAGAGGTTTATACCACCACCTTTCCTCCCCTTAAATCTCTGCATATAACATGGAACATATACACCAAGTTTCCTAATTGGTCACTTTGTCCCCCCTCCCCCAGCATCTTTCCCCTTAAATCCTTCCTATATACTTCTGCCTGATTAATCTTCCTAAAGAATATTTCTGATCATGTTATTTTCTCAATCAAAAGTTTCTCTGGATCTTCATTGCCTACAGATGAACATTCAGGTATGCCTGTCTTCCTGGAGTTTCCTCCAGCTTCCTCTAATTTTCTTTCATCTTATATTCTATTACACTGGATTACTCAATGGATCCTGCATGTGTCCTAAGATGTTTTATGCTCGAATTTACCCATACCTTCCACCTGAAATGCTATTTCTCTCATGTCAACCTGTTGAATTTTCAGCCATTAAGGCTGAAATTCAACACTCCATCATGTTCATCAATGGTTCTATTTTTTTTGTAGAACTCTGTCTATGCTATCTGATGACTG
This sequence comes from Gymnobelideus leadbeateri, assembly GCA_011680675.1. Taxonomy (NCBI): domain Eukaryota; kingdom Metazoa; phylum Chordata; class Mammalia; order Diprotodontia; family Petauridae; genus Gymnobelideus; species Gymnobelideus leadbeateri. Next base: position 45,222 of record WOXC01003375.1, read on the forward strand.
GCCCTCTTTATTCCTTGGTTGTGAATCTGTGTATTTCTACTTGGGTTTGGGTCCTGTGTTCTGGTCCCTATTCATTTGTGTTTTCAGGATATCAGAACTCCTTTAAGAGTCTTTCTGTATTCCTCTGGCATGTGGGGAGGGGTAGGTGGCATTTAGAGCTGGGTCTTGAACACATCAAATGATGATTAATCACAGATTATAGTAGTTTAATCTACGGACTCTTGTTTGGTAGCATGTTTTGAGACAACCCCACCACCACCACACCTACACACACACACACACACACACACACACACACACACACACACATACATATACACATCAGGGGCATTAGAAAGGGAAGGTATTACACTTGGAATTAGTAAGAATAGGTAAAATCTCCCCTAACATTTCCTAGCTGTGTTACCATGACAAGACATTTAAACTCTCTCAATCTCAGTTCTGTTATTTATAAAACGAGGATGGTGCATATAGTATTTGCTTTACAGGATTATTATAAGTATTAAATGAATTATTACATGTAGTCAACAAACTGGTGTTTATTAAGTTCTTACTCTGTGCCAGGCACTGTGTTAAGCCCTGGGTATACAAATACAAGCAAAAACATGGTCCCTGCCTTCAAGGAGTTTACATTCTAATGAAGGAACACAGTATATAAGAGGGAGATGAAAATCAGGAAAGGTATCTGTTAGGGCCTAATTACTAAGGCCTGGGCCCTGGATTTGGCATGAGGGAGTGCAGGGCCTTGAAGGCCCGAGATGCCCAGAGGTGCTTTCTGCAAATTAGCAGATTAACTTTTGCTGTGCATTGAGAGTGCTTCATCCAACAGGAATGGTCTCCTCCCCCACCAGCCAGAGATGTATATATAGAGCAAACTCCCAGAAGAGGGGAAGGAAGGAATTCGGGTATTCAGATAGCAGAGGAGTCATGTAGCAGCCATCAAATAAACCTGTTGAGCCTGATCCTGAGTCCTGGCGTTCTGTTGTGCATTTTCCCCGTAGCTGGATCTACGGGGCCAGAGACATCTGAAGACCTGGTTATAGGTAAGGTCGGCCTGTTGGGACTGCAGCCCGAGAGGAGAACCCCAACAGTATCCACATAGGGGCATAGAGAAGTCCAAAGAATCAAGAGCAAAGCCAGGAGAGTAGTGGAGGACGAACATAGGGTTGGCCTGAGCACTTCCTCAAAATAAAGACTCTGGGCAGGAGTCACTAATCAGAGGATAAGACTGTAAGTGTAGAGGCATCTTCTAGGACGAAAAAACTAGTGGGGGAATGGAGAAATCTAGAGAGTCTGGGATGGAGCTGGGAGAAGAGTGAGAAATGGGCACCAACTACTTGGATAACTTTAAAATGCTATATAAATGCTAACTATTATTAGTATATTCTCTTTGGGAAGGGACCAGGTTTTAATAGTCAATCAATCAATTAACAAGCACTTATTAAACAACTATCATGAGCTTGTATGAACTATACAAGCACTGGAGACAAGAGCATAAAAAATGAAACAATCCTTATTGGCAATGAGCTTGCATTCTAATGGGGGAGACAATAAGTATGCTTATAAACATATACAGACTGCATTTGCATACATAATATATTATATATGTATATACATATATAGAGAGAGTAAAATAAATAAATAAACAGATAAATACCAGTCAGTTTGAAAGGGAGGGCACTAGCATTTGGGGGGGTCAGTCAAAGATTTCATATAGAAGGTGATGCTTGATCTGAATTATATAGTAAGATATGGACTCCAAGAAATGGAGGGAGTCCTGTGAGGAGGGAGTGATTCCAGGCATGGTATATGGTCAGTACAAAGGTATGGGTGTGAGAGATGAAGTGTAATGTGTAAGGAACAAAGAGAAGACCACTTTAGTTGAATCATATAGTGTTTTAGGGAGAGAAATGTCCAATGAGGCTTGATAGTTTGGGACCAGATTGTGAAGGGCTTTAAAAACTAAACCGAGGAACTTATGTTTGATTCTATGGACAATAAGAAGCCATTTGGAATTTGTTGAGAAAGAAAGTGATGTGATCAGATCTGAGATTAAGGAAAATCATTCTGGCATTTTCATGAAGAATAAATTTGAGTTGTGGTAGATAAGAGACTAGGAAGGAGCTTGTTGAAATAATCTAAATAAGAAGTGATGAGGGCCTGACCTAAGATGGTAGCTCTGTGAGGAGAGAGAAGGTGTCAGATACAAGATATAGAAAGATTTGACAATTGACTAGATTTATTAGGAGGGAGAATGAAGAATAAAGGATAAAATATAATTATGAACCTATAATTATTGAAGAATGGTGGTGCCTTTGACAAAAACAATGACGTTTCCATGGCAGTGGTTTGGAGAAAAGATAATGAGTTCAGTTTTGGACATGCTAAATTTGATATGTCTCTATAGTATCTAGTTTGAAATGGCCAATAGGATATTGGTGATGTAAGCCTAGAGATGATGGTTAAACTCATGGGAGCTGAGGAAGATTTGAACACTTTCTTGTTCTGGTTTTGATGGTTACTGTAGTGCTAGTGTTCTAAGATGGGAGCAGAAAGTTATATTCATCCTTCCTGACTGGAATGCATTCTCTGTTCTCCCTCCCCTCATAGAACCCCTCTTTTCCTTCAAAATGCAATTCAAGCATCACCTTCCATAGGAAACCTTTGCTGCTTCCTACAACTGCTAGTGCTATTCTTCCATAGTGAAAGCTGTCCTTCTCTGAGAGAAGAGGGAATGGGATGGAGCAAAGACTTTTATGTGGAGTGAAAGTGAGATTCCCCAAACCCTGTTGATGACTTGCATCCAATTGATGGTCGATTCAAAAGTTAAATGGATTTAATTGTCATTTGCCAGAATACCCAATCTGTCTGTGTTTCAACTCAACAGCAGCGAGGATAAATTTCTTTTTTTTTTCTTTTTGGAGGGCAGTTGGGGTTAAGTAACTTGCCCAAGGTCACACAGCTAGGTTTTTGTTTGTGTGTGTTAAGTGTCTGAGGCCACGTCGGAACTCAGGTCCTTCTGACTCCAGGGCCAGCACTTTATTCACTGCGCCACCTAGCCGCCCCCAAGGATGAATTTCTTGAAGTTAGTTTTCTTTGGGTCGTTATAGCATGAAAAATAAAAAGGTGCATAATAATAGTTAAAGGAATCAGGACTAAAAAATCTTCACCTAAAGAAAACAAGGCTGAGAGGAAACAGTAGTTTTTATGTAAACAAAGGTTTAGAGCTAGACAATAACAGAACTGTAACTAATAATTTAAGTGCTCAGGGCAAGCAGTACAAAACACACTCACAAGTCAACTTTGTAATTCATGATCTGAAAACAATACAAGAAGTAATTAAGACAAATTTAGCCAGGCTAGGGATTGATATTTACTAAAGAGGTTTCTAGGCTGCTGTACTAGTGCACAGATAAACTTTTTGAACTCTCTAAATGTTGATTTCTTGGGATAAAGCCACAATGACTACAGCCTAGTTAGCACTGTATTCATTAGTGTCCAGATCAATGAATTAAGTGTCAGAAAATCTGGGTTCCAGTTCCAGGACTGACACTAATTACCTGTGTGACTTTGGATGAATCATTTCACACACACACACACACACACACACACACACACACACACACTCACTCACTCATTGTCTTCCTTGAAGTGGGAAGCTAAAACAGGCTTGAGTCATTCCCCAATTGATAAATGCTCAAAGGATATGAAGAAATTCAAATAATCTGTAGCCTTGTTTTAAAAAAAATGTTCCATATTACTAATAATTAGTTATTAAGGCAAATTAAGGGAACTATAAAGTTCTACCCTACACCAGTCAGATTGGACTAAGTTGACATAAAAGGGAAATGACAAATTGAAAGGCTGCAGGCAAATTGATACACTATTAGTGGATATGTGAATTTGTCCAGCTATTCTGGAAAGCAATTTATAACTCAGCCCCCAAAGTTATTAAAGTGTTCAAACCTTTTGGCCTAGCTATCATTATTAGTGATACGCCTAAAAGCGATTAAAAAAAGAAGAAAACCAAAAGAATGACTTCCAGGAGCCAAGATGGCAGAATAAACAATAAATCACTATAACTTTCCCATATTCACCTCCAAACAATTATAAAATAGAGCCCCAAGACAGATCCTGGAACAGTAAAACCAGCAAAAAGATAGGGTGAAACAATCTTTTAGGAAACTTGGAGGAGTGGCAACAAAGATCTATGTCACTTGGGTGAAGGGGTGGCATAGCTGGGACAGGAAGCATCCCAGCAAGACAGCAGCAAGCCCCAGCCCAGCCAACCAGCAGGAAATCCTGAGCCCCAGTGTGGTGCAGTAGGAAAATGCCAACAAGAAGATGCCCCCTTTCCCCCACCAACGTGTATTGGCATAACCAGGGGAACTGGAAGATTCCAGCTCCAAGAACCACCACATGCTTCAATGTAGCCCAAGGCAAACAGGTAATCACAAACCCTATGAGGGGGGAGTGGGGCTAAGAAAGGAGAAAAGGATTAATATGTTCAAAAATATCTTTAGCAACTCTTTTTGTAATAGCAAAAAAACTCCCTAGAAACTAAAGAAGTGCCCAACCGTTAGAGAATATCTGAACAAATGATATATGAATGTGATGGAGTATTATTATTCTATAATAAATGAAAAAAGAAATAATTTCAGAGAAACATGGGAAGACCTGTATGAATTAGTGCAAAATGAAGTGAGCAGAACCAGGTGAACAATTTGAATACTATAACGTCAATGCTGTAAAAATGAATAATTCTGAAAGGCTTAAAAATAAGAACTCTGATTAATAAAATGATCAACAATGTTTCCAGAGCATTGATGATGAAGTATGTTACCCATCTCATGTTAAACAGATGATGGACTATTATTCAGAATGAGACACACATTTTTGAATGTGACCAATGTGGGAATTTGTTTTGCTTGATTATTCTTATTTATTTGTTATAAGGAGTTTGCCTCTCTCTCTCTGTCTCTCTCTCTGTCTCCCTCTGTCTCTGTCTCTCTCTCTGTCTCTGTCTCTCTCTGTGTCTCTCTCTCTCTTCCTCTCTTCCCCCCTCCCTCTCCCTCTCCTTCTCCCTCTACTAATGATAGGAAGGAGGTGAGAGGAAGAAAAAAAATTCCTAATATTGGAAAAAGGTAAAATCGACTGAAACTTCATCACAAGAGATTTATATAACTACTATATAAGGAAGACTTTCCCTAAAGTAAGATTAAGTAAAGACTAGGATGAGTTATTAAGTAACGCTGTGGAATCTCTTACCTACATTTAGATATTCTCTAATTTGCCAGTGCTTTTTTTTTTAACATGTATAATATATTCTCATTCTTCTGAGCTGATTTCAATGTGGTCTTCCTGTGTTCAAGAGAATAAACTAAATATCCACTTAAAGTCTTTTCCAGAATAGTTCAATAATTTCAAGACTCTTCTATTTACTTTGTTTTTATAGTTCACAGCAATATAGGATCTTAGGGCTGTAAGGGGCCTAATAGTCATCTAGCCCAGCCCACTAACCTCCTACAGCATCCTTAATACTAGGCTCCATGTATGCATGTCTAGGGATAGTGATACCACTACTCTGCCAAGCAGCAATTCTAAAATTGAACATTGTTAGAAAGTTCTTTATACTGAGTCCAAATCTGCATGCTTCTAATTCCTTCCTATTAATCCTAGTTATGCCATCTGGGAAAAAAAACAGCAATAATGAAACAGAATAAATCTGCTTCTTCCACACGACAGCCTTTTACATATAAGAAAATAGCTTTCATGTCCTCCTTAAGTCATTTATTTTCTGAGCTAAACATTCCCAGATCACTCTACTGTTCCTCATATGATGTTACCTTTCTTTGGACTCTTTCTAACTTGCCAGTGGATCTCTTAAAATGTACACAGAAGGTGGCACAATGCTTTACATAAATTCTGATGAATGTAGAGTGTCCTGGGAATAGCATCTCCCTAGATCTGGACACTACACTTACTTTAATGTAGCCAAGATTTGAATGAACAGTTTGACAATAACTTTGGCTGATGTTGAGCTTGTGGTCAACTAAGATTCCCTGCTTATTTTTTCACATTACAACAATATATTGGCAATATGAGTCTTCCCCAGCCTCTACTTGCAGAATTAAAATTTTCAACCTAAATCATTCATTTGATATTTATTTTTGTTACTGTGGTTTTTTAACCATTTTTCCCCCCAGTCTACTAAAGTCTTTTAAAATCACAATACTATCATCTAACTACTTAGGTATTCCTCCTAGCTACTTTTTGTCTTCCCCCCCCCCTCTCTCTCTCTCTCTCTCTCTCTCTCTCTCTCTCCTTCTTTCCCTCCCTCCCTCTCAGTCTCCTCTTGTCTTTGTCCCTGTCTCTGTCTCTCTTACATAATTAACCACTTCCTCATCCCTGAGGTGGCAAAGTTAAAATGTGGTGTGGTAATTCCAATATTGTCATTATCCCTTGAGACACTGAAATGTTGGTGGGCATATCCCATTTGCATCAGTTCACTGCTTATCTTCTGGTTTAACTACAAAAACTCTTGGAATGATCTGTTTTTGTTGAATCTCTTCTTCAAGTTTTATGGAGAATTGCTCTTTCACTGAGTGTTCGGTTTTGAGGGGGTTTTCTGGCCTTTTTGTGACATGATAACATGTCTTGATCTTTCACTATATTCCTTAGTGATACTTTGCAAATGAACATGTTGGTATTGACCTTGACTTGACTGTCAGTCACCTCTATCCTTTTGACAGTCAGGCTTTTCAGTCTGAGATAGATTCTAGTCCCTTTTGGTTCCTTCTTAGTGGAAAATGTTCATGTTCTTTGACCAGTTATCTATTGGATATGAAATTTTTATCAGAGAAATTTGATACAAAGATGTTTTTCTATTCAACCACTTCCTTTCTTATCCCAGTGCATTAATTTTGGTGTTTTAGAAGCTTTTCAGTTTCATGTAATCAGTTATCTCTTTTATCTTTTTAATTGCCTCTATCACTTATTTAGTTAAGAGTATATCTCCTACCCATAGCTTTGAGAGGTATATGATCTATTTTTCTTCTAATTTTTTTATGGTATAATTTTAATGGCAAGCAAAATTGTACCTAGCTCCTTGTTTCAGTTATTCAAGTGTCTTTGTGCTTTGTTCTGTGATTATATAAAGTCTTTGTTAGAAATAGAACCTGTGAAGCCCACAGTGGGAGGAACTTGCCAAAGACTGGAACAGGAAGGATGTAAGAGAAGGGATAGAACAGGGAGGAGCAGAGGATATTAAGCCTCGAGTATGAACTGGGACAGAGCAGAACTGGGAGGAAAGATGCCTATCTATATTGATGTTACTTTGTCACACCTGTCCACTGACAGAGGACATTGCTGTTGTTTCAGAAGCTCTGGGATCTTACTGCTGGTTCAGAAGCCCTGAAAGAGGACTTTCCTGCTGTCTGTTTACAGAAGTCCTGAAGGAGGGTTTTATTGATGTTTTCAGAGGTCCTGGGACTTTACTGATGATTTGTATTAATTTCTCAAACAGAGGCCCTGTCTGTTGGTCTGTGCTAATTTCACAGAGAGTGAATTGATGATGATGCTGGCAATGTATGTGTGTGTGTGTGTGTGTGTGTGTGTGTGTGTGTGTGTTGCTATAGCTCTGGTCAGCTTGATGTGTGGAGCTGGACCGGGAGCTGGAAGTTGCTGACCTGTGAATCCAGGTGATGGTTGGATGAGTTCAGGCAAGAACTAGGAACATGGAAGAGGAACCATGGAGTTTGGGAGTCAGTCTCAAGTCAAGATGAAAGGGCCATTACTTGGGTACTTAATGCTGGCTTATGAGACTAAGAGACTGAGACCTAGGGGTGGGAAACCTTTATACTTTGTACTTTGTACTCCTTAAGGATTATTGAATTAAGGATGATTGGAAGTAAGTCTCCAATCAAGATGAAAGAAGACTATCTGGTCGACAAGATTAAGACAATGTGACCCAGGGGTGGGAGACCTTTGTACTTTCTACTCTGTACCCCTTAAGGATGATTGCTCATTAAGGATGATTGAGTTAAAGACTTACTGAATGATATCTTTTGTTTAAGACTATGTGACTACTTTAGTAATAAGTTGTTATGTTATGTTGTATTCTGAGGATGCTTTGCTGGTGAATAAATAGAGAGTTCATTATACTATGTTATCAGAACCTTAAAGTTATTCATAGGAACCTTAAAGTTATTCTTAGGAAAACTGCTTGTGCTTAGCTTTACAATGATCTTTAATATTAGGGTTGCATATACATTTAGACTATATTATGATATATAGTATTAGGTGTTAGTCTAAGACTAATTTCTGCCAAACTGGGTTCCAGTTTTCCAAACTGCTTTCATCAAACAAAAAGTTTTTTCCTAGGAAGTTTATATTTTCCACTTTATCAAGTGCTGAGTTATTTTATTTCTGATTCTCCATTATAACTAATTTGTAGGGATCTAAGGGGTAAGTATAGTGGCTGGTTACTGTCCTTATACTGTATACTACAGCTCATGAGTCACTATCACTGTGCTTCCAATTAAATAAGTCAGCCACCACTAAGTAGACATGAAAAAGGGGAACATTCTGGGCATGAGGGACAAAAAATGAAGACACCAAACTCACAGTAGAATTTGAGGTCACAAAATGAGAGAGAATAAAGAGAATGCAAAAACTAAAAAGTTAATTATGTCAAATCCAAACTGACCCATTTAAACAAGTTGGCAATGCAAAAGAATGGAAAAAAAAACAAAGCCACTGACTTAATATCATTACTTAGAAATGTTTAAAATTCTAAACATTTGCCACCAAGAAGTAACCAGAAAAGCTCACAACCAACCTTAGACTGAAAATGTTTAATCTGATGGTCAGATGGATAGAGGTGATGACTGCATAAAATGGAAATCTTCACAATTCTTAAAAAAATTAAGAAACCTCAAAAAACCAAAACTTGTACCTACCTCTACTTTAAAAAAAATTTCCCTTAGCTTTTATTTTTGTTCAACGTCATTTGCATTTCATTTGGGGAGATTTGGAGGATACTGAAATCATCTTCATAGCCTTATCCATCACATAGCAACTCTGTTGTTGTTTTTGGCAGAGTCCCAAAAATAGGAAATAGGAATTCAAGATCACCATATAGGGTTAAAGCAGAGTTATAGGGACTTTCTAACCCTAACTCAGGCAATCGTGAGGGATCATGACCTTAGAATAATCACCAGACACAAACAATCAAAACCCTGGGGCATTCTGGCTGACTTTTATTAGATACATGGTTAGATATTATAATTCACTCTTCCCTTGTTAAGAAGAAACTTTCTGGCCATTATATCTTAGTATGTGAGAGCAGAGAGGAAGTGGTTTTGAAGAACTAGTTTGGTGACCAGAGATTCCTAAGAGAAACAATATGATGCCCAGCAGAGAAGCTCTACCGAGCACACAGATGACAGGTATATCAGAAAGCAAAGATATAACAAACGGAAGAGAACATCAATAAACAGCAAAATGCCATCTCCTTCATGAGTCTGAATTGCTCTGGTCATGCTTATGCCCTGTCTGCACAGTTTTCTGGCATGTACCTTTTCATACATGATTTCTCTTGGCACATTCCCTATATGTGTCCTCTTCAAGAGCATTCTATGGTCATGAGAGTTTTCTGTATGTGTGCCTTCTTTACTGTTGGTATTGAAACTCATGGGAGAGGGCATTCTATGTATGCATGCATGTGTGTGTGTGTGTGTGTGTGTGTGTGTGTGTGTGTGTGTGTGTGTATGTTTCAACATTTTCTCATCACCTTATTTGCTGTGCTGTTTCATTGAATGCCTTTTGTTTGAACTAATGTATCCTTTGTTTGCCTGGTAAAGGAAAGCACATTGGTGGGAGACATAGGGGCTATGGTTTTAAGTGGATATTGACCTACAGACTGCCTTGAACCTTGGTTAACTTTTCCAGGGGCCCAAGTGCTTCCTCTTCTTGTCTGCTGCTTTGCTTTTCATTCTGCTCTATTCTTTCTTTCCTTTTCATTCCCCTTTCTCATGTTTCTTATTTCTTTGGCCTTTCCTTTCTTTTCCCTTCTCTCTTTCCCCAGCATCATTTCCATTTTTGTTCCCAGACACTTCTGCCTCATTTCCCTTCAGTGAGCCTGAAGGAAGATTCCAACTCAGCATGCTAATGTGCTATCAAGTAACACCTTTTACCAGATCACAGGACTTTATCTCCTGGCATGATTTTTGCACAAAGAAAACCGCATCCTTAGTGGAAAGAAAATGGATTAGAGTGGTGTTTCTGGGAAAGAAAGATAAAAATTTCTTATCAATTAAGTAAAAGAGAAATACATCAAATGACAACATGTAATGAAATTCATTCTAAGCATGGTTTAATTGAAAAAACATTGACTTTGGAGATAGAAAGGTTGGAGTAAGCTCTCCCAGCCTCAGTTTCCTCGTCTATAAACTATGAATAATAATTCTAATATTCTCTGTCTCAACAACAGGGTTGTTGTCAGGAAAGTGTTTTAAGACCTTAAAGTACTATATAAATATAATGTATGATTACATGAAAAATTCCTGTGCTACCATTCCATATAAGAGAGACCAGCATGGACTTGTACAGGATTACTCCAAGGTCCAACAAAAAATGGGAGTGTTTGGTCCTTTAGGTCCCCAGGAAGGTTAATTTTTGTTATTATACCACGACTAAAGTAAATTTTGTTAATTTTTCCCCCTAAAATGGATCCCATTGAATGGTCCCCTTGAAAACTTTCCTGCTTAATCCTACAGAATTTGTTTTCCATTATATGCTCTAAAAATTATACAGCCTTTTCTCCATGATTTCATTAAGAGAAGGAAGATTTAAGGGTGAGAAGATGGGGACAAGTATAATGGTTCCCATTTCTTTTACGGGGAAAGTCAAAACACAGAAAGATCAATTGAAATAAATAAATAAACTTGGTTGTTTTCACTTTTTTATAAATCCGCAGTGCCAAGGCATGGCTATAATGTTTCTTTCTTGGAGATTTTTAAATAAAAATGCTCTATGTTTAAAATTGTTTTATCCTTTCTGTCTTAGAATTAGTTATTTTCCTACTAGAATTATATATATATATATATGGATATATATATATATATGTATGTATGTATATTTAATTTTGGAGTTACCTCCAAAGGTACCTCAGTAGCAGTGTAGTTCACACTATACCCAAAGATGAATCACCATCATCCAGCCATACTTTAATGCTTGAAATGAGGGGGAACTCACTGTCTCCTCAATCAGCCTCTTCCATTTATGGAGAGATATCATTGAAAGAAAAGCTTTTCCCTCACATTAAATAAAAACTTTGCCTCTTTTCCATTTCTACACATTGCTCCTGGTTCTTTCATCTAGGGTTAAACCAAAGAAATCTAATTTCTGTCCCACATGACAATCCTTCATATACTTGAAGACAGCCATCATGATCCCTTTGATCCCCCAGAGTCTTCTTTTTTCCAGGCTAAACTCCCCAGTTCTTTAAATTAATCCTCCTATGACATGGAAAAAAGGCCCTTCCCCATTTTGGATGCTCTCCTTTGGCTGCTTTCCAGCATAATGATGTCTTTCCTAAACTGTGACACCAGAAACTGAACTAAATATTTTAGAGTTAGTCTGATCATTAGAAATTTATGAAGAGTTGGGGGAAGGGAGAAAAATTTTAAAAGGGGGGAGTCTTTCCTCTGAAATATTTGTAAAACACTGCTCTGAACAGTGAAGATCTTTTTGGATCCTGACTCTGTCATCCAATTACTTAGTCATCCCTCCCAGCTTTGTGTCTTCTGCAAATTTGATGAGTATGGCATATATACCTTCATCTAAGTCATAGATTAAAAAAAAAAAACAACAGCCTGGAGTCAAACTCAGATTCTTGGAATAGAAGTCTCTAATGGAAGCTTCTGACATTGAACCATCAACATCTACACTTTGAGTACCACCCATTCTGAATCTTTCTAAGTGTATTGTCACGTAGTTCACATCTTTTTATCTTTTTTTTCACAAGAATAGTATGCTTTTCCTTTATCAACTGTTTTGCTGAAATTCAGGTAAAGTCTCTGTGTAGCCTTCCCCGATCAACCAGGTTAGTAACTGTCAATAAAAGAAAGATGCCTAAACAGGCATGCCTACTTGTATATTTCCTCTTCCTGTCCAGATGGTTTATTCTTCTATGACAAAATAACTCCTGTTTCAGAATATGTGATGGGATGTAAGTGTAAGGAGTCTGTAAATGGGAGGCAAGTTATGAAGGGCTTTGAATGCCAAGGAGAGGATTTTATATTTGATCCTGGAGGTGATAGGGAACGATTGAAATTTACTAAGTAGGTGGACTTAGAATGTCTGGTCCTGGGTTTAGAAAGATCTCTTTGGCAGGTGAGAGGAAAGACTGGAATAAGGAGAGACTTGGGGCAGTGAGATCACTCAGCAAGCTAAATGACTTATGCACAATCACTCAACCAGCCATCCTCAGAGGCAAAACTTGTGCTAGACATTCCTGAAGACAAGGCCAATTCCATCTCCACCATACTGTTGCCTCTGTGAATACAATTGAATTAATATGTGTAAATCTGTATAGACCTATCCAGGACAACACAACCATCCTATCACTGATAGGATTTTTCTTTTTATGGCATTTCTTACAGGGATGCATTTGACTGCATTCCATGGGATGAAACTGTAGTTCCCTAAGGCTACTTTGTATCTCTGGCTGATTTTTACTTAAATTCATTTCAATCAATCAATATATCAAAAAGTATTTCCCAAGACCCTCCTTTGTGCTAGGTACTTTGAAAGGTGCTTGGGATACATATACAAACACTAACAACTTCTACTCTCATTGGGCTCCATCTTAGGAAACAGATCATGGTATAATAACAAAGACTAGCCTTCTTAGGTAAGATCTCAAGGATCTTAAACTTTATCACTTCCCACAATTCCAAGGACAGGCCTTCACACTGGACTCCTATGGTCAGGTGATAACTATGAGGAGCTCTGTGTAGCACTTACACAGCTATTGTGAGAAGGGGTGGGGAACTGGTAAGTGGAAGACCATGTTGGCAATTTAATTAATATAGGAAACTCCTTGTCAATTCCTTTTCCCAACTCCTTTGCCAATTCAGACTGGCACCTGATGTGCCAGTAGTCTTACTGAGTGTCCTGGGGGCACTGAGAGGTTATGACTTACTCAGGATCACATAGTATATGTTAAAGACAGGATCTGAACCTTGATCTCCCTGATCTGGTTCTCCATCTTCTATGCCACAGCTGTGATCATCATCAGTAAGTGGTGCTACAGTACAAAATACATTCTCTTGACCTCAGTAGGTGACTGGTATACTCCCCCCTTTCAGTCACATACTGGAGGTTCATTTCTAGACACCTATACCCTCCTGACTTTTGGCTCCTTGAGTAAGCCTGAATTTGGATGAAGATAATATAACCACTTAATTTTTTTTTCCAGAAGGAAAAATAAAACAGAATAAAGGCAGGAAGGGAATGAGGTAGGGGTGGGGTGGGAGAAGTAAAGACACATTCCTAGTTTGGGCTTCACAGGAAACAGGAAGTAGGGAATGGCAAGTCCAGGCTGTGACCGGGCTGACTCCCTCTGTCTCGCTCATGTAAGGTGATCCTGTGGCAGTTGGGAGAAGAAAGGGAAGGGAAGTCTGGCCCTGAGATTGCAAATCACAGACTGTGATGACAGAGGGGGCGGGGTAGTCTCATAAAAATCAGCACCCTGTGTTTTTTTAAAGAAACCAAAGCAGGGGCTGGAAAGGGGTGGGGGGTGGGGATCTTCTCTAGTGAGGAGAAGAGTGTAATTTATGGGCAAGAGATGTGGTCATGTATCCTTTTCTTTGAAATGTTTTTAGCTCATCATTGAGTCCCAGAAGCCAGCAGCATGGGCACCTTCAGGACAGGCTATGTCTCCTAGTAACGGCTTCTCAATAGCAACATCTGGGTTGGTTATGTTTGGGGGTGGGGGATTGCAATGAGAGGATCAGAGATACAGAGCAAGAAGGAACCTTAGAAGGCATCCAGTCCAATGCTCTCAATTTACAGATGAAAGAACTGTGACCCAGAGAGCTTAAGTCATTTGACCAATTTCATATAGGTAACCAGTGGCATAGGCCATATTTGAACTCAGGTCTTTCATTCTTTCCAGTATACCAGAAGAAGTATGCTTTGATCTTGACTGCCTCACCCACTTTTCCTTCCTCTAGCTTGTGTTATCAGTAATGGATCTTCTATAAGGAAAAAGGATGCTCAGAGGTGAAAGAATTAATTTTATTGTTTTTATTCAAGACATTATGCAAGCCCCTTTCCAAAAGGATTGAGATGTATTACACGTTAAGCAATTAGGTGGTACAGTGGGTAAAGCACTGGGTTTGGAATCAGATCTTTTCTTTTCTCTTCTTTCTTTCCCTTCCTTCCTTCCTTCCTTCCTTCCTTCCTTCCTTCCTTCCTTCCTTTCCTTCCTCCCTTTCTCTCTCTCTCTCTCTCTCTCTCTCCCTTCCTCCTCCTCCTCCTCCTCCCCCTCCTCTTCCTCCTTCTTCTTCTTCTCTCTCTCTATTTTGCAAGGCAATTCAGGTTAAGTGACTTGTCCAAGGTCACACAGCTAGTTAGTGTCAAATATTTGAGGCTGGATGTGCATTCAGGTCCTCCTGACCCCAGCACAGGTGCTCTATCAACTGTGCCACCTTACTGCCCCAGGAAGACACATTTTCATGAATTCAATCTGGCCTCAAATACTTACTAGCTATGTGACCCTGGACAAGCCACGTAACCCTGTTTGCTTTAGTTTCCTCATATGTAAAATGACCTGGAAAAAGGAAATGGCAAAGCCACTCCAGTATCTTTGACCCTAAAATGGGATCACAAGAGTGGGATATGATTGAAAATTACTAAAAAGAACACATTAGGCATTATATATAATAAGAATGTCATGGACATGTTCTATTTGTTAAATTGGATTGTTTCATAAGTTGACAATTGTTTAATGAATTGTGTAACATATACAGGTTAAAAAAAGTAGGGAAAAGAGCAAAGTTTGGCCTTTTCAGATAACAGAGTCAGTTGAAAATAGTTCCATTTCCTGGCTGAAGGTGCTGCTGCTGGGTGAAAAATCTGTGAAAGGGAATGTTAAGGAAAGAATAGAAATTAGTCAGGAAATAGATGTCTTCAAACTAGAGCTTGGTTAGGAGTAAAATAGAAGGAATAGTTAGCCTCACTAAGGTTATAGGATCATAGATCAGAATGGGAATTTACAGAGTCCATCTGGCCCCATTACATAGTTGAGGCAAATAAACCACAAAGATGATGTGACTTGCCCAGGGAAAGGCAGCTAAGCAGAATTTGGATCCAAGTCTTTCTGATTACGTGTCTAATATTCTTTCCAGTATGACACCTGGTTATCCCCTTTAACTTGGTCAAGGGAAAAGTCTAGGTGTTAAAGTTAAAAAGACCTGGTTAAGTGAGATTACTGAAAGAGTTGACTGACCAGCAATGGTGATGACGGTAATTTACACTGACAATAGTTCACATTTATACATAGGCTTCAAGGTTTGCAGAGTCCTTCACATGTATTATTTCCTTTGATTCTCACAAGGTTCTGAAAAGTAGGTACTATTATTATCCTTATTTTTCAGATGGGGAAACTAAGGCTGAGAAAAGTCAAGCAACTTGTGATAGAAGCAATATCTTAAACACCCATACCCTATGCAAGCTATTTTTTTCTTAAAAAAAGTATTGAGACCTTCCTGAAGACTCAAGTTAGCTCAGGGGACTAAATGCTTAAACTGTTGATATCACTTCTTTATTGCCTGAGTACAAAATAGTCATGAGGAGTTTGTATCATGATGGGTAACTCAAAAAAGGGGACTGTTAGGTGGTACAATGGGCAGAGCACTGGTCCTGGAGGTGGGAAGACTCATCTTTCTGAGTTCAAATAAAGCTCTAGACACTTATTAGCTGTGTGACTTTGGGCAAGTCACTTAACTCTTTCCCTTAGTTTCCTCTTCTGTAAAATAAGCAGGAGAAGGAAATGACAAACCACTCCAGTATCTTTGCCAAGAAAACCCCAAATTGGGGGGGGGGGGAGTCAGACACAGCTGAAACAAATAAACAGCAACTCAAGCAAAGTCTTTTTCCTTCCTCTGCATCAACTCAAGGTGTCCCCAGTGTTTATCCTTGTTAAATATCCTTCACTTGCTATGGCTAAGTCATTCTCCTTTTGTTAACTGTTCCAGAAGATGTGTCTTATTTTGTTCAGTTAATGAACTGACTCAACTACCAAGGGACTGGCGGTTTGAGTTAGGCCAAACCCAGAAGACTTGTTTAGGATCACACAGCTTATTTGTATTTGAGGCAGTATTTGGGCCCAATCCTTTGTAACAAGAATAGTGCTCTATTAGAAAGAATAGAGTTTGAATGCAGATTGAAGCAAACTAATGGCTCTCTTTCTTTTTCTGGTTTGGTTTTGTTTCCCCTTTCCCATTGTTCATTCCATCTGATACAATCCTTCTTTATAACCTGACTAATGTCTAATGTCAAAGTATTTGCAGATCCTATACTTGATTGTATGCCACCATGGCCAGGGAGGGTAAAAAAATTTGAAACTCGAGGAATTGTGGGACTGAATCTTGTAAACTAAAAGTAAACAAATTAATAAAGACCAAAAAATAAAAGAGAGAATAGTGCTCTATCCTCTGAAGGACATTTTAATTCTAGAAGGAATTTTCATAACATTGGAGCTTTGAAAGTATAGCAGGGCTTTAAGTAGTCACTTTATCTCTTTTCAAACATATATTTTATTATTTCATGTGAAAACAGGTTCTACCGAGTCCCTTTCTTCACCAGCTTATTTATTAGTCTCTGGATTACACGTTTGTTACTTATGCTCAATGCTAGTTTCAAAGTTGTTAATGAACAAGTAGATCTTCATTCATAAACTGCCAGTATTCTGTTGCTAATTTGAATTCTCACTGAAAATCTATTTCATTAGAATTACCCTACCAGACTGTGATATCACAGCTACTGAGATTTCAAATATTGTATTAGCTTCACTGGGCAGCATTGCCAAGGAGTTTTGAGGTGCCATTTTCAGGCAGATTTCAACAGCCTTGTTGAGAAATGTCACAAAATTTCCCTTGGAATATAGAGTTATGAAATAATTGACAAACTGAGGATTGTGCTAAGATAACTAAAACAGGGACTTTGGGACAGATAAAACACAAGGACAACTGGAAATTAATTCAATTCTACAAGCATTTATTTGTTTTTGTTCAGTGATTTTAATTGTGTCCAACTCTTCATGACCTCATTTATGGTTTTCTTGGCAAAGATACTGAAGGGATTTGCCATTTCCTTTTCCATCTCATTTTACATATGAAGAAACTGAAGCAAACAGGGCTAAGTGACTTACCTGGGGTCACACAGCTACTAAGTGTCTGAGGTAGGATTTTAACTCATAAAGATGAGTCTTCCTGACTTCAGGCCTGGCACTCTATCCATTGTTCCACCTAGCCTACCCCAAGCATTTATTAAATACCTACTATGTTCCAGGCGCTATGGATAGAAACAAAAAAAAAATACCTACATTCTCAAGGCTCTTACATTCTACTGGGATGGGAAATAATATACACAAAGATAAGTTTATGCAAAATATATGCACAGTAAATGCAAAGTAGTTTCAGAATGAAAGAGAGCACGGACTTGACAAATTAAGGATCACTTATATCCAAACAGAGGAAGTAGATGCTAATAGGAACCTGACCTAACTGGTAAACAGATCACATAATCAAGATTCTATAATATTTCCCCCCTTCATTCTCCATCTCCCGTTTGAGTGATTGGGGAGAAAAAATGTTGTTCTGACCTGAAGACATACATGGTGATAGGTTGGGTAGGGAAAGGAAGAAGATAAAAGGACAGCAAAATGAAGAGGAGACATAAAGGTAGAGAGGGTAGGGGCAGTGGTGGCAACCAGGAAGAGGAGGATATCTTGGCATATTTCACCCTCTTCCTGAAAGCATAAAGGTCACTAAAAGATTAGAGAACCCTAGGGACTCATCCTTGCTGACATTTATAAGAACTTGGTTAGTGGGGTGACTATGCTAGGATGGGGGAAGTGCTTTAAGTTTCAGGGTAAAAGCTTTTTATTTTTTCCCTCAAAGTACTGGGGAGCCATGGCAGAATTTTGAGCTGGAGAGTGATATGATGAATGAATTAGAAAAGAGAGAGATTAGAGGAGGCACGGAGAGCAACTACCACACTATTTTTACAGTAGTCCTAGGATAGATAGTAGGGAATTTAACTAATATGAAAGCAGTGAGAATGGAAAGGAGGGGAGAGTTATAAGAGACCATGGAGATAGAATGTATAGCACTTGATGATGGATTGGATGTGGAGAGTGAGAAATGAAGAGTCAAAGATGATTGCAAGATGGGAGAGTGAGAGGAAGAGCATTGACTTTACAGTCAGAGGACTGAGGTCTGAATCCTGGCTTTGCTATTTAATATCTATGTGACCTCAGACAAGTCATTTAGCCTTGCTGGGTCTTCGTTTACTTATCTGCAAAATGGGGGAGGTAGGTTTGGATTCAATAACTTCCAAGATTCTTTCTAGCTCTAAATCTATGATCATGTGACATAGGGAAGTGAGAGGAAGCAGGTTCAAGGGAAAGATCATGAGTTTATTTTAAGACTTGATAAATTTGAAATAGCCTGAAGCATATTGTCAGTAACAACATGTTTGCATGAAAATGGCATAAAATAAGTTATCCATGAAATGTATGTTTAGTAAAGGTGACCTAGATGGAACAGAGTTATGTACTGGGAACCACAGGATATTCAAAGATCTTGGGGTCTGGAAAGGCAGGGAATACCTAGGATCTCAGCTACTTAGTAGGCTGAGGTTAACACGTCTCTTGAACTCAGGAGTTCTATCAGGTTTCCTCACTAAGTCTGGCATCGGGGTGGTGAGCCCCCAGAATCAGAGGGCTTATACAATTAAGTAAATACTACAGGAACTGGGACAAGGGTCAAAGACTGGGTCTGAGAATTCACTGGTCATAACAATAATAATAAAGCAGCTCACATTTACATAGTACTTACTCTGTGCCAGGCACTGTGCTGAGAATTTTACACTTATGACCTCCTTTCATTCTCACAACACCCTGAGTCGTAAGAGCTATTATTGTCTCCATTTCATAGATGGGGAAACTTAAACAAACAGAGACTAAGGGATTTACCCAGGATTGAGGTTGGATTTGAATTTAGATCTTCCTCAATCTAGGTCCTGTGCTCTAACTCTAGGTTATGAAACTCCCTCTACTGATGTTGGTAGCCACTTTCTTTTCAGTGTATGGCCCACAACTTATGGGGCATGACAACCCAATGAAATAAATGCTAGCAATATTAATTTAAAAAATTTTTTAAAATCTCTCAGCCACATGTATCCTCCCCTGCCTTTTCCTCTTCTGATGTTTTCCATTATGGTGGTAACCATGTAGGAAGATAGGCAAGTGAATATTGAGAATCACAGAGATCTAAGATAATCTTCAAACATTAATTAATTAAATTTTTGGCCTTTTTTTTGAGGGGCAATTGGGGTTAAGTGATTTGCCCAAGGTCACATAGCTAGTAAGTGTTAAGTGTCTGAGGCAAGATTTGAACTCAGTTCCTCCTGACTCCAGGGCCAATGCTCTATTCACTGTGCCACCTAGCCACCCCTCAAACATTGATTTACCTGCTAATATTCTCAATGTATAATCTTTGTCTGATACCCAAGGAAGAGCATCTATAGTAAAAAAACAAAAAACAAAAAAACCCCAACTCATTTTAAATGAAACCCAAAGACTTATAAGGAGGTTACAGTTAAATGGGAAGATGGAACTCATGTTCTTTTCAGAGAGACAAAAGAGTGGACGGAGTTAATTTCATCATGTGCCCAAGGGCAATAAGAAATATTCTGTGAACTACTTGGTCATTTGGTCTTGCACTCCCCAAGATAAATATAAGCAAATGGACCACCATGAAGATAATTGCAGTTTATGCCTCAACATCTGTGCAGAGGATGAAATTTTTTTTTTAATTTTATGAAGGTCTTACGTATGACATTGACCTAAGTCTTGATATTTTGGTGACTTTGGTGCAAGAGTGAACACAGGAGAAGGTGGAGAGTACTATGTTGGAAATTACAGTTTAGGATGAAGACATAAAAAATTTTGGCCAAAGGTTTGTTGAATACTCAAAGATTTTATTTCTACATATTGTGAATGCCATGTGAATACTAAATTGTGGTTATTATCATATGATGTTTGCTGTTGCTTTTTTAACTAAACCTATGATTACATTGGCATGGGGAACTCCTGTTAAGGAAACTCTCTATTAATGTAAATTAGTACATGTTCTGTAATTTAGAGTCTTAAAAAGTTGCTTAAGATTCTACAGTTTAAGGGTTTGGGGTCACATAGCTGGTCTATGCTAGAAGCAGGAGCTGAATACAGGTCTTCTTGACCTGGAGGCTCTCCAGCCAGAATGGTCTAAAGTACTAGACTTCATGTCAAAGACCTGGGTTCAAATATCCCTTTGGATCCTTGTTATCTGTGTGACCTTGAGCAAGTCATTTAACCATTATGGGCCTCAGTTTCCTTACCTGTAAAACTAGAGACTTGGACTCAGTGAACCCTCAGTTACCTTCCTGTTCTAAGTCTATGATCCTGATATTTAATTTATTTTTAATATGTTAAGTTTAGATATGAGAAATTTAGTTTTCTGATTCTAACCTTTTGCTTTGCACAGATCAACAGACCAAGTGGAGCCTCTGCAGAAAGACTATTAAATAACTGAGCTCTCATGTAATTATTCAATTCGAAACTCCAGTCTGCCTTGCTTTGAAAACAAACTCCAGTATGTGTATACAAAAATTCAAACTTGCCCAACAGAGGGTTTAGAGGTTTTTTTTTTTTAAATTAACATTACACAATTATTTTTCACTTTACAAAGAGTTCCTTAAAATTGGGAGTTCCCCTATTGCATTTCAAATATGATTTCATTTACAAAACAATTAAATATACTTTTATGCATTTCCCAGAAGTATAGCTCATGAGTAAAATAGGTAAATCCATACAAACATGCAAATGGGCATTTCCCACAAATGCTTTTATGTTTTAAAAATGGTTATCCACATGGTCCAACTCCATGAACCCCATGGTTCCCTAGTCAATGCTCACTGATGATGGCTATGATCTTGTCCATGCGAGGCAAGAAGTTTCAGACACCATCCACCCATGGGCATAACACATAAAAGGACCCTCTGGATGCTGAATTAGCTATTTCAGCTCATGGAGAAGGGTGACAGGAGGGGAAGAGAGAGAGAGAGGAGAGGAGAGGAGAGGGGAGAGAGACAGAGAGACAGATAGATGGAGAGAGACAGAGACACAGGGAGAAAGAGAGAAAGAAAGAAAGAGAGAGAGAGAGAGAGAGAGAGAGAGAGAGAGAGAGAGAGAGAGAGAGAGAGAGAGAGAGAGAGATTATTGTTTAGCAAATGACTATATTAACCTCCTGGTCTGATTGTCTGTGAAGACTTGGCTACACATCAAGCAAGAGCTCATAAAATCATCAGTGAAAAAATTGACTGAATGCTCAAAAACCAAGCCTTACAGTTCACTTCAACAACTTTCTTTTCTTTTCACAAGTTGATCATTTTAAGAACATATATTTTTCCCCACTCGTCTAACTTTAGACTCCACCAAAACAAATGCAAGTCTAAAGCATCTATCCCACTAATAATTACATATGAGGGCCCCTTATGAACAGAAAACATCTTAAAAACCATAGGAGAAGGAAAAATCCATGATTTTATTGCTGCCTTAAGTAACAAGTGCCCAGTATAGCACAAGACAGAAAGAGCAGCAGAGAAGAGAAAACTAAAGAAAGGATCCATCTGTTGAATGGATACCCTTTCTGTGAACCAAATCAACACATAGCCCATAAACCAGAAGAAACCTCTTTAACAGCTACACCTGTTAAAAGGATAGGCTTGTTAAAAGCATAACAGATTGGTTTTTAAAGGAAAGGGGTGTGTTTCTAAGATAGTGGTCCTATTCAATAAAACCCCACCAATTTTAGGAGCTTTTCTGAGGCCCCTCCAAATTGTTTGGGTCTCTTGGAGCCAGGAAATTTGGACTGGATGTCTCACCGAAAAAGAATTCTAAGAAAATGAATGGACTCTTCTGAATTCTGTATGAGACTGATGTGTAAATGACACCATTAAAGGAGGTGGCGACCTTTCTTTGAAAACAGACCAAATTTTAAGCTGGAGTTTTAGTCATTTTGGCTTCCTCAAATAGTTGAAAATATGTGGGTGTTTAAGTCCAAAAGCAGGAGAGGTACCATGGCTATAGTATACTGTTTCAACAATTCCAAGTTGATAAAAAAAATCCAACAAATTCACACTTATCTGAGTTAAGATTCAGCATGGTAACCTCCCCTGTTTCAAACACAGCTTTCCAAAGATGATGACAGTTGGAACAAAGGCTTCCATGAGATCACTTTTGCTACTTTTAGCATGTTATTTACTGACACCCTTCACATAAAAATGATGAATCTTCTCTTTCTATTTCTCTTCACTCCTCTAAAGTTCCTGGATGGCCTGCCCTCTTTCTTTTCACCCCCACTCCCTATCCCCTTCAGAGTTTCTCTCCCTTAAACCCTTGCTCTGTGTTAGCATTTGGTTAAACATTAATATGGGGCTAGATTACACTATTTGGCAATGTCTAACAAGCTGTTAGTAAATGATAAACCACTCTGGGGTCAGTCTTGTAGGCAACAAATCCCATTAGGTTTCACATTGCTTTTGAGAGAATACAGTAACAAATGCTCCAGGAGAAAAGTGAAAATGTCAGCACCTGGTTTTGGAAGGTGATATTTACTTGGGGATCTCTTAAGGCAAAGAAGAAGTGGAATGAATTAGAGCTTAGTGTGTGGTGCCTGATTGATGGAAATGACTAAAAATGAAAGCATTTACCTCCTAAGTTTGTGAGTACAGCAAATCCCACGAGCCCTTTGGGGGCTGTACCACATCTCCTGGCTACACCGCCCAACATTCAGTCATCAGAGTTCCAAGACATGATGGCAACAGAATACTTCACTGATGCTGTTCTTATCACAGAGGGGCACAGAACTGAGACTTCATGTGAATGGGCCACTTTTGAGGGGTGACAAGTAATTAATCATGGTAGCCCAGTCATTGACTAACCTCTCTGACCTTAAGAAAAGCTCAAAGTGATCTACCAGTCTTTCCAGTGGTTTTCAAAGTAAGGTCTGAGACCCCTGATGGTCCCTGAGACCCCTTTAGGGGGTCTATGAGGTCAAACCTATTTATACAATAATACCAAGACATTTAAATTTTTAATATGATAAATATATATAGCTATAAACCACATAAAATAGCTTGGGTGTCCTCAGTGATTTTTAAGAATTTTAAGGGATATTGAGACCTAAAAGTTTGAGAACCACTATTTTAGACCATTTTGAGATGATTATTTGAGTGCCTCCCTCTCCTAATACCTTACCTTGTATACCATATATATGTATATGTGTATATACATATAGCATGTGTGTATGCTAATTCTCCTGATACAACATAGACTCCTTGAGAACAGAATCTGTTTCTTTTTTGTCTTTTAATCCCCCAAGCCTGGTACAATTAGGTGCTTAATAAATAATTTGTGATTGATTTGGCAATGTCTCTTAAGCACCCACATGACAGGACCATGGGTTGCAACACAACATGACATGACTGGATGATCATAGGATCATAGGTCTGGAGCTAGAAAGGAGATAATCTGCTCAAACTCCCTCATTCCATCCACCGAGGAGGATACTGAGGTCCAGAGAAGCTGTCACTTTCCCAGGGTTACATAGGTAATAAGCAGAAGGGTAGGAATTAGAATTCAGGCCCCACCACTCTGCATTCAATGCCCTGTTGTAATGTTAATGGGATATAAGATCTTCCCCATCCATTAATAGGCCACACATGGAGCCCCTTAAGGGAAGCTTGCTTAGGGGAGGCTTGCTTGTAGGAAGGCTTTTATACCTTTGTTAATTTCTAATTAGGTGGAGGATTGTGATGTCCTCTGGCTCTAAAAGGGGTATATATACTCTGAGGTGAGCATTTTGCTTTAGGGCTTACTCATTGGAAGAGTGTTTGTGTAATCTGACCAGATGAAACTCTGGGTAGTCATTAAGGAGCCCCATGACTTTGAAAAACCCAGATGTTGGTGCTTCTCTCTCTCTGGTAATTATGTATGCATTGCCTTGGTCACACAGTGGGATCTGTCTGTTGGTCTGTACTAATTTCTCAGACAGTTAGAAGCCATGTCTGTTGGTCTTTATTTCTCTGCTTATATTTTCTCTATATTTACTATGTGTATTTTCTCTGAAGTTCAGGGTGCTGACAGATCTAAGTAAAGCAGATCTAAGAACCTGTGACAGCAGCCATCCTGGGGATGCCAGTGTGGTTGCTGCTACACTTATGCATTGTGCTATGCTGCTTTCTAAGTAGAAGACCTGGGAAACTCTTAGATGATAAAGATATATACACCTAATACATATTATATTTTAATGTGTGTTAATATTATATATTAGTTTATTAATGAACATAAAACATTACATAAAATATAATATATTCTATAAAATGTATGTTATGTATTTGTATGATATAAATTATATATTATACATTATGTCTTATTTATATTTATTATAGTATTATGCATGTATATACATACATACACACATACATAGTGGTGCAAAAAATAGAATGCTTTGACTGGAGACAAGAGGACCTGAGTTCAAATCTCACCCCAGAGACTTACTAGCTGTGTGACCCTGAGCAAGTCACTTAACCCTCTTTGCTTCAGTTTCCTCTTCTATAAAATGGTCTGGAAAAGGATTGACAAACTAGTTCAGTATCTAATGCCAAGAAAACCCCAAATGGGGTCATGAAGAATCAGACATAACTGAAAATGACTGAACAGTAACATATACCCATGTTTATATTCATATGTGTATATACACATATCTCTATGTGCATGTGTGTATATGTGTATCAACACCTCCTGAAACTATCCCAGAGAATGACTGAATATCAATTTTACAGCCACTCAGAAGAGGCTGCTTTATAATGGAAAAGAAATAAGTGAGTATGATTGATATTTCTAAGGATCATATTTATTTGTAGTAACCTGATTAGAAATGAGTTATGTTTATTTTTTCTATCTGTGAATGCGTTTCCATAAAAGTGGCTAAATTATGAAAGGATGATGAATTTTAAATGTTTGGTTTTAGTAATAGGAAGAAATAATAATTCCCTTATTATTCATACAAATAACCAGAATTATTTTAAGTGCTTAATGGCAAATAAAACCTGTTGAGAATCAGGAAAAATGTGGGAAAATTATTATCACAATCAAAACAGTTATAAAACACTTTGTGGAGCTAAGAAATGTATGAAATAACCAAACATCTTTATCTCTCAGGCTTAATGAGTAGTTATACACACACGCACACACATATACACACATGCACAAATATGTGTGTATATACACATATGCATGTTAACATGGGTATATGTTACTGTTCAGTCATTTTCACTTGTGTCTGACTCTTCATGATTCCATTGGGGTTTTCTTGGCAAAGACACTGAACTAGTTTGTCAATCCTTTCCCAGACCATTTTATAGACAAGAAAACTGAGGCAAAGAGGGTTAAGTGACTTGCTCAGGATCACACAGCTAGTAAAAAAAAGTGGTCATGACACTAAGATTGCCTTCTGATCTATCTCGAATATATATGTCCACAAGACAGTGAATTTCACAGGTGTGCTGTTTTCAGTAGGGAAGGATGAGGCAGGAAGATTTTGTACACTGAGAGCAGAAATCAGTGTGTTGTTGTTGTTGAGTCATTTTTTCAGTCATGCCCAACTCTTCATGATCCCATTTGGGGTTTTCTTGGCAAAGATACTAGAGTGGTTTGCCATTTCCTTCTCCAGCTTACTTTACAGACAAAGAAACTGAGGGCAAACAGGGTTATGTGACTTGCCTAGGGTCACACAACTCATAAATGTCTAAGGCGAGGTTTGAACTGAGGAAGAGGAACCTTCCTGACTCCAGGCCTGGCACTCTATCCACTGTGCCACCTAGCTGCTCCTAGAAAGAAGCGAGCTAAACCCAAATGCCACCTGCTCTATGCTCTTCCCTGATTTCTCTCTCTCTCTCTCTCTCTCTCTCTCTCTCTCTCTCTCTCTCACACACACACACACACACTCACACTCACTCACACACACACACACACATGTATGCATGTACCAGTTTCACAAAGAATATAATAATTGGAAGAGATCACCAGCATTACCCTACCTAACCCATACCTGCATAGGAATCCTGTCTCTAATATCCTTGATGATGAGTCACCAGAATCTCCTTGAAGATAATCAGTTATAAGTATAATTGTAAGGATGATTAATGGTGAAAGACTTAATTACTCTGATCAAGACAGTTCCAAAGGACTCATAATGAAAAATGCTATCCACCTCTAGAGAGAGAGAGAACTGAGAAGCTCCGAATGCTGATTGAAGCATACTGCTTTCACTTTTGTTATTTTTATTGTTTTGTGTGTATGTATTTTCTTTTGATACACAGCTAATATAGACATATATTTTACATGATTTCACATGTATAATTGATATCATATCGCTTACCTTCTCAAGGGGTGAGGGAGGGGTGGGAGGGAAGGAGAGAGATTGGAAGCTATTATCCCTTCTATGGGAAACACCACTTGGTGCCTCTGTTTCCTCTTTTCCATGTTAAATATCCCTTCTTCCTTCAACCAATTTTCTTTTTTTTTAAAAGCAATTGGGGTTAAGTAACTTGTTCAAGGTTACACGGCCAGTCATTATTTATGTGTGGGTGCTCATCTTCTGAGGCCGGATTCGATCTCGGGTCATCCCAGCTCCGAGGCTGGTGCTCTTACTCACTGCGCCACCTAGCCGCCCCACTTCAACCAATTTTCACTAGGCAATTATTGATCTCTCTTCTTTCTCTTATAATCATTCTCTCCTTTTCCACCAGATCCCTTCCTGCCACCTACTCATATTTCTAGATATTTCCCACCTTTAAAACTTACTCACTTGACCTTGCCATTGCCTAAAAGCATCATCCTATGAATTGTCTCCCTTTCATAGCCAAATTCCTAGAAAAGATTTTCTACATTTGTTGCCTTAATTTCTTCAGTTTCCATTCTCTTTTCATTACCTTGAAATTTGATTTCCGGTATCATGAACTGAGTTTACCATCAATTTCATAACTGCTGAATCCAAATTCTAAGTTGTCGTCCTTCTTAACCTCTTAGAAACTTTGGCCACTGTTTCTTCCCCTTCTCCTGGATATTTTCTCCTTCCTTAACTTCTGTTCCAGCACTTTCTCTTAGTTCTGCTACAAGTCCAGTTGCTTCTCTGTCCTCTTCACAGGCTCATCCTTCTTCTTTCTACCAAGTATGGGACCTGTCTTCAGACCTTTTCTATTTTCATCCATTCTTTCCCTGGATGATCTTACCAGCTCCCAGGGATGTAATTAGCATCTGTTACATAACTACAAAATCCACCCAAATCTTTCTTCTGAGCTTCAATTCTGTTGAATTGCTATTTGGACATCCCCACTTGGATGACTAACTGACATCCCAAACTCAGTGTGTCTAAAGCAGAACTCGTAATGTCTTCCCCCAGACACATTTCCTCTAAACTTCCCCATTTCTGTGAATGGCACCACTGTCCTTGTCATCATCCTGATTTTCACACAGTTATTTCATCCTTGATTCTTCCTTCTCCTTTAACTTTCATATCCAATCAGTTGTTATCTTGTTCAATCTACTTCCATAATATCTTCTCACAGCTATTCACAATGAATTAAAATATTCAAGGTACTTAACACAATACCTGGCACATATTAGGTACTTGATAAATGCTTGTTTCCTTCATCCTTCTATCTCCTTCTATTCACTTACATTCTCTTGAGAGGCAGCAAGAGATAATGGCTAGGACCCTAGAGTTGGGGTCAAGAAGTCCTATGGTAGGTGTGAATGCTGTCTCAGATGCTTACTATCTGTGTGATCCTAAGTCACTTAACCTCTTTTGGTTTTGGTTTCCTTAACTGTCAAATGAGGAGTCTGTCCTTGGTGACTTCTTAGGTGCCTTCCAAGCTCATGTCCATTGCTACCATGGCACTATCTATTCATCTCATCCTCTATCATCCTTTTTTCCTTTTGCCTTCAATGTTTCCTAACACCAGCGTCTTTTCCAGTGAGTTCTGTTTTCTCATTATATGGTCAAAGTATTTAAATGTCAGCTTTAGTATTTACTTTTCCAGTGAATAGTCTGAATTAATTTCTTTGAGTATTGACTGATTTAATCTTCTTGTTCTCAAAGGGGATCTCAGAAGTCTTCTCCAGCCCCACGATTTCAAAGTGTCTATTCTGAAGTGCCCAGTTTTCCCTTTAGTCCACCTCTCACAGTCATGCAGGGCTACTGAAAAAAAAACCATAGCTTTGACTATGTGAACCTTTGTTTGCAAGGTAATGTCTCTGCTCTTTAGTATCTTGTCCAGATTTTCTATAGCTTAATTCCAAGGAGCAAGCACCTTTTAACTTCATGGCTACAGTCACTGTCTGTAGTGATTGTTGAGCCCAAGAACATAAAATGTGACACTGTTTTCATTTCTTCTCCCTCTATTCACTAGGTAGCAATGGGACCAGTTGCCAAGATCTTAGTTATTGTTTTCATGTTAAGCTTCAAGCCAGCTTTTTCTTTCTTCATTTTTACCCTCATCAAGATGCTTCTTCTTAATTCCTCTTCACTTTCTGACATCAGAGTGGTATCATTTACACATTGAGATTATTGATATTTCTCCCAGAAACCTTAATTCCCACTTTTGATTCATCCAGCCTGACATTTCCCATGATGTACTCAGAATATAAGTTAAATAACTAAGGTGACAATATACAGCCTTGTCATACTCCTTTTCTAATCTTAAAATGATCAGTTGTTCCATGTTCAGTTCTAACTGTTGCTTCTTGACCTACATGAAAGTTTCTCAGGAGACAAATCAGATGATCTGATACTCCCATCTCTTTGAGGACTTGCCACGTTTTGTTGTGGTCCACACATCAAAAGTCTTAGTGTAGTCAGTGAAGTAAAAGTAGATATTTCTCTGGAACTCCCTTGTTTCTTCCATAACCCAGTAAATGTTAGCAATTTGGTCTCTGCTTTTGCCTCTTTGAAAACCAGTCTGCTCTTCTGGTAATTCTCAGTTCACATATTACTGAAGCCTAGCTTGCAGAATTACCTTGTTGGTGTGTGAAAGTAATACAATTGTTTGGTAATTTGAATATTTTTTGCAATAGACCTTCTTTAGGATTGGGACTTAAACTGATTTTTTCCAATGTAGTTTCAGTTCATCACTTTCCAAAACACTGATGAGTTTTCCAAATTCCCTGGCGTATTGAGTGCAGCACTTTAGCAGCATCATTTTTTAAGGATTTTAATAGCTCAATTGGAATTCTGTCACCTCCACTAGATTTATTGTCAATAATGTTTCTTCAGGCCTACTTGACTTCATTCTCCAGGATGTCTGACTCTAAATCAGTAACCACACCATCGTGGTTATTGGTAATGTTCAGATTTTTCTTCTATAGATTGGTGTATTCTTGCCACCTCTTCTTAATCTCTTCTACTTCATAAGTCCCTGCCATTTTTTGTCTTCTGTCATGCCCATTTTTGCATGAAACATTCTCTTGTTATCTCTACTTTTCTTGAAGAGACCTCACCCCCCCCATTTTATTGTCTTCTATTTCTTTTCAGTACTCATTTAATAAAATCTTGTTATTTCTTCTTGCTATTTTCTGGAATTCTGCATTCAGTTCAGTATAATTTTCCCTTTCTTCTTTCTATTTTCCTTTCCTTCTTTCCTCAATTATTTGTAAAGTCTCATCAGACAGCCATTTTGTTTTCTTGTTCTTCTTTCTCTTTGGAATGGTTTTTTCTTTCTGCCTCCTGTACATTATTGTGAATCTCTGTGTATAGTTCTTCAGGCACTCTATCTACCAGTTCTAACCCATTAAATCTATCCATTACTTCCACTTCAGATTCATAAGGGATGTCATTTAGGTCATACCTATATGGTCTGATGGTTTTCCCTACTTCCTTCAATTTCAGCCTGAATTTTTTACATAAAGTTCATCATCTGAGCCATAGTCAGCACCAGGTCTTGTTTTAGCTGACTGTTTAGAGTTTCTCCACCTTTGGTTGTAAGGTATATAATTAATCTGGTTTCTATAGTAACCATCTGGTGATGTCCCTGTGTAGATTCACCAACACTCAAGATGTTAATATTTACTCTTTCCATTTCCTGTTTGATCACATCTAGCTTACCTTGGTTCACAGATCTTATACTCCACATTCCTATGCAATATTGATCTTTAAAGCATCAGACTTCCCTTTTGTCACCAGACACGTCTGCAGCTGAGCTTCCTTTCAGCTTTGGACCAAAGGTTTCATTGTACTGGAGCTACTTGTAGTTGTCCTCTGTTCTTCCCCAGTAACATTTTGGGCACCATCCAACCTGAAGGGCTCATCTTCCAGTATCATATCTTTTATAACTTTAATATTGTCTATGGGGTTTATTTGGCAAAGATACTGGAATGGTTTGTCATTTCCTTCTACAGTAGATTGAAAACCTTTTTACAGAACTCTCTACTATGACTTGTCCATCTTCAGTAATCCTGCATGGCATAGCTCATAGCTTCTTTGTGCTGCACAAGTCCCTCTGCCACAACAGGGCAATGATTCAGGAGGGACTGCTCTGGAGTGTCAACTCTTAGAACCTCTTCAGGTGGAGCCAGTGGAAGGGAACAACTTGAAGATGTTCTATTTCTGGTATTAGGGATGAGGGCATTTAGAAAGATTAATTTCACTTTGATATAGTTTCTAACATTGGCATGATTCCATTAAAACAAAACCTTCCCTCCAGTTTGGTAACAAGTGAAAAAGTAAAAAAAATATTTGAAAGAAAATTTGGGGGAGGTAAAACACTGGCTTAGAACTGTCTTATTAAAGAATTGAGTGAAGAACCTAGGGCATATCACTAAACATCATTATATTCTCAACTTTATCTATCACTTTATTAAGAAGGTGATGTGATTTATTGACACAAGAAAGGTAGACTTATTGATAAACTATGACCCATGAAACCAGGACCCTCAATAGCTTACCTTCCCTGGATTCTTCCCAAAACACACTTCAGCAAATCAGTACTAACTCTGTTTTCCCAGAATACTTTAGACTGAGGATGCCCTCAGAATGAACTTAAACATACTATCAAATCCATATCCCAGGGCCATTTTGGAATCCATCTACTGTGGTTCTAGGGTACATGGTGATGAAAAAACAGTTATTTCTTTCATTGTAGTTGACCCATTGTCAGAATGCCAACCTTGAATGACCTGGTCCTGTTTATAGCTGTCTAAATTGTGTGTTTGGGAGAGGCAACAAAGAACAAACATTCCAAGGGAAGAGGGTAAGGCTACTATGTCTCTTTAACTATATTTTATGATTATGTGTTTGTGGGAAGAAGATGAGGAAAAGGTCATGTTGTAGCATAATGTAAAGAGAGGTAAACTGGGATGGGGCTTTCCCTACTTAAATCAGAACAAAAAGAATCCTTACCAAAAAAGGGAGGATCTAGGATCAGAAAGCCTATGTTTGAGTCAAAGCTTTGACATTCCATATGTGACCTTAGGAAGAAATTAAACCTGGCCAGTCCTCAGCATCTTCCTCTATAACATGAAGAGTTTAAACCAGATGAGAGATTTGAGAGACTTAAAACTGGGATACCAATTGGAAAACAATAATCTAAGTGAGGGTAGTTAGGTGACACAGTGGATAGAGTGCCTGGCCTGAAGCCAGGGAGACTCATCTTCCTGAGTTCAAATCTGGCCTCAGACACTTATTAGCTGTGTGACCCTAGGTAAGTCACTTAACCCTGAAATGCCAAACCGCTCTAGTATCTTTGCTAAGAAAACCCCAAATGGGATCATGAAAAGTCAGATGAGCATCAACTAATCTAATTGACCTAAAGTTGTAGCTTTGTGATCTCCAAGGTTGGCCCTTTTTCACCCATGTCAGGGGGCTTATGTGTGTGTGTGTGTAGGTGTTGACTAAGCTAGGAAGAGATGCACATTCTGGGGACCATAAGGAAGAAGAAGAGATGGCTTTCAGTCTCTTTCAGGAAGTCCATTATAAGATTTAGAAATAAAAGGGATGATCCTCAGAAGTAATTCTCTCATTTTACAGATGAGGAACTTAAGTACTTTTTCTACTATACCCTATTAAATATGTCTACATCTTCCCTTTTCAACCCCGAGAAACCTGGGATAAATCATTTGTCTGTGCCTCCATTTTCCATTTTGTAAATGGGAATAATCCTCCTCATATCCATCTTCCTCATCCTCCTCTTCCTTTCCCCTTCCCTCCTGTAAAACCCTTCTCCCCCCATTACTTCTATGGTGGCTCAGTGTCGACATATCCAGCTGGCTTCCTGTGCCACTTTAGTTAAGCTTCCAGGGAGGAAGGGGTCTCGTTATGATTTCTGCAGTGGAAGGTGCCTCCAAAGTGCTCTTTTCTTTTGTCTAACAGAGTACTTGGGGGAGGGGGAAAGTGGTGGAGAAAGGAGTGTGGGTGGGGAGAAATTAGTGTTCACTCACAGTTCCTTAGCTGTTTTGGCTGAGCACATTGCAGAACTACAGGCAATTCTTTCCATTGGGATATCACCCTGGTGTTGATAAGAATAATTGCCTGGCAAGGAGATCTGAACGAAACACTCCCCTCCCCTCTCTCCTCTAGCTTCTCCTCCACCTCTTACTTCTCCTCCCTCTCTTGACCTCCTCCCCCAACCATACACATACCACTTCTTCCCACTGCCCACCCTCTTAAAGAAAATAGCTTTAATTATAATCAATAGAAAGAAAAGGTGAATTATTTTTCTTGGGAAGACTCATGCTGGAAAAATGACTCAGTCATAAAGGGCAGTTGACCTTGGGTGGAAACACTCAGAGTCTGATCTCGGTGCCTCTTACGCAGCAGGATACCACAATGTTATCACAGAGGAAATCCATGGTGTTCAATTCTGTATCCACAGTACAGAAAGCCAGAGTACTGCTGCCAAGTTCTTACAGGCAACTAGAAGAGAAAGAATCATTTCAGTGAAGCTGTGCTTTCTGGGGAAGACTGATAACATTTCCACATGGTTTTAAAAAAACAACACAACCTGATATTCAAAGCTCATAAAAGATTTCTTAGATGGTCTTTAGTAATTCTGGTGAAATATTGAAAAGAGTTCATCTGGAGTTGGTTACAGAGGAACTGGTACCTAAGAAGGATAATCCTTTAGATTCATTCATTCATTCATTCATTCATTCATTCATTCATTCGTTCAATCAAGAATCATTTATTAAGCAACTACTGTGTAGAAAATACTGTATTATGTGCTAAAGAAGATACAAAGCTTAGTAAGATCTTGTTTTCATGGAATTTACCATCTAATAGAAGAATGCCATAAGTATATAATTCACAAATTATATGATATGTAGCATTATTTAAGTGCATTAGAGAGTTTTAGAATCAAGTGTTTTGTGAAATCTGAGAGTAGGAGGTCATGATTAAAGAAGGAATGAGTGAAGGCTCAATAGAAGAGGTAGCATTTGAATTGAGCTTTTAAGAGTAGATGGGGGGCTACTCAGTGCAGCAGCAGCCCTTTTTTTCTCCACAATGGTCAGCTCCAACCCCTGACTCCCCAGCAACCATGTCAAAGGGACCCGCAGTTGGCATTGATCTTGGCACCACTTACTTCTATGTGGGAGTCTTCCAATGTGGGAGAGTGGAGATCATTGCTAATGACCAAGGAAACAGGACCACCCCAAGCTATGTTGCCTTCACCGACACAGAACATTTAATCGGTGATGCTACAAAGAATCAAGTTACAATGAACCCCACCAACACAGTTTTTGATGCCAAATGTCTGATTGGTCACAGATTTGATGATGCAGTTTTACAGTCAGACATGAAGCATTGGCCTTTTATGGTGGTGAATGATACAGGCAGGCCCAAGGTCCAAGTGGAGTACAAAGGGGAGACCAAAAGTTTCTATCCAGAGGAAGTATCTTCTATGGTCTTGACTAAGATGAAAGAAATTTCTGAAGCTTACCTTGGGAAGACAGTCACAAATGCTGTGGCCACAGTACCAGCCTATTTCAACGATTCCCAACATTAGGCCACCAAAGATGCTGGAACCGTAGCTGGTCTCAATGTGCTCTGAATCATTAATGAGCCAACTGCTGCTGCTATTGCTTATGGCTTAGACAAAAAGGTTGGTGCTGAGAGAAATGTGTTGAACTTGGAGGTGGTGCTTTCGATGTCTCCATTCTTACCATTGAAGATGGCATCTTTGAGGTCAAGTCCACAGCTGGGGACACTCACTTGGGTGGGGAGGACTTTGACAATCGAATGGTCAATGATTTCATTACTGAGTTCAAGCAAAAGCACAAGAAGGACATCAGTGAGAACAAGAGGGCTGTTCGCCGTCTTCGCACTGCTTGTGAACGTGCAAAGCATACCCTCTCTTCCAGTACCCAGGCCAGTATTGAGATTGACTCCCTCTCTGAAGGTATTGACTTCTATACATCAATCACCTGGGCCCATTTTGAAGGGCTGAATGCTGATCTCTTCCATGGCACTCTGGACCCTGTAGAGAAGGCCTTAAGAGATGCCAAGCTAGATAAGTCTCAGATTCATGACATCATCTTGGTGGGTGCTTCCACTCGAATCCCCAAAGTCGAAAAGCTTCTTCAAGACTTCTTCAATGGCAAGGAGCTCAACAAGAGTATCAATCCTGATGAGGCTGTTGCTACCATTTTGTCTGGAAAAAATCTGATAATGTGCAGGACTTGCTGTTGTTGGATGTCACTCGTCTTTCCCTTGGAGTTGAAACTGCTGGTGGATTTATGGCCGCTCTGATCAAATGTAATACCACCATCCCCACCAAGCAGACACAGACCTTTACCACCTATTCAGACAACCAGCCCAGTGTGCTTATTCAGGTTTATGAAGGTGAGAGAGCACTGACAGAGGATAACAACCTGCTTGGCAAATTTGAGCTCACAGGAATTCCTCCAGCGCCCTGGAGTGTTCTTCAGACTGAAGTAATATTTGACATTGATGCAAATGGCATCCTCAGTGTTTCTGCTGTGGATAAGAGCACAGGCAAGGAGAACAAGATGAGCCTCACCAATGACAAAGGACGTCTGAGCAAAGAAGACATTGAGTGTATGGTCCAGGAGGCTGAGAAATACAAGACAGGATGAAAAGCAGAGAGACAAGGTGTCTTCCAAGAATTCTCTTGAATCTTATACTTTCAACATGAAAGCAACCATAGAGAATCAAAAATTGCAAAGCAAAATTGGTGATGAAGACAAACAGAGCATACTTGACAAATGTAATGAAATAATCAACTGGCTGGATAAGAACCAGGCTGCTGAGAAGGAAGAATTTGAGCATCGGCAGAAAGAATTGGAGAAGGTCTACAACCCCATCATTACTAAGCTGTACCAGAGTGCAGGGGGCATGCCAGGAGGCATGCCTGGCAGGTTCCCAGGGGGTGGAGCAGCCCCATCTGGAGGTGCTTCTTATCAACCCACCATTGAAGAGGTAGATTAAACACACCAGAAGAAAGAGCATTCCACACAGCTTTCCAAAAATTGAAGGACTCAAATTTGTAGCCAAGGCAGTAGCAGTTTAAAAGTTAACATTTAAGCTACTGTGTAGATGTGGGCATTCTGAATACTTGAATGTATGCAGAGGGAGAGAAGTGAACAACATTGTACTTTATCAGTACTGTAAACAAGTGGAAATGCAATTGCCCTGGAGAATAAAATCTATTTAAAATTGGCACCAAAAAAAAAAAAAGAGTAGATGGGGAGGGCGGTTAGGTGGCACAGTGAATAGAACACCGGCCCTGGAGTCAGGAGGACCTGGGTTCAAATCCAGCCTCAGACACTTAATACATAGTAGTTGTGTGATCTTGGGCAAGTCACTTAACCCCCTTTGCCCTGCCTTTCCCCCTCCAAAAAGAAAAAAAAAAGAGTAGATGGGTATGCCACAAATAGTGAAGGAGATTAAGAAAATTCCAGGCTAGAGGGAAAAATGTCAGCAGGAAAACACAAGGTATGTTTGGGAGAATTTGTAAATTATAATATAGAGTATTTGAAGGAAGTTAATGTGAAAAAAAAAAGCTGGAAAAAGAGCATAGCACCAGATTATGGGGGCCTTGAATGCCAAAGTAATTTGGACTTTATTTAGGAGCTAATTTGTTGTTGCTCAGTCATTTCAGATGTATCTGACTCTTTGAGACCTCATTTGGGGTTTTCTTGGCAGAGATACTGGAGTAGTTTGCCATTTCCTTCTCCAGTTCATTTTACAGATAAGGAAACTGAGGCAAACAGGGTAAAGTGACTTGGCCAGGGTTGCACAGCTAGTAAGTATTTGAGGTCAGATTTGATATCAGGAAGATGAGTCTTTTTGACTCCAGGTCCTGCACTCTATCCACTGTGCCACCTAGTTGGCCTTTAGTAGCTAATAGCCTACCGTTAAGAATTACCGAGTATAGTAATGATATGGTCAGGACTATGCATAAGGAAAATTATTTGGGCAGTAGTAGGAAGGATGGATTGGAGGGAAGAGAATGGAGGTGACTTGGGGCTGTGTTTCTGCATACAAAGGGAGGTGAAGCTTCAAGAGTTTCACTGGATAACTCAGTCAAAGAAACACTGGAATATCCAGAACCTGGTATTTTTAGGTATTGCTAAAAATTCCCTCAACTCTTCTGTGTGTTTTGAAAGTGCAACCTTTTGTGTATATGCCTCTGTTTGAGCCTCCAACAAACAATTCAATCTTTTTGTATCTCTAAGCATAAATGCATTTCTGAACTTAGAGAATTTCATAGTTGGAAGCAATCTTAACTATCTTATTTATTTCAACCTTCTACCCATTGTATAAACCTCCTCTATCATATTCTCTTTAATACTCTATAACATGTATGACCCTGGATAAGTCACTTTACCCTTTTACCTCAGTTTCTTCACTTGTAAAATGAGCTGGAGAAGGAAATGGCAAACCACTCCAGTATCTCTGTCAAGAAAACCCCAAATAGGGTCATGAAGAGTTGGACATGACTGAAATGATTAAGCAACAAACAAAATAATATTCTCAAATGTTATAGATCATCTCCAGATAGGTATCTTTAATATTCCCCTGATCTATTATTCTGTCTCAATATAACCTTCCCTCACTGTTCCTAGTTCCCTGCAGGCAACTAGAATATCTTTAATTCCTCTTCCAAATGACAGGTTTGCAAGCATTTAAGACAGTGATTTTGTCTTCCCCAAAGTCTTCTCTTCTCCAGGCTAAATATTCACAGTTCCTTCAATTACGTCTTAAGTGGAATGGTTTCCAGCCTCTTCACCATGCTGGTCAGTCTCCTCTCAGGTTTCTCCAGTATACTGAATATCCAATGTAACATTTCTTGAGAAGCTAAAGAGACATTTTATACCCTCAGATGGCTGCCCTGGTTCTCCTTGGTTGAAGGTAGGGATAGAGATAACAAATTCATTATCCTTCCATATTCATATTCAGCATAAAGACAAGAAGAGATATTATAGTTACCAAAAAAAAATCTGTTGCTGTCAGGATAAAACAGAGGAGCCATAATCTATAGTGAATTTGGCATTTTTTCATATCTTATCATGACTTCTGGAGACCCCCTTATATAAAATTCCTCTGTAGACAACCAAGATCTCCTTTACAAATACCTTCTAGGGTCCTGACTGTTCCCTCAGCATTCTACTAGGAGGGGTGAACAGCTGCTCACTCTCTGAATGCAATTGAAAAATAATTTATTTTTTCCATATTTATTTACTTTTAGTTTCCAACATTTACTTCCATAAGTTTTAAATTTTCTCCGTCTCTCTCCCCTCTCTCCTCCCCAAGACTGCATGCAATCCAATATAGGCTCTATACACACATTCTTATTAAACATATTTTCACATTAGTCATGTTGTATAGAAGAATTAGAACGAATGGGAGGAACCATGAGAAAGAAAAAACAAAACAAAAAAACAAAAACAAAACAAAAAAAAGAGCAAATAGGATACTTCTATCCACATCCATATTTCCTTCTCTGGATGTGTATCTGAAAAACAATTTAAAAATAAGTCAACAAGAGGCAAACACTTATGGAGTTCCTAGTAATTCAAAATACATAGTGATGGGGGTTGGGGACGTACAAATATGAATAAAACTCATTTTCTGTTCTCAGGAAGATTACAAGCTGGTAGGAAATTTGTAGTTTTATGAAAGTGCATCAGATTGGAGAGAAAACATGAAGCAGTTGAAAAGTGAGCAAATATCCTGGCATCTTATTTTTTTTTTTCAGATTGTTCCAGAATTGAATTGTCCAGGAACGTCATCACTGGGCTACAGTCCTAGCTCTTCTAATATATAGCAACAGCAACAATGTGAAGGAACTGAGGCAAACAGAGATTAAGTGATTTGCCCAGGGTCACACAGTTAATAAGTATCTGAAGCCAAATTTGAATGCAGGTCTTCCTGACTCCAAGCCCAGTGCTCTAACCACTGTACTATCTAGCCTCAAGTGACTTATTTCACCTCTCTGGACCTTAGTTTCTTCATCTATAAAAATGAGAAGGTTATACTCAATGAGTTCTAATTCCCATTCCTTCTCTAGCATTCTAGGATTTCTTCTAGAGATAAATATGTTAGTCTGACTTTCACTCCCCACGCCAGTCTTGGTGGCCAGAGTCCTTTACTGAGAAAGCAGAGTCCAGGCTGTGCTCTTAATAGCAACATAAAATGAGGGAGGCTTGTTGCTGGGGAACAAAGGGATGGCAAAGAATCCCAGACCACAATGGGAAAGAGTAACTCTTGTGGAGGCATGCCCAAGAATTTCAAATGCCTTTGGGAAATCAGGAGAAAAAGAAAACACTTCAGGATATGCTAGGCTGAGGAAGACATCACTGTTGAGGAAAGGAATTTTGTTTTCAGGTTTCAAAGAGGGTGCCCCAAACAATGGGGACTAAGCACTTCATGGCTTCCTTTAGAAGGGGGACGCAATACCCATTCCAGAATCTCTTTGTACTTTGAACTTTTCACCAGGAAATCCATTTTGCTGTTTTGGACAAAGGAAAGCCTCTGTGTACTAGAGAAGGGAGGCTTAGGGCTTCCCATGAACTGGAAGCAAGATACTCATGGGGCTCTTGTTTCAAGCATGCATTTTAAAGTGAGTCATTATAAAGGGTCAGGAATGGGCATGGAAGGGAGATCGAAATGGGTTCCTTGTGATCTTCTTACATGATTAGAGAAAATAAAGACTCAGTGGATCGCTCAGAGGGCAAGAAAAACAGCCAAAAGTTCTCTTATTATTGAGTGTCACAAACTTCCTGTCCAAATAGGTTGGCTCTCTCATCTCAAGCCTCAGTTTCCTCTTATGTAACATTGGGATATATCACCAACTCAAGACTTTGGGCTGTTGAAAGAAAGCTGGTGAAAGATCTGAAGTGTATTGCTTGAGAGTTTCGATGCTATTCATAACAAACGGGCTAGTTGGCCTTCCTTCCTCCCCTTTGCATTCTGAATTCTGACTGGACTATCCTCATACCCACCTTTGCCCTCTCTTTTTTTCTCTTCCTTCTCTCTCATCTGCTCTCCCTTCACTTATTGGGGCAGGAATACTTTTATTGGTTGGTGGGGTCATAACAAAATTTTCCTTAAGGACCCAACACTTAAACTTATTCTGCTGCTCAAAAAGATAATCTTCTAGGATCTGTGAGGCAGAAGTAGGACAGTTTTTAAGGTGCCCAGTAAATGAAATTTGTTTTGATTTTGGCCCTAAAATTGTGGCAAGTCAAGGTTGGTACTTCATGTTTTCTCATTTCTTTAGCATTAGTTCGTACAACAATTAAGTGCCTACCACACGCCAGGCTTTTTGTTAGCTGTTATATAGAATCCAAAGATATGTAAGACATAGTTTAAAGTTCGCCATATGTGTGTGAACATATGTGGTAGATAATTGAATTATGTGGTCTGAAAGGCAGCATGGTATACCAGACTTGGATTCATGAAGGCCTGGGCCAAAATTTCACCTTGGACACTTACTGAATCATCCTTGACAAGTTACTTAGCTTCTCAGACTAGCCTCAGTTGGCTTAATTATAAAAAGGGAATAATTAATTAATAGCACCTACCTTATAGAGTTGTTATGAAGGTCAAAGAAGATAGTGTATGTACTCAGTAAATCTTGAAGTACTTTATAAATATGGGTTATTATAATTGCTTGATTCTTCATGGAAGTATATCAACATGTCATTGTAACACGTCTGTCCTGTCACTGTTCAGGTACCCTCTGCACCTTAGACACATGGCCTTTGAGCTGGGTGCTTTTATGCTGTAACCCTTTTATAGACTAAAGACTGCAAGGAACCCTAAGGGACTAGCTTACTTCAGATCAAATGAGGTTATGTATGTAAAGTGCTTGGCAAACCTTAAAGTGATATAAATATTAGCTATCATCATCATCATCAAAAACATCTATTAAGCACTTCCTTGCTTGCAGTGTTATTCTAGGCATCGCGGAAGATGATTTAAATGGATATCGACAATTTCTGTCCTCTAGGAGCTTAATGTCAAAAGCATTAGAGTAGACAGTTGAAAAATGGATAAATACATGTGGGAATTATCTGTGATTTCATCAGCATAAAGACATCTCTCCACTAACACACAGGGCACCCACTTTTTTGTTTGTTTTAGTAGCTAAGTGCTAGGAAATGTTTTGAGACACATAAGAATTAAATAACTTGACTAGGGTCACAGCTAGTAAGTGCAAGATATAGGATTAAAACTTTGGTCTCCCTGACTATCCATAATACCAGACCATTTCTACAAAGAAATACACATGTTAAACCAAGCAAAATAGTAACAAAAAGCATTGTAAAGCAAAACCAAAGAAGCACTATGTAAAAGCAAAGTGGTGACATGGAATCGTCTTAAACATCTTAGTCGAAAATTGTTGTTCATATT
This sequence comes from Gymnobelideus leadbeateri, assembly GCA_011680675.1. NCBI lineage: Eukaryota > Metazoa > Chordata > Mammalia > Diprotodontia > Petauridae > Gymnobelideus > Gymnobelideus leadbeateri. The sequence goes on from WOXC01003375.1 coordinate 86,492, forward strand.
TATAACTGCCATTTATACATAATTTTAAGGTTTGCAAAGCATTAAATATATACACACATATACATGAATTTGTGTGTGTGTGTGCATGTATAATTCCATGATCCCCAAAATGATCCTGTGGATTATTTTACATTCATCATTATGCCCATTTCACAGATGGGGAAACTCAGTTCAAAAAATTCTAAGTGACTTGCTCAAAGTCAAACAGCTACTAAGTGTCTGAGGCAGGGATTTGAATTCAGATTTTCCTGACTTGTAGTTCATCACTTCATCAAATTTCTTAGACAAATTTTCAAAAGTTTTATCCAGCTTTGAGATTTTAAGAATGAACAATTGCCTATTAAACATTTCCTATTTATTCTAAATTATGTTAAGTACCGGAGTGTAGGATGGGGTGAAGTGGAGAAAAGATACAAGAGAAAGAACTGTTTGACAGAAGGGAATGGAAGAGCCTGACAAGCTGGTGAGAGGAGAGAAAGCTCTACATAGGATATAGCCTGAGTCAGGTCTTGATGTTAGTAATCATATAATGAGACGAGTCAAGATTCTTGGCAAGGGTGGAGCAGACTGGGAAGTGAGGTGATCTCTGACAGTCTAATTATGAGCAGAGTAAGAATATTGTTTTTGACCCATGGTGCAAGAAGCGTAAACCAAAGGCCCTAAGGAGCAGGGGACCTCATGTTATAAGAAGTAGAGAGATAAGACACGTTTGGGGGTAGCATTGAGGATTGGCTTGAAGGAGACATTGCAGGAAGTAGGGAGCATAGGAAGGGAGCCATTGAAACGATGGTAATGAGATCTAACAAGCATCTGTACCTAGGAACACTTGTGAGGAATGAAGAGAAATTGGTGAATTTGGAAAGTTGTAAAGAAATCATAGAATCATCAAATATAAACTAGTTTTAGAGGCCCCCTGAGGTCATCTAGCTCAATATATACCTGAATAGGAATGTCTCTTAAAACCTTCTTGATAGTAGTTATCCAGCTTTATCTTGAAGACTTCCTATGGTGAGACATTCATTACCTCTCAAAGTAATCTATGCCATTTTTAGACAGCTCTAAATGTTAGGAAGCATTTCCTTGTTATCTGACTTAATTTGACCTCTCTACAATTCCCATACTTTGCTTCTGGCTATTTCCTCTGGGGCCAATCAAAATGAGTCTTACTTTCTTCCACATGATAGTCCTTTAAATACTTGAATATAGCTACCTTGTGTACCATTAGTCCTCCCCCTTTCAGACAAACATCCCTAGTTCTGAATCATGCATGGTAAAAGTCCCTAGTCCCCTCACTGTTTTGTTCACCTCCTCCAGGAAAGACTTCATTTTGACAAAAGAAAAAAATAGCCAGACTTGGAAGCTTGCCAGATTTGTGAAGTATTGTTATAATAATGGATGTTTATGTAGCACTTTTAAGGTTTACAAAGTACTTTATATACATTATATAATTTGGATCTCACACATAACCTTGGGAGGTAGACAGTATAGGCATTATTTTCATGTCTATTTTATGAGACTCATAGAGGTTAATGGACTTGCCAATGGTCACATAGCTAAGTAACTGTCAATGGCAATGTCTAAATTCAGGTCTTTAAATCCACCACTAAAAGCACACTAGCTCTTAAGATACTATAAATTCCTTTTTGGTTTCTGATTGCTCACTTTATGAGGAAGAAAGCACAGGACAAAATTTACAAAGAAAATGAGCACCTTTCCTCCTACCCCAACGTTGTGTGGATTTGACCTGACAATGAAATATCAATTTGAGGAATCTTGTAGGCAGAATTATGTGCTAGAGTGGCCTGAGAGGGAGAGAGGGGAAAGGTCAGAAGTTAACTGATCAACTAATATGCATGGCAACATAATAGAGGAACTATTGGAAATGACAGTAACACACAAAATACTAGTGGCTAGTATTTTATATCACTTTGCATTCAACAAAAGACTTTATATGTGCTATTTTATTTTATTCTCACAGCAATATTGTGATAATATTTTTTTTTATTATCTGCATTTTACTTCCAAAGAAACTGAGGCTGAGATTTAATAACTTGCCCAAAGTCACAGAGCTAGTTAGTGTCTGAGGCAAGCTCCAAAGCCTAATTCTGACCAATCCTAATTCTGAACTCAGCACTCTATCCATTTACATCAGTGTTGTCAAACTCAAAAAGAAACAAGGGCCACTAAACCACATATAACAATCCCTACTAGACACATTTTGACTTAGAAAATCACAAGTTAGCATTATCTATGTTTTGTTACATTTTTATTTATTTTGTTAAATATTTCCCAATTATATTTTAATCTGGTTTGGGTCACACACATGAGTGTTGTGGGCCTACTGTTTGATACCTCTGCACTACCCCTTCCAGCTATAGGTAGTACAAATATTATTTTCCTAGTTTACATATAAGAGAATTGAGATTCAGAGGAATGAAGTCACTTGCTTATGGTCACATAGCTTATAATTGGAAGAACAAAGGCCTGACCATAGGTTTTTCAGGGAGTGGGTATTGTACAGTAGAAAGAAGACTAGCCTGGAATCAGTGGATCTGAGTTCAAGTTCTGGCTTTCCGGTTTACTATTCATGTGACCATAGCAGGTCACAACTTCCCTGAGCCCCAGTTTACTTAACAATTGAGTATTGGGAGGATTGGATCACTAAGATTCCTTTCAATTTTATGCTCTATTTCTGAGATGTACATAGAAATGGAGGATGCTCAAAGGCCACATGGTGGTGAGAAAATGTTGGGAAGATGATCATAAAGACAGTGAATAAATTAAGCATGGAAGCTCTCCTGGAAGCAAAGGTCAAAGAATGTATGGAAGAAGAAACAGTGATAATGTCAAAAATTACAGAGAGACTGAAGATCAAGATGGAGAAATGTGTGTGAAAGGAGTTCTGGGTAATAGTTGTACACCTGCTTCTCTGTTGTTAATGGATTTGTTGAAAAGTAGAAGAAAGAGAACAATTGGACTAGGCCACTGTCTGTGGAAATATTCCTCTCTCACTGATCCTTATTGTTCCTGTGGATGGGGCTTGGTGAATAATAAGCCGTCACCATGGACAGCAGCCTTTCCCAGCCCTGACACTTGCAGACGGATGGGCTGAGCTGCAAATGCCTGTAAAATGAGACAATGAGGCTGGGTTTGATTTCTTTTGATACCACCTTTACCTATTCTGCATCTGACTTATTTACAATCCTAATGCACAAAGGCTTTGTCCCAGAGTCTGTAATAAAGCTGGGCCTATTGTTCTCCTTCATTTCTGCCTTACAGTGCTTCCCTGACCCCTTGGGAACCATATTAAATTATTCCCTAGAGATCTTTACACATAAAATTAGAAGTTCTCCATGAGTGTGTGTGTGTGTGTGTGTAAGTCATTTCAATCAAAACAAATAACCACTTGCCTAACTATAAATCTGAGTGCTTGACTGTTTTGGATTTTGCAATGTATGACATTCATTATTGCTGTCATTTATTATTTATGCAGGACCAAGAGTGTGCTGGGGTGCACTATAGGTAAAATATGCAAAACCTGTCTTGGGAAAAAGTAGCATCACTCTCTTTTTTTTAATCCAGTAGGTATTAAATTTGGAAAATCTTGTATCTCCTTATATTATTTAAGCAAGACACTTAGTATCCAGGATCAGTCCAGGCAGTTTCGTCATTTGATGAAAATAACTGGTATTTGCTTAGAATCTTCATTTCCCACAAACTTCTCTGATTTCCTCTTATGACAGGAACAGTTTTCTTTTGTAAGAGAACTGCCACAAATAAGAGAACACATTTTGCAGAGCTCTATCTTTTGAGCCAGGCAAATCCCCTAATGATGACTGTCCTCTTTTCATGAGAATGTCAGATGGGAGGAATGATTCATTGTGCTATTCCTTTCACATAATAAGGACTCAATCTTTATCTTTTTTGGGGAAAAGAGAGCTCACATTTATACAGCACTTTAAAGCATGTGAAATGTTTCCCTCACAACAACCCTTCAGAGTAGAGAGGGCTAAGGTTCCTATCCTTTTATAGATGAGGAAATTGAGTATCATAAAATTTAAGTGACTTAAATAAAGATAATACAGCTAGCAAGACGCAGATTTGGGTTTCCACCCATGATTTTTTGACTCAGCACCCTTTACTCTTTGAATTGTTGAATTAGGATTGATGGACAACAAAACTATAGGAACCTTTCCAAGAGAAAATGAACACATTATGCGTGTGAGTCCTCCACTGGAGTGACATGGAACATAAATTTTTTTGTGATATCATGGTGTAGTGACTTTGAGTCAAGAGTTCTTGATCTGCCACTCACTGGTTTAGCAAATAAGGCCATGAGCAAATCATATAACCTTTCTGGATTTCCTTCTCAGTGAAATGAGGATGTTGGAATAAATACTCTCTAAAGTCTGTTCTAGAATTAAAATCACATGATCCTGTGAGTAAAGACTTTCTCTTTTGTATCTGGCAGGGTCAGTGTGTGTGTGTGTGTGTGTGTGTGTGTGTGTGTGTGTGTGTGTGTGTGTGTGTTCATGTGTGCATACATACACACATGCATATGTTTAAGAGTTTTCTTATGTATGGGGAAGAAGGTAGAACATCTCATTTAAGATCCTTTTCTTAATTCTCTCCATGTCAGCACAGAGTAGTTCAGCTTTGCTCCATCTCTACTTCCCCAAATGTCCATCTTCCAGAGAGAAAATAGAGTTAACTTGTTTTAAATAGGGTTTTTAAAAAAACATTTTTCCAACTAACAAGCATTTGTTTTCTTTCCCTCCTCCACACTGAAAAAAAGAAAACTAAGACCATGAAAATATGCATGGTCAAACAAAACAAATTCTCACATTGATGAAGTCCAAAAATGTGTGTCTCATTCTGCATTACCTCTCACTTGGAAAGGGTGTAGCATTCTTTATCACTGGACCTCAGGAATTATGGTTGGTCGTTTCACTGATCAGATTTCTTATGTCTTTTGAAGATGTTTATTTTTACAGTGGTGTCATTTTAGTATAAATCATTCCCCTGGTTTTACTCACTCCGTTTGTCATCAGTTCATCCAAGTCTTCCCAGGTTTCTCTGAAACAATGCCCTTTCTTACAGCACAATAGCACTCCATTGTGTTTCCATGGCTCATTTAGACCACCAATTCTCCAGTCTATGGGCTGGAAACCAAACACACATGGTGGATTTAAAATAAAAATACTTAGGTTCAAATACTTGCTTGGCTCCTTACTACTTGTGTAGCCATGGTTAAAGGAGCTAGGTTTTTCTGGTTCGCAGGTTCTTTAAAAAAATTTTTTTTTGTTAATGCCCCTTGTACCTATATCACAGTAATTGCTACATGAAGCCTTCCCTCTCCCATCCTTTGATTGTATTGTCTCCTGTAGCAAAGAAAAATAGTTAAGCTAAACCACTGTTACACTCTTTTTATGAAATATTTTGGTTTTACAGACTCCTATTGCTACATAGAAGGAGGCAAATTGTATAAGCCTATTTCTTGGAAAACAGTTGTTTGGCTTTGTTTTTTAAAGACGCTCAGAGTGGCAACAGTAAATTACTTTAAAAGACTATAAAAATCTTGGGTACCAATTATTTGGGGGGTGGGCAATCAAGGTTAAGTGACTTGCCCAGGGTTATGTAGCTGGTAAGTGTCTGAGACTAGATTTGAACTCAGATCCTCCTGATTCCAGGGCTGGTGCTCTACAGGACATACAGTTTGAGATGTTCAATAGGCAGTTGGAGATGCTAGCCTGGAGGTTAGGAAAGAAGTTAGGACAGTAGATTTGAAAGTAGATTTGAAAGTCATCTGAAGAAAGATGGTGATTAAACCAATGAATGCTGATGAGATCGCTTAGTGAAATAGAATAGGAGAAGAAAATAGAGAATAAGTACAGAGCCTTGGGGGGCACCCATATTTAATGGGCATGACCTGGGTGAGGATCCAGCAAAGGACATTGAGAAGCAGGAGCGGTTGGAGAACCAGGAAAAAAGTAGTGTAACAAAAACCTAGAGGCTATAAAGGATTAGACTCATTAAAGTTGTGGATAGTATAAAAGACTGCAGATAAATAAAGAAGGATGAGAACTGAGAAAATAGTGAGTAGATATAACAATTCAAAGGTCACTGGTAAACTTGGAGAGAGTGGTTTCAGCTGAATGATGAGGTCAGAAATCAGAGGAAGAGGGAAGAAAATTGAGGTATTGATTTTTCTCAAGTAGTTTAGCCACAAAAGGGTACAGCTATATAGAGCTAGCATGGATAAATGGGTGAAGTGAGGGATTTTTGAGGAGGGGGAGATATTGGAATGTTTGCAGGAAGAAGGAAAGCAGCCAGTATTCAGATGGAAGATTGGTGAGAGTAGTCTTGATAGAGGGGACAGTCTACTGGAGAAAACCGGGTGGAATGGGTTCATTTGTGCATACAGAGGTGTTTGTCTTGGTAAGGAAGATTACCTCTTCATGTGATACATGAGTAATGGAGGAGATAGTGAAGGAAGGCATCTGAGTGATGTGAGATGAAGAGACACAGCAAAGAGGGAGTTGTAAATGAATGGTCTCCTTTTTTTCAGTGAGATATGAGGCAAAGTTCTTAGCTGAGAGGATGGGTAAAGGAGGTGTCATGAAAGGTTTGAAGAAGGATAAAAAAGGTTTAGAAAAGTCATTGTGGTAAGTGGGATAGAGAATCAGTTAGGGAGATATAAAAGAATTGCTTGCTGCAATGAGGGGCCATTTTAGATTATATAACAAATTTATAGGGGACCCAACCATTTCTAGAGCATCTAGATGGCTCAGTGGATAGATTACTGGGCCTGGATTCAGGAAGAACTAAGTTCAAATGTGGCCTCAGGCACTCCACAGCTGTGTGACCCTGGGCAGGTCACTTATCCTGTTTGCCTTCATCCATTCAAGAAGGAAATGGCAAATCATTCCAGTATCTTTGCCAAGAAAATTCCACGGATATGTTCAGGTAGAATGACATCAAAGTAGGATTGTTGCAAAAGAAAATAAAAATATTTAAAATATAAGTTAAACAGTATATATATATATATATATACATATATATGCATATATATAATATTATATATCTATACACACAATAGATAAATTCTGACTCCTTTTTACATATGAGACTCCTTGTCCTCTCCTCCAGAAGAGAATCAATCAGCCAATAAATTAATTAATTAGAAACCACTTATTAATCACCTACTTGTTGCCAAGAGAGACATAAAGATAATTAAAACTTCACTTTATAATGCTTACAATCTAGCAGGGGGCATATGAAATAGACACACAAGTCAACAGCTGGGTGGTACAGCGAATAAAGAGCCAGGCCTGGAATCAGGAAGACTCATCTCTCTGATTTTAAATCTAGCCTCAGACAACTTACTAGCTGTGTGACTGTGGATAAGTCACCTCACCCTGTTTGCCTCAGTTTCCTCGTCTGTAAAATGAGATAGAGGAAAAAAAATGGCAAACCACTCTGTAATCTTTTCCAGGAAAACCCTAAATGGAGTCTCAAAGAATCAGGCACAACAAAAATGACTGAACAACAGCAACGTGTAATGAGGATAACAGACAATATGAGAGGCACAAATTGCTATGTAGGTTTAGAAGAAGCATCTTCTAGTTAACTCAGGGGTAAGCCTACACATTAGCTTGGATGTTCACAAACTAGAGTGTATCCAGAGGAGAGACTATACTGTGTGAAAATCAGTGGGATAACGTGGGAGTGTTTGTCCAAGCAAAAAGAGTTAGTGCAGTTATGTTCATTGTCTTTAAGTATTTCAGGGACCATCATGTGGAAAAGTGTCCTGACTAATTCTTCTTGTCCCCACAGGGAAAAACACTAGAAGCAAAGTGTGGAAGCTGAAGAGAGGTATTTGTCAGCTGTGCATAAAGAAAAATTTGCTAACTATTAGAGCTTTTGCAAAGTAGAATAGACAGCCTCCAGATGTAAATTTCCCTTCATTGAATGTCTTTAGGAAGAGTCTGGATGACATGGTACCAAGATCATTAGCCTAGATGATTTCTGAGGACCCTTCTGCAGTTCTGTGATGTAGAATCACAGGATCTTAGAATGTCACAGTTGAAAATCTTAGAAATGATCCAGCCCAATTTCTTCTTTTGACAGATGAGGAAAAAGAAACTGAGAAGATGTAACTTCCTCAAGGTCTCACACCAGTCAGTATCAGCCCCATTTACTTATATGATTGGGGTTTTTTTTGGAGAAGAGGAGGATACATGAAACATTACACCCTGGCTTTGCACCCCTATTAACTGCTACCATCATGATGAGTGACTCCCTGGATTGTGAGTCAGAAAAACTGGGTGTGAGTCTTGGCTCTGACATTTTACCAGCCATTTAATGTTGGTCAAGTCTCTTACCTTTCCTAGACCTGGGATTAATTCATCTGCAAACAGAAAAAATTCCATTTATACTAGTCACTGGGTATCCTTCACCCCTTCTACTTTTCCACTCACCTTCCCCCCTAAAAATCCAGGAATGCTAGGTAGTGGGAAGACTCCTACCACTAAGGATGTCCTCTCTTCATTGGTGCTCCTCTACAACTCCCCCTTAAGGAGAATAACCAGGTTGTAGGAATACCATCCATCAACAGAGGGTAGTACCCTGCCCCAGCAGCTTGACACCTCATTCGGGATAAGATAAGAATTACAGGTTCTTTTCCCTCCTGTGAGATGAGGAATGATCCGGCCTTACTATTTTCCCTGTACCCAATTCCTATAGTCCTTTAATCCTTCCCATTTGTCCTACAATCATTCAGTAATATATCATCTGGTCTATTTAGGTAACCTTAAGGACTCCTGGGCCTTGCCATCTACCCTGCAGCTGAACTTCCTTTTATGGATTGTCTCCCCTAGTTAGAATGTGAGTTCCTTAAGAGCCCAAACTGTCATTATATTTATACTTGTACCCCCAACATTGATTACAGTACTTGGCACATAGTGCTTAATGCACTTTCCCCCCCCATCCTTTCATTCACTCATATACATACCTCATGGGGCTGCTGTGAGGAAAGTGCTCTTAATTCCAAAACACAATTTTGAAATTCAATAATGATGAGTTCTTATTTCTACTGAGAGGGAAAAGAGGGTGTTAAATTTGAGTCACAGAATTTCATTGATGAACAAATCATGTTGAACTCACCTGTCAACACTGCATCTTTTCCCTTCTAGTCTTTTGTTTTTTTAGCTGCAGGGCTGTTCCCCATTAATCAATTTCTTTCCACTCCTGCTGGTTACCTCCTATTGTGTGGCAATCAACTGAAATGAGGTGATGAATGCTGCATCTTTCTTATTAAATAACTAAGCATATTCAGGTCATAAAAATGATGCACTGCCAATGGGAAGTTACTTCATCATCCATACACACCAAAGAAGTCCTGTACTTGGGAGGCAGAATACCAAAGTTCTGGCTTACCAGAATACACGAGTTCAGGCTCTGACTTGCTAGCAGTGTGACCTTGGGCAAATCACTTGGCCTCTCCTTATTTGAAAAATGAAGGGTTGAACCAGATGTCCTCTCAAGTTTCTTGCTCTGACATTCTACAGTTCTTTGGACATTTTTTCTATTTTAATTAAAAGGTGTATCATTAAATAGCTGTAGAGATCCCCTTTTCTTCTCCCTTTTTCAGAATTGCCTTTAGGATAGGACCAAGGAAATACTGGTCAGGAAATTCTATGTGTGTATTATGTATACATGTATGAGTATGTATGTATGTGTAAGCTCTTTAATGCCATAAGTCATGTCTTAAACCTCTCCATATACCCTTTCCCCCTTATTCTATGCAGAGTCTCAGACAAATGTGTCCAGATCCACGTTTGTTGAATGAATGAATGAGAGCATTGGGTAAGAGATGAGAGAGCTAGATGAGAGAAGGGTAGGGGAGAAGTGGTTTGACTATTATGTAAATAAACGGAATGCATTCCCATGGCTATCAGTACATCACCTGTCCTATGTAATAATACACAAATAAACCCATTCTAAAGTGTGTGTCTAGAACGTCCACACACTTTTAAGGAAAAAACCTATACTGGGCATTTTTTCAGTTCCCAAGTGGTTTGAAATTTGAAGGATAGTCTGGGGCTTTCTCTCCAATGGGGGAGTTTTATAAAATGTCAAGATGCAGGTTAAGGGAGGTCTGTCTTTCCTCCTCAGTCTAACTTGGAATTTGGTTGTCCATATTTGTACCCTTATTAGTTGTGCCCCAGGACCCTGTAGACTGACCAATCCCCTTCTGGATAAACAAATAGACCCAGAACCCAGAGTAAAGTTGTTTGAATTCACTCAGTTTGTTTTATTTGAACCCTGGGCCAATGAAGACAGGGACTGTTTTGTGTGACTGTTTGCTTGGGGAGGGGATTGATTAATTATGTGCTTCTGGGAAAGAGAAATCTCACAGCAATCTGGGTCCTCCCTCTCTCAGATTCCGACAGGCCTTTACTGAACATTTCTGTTAGACTTGATGTGAGCAGCTTGTATGCAAACAAGTGCACTAATGCTACCTAATTGTTCGGTAAGATGGGAGCCTGGGATTTGGGGGTTTCTCAAGTACTGTTACTATTTGTTATTACAGATCACTTTTTAATCTTCTTTGGCTGAGATTTAGACCCCTCTGACTTTGACAGCAGGCCTCAGGAGGAAATTTATTCATGGCATTGCCCCTGGTCTAGAGAGACATTTTAAGGCTGTGATCCTCTCTGTCCTTAATGTTCTTCTCTTTTTTACATGATGGAGAATGATGAACCTTTGTCTTCTAGTGCCAGTCCCTCCTTTGCCCAATGACTTCCACTCTACTCTAGTTGTATTGGGACCCTTAAGATACCCTTTCCCATGGGTCCTGTTTGGAGACTCCAATCTAGAGCTCACCTTGAAAATAAGGTTTAGTTTTCTTTCCATTTGTTCCATTTCTTAATATCTTGCTTCCTTGGCGTCTTATTGTACATCTGTTCTTAAGGGTGATAACTTTCTGGAGGAAATGGCCATCACACTTAACCACTTCCCCCCACAACCCCTCCTCTGTGGGAACTTACATCTCTCTCTCTAATTAATGGATTTTTCTTTCTTTCTTTTTTTTGTTCAAAGCCATCTGCCTATTTCTTGGGGCGGGGGATAGCCTGTGATTAATGGGCTGTTCATGTCCCCTGTATCCCACATACCTTACTGTATATCCAAGGCTCTGTTGGCTTTGAAATAGACTTCAGAAAAGAGAAGAAACTCTGAATTAGCATGAGCATTGCACTTCCTGTGACCTTAGGTTTGTAGCTTCTAAACAATCTCTAATAATGCGGCTCATTAACGTATGCCGATCTCAAGAAGAGATTCTGTCGGAGCCAAAATGACATACACTTTAAGAAAGTAAGTCAGCTTTATCAGGGCACCATCCCCTACTTTGGCCTCTTAATTAGAGATGCCTTCGCTTCATTCTGTTATCTCTTGGGATTGGACAATCTGGCAGGCCAGTATCCGAGCCCTGCCATGCAATCACTGGGTTGAGGCAGAGTGAAAAAATAAAGCCAATTGAACATAGCAGTTGCAGACCCCAGAGATGATTGGACCTTTTCTAGGTTAGCAGAAGACCCCTTCTATCAGGTTCCCTACGGCTAACATGCCATTTAAAACTAAATCTTCCCAGAATATTTTTCCTTTCTTTTTATTTATCTATGTCTACACTATTTTCTTGAAAATCATTCTTACCTTCTTAATCAGGGGTAAGTAACTTGGCTCATATGCCCCCATTCATGTAGATTTACAAAATAACTCTATTTGAGTAAGAAGATAGGCCCAAGCTAACATCCTGTGGAAGTTATCAGCAGAAGGGCATCCCTCCTCCTCCATCCATTTATCTATTCAAAAAAACATTAATTAAGCACCTGCTTGTTGCTATGGGAGATGCAAAGATAATTGGGATTTGGTGGCTGTCTTCATAGTGTTTCCAATCTAAATGGGGGTGAGGTAGATATGACAAACAAATACATGCACATACAACACACACAATGCCATGTAATAATGACGATGCAGAATAGAATAGAATAAGGGCACAGAGAGGTACAAAGTGCTATGTGAGGTCAGAGGAAGTATCTTTTGGTTAATTCAGGACTAAACCTTCAAAATAGTAACTTTCCATCTTTAAAGCTATATTTGAAGATCTTCCACTAAAAAGACCTTTATATCCAGTGGGACATTTTCTACATTAGGAGAGTCTTTGGATGGTCTTTCTCCAAGTACTGCCCTATTCAGCCTCTCCCCTCGTGGACAGAAGTAAGAAAATACTAATTAGCTCCAGGGGCCATTAGACTATTCAAATGTATAACTCCCAGAGGGAAGGATTTTTTCTTCTTCTGTTTTGCATAGACATATTAGGAAAATCAGAGACTTAACTAGCCCCTTCTGAAGAGCAGTCCCCAGCTGGCTTTGGACAGTTATATTGTATCTTGAAGTGGTACTGGAAAGGAGAGAAGGAAGTCTAGTTCTCAAAATGATTTCTGTGGAGTCAGCTTAAGAAACGCTTAAAGGACCGTTCTCATCTTTCTAAGAGTGCCATACCAGTATCTTCCTGGCGCCTCTTACATGCTTCTTCTCTCTGTCTCTCTGTCTCTGTCTCTGTGCCTCTGTCTCTCCCTGTCTCTCTGTCTCTCTGTCTCTCTCTGTCTCTCTTTCTCTGTCTCTGTCTCTATGTCTCTCTCTGTCTCTGTCTATGTCTGTCTGTCTGACTGTCTGTCTCACTCTCTCTCCATGTGTGTGGTCCTGAGCAGCGCTGGTGACACAGCTCTTTGCAGCCTGGATGCGATCAATGTCTAAGTGTGTTTGGGGGCAGGGAGTGGATAAGAGAGTGCGTGTCTAGATTTAATATATTTGCTTGCAGAGATCTTTATCCTACTTTGAAGCCAAACAAATCAAGGGGGAGAATTCAATTAAATTCAATAAATACTTATTAAGTGCCTACTACGCTTAAAGCACTGTGCCAGATGCTAGAGAGACAAAGATGGAAAAAACGATGCAATCCCTGCTTCCAAAGAGCTTAACGTCCAATAAGAGTGAAGAGGAGGACAGTGACACATACACAAATAGCTATATTACAAATTAGAATATGATTAAGTTAGAATACCATGAAGAATGAAAAAAGGAGGGACCCCTTTGTGTTGGAGGCAATATGGTATAGTGGAGAAAGTATGAGGGATTTGGAGACCAAAGATCTTCATTGGAATTCCATCTCTGCTACTCGTTGACTGAGTGACCTTGACCAAGTCACTTAATATAGCTAGACCTCAGTTCCTTATCTATAAAATGTGCATTTACATAGTGTTACCTGCACCTAGTTATATAATTGACCTAAAAAAATCCCTTCTTGCTCTAATTCTGTGATCCTATGAGGAAAGATATCATTAAGGAGATGGCACCTGAGCTGACCCTTGAAAAAAAACAAAGGATTTCACTGGGTAGAGATGAGAAATAAATACATTTTAAGTACAGGAGAGTAAAATAAATGCAAGAAGGCACTGAACAAGAGGAAACAAGTTAGAAGAGTAATGAGTATTCTATTTTGCCTAGAGCATAAGGAGGTTAAAGAATAGTAGTAAAAAGTGAGTTTGGAAAAGTAGATTGTAGAGAGCCTTGAATGCCAAACTAAAGAGTACCATATTAGTAGGCAAGGGGGTGGCCAGCCTTGTGTAGTAAGACTTATTTTTGTCAGGAATATTAAGGATAGAGTACAGAGGAGAAGAAATTGGAGTTGGGAAAAACGTAAAGGGGACATTTTCAGTAATCTAAGTAAAAGCTGGTGAGGACCTGAATTAGGGGAGTGGTAATTGAAATAGGGGGAAAAGGTAACATATGCGAAAGGTTTTATGGATTTAGAATAAAGTGATTGGATATGCAATGTGAAAGAGAGACTGAGGTTTTGAGTTTGATTGACTGAAAAAAAATGAGAATGTCAGTGATATAAATAAGAAAGTAAGGAAACAGATCAAGTTTGGGGAGGATAATTTTGATATACCGAGTTTGAGTCATTGGCAGGGTGTTCAGGTGGAGATGTCTAGAAGGCATTTGGAAGGATAAGACCACCATTCAAGGTGGATGTCAAAGCTAGAAATAAAGATGTGGGAGCCATCAGCAGAGAAATGACCATTTAGCCATGGATATGGATGAGATAGGCAAGCAAGATCATGTATTAAGAGAAGAGAAAATACAGAGAGAAGACATTTAGGGATGGGTTGGAGGGAGAAAGAAGAAACAGAAAGAGTGATTGAGAAGAGTGGCCAGAGATAAAGAACCAAAATAAAGCAGTTTCATGGTGGACAATGAAGAAGACAGTATTAAGTCAGTTGGTCAACAATATCAAATGTTGCAGAAAGGCTAAAGGTGGCGAAGAGGACCAAGAAGAAGTGATTCAAATTGAGCAATTAGGAGATCACTGGTGAACCTGGAAATAGGTGTTTCATAGAGTGATGGTAACAAAAGCCAGATTGTAGGGGATGAAGGAGTGGGTGACTGAGGAAGTAGAAGAACCAAATGTAGACTGTTCTCCCAGAAGTTAAGCAATGAGGAAAAGAAGAGAAATAGGAAAAAGGAGACCTAGGCTGACCATGTTTATGGTTAAAGGGAAAGAGATCAGTGGAGAAAAACAGTAATAATATATGTACATATATATATATATATGTATATATGTATAGGCAAAGCATTTGACAAATATTGTCTCATTTTACCTTGACAAGACTGAGAGGGAGGTAGGGGCTAGTTAGACAGGTAGGGATTAAGGGATTTGTTCAGGGTCACATAGCTAATAAGTGTCAGGGTCAGAATTTGAATTTGAGTTGGTATTCCTGACTCCAGGTCTAGTCTCTATCCACTTGGTAACTGCCTCTATGGCCGGGGTGGGGGGAAGGGAGAAGGACAGAGGGAAGAGGAAGTGAGGGGGAGAGAGAGAGAGAGAGAGACAGAGACAGAGACAGAGACAGAGACAGAGAGACAGAGAGAGACAGAGAGAGAGAGAGAACATGTGACTGAGTGAGTAAATGATTGAGGGGCAGGTCATGGGATCAAAGGAAACAATTTGAGGTTTGAACTTTGGCAAGGAGGAATGCCATATCATCCTCTGAGCAAGAACCAAGCATAACATGACTGTAGAGGTGATGGTAGAAAAGAATGGGATCGAGTTCCAGAAGAAAAAAAAACAACTAAATCAACTAGTTCATGGGAGAGTTTTTTATGAGGAAAACAGTGATGTGAAAATAGGTTTGTGTAGGTATTTGTCAAAGAATCTATGGAAGAACATGAACAAAGTTGTGATCTACCCTAACAACTGGAGTACATGCATCAATGGAAGTCCAACTCCATTGAAGCATATAAAACATACTGAACAAGACAAGGATTTGTCTGAAAACTAGATTCTTTATAAAGGGATCTGGAAGAAGGGAAACTTCCCTCTTCTCTCTAAGAACACAGACATCACTCTTCTCTGTCTCTCTGTCTCTGTCTCTCTCTGTGTCTGTCTCTATCTCTCTCCTGGTCCCTTTCTCTGTCTCTTTCTGTCCCTATCTCTCTCTGTCTTTCTGTCCATTTCTATCTGTCTCTCTGTCTCTGTCTCGATCATACACATACACACACACATACATGCACACACATGCATGTGCACTCAAACACAAACACACACACACACACACACACACACACACACAGAAACTTGCAGAGTCCTAGGAAACTGGCATTCCCCAGCCAACCTCTGGGCCCCTTTTAATAACCCCTGAGACTTAGGCCTCCAATTGGAACCTGAAAAAGTAAAAGTTAATGATAGTACTTAAGGCATTGGATCACAGGGTCATGCTGCTTTGACTTCCTCCCTTCAGGGAGAGAAAATATAGGACTTGGGACAGGAAATGGACCCTCTAGTACTTCTTCCACACCCACAGCACCATGATGGGAAAACAGTATGTTCAGTATATTCTTGGCAGAACATTAACAGATGTGGAGGCCCATTTCTCTTCTCTCTCTCTTTTTCTCTCTCTCCCTCCCTTCCTTTCCCTTCCCCTCCCTTCCCCTCCCTTCCCCTTGTTATATCAACATTGAATCCTTAACAACTACTCTTTGAATATGACTGCTCAGCTAGTCTGGAATCCATTTAATTGTATTACCATTTAATTGGTATCACTCCATCCTCTTCATAAAAATAGTATGAGATACTTTATCAAAATCTTTGCTAAAATCTGGATAAACTTTACTCACAGTATTGTCCTCATTTATGAACACGGAGACCAAAAATGATGGCACTTTGACAAAAATAGGGAATTTAGGAAGAGAAGTGGGCCTAGGGGAAAATTAAATGAGTTTTATCATAGACACTGTCTGGGTCCTCTAAGCAAAATGACCATGGGTGTGCCCTTTTCCATAAGAAGGTGCCCCTCAGATACTTCCAAACAAAAGACCTCATCCTGCAATTTCATCCAGTTGATTGTGGATCTCATTGAATTGATTGGGGGATTCAATCTCCATTACATGATGTATATCATGTTTCCCACCTTTGGGACTTATATGAAAGAATTTAAACACAAATATCAAATCTCACTCTCCCATCTATAACCTCTATAGTACTATACTTACCTAGCACCTTGACCATACCTTTCTGTAAAACACAAGACTCTAATTGAAATACAGTGGCTCTGATTTAATTCCTGTTTGATAGGGATAGAAGATTCTAGCCCACTAATTTTTCATTCATTCTACAAAACTTTGTTGAGGGCCTACCACATGCAATCACTTCCTCAAGCATTTTCCTCTTCTACACTATTATCAGATTATTCCTATTAAAATATTACAACTAGGTCCTGATTAGTGTGATTAATAAATCCCATGAAGTAGTTCCATTATTCAAATTAGCAGTGCATATTTCCATTGGGCTGCAACGAATGATCATATTTTAAATAATCATAGCTTCAAATAGTGCGGATTTGAATACATGAAACAATTTATAGCTATTCATAATTCACATTTATCAATATCTACCTATATTTTCATTCATCATTATCACCTGCTCCAGAACTTTGAATGGCTCCCATTAAAAACAGAAGTTTAAACTCCTTAGTCTTTAAAATGTGGCCCCTGATTTCCATTCAAATCTCATTTAGACCTATGTATATAACTTTCTGTTCCGAGAAAACCAGCTCTAAGCATGTTTTATACTTTCCTGACTCCATATATTTGTTTGCACTGTTTTTTCTATCTGGAATAAATGCCTTTTCCCTCCTCTCTGCCAGTCCACATTTTTCCATTTTATATGTTGACTCACTTCATAAGGTCCTTGAGGTTGGAGGTCTTGTCTTATTTTTTTATTTGCATCTTTCCCTATTCCCCACCATGTCCAGCACCTCACACAGTGTTTTTGCACATAGGAGATGCTTAAAAGTTTGTTGAATGTCCATCTGAAGTCCCCTCTTGTCTTTGAGTTCTAAAGCATGCATTTTCTATATGCCACTTGTTATCATACTGCTAGCTACCTTTTCATTTGCATGTCTTATCTCTACACATAGACTTGAATGTCATACCCATCTTTTGTGCATAGTAAGTGCTAAATGAGTACATAGCCAATGAACAACGAATTTTTACATTAGGTACGGTGTGCTCTACACATAGAACACAACACTCTGAACTATTAGGCAAAAGCAGACCCTTGTGCAATTTGCACTGGTTGGCAAGATTCTTGGAAAGCTGTAACAAAAAGGAGCAGATATTACACTTGGTAGTGGAATGACAACAGGTCCATGCCATTTCTGTTCTTTTTTTTTTTTTTTTTTGCTTTTTTTGGAGGGGGAAAGGGAGGCAATTGGGGTTAAATGACTTGCCCAAAATCACACAACTAATAAGTGTTAAGTGTCTGAGGCCGGATTTGAACTCAGGTCTTCCTGACTCCAGGGCAGGTGCTCTATTCATTGCGTCCCCTAGCCACCCCTCCATGCCCTTTCTTTGGATACCTTTCCCATTCATGTCAGGCTGTTAAGTCCTGATGTCAGGGGTGGAGATGAAAGATTGTGCTTAGACCCTGAAGTCCTTTTTAGCTATGGCTGAGCCACACAACTCTGTTTTCAAGGGTATATGAAAGTGGGTATGTGGGGAAATGTAGCTTTATTGGAGGAAGTGAGGAACAGAAGTACTGGTGGAGGAAAAAGCAAAGAATGAAAACAGCAGCTAGGTTTGTTCACCTGTATCTATCTGTTGACCATTTCAAGGTCTTATACCTTATGGATGGCACCCACACCAACACCTTACTACAACTAGTGATTGTAAAAACACATGCATTCTTGTGGAAATGAATGGAAGTTAGGGGCTACATTTTAAAGGCTAAGGAACTTAAACTTCTCATTTCAATTGGGAGTCATTCAAAGTTCTGGAGCAGGTGAGTGATAATGAAAATGGATATGTGTAAGATTGTGGGGAAAGTAGATACTAAAAAAAAAACCCCAACAAATTGAAGGAACAATTAAATGCCTGTTATTGCTACAGAATTATCATGTACCACAAGTATATGGTATATGACATATATCATATAATGTACTATCTATTTAATATGTAGTTATGATGAAGCAGAATATAGCAGTGAAAGGAAAGACCTGGGTTTTAATTCTGCCTCTCATTCTTACTAGAAACGAGCAGGTCACAAACTCTCTGAATCTCAGAGTTCTAAAAAATAAAAATATGAAAAAATGGAAATAGTGATATTTCCTTCATAGATTGATTTTCCCCCAAGAGAATTTAAACTCCTTGGGGTAAGTCATTAAGAATTTATAAGCACTTAGGGGCAGCTAGGTGGTGCAACGAATAGAGCACAGACCTTGGAGTCATGAGGACCTGAGTTCAAATCCGACCTCAGACACTTACCACTTATTAGCTGTGTGACCTTGGGCAAGTCACTTAACACCAATTGCCTCTCAAAAAAAAAAAAAGAATTTATAAGTACTTACTAGGTGTCAGGCACTTTTCTAAGCACTGGGATTATGAAGATAAAGAAAAACAGTCTCTGCTCTCAAGGAGCAGACATTTAAAGGAGGACCATTACATTTTTGCCTTTCCATTTTGAACACTTCAGATAGTGCTTAACAGGTTTCTCTTGAATTGAATTGTGAGAAAAAGTGCTTGTTAAGCATTAAAACTCTCTACAGATGTGAGCTATTTGTATTTCTATTTGTTTTGACAAAGGCAATTATTCATCATCATTATAAACCTCAATTAAATGTTCAAGGTGTGGTGCAGATGATACAGTTAAGTATGGACTCAGTCCAGGGAGGGTCACCACCTCAATAAGTCTTTGGCACTTAAACCATCCATTGTATTTCAATGTTCCACACCTCCCTTTTATTCCCCAGCAAGAGGCCTGCTGCCAGGTCTGAGTCTTTGCTTAATTTCCAAAAGAGCAGTTGTCATCCAGCTAAGTTCCTTGGACACAGCAAAAGTTCTCATTTAACCCAGTGATTTAGAGGGGGATAGGTAATATGCAATCAACTGCAAGGCCCAGGAATGGCTCACTTGGGAAAGTAGTTTGGGGACACTCGATGGGAATTTCTTTTCGATGACAATACTATATGTTTACTCAGAAGGTCTACAAATAAAGAAAATATTTATTTTCAGTTGGCGCAAATCTGCAGAGGTCATCTGGTCCAATCCTCATAATTAAAAGATCTCATTATTGTTCATCCAACAAAACATTTAACCTTCTTGCAAAGTCCCTATTAAAAGCAAGGAATCTCCAAGACTTAGCTCTCTTTATTTTCCTTTAAATACTGAGTCACATTTTCCAGCACATTTTTCATTGTCCCTCCCTTGGCATTAAAGTCACAAATTACTGAAATACATATTGATTTAATCTGAAGACTCCTGTCTAATTCTTCATGAAATTTCTGAGGTGAGCTTCTAGTAGAGAGATGGCCATTGAGCCATGAAAACCTGGGATTAAATCTTATCTATGACATATAGTGACGGCGTGACCGCCAGGCAAGTCATTCAACTTCTGAGTGTTCTAGGTAACTCTCTAAAAATTTAAGTTTCCAAGAAGGTATTAACCTATATTGATAATAAAAGTTTCTTCACAAGAGCTCTATACACCAATGAAATCATAAGCCTAATTCCTACCCCATTTCAGAGGCTTCCCTGTAAGAGATACAATGGACATCTGTTTTAAAGAGGCAATAACCTCCATGGTGGTCCTTTTGGCAAAAGTTCAAGGCAAGCACTGCAAATGCTGTCCAAATACCAAAATGACCAAATATTCTATGAAATAGTATTTCTTTTTGCTTTTGGACACATGACACAGTCAACCTTCTTAACTCATTCATTTGTCTCTCCAAGGAAATCCTATGAGATTCCTATAAAATCCTTTTGTTTTGCTGAAATATCCTTCTGTCTTCTAATTTTACTTATAATGAGAATTTTCAGATCAATATGATTCAGTTCTCTAGTGGTATGTCATTTCATTGGTCATTGGACAAAGATATCTCTGTTAGAGTACCTACAATTAATTAGGTTCATGTTTACAGACAACCCCAATACTGTGATTCAGCACCCTTCACCACCCCCCTCCCCCATTTCCACCACTCTACTATAGTCATTTAAGAAGCAGAAAAGGGATACACAGGATTGGGTGCCGTTTTGTATTTGTTTTTTATATTATGATTTTCCAAGGCCATAGAATTTTTGCCAGAATTAGTCATCTAGTGTCCGGTCAACTGGTGATGATAACAGTCTCATGTCTTATCTAGACTGGCCCTCAGAACACAGGCATAGTCTATCACTAGAACCAGGTTGAAAGTCTTTTGACCACTATACAACTTGTCTGAGCTTGCACCCTTCTGGCATAGTCTTCAAGGTCCCTGGGTATTCTCTACACCATGTCAAAACATTGGAGAACTTTTGTGGAGGCAAGTGTGTACTCAATGGACAAATATAACCTTGTATCTAATTTTGAAGAAAATTATGTTACTGGTAAACCAACATTGAGAACTTCTGGATTCTCTGGCTTGATTTAAGCTTCAGGGAATAGACACTTTACAGGCATGTATGGAGAATAGGGCCTTTTCTATCCCATTACACAGAAAGGCTGCCTCTTGAAGTCCTGGTCCTTGTGTTGATACAGTCACCAGGAGGCAAAATACTAAGACAGTTGGAGAACATACCTTGGAAAACTTGGGACTGACTAGAGACTCATCAACTAGCTTCATTTTTGTCCTTTCCCTCAGGCCTGTTTATGTACCTATTTATATATTGTACATTGTATATACAATGTTTATACATATATATGTATAAATATGTATATAAATATGTATAAATATATGTATAAATATGTATATATATACATATATACATATGTATATACATTGTTTCTTCCAATGTATATATAACAATGTAACTTCTTTTTGGAAACAAAAATTAATTAATTTATTTTTAGTTCCAAAAGTTTTTGAGTTTTAAATTTTTTCCCACTCTTTCCCCTCCCCCCAAAAATGTTGTGCAATCTGATACAGGCTCTGTGTATACATTCATATTACACATATTTTCATGAGTCATGCTGTAAAGAAGAATTTGAACCACGAGAAAGAAGAAATGAAACAAAACAAAACGAAAAAGAGTGCAAACAGTGTGCTTTGAACTGTATTCAGACTTCATAGTTCTTTCTCTGGATGTGGATAGCATTTTTCATCATGAGTCTTTTGGAGTTGTCTTAGAACCTTGAATTGCTGAGAAGAGTTAAGTCTATCAAAGTTAGTCATCGCACAATGTGGCTGTTACTGTGTACAATGTTTTCCTGATTCTGCTTACTTCACTCAGCATCAGTTCATGTAAGTCTTTCCAGGTTTTTCTGAAGTCTAACTGCTCATCATTTCTTATAGCACAATAGTATTCCATTACATTCATAATGTAAGCTTCTTGAAGAAAAGGATTGTTACTGCTTTCTTTTGTAGTCATAGTTATTGGCACAGAGTAGAACATCCTATTTAGTAATTGCTGAATTATTGATTGATTTATTAATGAAGGCAAAATTTACATGGAAACAACTCGAGGGTACTGAATCTACCTTTCAGCAAGCCAAACCCTTTCCACAGATTTATCTGGGGATTGTGTCGACTGTAACTGTATAATGGGAAGATCATTAGAATGAGATTCAGGAAGCCCTGACTTTGGATTATAAATCCAACACTTACAAGCTGTGTAACCATGGGGAAGTCACCTAAACTCTCTGCAATTCAATTTTTTTCATCTACAAAATAAAGGTGCTGGATTTGATGATTTCTAAGATTCCCTTTAGCTTTAAATGTATGAATTTAATTCTAGATGACTTCTAAAGTCCCTTCCAGTTCCAAGGGCCTTTATAATAGAAAGATCAGCATCAATCAGCCAGCTGAGTTCATTTCAATTAAACAATTAAATAAATAGTGTCTAATGGTTAACAATGTACTTTAAGGTCATTTGTTCAAGCTTCATTGCTGTTGGATTGGAGCTATCTCAAGACAGTTAAGTGATCTGTTTCAACTTTAAAAAAAAATCATTAACTATTTGTGAATCAACCATACCTGGGTGAACTTGGAACAGCAGCAGAAAGCAACTTAGACCTGGAAACCCAGCCTTCTGCTGCAACAGGATTTGAAATGTGTCCATAGCATTATAAATTTCACACTTGTACTATTACATGCTCTTAGGATGAAAATCATATCTATCCTTTTCCTCTGTAAAGACAATTATTAATGGCTTCCTGAGGGCTGGAATTTTTTGGTTGAACTTCTCTTAATGATTCATCTTGGTATATAATCATATGATAAGAACTTCTCAGGCTGTACCTGTATTTAAATTCTTTCTTCATCACCACCACCTCCCTGCCTCCTCTTTATTTTGCATGATAGTTTGCCCCTAAGTGTTCTTTGGTAGATTGTTTAACTTATCGGGTTCCAGGGGTGTGCTGGACCCAGTTCCTCAGAGCTGATTATTCAAAATTCAGGGTGAGCATTTGTTGGAAATCAACGAATCTACAAATCAGGACTTGATTTATTGTTTTATTGACAGTGATAGAGAAAGTATAAATAATGCAGAATTTGTCATGCCTATTTGGGAGTGCTCTTCTGGCCTAGTCTTCAAGGTCCCTGGGTATTCTCCACATCATGAGAGGGTGTGAGCCAGTTGTTAAACATTTTACCAGTGCAACCCTGGGACTTAGAACCCTAGCAGAAGACCCTTGCTGGTTCCTAAGATCAGAGATTTAGAGTTGGAAGAGTATGCAGAAGTCATCTGATCTAATCCTCTTATTTTGTGAGACCCAGGAAAATAAAGTGATTTTGCCCCAAATCACCCAGATGATGTCAGAAGCAGGATTCATATTCCAGGTCCTCTCACTCTACAACCACTGTTGTGTTTTGTAGAAAGAGGTAAGAGGCAATATATCTATGCACGGGGAAATTTTTACTTCTTCAAGTGTGATCAGGATAGAGACATTTTCCAATCTATCACCTCCCCCCTGTCCTTTAGTACCTTTGCTCCCCCATAAAAATCCATTGCCTTGTAATTTTTAAACATATTTTGTATATAACTACATATACATTCAATTCCTCTCCCATCCATATGACACTTATTACCTTTTACTTTTCACTATAGCTTTTAAAATCAATTTTTTTTCAAACAAAAATCTGCCTTCTCTTCTTCCTGTCTCCCAAGTGAGAATGAAAGGAAAACAAAACCATTTTACATGTAAAACCTCTATATTTTAATACTAAAAACCAAATTCTTTTTACATACATACATATTGTCAAGTATTTTTATGCATGTGGTTTATGTTCCCATATAGATTATACTCTCCTTGAGGTCAGGGAAATTGTATAATCCTGGAAAAGTTAGAATGAATACAGAGGAAGGATAAGATGAGAGATTTAGAGATCATGATATCTGAGAAGCAACTGAAAGAACTGCATCTATTTAACCTTGAAATTTAGGAAGAATGGGCGGAGCCAAGATGGCGGAGTAGAAACAGCACATCCAAGCCACTCTACCCCCAGATCACCTCCAAACTATGTAAAAGGGGACTCTGAACAACTTCTGGAGCCCCAGCACTCACAGAATGACACAGAGAAGCTAACCTCCTGCTGAGGACAGCCCAGCAGCCCTGCAGAAAGTACCAGCACAGCACTCTGGGATCTGGCAGCGCAGCATGTGGGGAGCCTAGCACAGGTCTGCCTGAGTCACGATTTTAGCCCCAGGGCAGCAGGGCCAGCAACCGGCTGGAGTGACCCCAGAACACCAGCAGCTGTGGTGATTCCAGAATTATCAACATAGACATGCCTAGGACAAAGTGAGAGGTTAGTGCCCTATGGACTTTGGGACCAGTATTTGGGGAAGGCACCGGCTTCCTCCCCTGGGGGCTAGAAGCCGCTGAGGAGACACGCCATTTTGTAGTTTTCAGAGGCAGCTCCAGCTCCTGGCATGCGAACTGTAGGGAGATCCAGCGATCAGTCTTGGGGGGTAATCGCTCTTGCTTTAACCTCCCTGGATCTGGATTGTGATCTGGGGTGGAGGTTGTGGGTGGGTTTCCAGCATCCCAGAAATGGAAGTTGTCCCCCGACATTTTCAGGATAAAAGTTCCCCTGTCTGGCGGCAAAGCCATACTGTGGCAACAAGCCCAAAAGTCAAGTAATTAAGTGGCAACATGCCAAGGCAAAGGAAACAAATTAAACAGAAAAATGCAACCTTAGACTCCTACTTTGGGGGCAAAAAAGATCGAAGCATAGAACAGGAGGAGGTCTGTGAGGTCAGAAATCTTCCTCCAAAAGCCCCAAAGGAAAATATGAGCAGGTTACAGGCCATAGAGGACCTTAAGAAGGACTTTAAAAATCAAATAAGAGAAGTGGAGGAAAAATTGGGAAGAGAAATGAGAAGGATGCAGGAAAAGTATGAAATGAGGGTCAACAGCCTGACTGAGGAAAACAACACCTTAAAAAATAGACTAACTCAAATGGCAAAGGAGGCCCAAAGGGCAATGAGGAGAAGAATGCCTTAAAAAGTCGAATTTGCCAGATGGAAAAAGAATCTCAAAAGTTCACTGAGGAGATTCATTCCTTCAGAGTTAGACTGGAGGAAATGGAAGCTAATGACTTTATGAGAAATCAAGATGCTGTTAAGCAGATCCAAACAAATGAAAGATTAGAAGGCAATGTGAAATATCTCATGGAAAAACCACTGACCTGGAAAATAGATCCAGGAGAGACAATTTAAAAATTATTGGACTACCTGAAAGCCATAATCAAAGAAAGAACCTAGAAATCACCCTTCAAGAAATTCTCAAGGAAAATTGCCCTGATGTTTTAGATCCAGAGGGCAAAATAGAGGTTGAAAGAACCCACCGATCACCTCCTGAAAAAGATCCCAAAAAGAAAACTCACAGAAATATTATAGCCAGGTTCCAGAATCCCCAGATCAAGGAGAAAATACTACAAGCGGCCAGGAAGAAACAATTTCAATATTGTGGAAACACAATCAGAATAGCACAGGACCTGGCAGCTTCTACACTGAGGATCAAAGGGCATGGAATATGATATTCCAGAGGGCAAAAGATCTGGGACTGAACCCAAGGGTCACCTACCCAGCAAAACTGAGTATTTTGTTTCAGGGGAAAATATGGTCATTCAGTGGAATAGAGGACTTTCAAGCATTCTTGAGGAAAAAACCAGAATTGAATAGAAAATTTGACATCAGACACAAGAAGCAAGAGATGCCTGAGAAGGTAATCGGGGAAGAGAGATCAAGGGGAACTTATCAAAGTTGAACTATTTACATTCCTATATGGAAAAGCAATAACTGTGACTGATGATATCTTTCTCACTATGAAAATAATGGAAAAAGGGTGTATGGTCATATGAATACATATGTGAATGTGTGTATATATGGTTACAGTTATATATGGATAGAGGGCATAGGTTGAATTTGTTGGGAAGGGAGAATACTCAAGGGATGAAATTATGAGGTGAGAGAGGAAAGTGGCAAGAGGAGATGGGGAGAGACAGGGTAGGGTAAACTATCTCATGTAGAAGAAGCAAGGGAAGTGGTTGCAAGGGAGGGGGAGAATAGGAAGGCAAAAAAGGCAAAACCACATTCTCATTGAATTTGGTTCAGGGAGAGAATGACATACATACTAAATGGGATATCTCAACCTGCAGCAGAATAGGGGAAGGGGGATGAGAGGAGGGATGATGGATGGGAGGGCATCCTTGGGGGGAGAGGAGGTTGGAAGTACCCACTATAGAAGAGGGACAGGATCATGTAGGGAATGGACCAGGTGGGGGGTGGGATGAGTGGGAGAGAATTATAAGCAGCCTTGTACAATATATCTACTATGATAATGTTTTGCATAGCTAGACATGTACAACATATACTGAATTACTTATCTTCCCAGAGGGAATGGGTGACAAGGGAGGAAGGGAATGGATCTGAAATCCGAGATCTTAAGATTAAATGTTTCAACTATATGTAAATACTATTATTAATACTCCTTTGCTTGTAATTGGGAGATAAGATGTGCAGGCATTGGGACACAGAGATTCACCTTCCTCTAATGGAAAAGTCGAAGGGGGTATGGGAGAAGATATGGGAGAGAGCGGATTGGAGGAAGCGATATCTTGTGGGACTGCTATTCTGGGAGGGTGGGTAGGGGAAAAACGGTGGGGGGGGAATAATTGTAACAAAATCTGGTGGAAATGAATGATGTAAAACAGAAGTTAATAAAGCATTTGTTTAAAAAAAATTAGGAAGAATGTACCAACTAATTGTCTTTCAGTAGGACCACGCTGTGGGAAAGAGATTAGATTTTTTTTCCTGCTTGATCTCAGAGGGCCAGGAATTATGGGTAGAAATTTCAGAGAAGTAAGTTAAATTTGTTTTAAGGGACAACTTCCTAAGACCTAGAACTGACCTACTGTTGAACAAGCTGCCTAAGAAGATAAAGTACCCCCATTTCACCAGAAACTTTCAAGGAGGTAGGGCTAGGTGATGCCCTGACAGCAATGTTGTAGGAAGAGTCTTCAGATGGTATGGAATGGATTCTAAGGTACCTTTCTATTTTGAGATTCTGTGACCTGGCCTGCCACTCATTCATTGTATAACTAGAAGAAGTAACATTAATAACCTTCTTGAATCTAAGTTTACTCATTGGGAAAATGGATTTAATAATACTTCTACTTCTCATTGCAATGGATTGTTGCAATAAAAACAACTGATGAAAATTGCAGTTAATGCTTGTTACAAGTTAAAGCTTAAAGAAACATTGGTGATAATTTAGTCCAAGGGTTCTTAGCCTATTTTTTTGTGAGTAATGGACCCCTTTGGTAATCTGCTGAAGCCTAGTGACCCCTGCCCAGAATGTTTTCACATGCATAAAGTACAATAAATAGGATTAAAAGAACGTCAACTGTATTGAAACATAGTTATCAAAATAATTTTAAAGTTCATAGACCCCAAGTCAAGAACCTTTGATCTAGTCCAGTCCCTTCGTTGGAAAAACCAAGATGGGAGAAATGTGTTATTCAGAGTCAGTAGATAGCTATCAGGAATTGAATCCATGGCCTTTACAGTCAAAGTCAATGCTCTCTGCATAGCAATAAATTAGAATTAGAAAATAGGGGGGAAACTTCCCAAAAAGAAAGTACTTCATAAATAAATGAGCTAAATAATTATTTGACCTAAACTGTTTCTTGCTGTTTCAATATCTGCCACTTAGAAAAAGAAAATTTGGACAAAATGGCCTATTATTGTTGGGTACAGTTGTCTTGAGATGGTCTTTGTTCACATATGGAAATTTGGTCAGTCAGATGGCAAGTTTAAGCTTGATATAAGGAAAAATCTTGCTAATATAATGACACTGTCTCAATTTGGCTTGAGGGGAGGCATGAATAGATACATCTCTAGAGGTTCCTCTCCCTATCCTTCTTCAAGGGCTCTAAATAACTTCAGGAGCAGCTGGTCACTCTGTTCTCTTCAGAGAGAAGGGGTTCTGGTCTAGAATTATTTATCTCTGCTCCCTTAAATATTATTAATCTAGGGAATGTGGTTTCAGGGTCATGCTAAACTCTTGATTGCTTTTTCTTAATGGGGAAAGAGGGGCCCCAAGTTCTATAGCCAAGGCTTGATTCTCTTCCTACCAAACACAGTTCAATAATGAAGACACTTAGAAAGTAAGAAAGAGATCTATTTAACCAAATTGATAGCAAAATAAAAATCAGAGAAAAAAATATTTATGACCATATATACCCCACAATACATAGTGAAGGAAGTCTCCCATTGGGAGTGAAGAGAGAGAGAGAGAGAGAGAGAGAGAGAGAGAGAGAGAGAGAGAGAGAGAGAGATCTTACCTAAAGGAGAAATCACCTGAAGTTTCTATTGTAACAAGTTAAGAATAAATACATGATTTAGACTGCCAGTTCCTCTCATGTCATCTTTTCCCCATAGTCTTTTTCTTCCCTTCAGCAACCTGAAGGGAGGTTGTCATCATCCATCTACTCTTTCAAAACTGGAAGCCAGAAGAGTTCTGAACCATTCACAAAGGAATATTTACTTCAAAAGATAATCACAAATATACAAACTTACTCCCTCAACATGTTAGAGGCAGAGTTCAATTCAAGGCATTCATGCACAACAGGAAGGAACATCCATGAAATAGTTGTCACAAAGAGTGAGAGTCTTGCTGGTTTTAAAGAAACAGGCAGACAATCAAAGGGGACCACCCTCAACCACATGGGAGGGAGTGCCAAGGGTCTCCATGTTAGGCAATCTCCAAAGGCCAGTCAAAATCACCTCCATGCTGGGTGAGCTGGTCATACCTGAAAAAGTCTAGGTTACACAAGCAATTATAGCTAAACAAAAGTGGAATCAGTTGCTTTAGCAGGTAGTGAATTCATCCTCCCCAGAGAACTTGAAGCAATGGTTAAAAGACCCTTATTGATCTTCTTAGATATGTTTTAGAAATTATTGTTCAAGTTGCTTGGTTTGGATAGCCAATAACTTCTCTTCCAATTTTAAAATTCTAGAATTCGTGACTTTGCCCTGTTAGTCCCTCTATAGCTTGGTCTTGGCCTGGTCTCTGATTCAACTGTAGAGATTTAAGTTTACACCTTTGTCTCAATGATTTCTATCTCTATAGACATGCACACATGCTCACATCTATGCATACACTGTGATACCTAAAATGACTGATTTCATTTTATAATTGACATTATGCAACAAAGATCTGTTTTAAAGTCAGGAAAACCTGAGTTAAAGTGCCACCTATGACATCTATGTGTAACCCTGGATAAGTCTCTTGATCATTCAGTGCACTAGTTAACTCTTTTGAGACCGTGATTTACTGAACAAGTGCTGCTCTGCATTGGTACAGGGAATTTTATTACAAGAAATTCTCTATACCACTGAAATAACAATTCCAGTCCAAGAAGCTAAAAATTATATTACTGTTGGTACTGTTTGATGTATTTCAATAATGGGTTACACCAAATTAAAAAAATTGATTCTTTTCCATATTATTTTGCCTCTTCATGAATCCCTTTGGCCTTTTTTTTCTCACTCTGTTATGTTCCCACCCTTTCCCCTCTTTGAAGACATTGTCTGCTTGACCAAAAAAAATGTGTTTTATTAAGTTTACTGAAACAAAGGAAATTGACCCATATGTCAAATAGAAAATAATTAACTACATAAGGAGCCTATTTCTTCTTTCATGTAGGAAGATGCTAAGAACATATCCTCCTGAGCACAGAGGACAAAAGATTCCTTTTCTGTCCTCCCTACCTCACCCTTTTTATTCATATAGCTGATATATAAGAAGTCAAGTACCAAGGCTGACAGTGTTTGAGAGGTGTAGGCTGAGAAGACCAGGTATCAGAAATAATGACATTAAAATAGTGTTCCTCAGTATAATAATGTCAAAAATAACAATAATTCATTTTCAATAGTACTTTAAAGTTTATAAATTATTCTACATACATCATATCATTTGATCTTCACTCCAATGCTGTGAAGTGGGTGCTATTATGATCCCCATTTCACAAATAAGGAAACTGAGACTTAGAAAGGTTGAGTGACTAGTGCAGGACCACAAAGCTAGTAAGTATCCAAGATGGGGAATAGAAAGCTAATGTTGTCTCATAGTTCAGCACTCTATCCACTATGCCAAGCTGCCAGCATAGAAGAAAACTGTAGTGAACAGTGTCTCGAGTGAGTGATGAATAGGACATGCTTAAACACCTACCCCTAGTTTGGAGAGGAGAAGGATTAGGTATGGCAGAAAGAGAACAATATTGGAGAGGCCTCCACTTTTTCCTTGGCTATGCCATTCAGTAGTTGTAAGGCCTTGAGGAACTCATTTAATTGCTTTGGTCCCTTGTTCCTGCAAAATGAAGGATTTGGTAAGATGCCCACTAAGATGCTTCCTAGTTCTAAGATTCTGTCCTTCCAGAGTATCAGGCATGGATAAGTTATAGTTCATAAGCTATAGGATGGGATCCATTCTATTGATCTATGCTTCAGTGCTCCCATCCACAAAATAGGGACAATAATTCTAGTTTTTTCCTACCACACTTTCTACAAAGTAATATTGGGAATCTTAAATGATAATGAGTAAAAACAAATAATGCTAACTATATGCCACTCTGTGCGAAACATTATTTTAAGCTCTGGAGATACAAATACAAAAGAGAAACAGAATGTGCCCTCAAAGAGCTTATATTCTAGCCAAGGAAGACTCATATATACAAGCAGTAGTACCCTTATATATATATATATATACAAGGAAGTCTGGTCTTGGCCTGGTCTCTGATTCAAATGTAGAGAATTAAGTTTACACCTTTGTCTCAATGATTTCTATCTCTATAGACATGCATACATGCTCACATCTATCTATCTATCTATCTATCTATCTATCTATCTATCTACATATATATATATATATACACACACACACATACACACACAAGGAATACTCTCTCTCTCTCATATATATATATATATATATATATATATATATATATATATATATATATATATATATATATATATATATATACACACAAGACTGAAAGAAGAAATCATATTGGCCTAGTCTGGGGCAAGTTTGGGGAGTCTGAAACTGCTGCTTTCTCAGGCTTTCCACTGACACTGCCTTGGGGACCTAGCTTAGGTGACTAAGACTTCTACAAGGGTGGGGCAGAAAGGGTACTACTGCTTAAGGGCAGAACATGTATGGGAAAAGTAGGCAAGGGAATTGTTCCCATTGAAAGCAAACCAATATTCTAGAGGTCCATTATGACAGGCCCAGTACACATGAACCCACGACTATGGTTCAAAACCATTCTTCTTTTTTCTCCCTTGACCAATAGCATCAGCAAACCTGGGCTTGTACCTTCATCCACTTGGGGAATGGACATATATCTCCCTGATAAACATGGACCCAGGTGGGGTAGAGGCTAACTCATATACCCTTGAGTCCTTTCTAAGTGATGACCCCCTCTCTCTCCTGACCACTCAGGATGGCCAGCTAACATCCCTCAGCAGGACATCCCACTCCATTCTCCACAAACAAGAATAAAAAATGTTGTATCCTTTCACTTGTAAGCCTTAAAGGAATATGGTGAAAGGAGGGTTTCAGATGTTGCTTTGCAGGTGTTCTCTAGTTTTTATCTGTGCAAATCTGGACTCATGAGCTAATTTATAAGCTCCTTCAAATAGTTTAGATTTTTAGGAAAGCATCCTCTATCCCCCTTCCTCATCTGCCCATACCTGCTGCCAAAAATTCTGCCATTATTTCCTTTAGGTTAAGGAATTTAATTTTCCCTTTAAATGCAATTTTTTCTTGGGAGGGATAATTCTCTAAGTCATTTGCACATTGTGCGAGTTTTGGTACTACTTTCCTCCAGGTAGAAAGCTCCAATGCAGCATTTGAAATCTGGATCCTGGAATGGGGGAGGTGGTAAGAGAGAGGGTGTGGGAAAGGGTTCACAAAGGGGAGACTGGGTTCCCAGAAGACCTTTTCATCTATTTCATAACTGTTTTAGGCTGGAATTACCTGTCTGTTTACAGGCTCACCAAATGCCAAGGGGCACAGTTGATTTTAAAGGAAAGGTGAGATGTCATAGGATTCTGACTCAGAAAAGATTCTGGGATCCTTACAAGCATCCTTGCAATCTTCCTGGCCACCTGTCTATATTCTCACCAACACAAGGTGAACCTATGGAGCACAGGATGTCCCAATATTGTCAATGATAAGACAGCTCCTTTTCTGAGGCAATGACCAAAGCCCCTGATTAGGGCCAAAGCATATGAAACTCCCATGGTATAGGAAGGAGGAATGATTTACCAGTAGAAGCAGGGGTTGCATTCTTCAGATTCTGCAGTCCTAACAATCACACTTGGGTATACCTCAGCCTTATAACAAAAACATCAACAAACAGCCAGGTAAACTCCAGTCAGGTGAATTGGTCGAATAGGTAGAAATAATGACTAGTGATGGCTGGTGCCCAACTACTCATCTTTAAAGTGCGTGCCAACCACTGAATGGGCAGACTGCTGATAACCATACTCTTGACAGACCCCAGTCTATTGTTTCAGCTCCAAGGCTTCTCATCATATAGGTAGATTATTCCTCTCATGGTCTCCTGTGATTAGAGTTAACTCCAGAAAAAGGCTCAAACCCATCGTCAGACATCGTGATTCAAACCCTTGAAGACATCACGATAGTCTACTATTCTGCAAAACCCAAAATGACCACTTTTGGAAGTAGGAGTGGGCATACTTATAGAACAGAATGAGTGGGAGTGAGTACCAAGTGATACTCCAGAGAGGTAGAAGAGGACCATCGTAATTGTACTTTGAGTAGAATGGGATCACATTTTGGGGGCTTAAAAATCTAATTTGAGGAGCCATCAAGGCAAAATTTAGGCTGGGCAAGCTCCCTGTCAGCTACTTCAATATCTTGTTAAAAACTTATAGTGATATCCTCAGGAAATCGCCCTCCAGCAAGGTTGCACTGCAGACTGGAGATATTACTGACACTGGTTTTAATAGATTCTTCCTCAGGTCAGCCCCAGTCCCCCTTAATGAGCTATACCCTGGAGCAGCCTTTCAGACCTACTTTCAATCATCATACTTTGGATTTGCCCAGCATTTTTCCTTCAAAGATATATTCCAGAATTTCCTTGTTCATTCTCAAGATTCCATCTACACTCAGAGCAACAATGAACCCTGGCTGCTTACTTAATCTTGGGTGGGAGTCATTTGCCTGTTAATAGGTTGGACAGTTTATATTTTTAACACACAGACACAGCCCCAAGGCTATTAGAAATAGGGACAAAATTTTAGAGCTTGTTAAGGTGAGATCTGGGTTTAGCTAGTGTGGACAGGGTAAACATGATCTGCATAGCAGAAATAGGGGCAGGGGCTTTCTTCCCTGTAGGAATTGGACACTCTAGCTCCATATCTTTCTTTCCTGTTATACCTGCAGATACGAAGAAAGAATTTTGAATAGATTCCATTTTACAAACACCCTGAACATTGACATACTCATATTCTTCCTGACTAAACAGAGGAGGGGATTGTGTTTTCCAAGGGGAATTTCAAGTCCTTTAAGTTATAATCTGGATCTTCTCAAACCCTAGATCATCATGGTGAGGGCCAAGACATGGGAATAAGGTTTGAACTTTCATCTTAATTTCATATGCTTAAGGATGCTACTAGCTACAGACACCATCCAGGAGTGACAAAGACAGTAAGTAAACATTTATTAAGTTCTTACTATATACCAGGCACTATTGTCAGTGCTGGGGTTACAAAGAAAGGCAAAAACAGCCCCTGATCTCAAAGAGCTCACAGTCTGTGAAGAATATAGTGTGCAAATTAACTATACACATACAATACACACACACACACACACACACACACACACACACACACACACACACACATATATATATATACAGCATAATTAGAAGGCTCTAGGGAATGGGAAAGTTAAGGGTGGGGACTGGGGAAAGCCTTCTACAGAAGGTAAGATCTGAACTGAGTCTTGAAGGAAAACAGGAAGTCAGGGAAGGAGGTGAGGAGGGAGAACATTCCAGGCTTGGAGGATAGCCAATGAAAAGGGTCAGAGTTGGGATGTCAGGTGCAAGGAACAGCAAGGAAGCCAGCTGTGTCAATGGGTTATAGGGTATGGAGAAAAAAGTCAAGTGAAGACTTGAGAGGGAGGAAGGGGCTTGGTTGACAAAGATTTACAAATTCCAACAAGCATTTTATATATCTTTATCCTGGAGGTAAAAGGAATCCACTGGAGTTTACTGAATAGGAGTTGATATGATCAGACCTCCTCTTTAGGAAAAGTATTTTGGCAACTGAGATAGACTAGAGTATAGAAGAACTTATGGAGATCCAAAAACAAGGTGGCCATTGAAATAGTCTGGTCCTGAGGTGATGAAGATCTGCATCAGGGTGGCATCTCTGACTAGAGAGAAGGGGGACATATACTAAAGCAGTTTTAGATATAAGAATTTCTCTAGAGAAGAGACTTCTGGAATGAAAACCAGGAAATGGCCTTGAATAGTGGGAGTACATAGACCCCAAAGTCTTAGTGCAGTTTTAAGCATTTTATAGCTTAAACCAAGTATACACCCAAATATTCCTACTATATTTCCCTGATCTCACCAAAGATCAATGGGCCTGGAACAATTGACCCCAGATTTAAGTCATTCTTTGGCTACTTAGAGCTGTATGAACTTGGAGAAGTCACTTCTCTTAAGTCTCAGTCTCCTCATCTATAAAATGGTGATAATTATATCATCACAGGGTTGCAGTAAAGACCAAGTGAGATAATGAATGTGAAGTCACTTCGTAAGCTGTAAAAACAATGTAAGGTATTATTACTGTCATTATTCTAATTTGTTGAAACATTGAAGGATTGCTTCAATATCTCAAAGATTATGTTTCTGTTAGTGTGAACATTCCTGCCGCTGATGAAGATTGCAGGCCCTCTCTGACTTAGGACATGATCTTAGACAGTTCTTGGCACTGGAGAATTCATCACCTTGCAGCCAGCTGGGTGATGGGACTCTCTGAACTTTCTGTCCATGGCTAGTCTCTGGAGGTTGAGGCTGTACTTGGAGCCTCCCAGCTTTGTAAGACCTGCCAGAGCTTGTGTTATCTTGGCAGGGAATCCAAGAACCAAGGGTTATTTCCATGCCATGATGAGACATTAAAGTGAGATTTTAATGGAAGTTCCTTCTATTAATACTAATATCTCACATGCCACAAGATGAATATGGTTTGCTTTTGTCTACAAATGGAAAAGCTAGAGCCCAGAGGGGTTGTAACCTGTACAGGTAGGATCCCCTCTCTACCTAGCCCCTAGAAGAAATGTACCTTCTGACCCAGAAGAGCTGGAGTTGGGCCAAGTATCCCAGGAACCATTCCCAACCAATAGAGATTCAGATTCTTCCCAACAAGTGAATAGAGGCAGCTCCCTGAGCGTCACCAATTAGCACAACCTATAAATTAGAGAGCAGAGGCCTGCCAAATTCTTGCTCACTAGCTTCCAAAGTTACTTTGATGTGTCTTAACCTGTTCTGAGTAATTGCTGTCTGAATTGCCTTCAGAGTAACTTCAAAACTATTCCAAAATCCTCAATGAAATCTGAGTTATATTACCAGCACTGCAAATTCCCAGGTACTAAATGTTGGGTTTGTTGAACCCTCTGGGGCCACCTCCCCAACTGAAAAAGTTGAGGAATGAACATTCCTCATGACCTAGATGGACTGAATTTTGTGGTGATGTCATTTGACCCTATTAAATCTTAGAGATTTGGTTCAGAATTTTAGCTTAGACTTGAACCTTTCAGAATCTTCAGCTTTGCATTCTTTTTGGCAAAACTTGTTTTAGAGTGGGAGGAAAAAATAAAGTAGGATTTTAAAAGGCTTTAAAAGAAACCCTAAAAAGTTTGTGGAAAGGAAATGGTTTAAAAGCAGAAATGTGACAGTTCAGTGGTTCATTTAAAATAAACAACTAAATTCACATCTTGGAATCTCAAAGTTAAAAGGTCATCTTGTCCAATCCCCTGTTCAATGTACCAGTTGTTTCTAAAACTACAATTTAGTTTAACAAACACATCTTCAGTAGCTACAACATGGAGGGATGGCATGATCCCTGGCCTTGAAGTTAGAGTGCCAAGGTTTGGTACTGATACTTACTATAGCTATATGATCTTGGGCAATCCACTCAACCCTTCTGTGTCTGTTTTCTTTTCTTCAGTTTCGGTGCCTGCCTCATAATGTGGTTCTAAAGAAAGTGCTTTGTAAACTGCAAAGTTCTTTGGTGCACCTTGCAATAGACGTGTTATGATTATTTAGGGATTGTGCTCGGCAGTCCCTACCCTCAAGTAGTTTATAATATGTATACAAATGTATACAAATAGTAAACACTCTCGGCTTACTCTCCTAACCCCATTCAGACAGATAGTTAATATACCTACATAAATATGACACATAGTAGCATCTGATAAGGGCAAAGGAAACATTCAAAGCCAGTGGTATAAATTATCCTAAACATTTGAGCTTAAAAAACCTTACTTACTGTGCATCTCTCTGACCAGACTCTCAGATCACAGACCAGTAAGTAATATTGATCTGTTCACATGGTCCTTATTAACATCTAATTGAAGCAAATATGTTTGTAATTTATGAGTGGACAAGACAGTTTTCTGGTAAGAGACAACATATGACATTTCAGGGCCAATAGGAATTCAATCTGGTCACAGATTTCTCGGATGTGTTTAATACAGAAACCAAAGCAAAAGGGAGTCCAGGGGTTACAATAGCAAGACTGGGTCACTGATTTCCTATGGAGCCTTGGGCAAGCTGCATCACCTCTATGGTCCTCAGTTTTTCCATCTGTGAAGTGGGATAATAAAGCTTCCCACCTACCTTACAGGGGTGCTGAGAGGATTATTAATGAGCTAATTTTCACAAACCCCTTTGAGGTACTTGGATGAAAGGTGCTATTTAAATGGAAAGTGCTTATTAGTCTGTTAGATGACATTCCGGTCCCCACTGAAGATTCTTTATTATCATGTAATTAAGTCCATCTGCTCACTGACATCCCCTTGATTTTTTTCAGACATAGTTGGTTCTATTCCAGAAGGACTGAAAAACTCGTTGTTCCCTGGGACAGAAGAAGAGCTCCACAAAGTGTTACTGTGTGGCTGGTAGGCTGCTAACGCAGACAACACTTGGTTATCTGCATGAATGAGACAGAGGGTATCTTGCACAGATAATTGGAAAGGGCCAAATTATCCTCAGACCACAAGTAGATAGCTCTAAGATTCTCCTCCATTAAACCTTTCACCCAAGGAGATGTCTTCCTTCCCTTACATATGTTCGCCCATACCTAGGAAATGTGTCTGTTCCTGGAGCAAAGGAGAGAATCTGGTTCAGTTGTTGCTAGAACAATTCTATTGGCAGCTGAGGTTAGTGGATGGCACCTCAAGTGTTGGTGATGTGTAAGACAGATTCAGAACAAACAAAGACACAAATGAGTAATATGTTGGCATATGGTGAGAGGTTATAATGTACGCATGGAGCTTCTCTTTCTGTATGTGAATTTGGGAGCAATTCGTCAGCCAAATTTTGCCCTCTTGAGTTTGAAAGGAGGAACTGGAGTTTGGGCTTGCTCGATAGAAACCTTTCAGCATTGGTAATCGTTTTTCTTGTTGGCAATAGTAAAGATTTTTCCAGGACAATGTGCCAAGAGTACTCTAAGTAGAAAAACTGAATCAACAGCAACAAAATACACATACATATGAGCGCAGCTAGGTGGCGCAGTGGATAGGGTGCTGGCCCTGAAGTCAAGATGACCTGAATTCAAATGTGACCTCATACTTTTCCTATCTGTGTGATCCTGGGCAAGTCACTTAACCCTGTTTGCCTCAGTTCCTCATCTGTAAAATGAGCTTGAGAAGGACTTAGAAAAACCACTCCAGTATCTCTGCCGAAAAGACCCTGAATAATGTTACCAAGAGTCAGACACGACTGAAATAACTCATGAACAACAACATGACTTGTGTGATGTGTTCAATTAATTTTTTTTAATAATAAGGGTCTACTATATGCAAAGCCCTGGGTTAGATGCTGAAGATACAAAGACAAAAAAATATATGATCTGGAAAGAGAGGCATGCAGATAAGTATGAAACAAATTATAGTGGGTCTGATAAACCCAGTTATTAGCCTTAGCTTCTCTCCACTGCAACATTGAACTATAGCCCTGAATCTCCCAGCTCTAATAGATAAGCTTTGGCCTTTTCTTTCTGAGAACCAGGCCTCCTTCTATTTCCTGACTCCATGCTATTCTGCCTATACTCCCGCATATTACTTCCTCCCACCCAATCCCTGGTTTTCTAACTTTATGTGTTGTCTTCCTTCCTTAGAGTATAGGCTTCTGAGGGCAGGAATTCTCTTGTCTGCTTGTGTTTGTATCCACATTTAGAATAGTGTTTGGTGCATAGTATGCATTTAATAAATGTTCTCTCTGTCTCTGTCTCTGTCTGTCTCTGTCTCTGTCTCTCTTCCTCTCTCTCTGTCATATGAAAAGTATATAGAAGATTATAAAAAATGAGAGAGCACTTCCTGTTGGAGGGCATCAGGAAAGACCGTATCCAAGAGGCCACATGTAAATGGACTTGAGTGATATGGGAGATGTCAACAGACAGAAAAAATGTTAGGGAAGCAAAAGTTATTATAGGAATAATATTCATTAAATTTGGTTGCAGAACAGAAAACTTAACAAACCTGGCATGAAATTTTTATAGTTGGAGATTTAAAATGAGTCCTTTCCTCGAAGTTCTACAAATAACCCTATTATCATCATTATTATCATCATATTATCATCATTATCAAGCTAATTAGTGACTATTTTAAAAGTGTTATTAGATTTTAACCATTTTGTTAGCTCCCATTTGAATCTGGAAATGCTTAGATCAAAGGAAATTTTTATTGAAGACAAGCTCTTTTTCCTCTATATCATCTTTCAAAAGCATTTGTTAATTGTTATACAATTTGCTGATCTCCACAAAAGGAAGTGATCTCTCAGCTGATAGCCTACCATTTATGAAATGTCATTTTAAAAAAGCAGATAATAAAGCTTTCCTTTATGAGAATGTTGAGATGGTGAGTAAGTAAAAGCTAGAATAGAGAGCAGCACCCAAGAGTGTCACCTTTTAGCCTCTGGGCTAACCTTGGACCCTGAATAAAATGTGCTCAACTGACTTCTCTGCTATTCAGCCTGCAGACTGACTCTGTGTCAGGGCTGAGGAATGTGCAGTCCGAGTGGCTTGTTCTTCAAGCTATCCTTTGCTGGTTGTTCACCTAATCTCGACATGTCACAACGAGGCTTTCCGGCTACATCTTACTCATGAGGAAGTGACTTGTACTTTTCAATTTCCAGGTAATACACATACTTCTATTGCAGTCTCATTGAAGTAGCATTTGGGAAGACTTGCTTACTCATTTGGATTAAAACTAGAATCTTCTAAGCCACTGGCTAGTGACGAATGGCTCTGCGCAGTAATTTTGCCTTCATTGGTCTCCCAAGGCACTGCTTGTCTCTGCCAGCATTTGCTACTAGGGAAGCCTTTGCAATCACATCACTGTCCCTACCTTTTGATGACTAATCCTCAAGTCACTGGAAAATTTGATGGGCTCTCCAGAGGGCCCTTTTGTTCCTTGTAAACTCTGTAGACCATGCAGGTATTTTCTCTACCTTTCTTTATGCACCTCCTCTCTCAACTTTGCTTCCAGGTCTTGAAAAGTGATATGATGGAGCTAAAATCCAGTATGACTTCCCACAGAATGGCAGCATGTCAGAGTTGGAAGAGGATCTAATCGCCATCGAGTACATTCTATACATGTTTCCCCTGTACAATAGACCTAAAAATGTGGCAAAGTGACAGAGAGTTGGATTGGGAATTAGGAGGACTAAAGTTCAGTTCCAGATTCAGATGCTTCCTAGTCATTTGATCCTTGGCAAATCACTTTGCCACTTAGCCTCATTGTCTTCTTCTTTTTTTTTTTGGAGGGGGGAAGGCACGACAATTGGGGTTAAGTGACTCGCCCAAGGTCACATGGCTAGTAAGTGTTAAGTGTCTGAGGCTGGATATGAACTCAGGTCCTCCTGACTCCAGGGCTGGTGCTCTATTCATGTGCCACCTAGCCAGCCCAAGTCTCAGTTTCTTTATCTGCAAAATCAGAGGAATTAGACTTGAAGGCCTACCACATCCCTTTCAGCCTTAAATCTCTGATCCTAAAGTAATCTACCCTGTCCTTTGATTCTATGACTTCCTGAGGACACCCAATTTTACTTTTCTGGATAGCTCTACTAAGGATTTTTCCCATTATATAAAGTATAAGTTCATCTAAATTGGCATCCTTGTCACTACTACCAATTATGTCTTAGTTCAGTCCTCTTCATCCTAGCAGTACAAGTTTTGTTTTGTTTTGTTTTTTTAGATTTTTCTTTTTGCTTTTTGGCAGGGGAGGAGGTAGGGCAATTGGGGATAAGTGACTTGCCCAAGGTCACATGGCTAGTTTTGTGTTACGTGTCTGAGGTAGGATTTGAACTCAGGTCCTCTTGGCTCCAGGTCCAGTGCTCTATTCACTGCATTACCTAGCCACCCCACAGTACAAGTTTTTTCCCCTCTTTGTGATTAGAGCTCAGGAACCTCTTCATTACAAAGTACTTCCAGTGAGGCTACACAATTCCTATGGGGCCAGTGATACCAAGAGATCAGTCTAAGGGTCTATGGCATAAGTTGGGCAGAGGAAGAAACGAATCGAACATTTTCTATGCCAATTAGAGCAAGAATAAGCCTGGTCAATAGATAAAAATCCTAGAGGTCCTAAGTGGATGAGTAGGGGCTTGATTGGTTGGAATGAAATCAAAGTTATTGGTTGGATTTAAGCAAGCTACATAGATAAGCAGGAATTGAGATGAGTCATTGTTTTATGGAAAGATAGGTAGAAGGCTAGGGACCAAGAGCAATCAATCGGGAAAGATAGATATGAGCCATGATTGTCACAGCTTCAGCTGTAGCCCTGGGATCTAATTGCTTGAACTGAAGACAACTGTTTCTCCTTTATCCCTGATAACAAAAATCTCCTTGTGGCATTCTGTATGAGGCCCTTCTAGACCAGAGACTCTTTTTTTTTCCTTCTTAAATTTATCAATTTATTTATTTTTAGTTTTCAACATTCAACATTCACTTCCATAAGTTTTGAATTTTCTCCCCCTTCCTCTCCCCTTCCTCCCCAAGATGACATGCAATATGATATGGGCTCTACACATACATTCCTATTAAACAATTTTCACATTAGTCATGTTGTGTAGAAGAATTATAATGAATGGGAGAGAACATGAGAAATAAAAAACAGAACAAGACAAAAAAAGAAAATAGCCTGCTTCCTTCTGCATTCAGACTCTATAGTTCTTTCACTGGATATGGATAACATTTACCATCATGAATTGTTTTAGGTCCTTGCATTGCTGAGAAGAGCTAAGTCTATCAAAGTCAGTCATTGCACACTGTGGCTGTTTTTATGAACAATGTTCTCCTGGTTTTGCTCACTTCAATCAGCATCAGTTCATATAAGTCTTTCCAGGATTTTCTGAAGTTCACCTGTTCATCATTTCTTAAAGTGCAATAGTTGCCATTACATTCATATACTACAACTTGTTCAGCCATTCCCTAATTGAAGACCATCCCCTTGCTTTTCAATTCTTTGCCACCACAAAAAGAGCTGCTATAAATATATTTGTACATGTGGGTCCTTTTCCCATTTTTATGTTCTCTTGGGATACAGCCCTCGAAGTGCAGACCAGAGATTCTTGACCATTTTTGTGTCATGTACCCTTTTGGCAGTCTGGTGACCTCTTCTCAGAATACTTAAAAAAATACCTAAAATAAGATTAAAGAGGATAGCAAAGGAAATCAATTATATTGAACTGAAGATGTAATTTTCCTCTTCCAAATCCTGAAAAATCTTAGAATACATCCCGGAAAGCTCTGGACCCCAGCTTAAGAACCTTTGTTCTAGATCTTATTGGCTCCAGATCTGTTGAGGGGAGAACAAATGTTGGACAGGATGTGGAAAAATTGGGACACTAATTTTTGTTGGTACAATTGTGAATTGCTCCACTCATCTTGTAGAGCGATCTGGAATTAAGCCCAAAGAATTATTAAACTGCCTATACCCTTTGACCCAGCAATAGCACTACTAGGTCTATTTCACAAGATCCTTATTTAACCAGGGACCCTCAGGACTCATCTCTGATGGTAATAAATTCTTTCTAGCAGACTGAGGATCCATGTAGAGGGTTAGAGTCTTTGGAAAGCTTGACAGGCTTTTGTCCATCAGGACAGACTTCAGATTCTCAATCATAAATCATCTTCCTTGGGAACCAAGGCCTCTTCTGAAGATGGGGTAAGTATATCGGCAATGTAGACATTGATTAGGGTGGAGGAA
The DNA here is from genome assembly GCA_011680675.1 of Gymnobelideus leadbeateri. Lineage (NCBI taxonomy): Eukaryota > Metazoa > Chordata > Mammalia > Diprotodontia > Petauridae > Gymnobelideus > Gymnobelideus leadbeateri. Next base: position 129,060 of record WOXC01003375.1, read on the forward strand.
GAGAAGGAAGGAAGGAAGGAAAGAAGGAAGGAAGGAAAGAAAGAAAGAAGGAAGAAAGGAAGGAAGGAAGAAGCGATGAAGGGAGGGAGGAAGGAAGGAAGGACAGAGATAGACAAAATAAAAGAAAAAGGTTGCCATAAATTATGCACTTCTATTTTTTTTTTTTTTTTTTTGCTTTTTGGAGGGCAGTTGGAGTTAAGTACCTTGCCCAAGGTCACACGGCTAGGCTTTTGTTTGTGTGGGTTAAGTGTCTGAGGCCGGATCCGAACTCAAGTCCTTCTGACTCCAGGTCCGGCACTCTACTTACTGCGCCACCTAGCCGCCCTGATACACTTCTATTTTAAGAAGAAGAGGTTAGTTTTCTTTCACTGAACCTTTGGATATTGAAAAAGAACCTAGTGTACAATTCTTCGATTGCTTTTGTGCTTCAGTACAATTTAGTAACAAAAGCTCTTAGATACTTATTTGCAACTTATCAATGAGAAGGTATTAATTAACTTTTTTACAGGGTAGGGCATTTAGAGTGCCACCAATATACAAAGGTGCCACTCTTGATTCCAGTGCTATTTAATACCATAAACTAATTACTCCTAAGTAAAACAGTTTCAGAACTGCTGTAAGCCTCTGGTTTGATGGATGGGCAGCAGCAGCCTTCATGAAAACCAACAGGGAAAAGAATGAGAGATTAATAACTCAAAACTTTATATATGCCATCAGTCCATCTCTGAAACAATCAAAAGGTTTTTCATCACCACATAATAAGCCAAAGGGGGAAACAGAGGATACCTGTATGTACTCTGATGGGGCATGGGGAGGAAGGAAGGAAAGAAGGAAGGAACATTTCATCCACTTGCTTCCACATGTCTGGAAGCAAGTGGATGAAATTTTCATGTGAATTAGAATCAGGCAGGGAATATTACTCATACATTAAGAGCTCATTGGTCAATCTTTAAATTATACTTATATGCATTCATATTGTATGCATATATGTTGTTTCCTACTTCATAATGTAAGCACTTCGAGGGCATGAACTTTGATTTTTATTTTGGTTTTCCTAGCACCACGTTGTGCAAGGTAAGAGAAGGAGTAAAGCAACCACTGGGTCTGCCCTATCGAGAAGAGAACTCGGTGTGGGGAATGTTGGTAGTAGCCACTTTTAATTTGAGTTCACTCTCTTCAGGAATCCCAGTTGTAAAGGAAAGTGAACTTCTAATTTGGAGGTTTGTTTATCTTAACTTCAGGCCTTGCTCTATCTTTTCAGTAAATGATTTTGGCAGAAGCTAAGTGATATTATTTGATTAATTGATATTATGAAGATCTTGATGAGTTAACTTATATTAGGGGATTATTAACTGGTGATTGATATTGGGACAATCACACAAAATTAGGACTTTGGTGTTATAGTACTAGTATAGTATTATAGTACTCGTACTCTCAGTGTTACCCTTAAAACTGGATATATTCTGCTCATTGGAGTTGTAAGCCCAGAGCCTTGGGAGGGAGAGTGAAACCAGAGCTTACATGCTACAAATAGTCCTCATATTAATAGATATAATCAAAGTAACTTACTACAGAACTGTATAATGGGGACAAAGATTTCACTGGTATAGGGGGATCTTAGGTGTGGAATTCCCTCTACCAAAATGGGTCAGCACCTTTTTGCAACATATAGCCTCAGAAAGTTGTAATTTGCTTATGATCAAACAGCTGGTATATATCAGGGATTGGACTTGAACCCATGTCCCCTTGACACCAAGACTGGCCCTCTACACACTATGCACATGCCTCAGGTTTCCAGATATATCTCATATGTACCCATGCAAGCAGACACAACATATCCTACTTACAAACAAAGTCATGGTATCATATGTAATGTTTATAAAATGCATATACATATTTTGAAGGCAATTTTGAAATTTTGAAATGATAGGCGTGAATTATGAACATAATATCAAAATAAAGAGATACATGGATAATTAAGATATGTACTGAAGCATGAATATATCCAAACACAAAAATACATACATAGGCAACTTCTTTGTGTGAATTTCCATGTACTTGGATAGCTATATATATAGAGAGAGAAATTGATGCCCCTAAAAACTTGTACTTGTGTATTTTCCAAAGTGATTGGTGTGCCAAGGCATAGTTTTATGTGTCTTCCTCACATTTCACTTCTGACAATAATGTCAAAACTTGTCCATATGAGCAGTGGTAGATATAATAGTAACAAGGAAATGTTCAACTCAAGATTTGACTGAAAACGTGAGAGGCATGCTTCCCAAGCATTTAAGAGTGCCCAGACCCTAGGTATTTGGGGGAAGGGAGGGGAGAGGCTGCAATGACAGCTGGTGAGTTGTGACCATCTCTGTAGAACCCATCATCCCTTCATGGAAACAGAGGTAAATTAGCAATTCCCTAAGGTCAGGCGCTGTTACATCTTTCCCAGGATTCTATCTGCCCTCTACCCACAGCAGGAAGGTAAGCAAATGCCCCATGTGTTGTCTTCACTCAAAGAGCCCCCAGTGTCCTGGATGGAGCTGGAAGGACAGAACCATTGCCAAAGGGCAATAATGGCAAACCCCGGGAGGAAGCTCTGGCAAGTGGTGGCTGGATTCAGTCAGAATTTCAATCAAAAGACTACAGCTGTGAGAGGGCTTTAGTGGGCTGAGGAGGGGTCCTGTACACTGTGGCTGGCTGGAAGGAGGGCTCCTCTTTTAGTCATTGGACCTGGAGTCAAAGAACACGAAAAGAGTGACAAGTGTAAAGGATATGAAAGCTAATGGACAGAATACTTCAGACAGGAACAGCTGAACTAGTGAACTAGCTGAATTAGTGTTTCATGTGGAATGGAGAGCCCAAACCCAGGGAGTTTGCTTTAGACAGTGTTTGTTTTGGTTTGAATGCTTCAGTTGTCATCATGGTCATCTCCTTATGGATTCCTGAGTATGTGGTACTCCAGGGGTTAATTGGGCTAGCTGCATTTACATAGGAATTCCTGAGTAGCACTAAATCATGCCCTTTATCCCTCTGTGTTATAGGAGAACATAAACGGAAATCAATACATCAGAGATAATATGAGCTCAGCACTGGGGAGATCTAGGTGGTTTTTTCTTCTAAACCAAAATGAACAAGTCTGATCGTTTTTTGAATCCCAAAGCATTTATTTACATCCTAAAAACACCATGCTGGATTTTTATTTTTGTTATGGGTACACAGGAACTAAAACTCCCCTTTGGCTGGCAACCAGACTAACAGTCAGCTCAGATCGAGTGGCTCCCAGTGAGTGAGAGCTACAATTTGAAAGAGACCCCAAGTCTCTATAAGAAACTATAAGTTTCATGGATTCTAGAATAGCTCCAAAAGACTGAACTGGACGCCCCGTCACTTGGGCATTTTCTGAGCACTTAGGGTGTGCCCAGTGCTATTCTAACTGCTTGGGGATATAGGAGAAGCATAAGGCACAGTCTCGGTCCTGGAACCGCCTGCTGTTTAGTTGAGGAAATAAGATAGAAACCAATCAATCAGTAGGTATTGATTAAACACCTACTATGTGCTGGACATGAAATGAAACATAAGTAAGTATATTAGCCAATACTAGATGTTATGTTACAGAATAAAGGTCCAAAAGGATTTCAGAGAATGGAAATATAGTTTAGGGTAGGCAGGGAAAGCCTATTTTCAAAAGAGATTGTTATCGAGGTAGGTCTTGAAGAACAGGTAGGATTTCAGTAAGTGGCAAAAGTGGGGAGAGCATTCCAGGCAGTGAGAACAAAAGGAACAGAAAGGTAAAAGTATAGAGTATTCTGTCCAAAGAGGCTGCCCTGATTAGAGTAGACAGCAAAATAAGGTGAAATACAAAGGGTGGCATTGAATGCTAGAGTAGCTTTGAACTTGAAGATGGTGTTCTAACCACTGGGAATAGGAAAATTTGGACATGAACAATAGGGATGAAGGATACTTAACCCAAAACTGCATGTGTAAGGGACATCTAAATAATGGTCTTTAAGTCAGTAGAAATTCAAAATTAAGGTAATTTAATTAAATTTAAGGTATATTTAAGGTAATCAAAATTAAGGTAATTTAATTAAAATTTAAAAAATAAACTAGATGATTATGTAGGTTAGACAGCAGTCCTTAAGTGGATCGTAAATGATGATGATCACTGAATAAGTAAGTGTAGAAAGACCTGTGAATTAATGGGTATAGGAAACTCCCTGTATAAAGAAAATCCCTTTAGCAATACAGATTAGCGCCTTCTCTACAGTTTATAGGGTCCAGAGCATTGGGAAGTTGAGAGATGTGTCCAGAGTCACACAAGCCAATAGATGTCGAAGGCATGACCTGAACTTCTTGGTTCTGAGGTAGGTTCTCTATCAATTATATCGTACTTTAACCAAACTGATCTAGAGAAATGAAATATTGGTTGCAAGCTGACAGCTACAAGATTCGAAAGTATAAGTTGTATGTAACTCAGTGGGAAGTTAGGTGGTGCAATAGATAGAGCACTGGATTTGGAATCAGGAAGACTCAACTTTTCGAGTTCAAATCTGGCTTCAGACACATGCTAGCGTGTGACCCTGGGCAAGTCACTTAACCCTGTTTGCCTCAGCTCCTCATAGGTCTATAAAATGGTAGAAAGAAAGAAATGGTAAACCACTCCAGTATCTTTGCCAAGAAAACCCCAAAACTGGGTCACAGAGAGTTGGACAGAACTGAACAAAAATGTAACTCAAAAAATATAGATACTATTTTATAACAACTTACAGATATAAATAAATACAAACTACAATTCTACAAGGAATCATAAACATTTTTCATGACTGTTAGTCTTGCCTTAAACAAAATGTTCTTTTGATAAGTAAATTAACTGATAAACATCTGTTTCTAGATTTGGTATTTAATAGGCACTTAAAAATAATTTTGGACTCATTCGTTCAACTGCTTTACATTCCAACCAAACCAGACTAGGGAAACTGATTGATTATTCCTGAAATTCATCATGCTATTTTTCACCTGTATTCATTCATGTAGGAAGTTCCCTATGTCTTGAATTCCTTCCTTCCTCATTTCCACCTGTCAGCTATTTCACTTCCTTCAAGGCTGAGCTGAGGTATCACATCCTTTCCTGATGTCCCCAAATAAATAGATTTTCTCCCTCTCCAAATTTCACTATAGCGCATTGTCTGGAATTTTCCTTTGCTTCCTCATACTCTGTCTGTATAATTTCCCTTGTAGAATATAATCTCCTTGAGAAAAGAGTTATTTTTTAAAACTTTCTACTCCTGACATTCAATACAGTTCCTTGCACAAAATATAGAGGGTCAGGTAAGTGGTGCTGTAGATAAAACTCTGGACCTGGCATAAGGAAGACTGACTTCAGATACATCCTCATCTGTGGAGCTGTGAATATGTTGCTTAAACACTATTTGCCTTAGTTTCCTCCATTGTAAAACGGGGATGATAGCAGTGCTTACCTTTAGGGTTATGAGGATTAAGTAATACAATAATCATAAATCATTTAGTAGAATACTTGGCATGCAGTTATTATATAAATGTTTGTTTCCTTCTCCTTCCCCCTTAACAAATGTTTGTTGAATGGAATGGAATTAGATATTCCAGAGTATTAGAATTGAATTGGATTTTATGTTCCAAAGAGTTAGAAGTGTCTGGAGCTATAAAATACAGAAGAAAGATAGAAAAGGATGAGAACTGAGAAAAGAACATTGGATTTATTTAGGAGTAGGGCAATGGGTGGCCTTTGTCACTGAATCTCTGACTTTGATAAGTGCTTCCTGTGGGCAGAGCCCCGAATGAATGTAGACAGGAATTTTGATCTGGGTAAGGGTTGGACTAGGTGACCCATCAGATTATATTTTGATTCTCTAATAGGTAGTACAGACCTGTTAAAGGTATTTTGAGCAGGAAGATAAATGAGGAGGAAGATCAGTCTAGCTATGATGTACAGGCTGGATTAGAAGGGAGAGTGTAGAGGCTGGGAACCTGGCTCCCCTGTATTTCACATAGGACTCTTGAAGTAAGGGTTTCCTAGAAATAAAGGTTTCCAAATTTTGAAATCTTACAGAACCATGTCCTCTTGCAAATGATTTGTGACTTATAAGTATCCTTTAAAAGCTATCCAGGAGTAATGCAGACAAATCATCACTTCCCCCTACATTAGACAGATTGCAGGGATGAGAATTGGGTTTGTCTGCCCTTTTTACCATCTCTGTTTTACATAGCTCAATGACAGCAATGTAACAAAAACTAAAGCTTTGAGTTTGCTCATACAACGAGAGTGAGTTGAGGGAAGGCTGCTTACATGGAAGATGTGGTGAGCTGATTAAAAGTTTCCACTAATGCAAGAAGAAAAAAAAATGCCTTATATGGTCACATATGAGGTCTCAGTTCAATGTAAAGAATAACTTCCTAATGACATTGTGGAACATCAGAATGAAGATAGATTTAGGTTTCTCCTTTGAGGATCTTTAAGAGGAGGGATTATTTTCCCAGGTTAGACTTTTTGTGAGCCTGCATAGAAATGGAGCCTTTCTAAAGTTTCTGCTGACCCCCAGATTTTGTAAGTTACCATTTTCTTTAAAAAAATCACCAAATTTTTTCTCTGGGGAGCTTGATTTCACTGGATTGAATACGTGGGCAGTGAATTTTCTGCCTGTTTGTTCCTGTTGCTAATTACCTTGTTTGGTAATACTACTGAATTTGCTTATGCTGCTGTCACTTTTACAGAGTGAATGTCATTCTCCTTCAAACAAGAAACTGACCGAACAAATTTCAAAATGGCATCCATTAAATCTCAATTTGGAATAACCAATTTGTAATTCTACAAAGCACTTTCTCAATATAGATCCTGATCATCAGACAGCTGCTCTGGGAAAAATCAGTTCTGAGAAGCAAAGGGTGTACAGTGGATAAATAGCCCAGCTCAAAGTCAGAAGGGGTGGGATTTAAGCCATTCTTCTAACACACACTGACTGGGTGATACTGGACAATTCCATTCAATTCAATAAACATTTATGAAGCACTTATGTACCAGGAACTGTGCTAAGTCAAAAGACAGTCCCTGTCCTCAAGGAGCTTGTAATATAATGGATAAAACACTGAACAGTACCCTATTCTGTACTTAAACCTGTAAGTTGCAGAGAGAAATTATAACAATAATAGTTAAGTTTTATAGCACTTTACACATATTATTTCATGTGATGTCCTTGACAACCCTAGCGGGTAGAGGCTATTATTATCCTTGTTTTACAGATGAGGGAACAAAGCCCAAGAGAGGTTAAGTTCCTTACCTATAACCAGATAGCTAATAAATGTCTGAGGTGGGATTTGGAGTAAAGTCTTCCTGATTGTCAGGGGGCAGCTAGGTCACACAGTGGATGGAGCACTAGGCCTGGAGTCAGAAAACTCCTCTTCTTGAGTTCAAATCCAGCCTCAGATACTTACTAGCTATGTGACCCTGGGCAAGTCACTTAACCCTATTTGCCTCAGTTTCTTCATCTGTAAAATGAGCTGGAGAAGAAAATGGAAAATCACTCCAGGTTCTCCACAAAGAAAACCCCAAAAGGGGTCAAAAGAGTCAGCTATGACTGAAAAACAACTAAACAACAACTTCCTGATGGCCAGGGTAGCATAATAGACACTGTACAACCTAGCTCTCTATACCAATGTTACCAGTTTCAGTCCAAAATATGATTACCCCCGCCCCCCCCCCCAAATCCAATTCTGCTTTTGAGAGCCTGACTCAGCAGACACAACTTCAAAGCTTTCAGTGCAGACTGACCTCTGGTTTAACACTGAAGATGGTCCATAATCTCAATATGTTAGGCTTCAATTTCCCTTTTTGCTAAAAGATAATAGAAAACATGGTCCCTAAAATGGATTTCTATGAGACTGAAGTACATTTTAACAGGGAACCAGAATTTTGTATTTTTCTTCTTTCCCATTGCCTTTATGTTTTTATCTCAGTTTGTTCCTTTCAGCTCTTTTTAACAGCACCTCTGTTGCTGACCCAGAAAAAATTTCAGAATAGGACCAAGGGAGATGAGTTTAGGAACTTTCCTTCATTGAAAATTGCAGCTATCAGCTCACCCCGTTGTTTCTCTTATTTAAAAAAAATCATATTATTCTGAACATTTGTGATTTTTAAGTTGCTGTTTTATTTTGCCTGAAAATATTCTTCTTCTCTTCCTATTCCACTAGAAAATGTATTAGCTATAAATCTCCATAGTTATTGGCTGGTTGAGACTTGTAAGCAACTTTAAAAGTCACTTAGGAATTTCTGAGAATGGCTTTGTAATGGCAGCAGTTGTGAACTGTAGACGCTCTCAGAGCATATACCCAACTGGTCATGGTGCTTACCCTGCCTTGTTAACAGCCTAGAGACTACACAGGAGTGGAGATGGGGGTAGGGTGGGAGCAGGGATAAATCTCTGATCAGCCATTGGTGAGGAGCACAGGGATGAATGGCATCTTCTAAAGACCTTTCCCTTTGAGCCTGTAGACTTTTTGTGACAGCATTCTGTCTGGCCAATCACCAGAGAAGGAACGAATCTGCTTGACTCTTCTCCCAATGGGTAGGAAACTAGCTCATCATAACTTGTGGGGGGAATTTGTTCTAAATTTATCAAAGGGAAATTTGATCTCTTCTCCCCAGTAGAAAGTAAACTCCTTGAGGGAAAGGTTCTTGCTTCTGTTACTTCTGTCTGTGTGACCTTGGGCAAGTCAGTTTATCTTTCTTGAAATTCAGTTTCCTCATATGTAAAGAGAGAGGGTTGGACTAGATGGTATCTACGGTGTCTTCTGGCTCTAAATCTATATTTCTACAGTAGTAATGTTTAGGGATTTATATCCCCAGTACCTAGCATGGTGCCTTGTAGGTGTTCAATCAATATTGAATTGAACTGAACACTGTAATACTCTGTAGGTGTGTAGTGTAGATGGACTGAAACAGCCAAACACACCCAGACCTCAGGACAGTTTAGCTTCATCCTAGATTTCCATCATTCCCAGTTAATGTAATATTCCTCCAACTTAGTATATGCAATATAATTTCCTATTAGATGATACAGAGTGGAACCTAGTGTCTGAAGGCCTAATTGCTAGTTAAAATCCTGTCACTCCATTCGCTAGAGCATCGTAAACATAAATATCTGTTGCTTGGTTGTCAAATCATGTAGCCCCTCTGAACCTCAGTTATTTCCTCTGCAAACAAAGGACAATGACACCTGCCCTGACTATTTCAGAGGGTTAGATGAGATACTGTAGGTGAAAGCACTTTAATGAGTATAATTGTATTATACATAGAGAAAACATTTTAAGGTTGTCTTTACAGACTAGCATTTCTTCAAGTGGAGACTTCCATTTTTACCCTGTTGTAAATCAGAAAATAAGACAATGCTTGACTTAGATATCCTACTTTGGTAGCAGAAGAGGTCTTGCGTTCAACAATATGTCATTATCAGTCCCAGAAGCATAGACTTTCAGAGTTGGAAGGGACTTCAGAGGTCATCTACTTTAACTCCTCCCAAGAAGTTCATTCCACTTTGGGGCAACTCATTGTTAGAAAGTTGCAAGTCTAAATTCATTCTCTCTCTGTCTCTCTGTCTCTCTCTGTGTCTTTGTTTCTGTCTCTGTCTCTGTCTCTCTCTGTCTCTCTCTGTCCCTCCCTCTCCCTCTCTCTTTCTCTGTCTCTCCCTCCCTCCCTCCCTCTCTCTCTCCTTCCCTCCCTGTCCCCTCCCCCCTTTGTCTGTCTGTCTCTCTGTCTGTCTCCCCGCCCCCCTTCCTCTCACCTGTTCTTAGTTCTGTCTTCTTGGGCTAAATAGAACAAGTCTCAACCCTCTTCTATATTACAGAATTTCAAATACTTAAAAACTATCATGTTCCTACCTCTGCCCTCCCTTCCCCATTTTTTTTTTTTTGCTTCTTCAGGCTAAGCTTCCACAATTCCTTTGAATGATCCTTATATGACGTGAACTCCAGGCTCTTGATTATTCTGGTTGCCTTCCTCTGGATGCTTTTACATCAGGATTAGCTATTCCTAAAATGTGGTGCCCAGAACTGAACACAATACTATAAATGGGCTCTGACCAGGGGGACTATCAACTCCTTATTCCTGGTAGTTCTTTTTCTCTTAATGCATTGTAAGATTTCTTTAACTTTTTTGGCTGCTACATCACACTGTTGATTCAGACTAAGCTAATATTCCATCAGAATCCATGGACTTTATCCCCTAACTACTATCTAACCATGCCTCTTCCAGCTTATACTTTTGAGGCCATTTTTTTGTTTTGTTTTTTGGAGGGCAGTTGGGGTTAAGTAACTTGCCCAGGGTCACACGGCTAGGTTTTTGTTTGTGTGTGTTAAGTGTCTGAGGCCGGATCCGAACTCAGGTCCTTCTGACTCCAGGGCCGGGCGCTCTACTCTCTGCGCCACCTAGCAGCCCCGAGGCCAATATTTTTAATCTAAGTTTAAGACTTTAGATTGATCACTATTAAATTTAATCCTATTAGAATTAGCCCAATATCCTAAACGATCAAGATATTTAGGAGTCCTCACTGTGTTCCACTGTGTTAGCTATCCTTTCCAGTTTTGTGATATTTACATTATATATTTATATATAATGTATATATAAATATATGTGTTTATATATACATTATATATCATATATTTATATATTTGTGATATTTGCATTATGTATTTGCATATAAAAAGTACCATGGTAACCCATCATCATGTAATCTATTCTCTGAATTGTGTTTCCAGGAGGATGGATGGGTTATCCCCAACCCTTTTTGACAAGCATATTATATTTGCAAAACAGCTGTCTGGGATTAGGGATGTAGGACATGCCTATGGCATAAGGATTTTCTCTATATGAAGCAAATGATCCCACATTGGGATCAAAATGAAATTTTAGCCTCAACATCTACCCTATCGTAATGAATGAAGAGCAGGTTTGCAGAATGACATACCAAGTGCCAGACTACAATATAGACTGACACTCATTTCAGCTCATTTATCATCACTTCCCCTGTCTAAACCCAGAGGTAGGGGCTTAATACCAGACACAGCTGTTATCATAGATTTGGAAAGATCTGCTTTGAGTATTGATAGTAAGAGTATTGATGATGCTGTCAAATGGGTCTGAGCCCACATGGCCCCCTAGCACTCAATTTAGTTTCTCCTACTGGACTGAGTTTTACTCTTTAAGCATAGTCAAGGCAGTGAATCCTACCACTGGACTCCTAGAATATTCCAAGTTAATTTATGGCAATCATACATCTTCCTTTATTTGCCAATTCTTCCTTGGTATTTGTAGAATAGCTATGACTCCCACCAAGACAGATAAAAAGAAAAGGCATATTTGCCTTTTATGTAAGAGATCTATTCAGTCATTTACTTCTAAACACCCTGGAATTTTCCATGAAGAAGCATATATTCATCAAAAAAGGTCAGGGTAGTGGGGAGGGAAAAGAAGGTAGCTTTTTCAATGAATATGAAAAAAAATTCAGGACTTATAAGAAAAACACTTTCCACACAGTTTGAGAAATAAATGTTGAATGAATGAATGATGGGAAAAGGAGAGAAGAAGCCAGGTGAACAGGTCAAATGAAATCTATTTAATTGAACAGTCTTATGAAAATTAGCTAAGAACTCTAAATTTAACACAACTGGAAGTTGCTGCAAATTCGGATGACACAAATGTCAACAATTATCACAATCATAGAACGTCAGAGATCTCCTTGGCCAAGGTTCCTCTTTTGCAGATATAGCAATTGAGGACTAGAGAGGGGAAGTATTTGAACAAGATCATACAGTTAATGAGTAGCAAATCCAAATTAAAACCAGCTCTCTTGATTCTTAGGCCAACGCTGACTTTTTACTCATTTTAGACAGGACTTTCTATTCCATATAATAAAGGGTTTATAACAATTTCTCATTATTGCTTTAGTCAATTCCTGGATGTTAGCAATTCCTGTATGAGCTGATCTAAGAAAGAAATATGAAGTCCAAACTTCTCCCATACTTCTCAGTAGACAAATGACTAGGAATTGTGGCAAATCCAATTGGCAGTGGAGATTTCAGCTGGTGTTTGCAATGACTTGGTGGTGATGAGAAAGCCCACTGTTTTCTGACTGGCAAACTCTTTGACCCCTTTCTGAATTCTTATGATTCTTCACAGGCTCTCTGGGTGAAAACTCCTTTTCCCTGCTACTACTTCTCAATCCTCCATTCCCAATCATTTAAGCTCACCTTCCCCTCCCCTAGTAGGAACCTGTACTATCCTTCTCTGTGCGAAGTCATCTCATCTCATCTCCATTGTTAATAAACTACCCTTTGTTTAATACCTCCTCTTCATATTTACTCCATTTATTCCTCGAGCTGTATTCCCTGGGACTTTCTTCATATCCTCAACACTTAGCACATAGTAAAGTACTTTATAAAGGCTTATTTATTGATTGATTGGACTAAAAACAACAAAAACAAAAACAGCACAGGATGGCATCCCTAACAAGACACCACCTTCTTTGCTACCTTCTTCAGTCAGCATTAGGAGTACCTTCCATCATTTCTTCCTAGCACCCTGAGTCTTAAACTCTTCTGTCATTCTCCCTCCTTTCTGTCCTTATATTTGGAGACTTGAATAGACATATTGATGTCTACTCAAATACCTTGACCTCACCATGAATGATGCTCTTCTCCCCTCAATATGCTATGAGGCAAGAGTGGGACCATTCAGGGCAAAGAGCCATTGCCTAAACTCAACATAGATCTTGAGGTGTCCCTCTTCCTGGGACACTATGTAAGCTCATGGTTTATCCCTGGCCTACTTGACAACTTGTCTGCTATTCTCTTTGGGCAGCAACTGGTTCAATAAGAGTTCTTCTATCTTCCCTGATAAGTCTTCTTCTCAATACCTAGAGTACTCAAGAACTCGGAAATACCCACCATACCTGCACCTTCTGCCTCTCCCCTGACATCAACAATCATAAGCCTCATTCTCAACCCCTTCCCAGGGTCACTTTCCCTTCCAACCTTTGAAGAGATAAATCGGTAAAATAGCGGAATAGAAAATAGACCCCATTCCTTCCTCCTCCTTGGCTAGTAACCCCACTGCCTCCCTCTCTCCTGGAGCCACTTTTCCCCTCAAGCTCACTTGTAACAGGGCATAGCATAGTATAAGATGCCAGAATTGAAGACTTCAGACCATATCAGGAAAGAAGTGGTGATCCAAGGTGTCCTTCTTCCCTAGCTGCAACTTTGCTTTTCAACCTCCCTGCTAAGTATCAACTCAAGTTCCAGATGTGGGAAAGAATTGTAGAGTATGTGAAGAATCAAAACCAATCCAGTCATACCTTCCATAATTTGATTCTAGAAAAAGTTCTTAGATCAGAGATGATAAGGTTATGTATATATAATCACAAAATATAATTTATAGAATTATGTGTATATAGGAGGAGGGACATATATGTATATATATGTATAGATATGTGTGTATATAGATATAAGTATATATAATAATTTATAAGTATATATAATATATAAGTATATATAATAATATATATGAGCATATATAATAATATATATAAGTATATATAATAGATAAGCAGATTTTAAGGATATATAGAAACACAGCCCCAAATGATGTGGCCAGATTATGAACTTCCAAGAAAAAAAAATCATAAACAAGATTTAAAGATAGATGTGATATTAGGTTTTATCTAGTCTAAGTCTCCCTTCCTATCTATGAGAAAATTGAAGCTCAAAGTAATAAAGCAGCTTGCCTGAGGCTCCAAATTCCAAATTCCAAGCACAGATTTTTCTGACTCCAAATCTAGTTTTCTTTCTTACTGGAGGCCCTGGAGAGCCTGGTAGATGGTGTCAGGAAATGGGATGGCTGGCTGGTCATGAGCACAGATTTCAGGTCAGTCTTGAGTTAGAGAAGTAAACAACAGATTCTTCAAAGAGCATTGAAAACTAGAGACCAAAGAATAGTCTTCACATGTGCAAGTGAGAGGGAGGGATGTCCGTGATGCAATGGGCTTTTCCATTGTACCTGCTGGCCACACAGATGTCAACTGCTGCAGGTAACATTTATGTTCATAGCTTGGTGTGCACAGAAAGTCTGAGTGGGAGGAATATTCTTTTACACCCTTCATATTGAGGAAGGTGAAAATTGAATAGTTCTTCGAAGGTTTGTGAATTCACTTTTTAAACTCATTTAGAATTGAACTAAACTGTCTTTACTTATTAATCTCTTATATTTCAGATAGAAATTCCAAATATAAAGTTGTAACTATATATAAATTCATACACATATATAACTATCTATGCCTCTGTGTGTATATATTTATATATGCCTATGACTAAATATATATTATCTCTATGAAGTCTTCATATTTATGTCTATCAATTTCTGTATCTGCAACCACATGTATCTAATCTATATATATACATATTTACACACATTTATAACTAATATCTATACCAAGTCTGTGTGTATATACATATCTACACTTATATATGTATATATAAGTCTTTATATCTATATCTAAGCTTGTATCAATTTCTGAATCTGTATCTACATGTCTAATCTACAGCTATATCTCTCCGTATCTATATTTAATCTATCTCTATACACATAGCTTTATAGTTATATTTTATCTATATTTATGTCTATATAGATACATAGCTATAGTTGTATCCATATCTTTAGTACTATCTATAGTTGTATCTATATATGTATATGTGTGTGTTCATATACATATATACACACACACAGAAAGAGAGAGAGAGTCGTGTAGATATATTTGGAGCTGAAGTTTGATCCAGAGCTGTAACCATATCTATTTATCCATAGCTATATCTGTCATTATTTGTAGCTACATGGTAGCTGCAGTGATGGGACTTATGGACAAAAGGAGTAGGGGTTTCTGAGTCTTCTTTGCCACTTTGGCCACTGCTAAATTTTCATTTATTGATGATAGCAGCTGTCAATGGAATATGGCTCCCCATCTTTCTGACTTACCATTATCCCCCTCTTTCTCAATGTACATTCATTTTCCTGATCTGACTCCCAGCCTAACCTTGCAGCCTGTCTTGTAGTTCACCTTTTCTAGGACCCACGGGGGCATCAGGAGATGCTTAGGGAGAAGAGAAAGGTACCCAGGATTTAATTCTGCCAAAAAACCATGGCAATTGAACACGAGATTTGGCTTCACTCAGCCAATAGCTAACAGTGAATTCAAGGAATTGAAGAATGAGACCCCATTCCCCCCTCCAACAACATTGAAACATTCAAAAGAAATCCCAGGAAGCGTTGATGAGAACACTAATTACTATTATGACATTTAACTGGTTGTCAGCCTCATTCCAAGTGTAACATTTATGTTGAATATCTCATTATTTCCGTATGCAGTTGAGGCCAGAGACAAGGGTCTAGTGAGGTCCTACAGAAAGAGAACAAGGATTGCCAATGCTATGTCTCCATGGCAGCACGGCTAATCTGGCAAGATCGCCAAGCACACACAGAGGAAGAGAGGTTATTGACAAAGCTATCTTTGATACAGGGACTACACGGAGAGGAAAACAGTCCAGGAAATCCATTTCTAAAGGATGTTCTAACCCTTTAAATATAGCCTTTGCTGAGAAAGAGAGACTTAGAGGTGGCGTGGTGGGGGTGAGGGTGGGCAGAGCTTTCCATTTTCAGGAGAACTTTTTGCTTTGGCCTGGGCTTGTTTTTGTTATAGCGCTCTCAAATGGCACTGGCAATCACATTAGCGGTTCTGTGCATTGTGGCCACTTCAATCAAGGCTTTTTGTTTGGGATCACCTGCCTTGCTTCATGGCAGTCTTTTATTCGGAGGGCTGCTTCCCAGAGATCTAATCTGGCCTCCTGTTTAAAGAAGTGAGCAGGAGAGCAAGGGGGAAGAGACTCCCCTTTTCTCATGCATGTTACCATAGTCAGAGCACATACCCACCCTACCCACCCAAACAAGGGGCTAATTTCTGCCCAGAGTCACTTTACTCTAGGCTGAAAATAAAGCACAACCCAACCAGCTTGGCTTCAAACCATGATATAACAACATTGAATGAAAGAATGAATTAATGAATGAGGGTGTGTTTGTTTATATGTGTGTTTGTGTGTGTACAGTCTAGATAAAATGAGAATGAAGGGTTGAATTTATGGAAAGGAAACTCAAGAGTAAAAAATGTAAAGTCCCAGACTTAGTTTAAAAAATCTGCTCTACAACCAGGTCCCAATTACTGCAAATAAAGAACCCCATGAAGTGATCATATTATTCAAATTTACACTGCATATTACACTGGGCTGACACCAGTTACCATATTTTATATAATGATAATGCCGAATCGTGCAAATTTGGATGCATTGAGTACTTCATGGGATTCATTATTCTTTCTAATTGGGGCCTAAACAAACCAGGGTGGGTGAAGTTTAATAGACAAGTTCACATAAAAAACCCTAAAAATTCTAGTGTACCATGTGTACATATGAATCAACAGAATAGGCTGCTAACCATAAAGCAAATATAATCTTAGGTTACATTATTAGAAGCATAAGGAGGGTGATCATGGAAACCCCTGATCAATCACAGGAGTTCCTTGTCTCCTCTCAACAATGTTCAGATCAATGGGGGTGATAATCTTATTGTACGCTATCTTAGGCAAACCACATATGAGCTTTTTTAAAAGGGTTACTAAACTCAGGCAAATGTAGATACAGATTACTTAGATTTTTAGCAAAGTTGTTCTCATTAGCTGTTAGCTAATTTTGCTAAAAAAATTCTTAGCAGTTGACAGTGTCTCGTGCTATTTTTTTCTGCAAAATTTAGGTGGACTTGAAGCCAGTTAAATGGACTTTTATATATCTATATCTATATATGGTATATAGCATAGTCATTAATGCTTTAATGTAAATTTGGAGGGAACTTTTTAATGGAGTGTCAGGTTAGGTACTTGGCCTATGCTGTTTAACATTTTTATCACTGAACTGGGCAAAAACATAACTCAAACAAATTTGCAAATGACAAAGTTAGGAACTATAGATAACTATAGATATTGGATGACAGATACTGAATCTAAAAAAAAAAAATCTTGACAGGTCAAAACAATTAACCAAATTACATATGAGGAAATTCAATAGGGATAAATACAGTCTTTCTCTTGGGTTAAAAAAAATCACCTTCATAAGTATAAGATATCAGAGATATTGGGAAAACACTTCATCTAAAAAACTCTGAGACATATAATGCTATAAGCTCAGCATAAGCCAACTATAAAGTATGATAGCCAAGAAAGACAGATGCAGTTTGAGAGGAGACATGTCAAGACTCAAAATGTTGAGCCTCCTGCTCTTCCCTCTTCTTCTCTGTCCTTTCCTCCCTTCTCCATTCTCTTTCCCTCTCCATTGTCTTCCATCTTCTCTTTCCTCCCCTCCCCTCCTTTCTCTTCTCTTCCCCTTCCCTTCCCTTTCCCTCCCCTCCCCTTCTCTTCCCTTTCTTTCTTTCCATATATGTGCACACATACATAAACATCCACACATGCACATTTACACATCCACACGTGTGCATATGCACATATCACCATCAAGTCAAATATATGTGTATATATACATATGTATATGCAAATATATATTTCTAGACATATATATTGAATGGTACATTGAATAGCTATTAAATAGTACATTGATTTATGTCCTAATTGATGCTAACAACACAATAATAATATTTGTATATATTTCTTTGGATCTTTAAAGTTAACAAAGCACTTTATGTATATTATCTAATGTGAACCTTATATCAACCTTATGAAGTAAGCTGGCATTTATATACTGCTTACAGTTTTCAAAATGCTGTACATATATATTCTCATTTGATCTAATCTGTTTCTCACAACCTCCCTGTGAAGTAGGTGCTATTATTAGCACCTGCTAACTGGCTATTACAGATCAAGACTCTGAGTCTGAGGGGTTTAAGTGCCTTGTCCAGGGTCACATAGCTAGTAAGTATCTAAGGAAGGATTTGAACTTGGATATTGCTGACTCCAAGAACCATGCTTTATCCAATTCACTATTTTAGCTACTTACTCTGTGACATCATCTAGTGAAGAAATTGATGAAAGGAGAGGTAGAGAGAGAGCTGATGTCAAAGTGAGGAAAATCTGCATTCGAGAACCTTTTCTTGTTTTTAAATTTTATTTTAGACTCAAATGCCAGAACACAAATATAAAATAGAGGAAAGAAAGAAAAAACATATCATAAACTTAAATATTGGAACTCATATACAAAGTTAGAAAGAAAAAAAGCATGTTGTGGGCACAGCAGAACATGATAGGATTCAAAATATGTAACAATAAATTTTCATTTCAAGAAAACATATATGATAGATAAAATTCATTGCGTTGAACTGTCCATCTTTGCTTCCTTGTGAGTTTACTTTTGTTTTCTACTGTGCACTTTCCCCCCAACCAAACTTCCCCCCAAAAAAGCCACAATAAAGTTTAGATATGTTTCCCTATAGCTATAAATATATACATATCAAGTACCTTTTCTTATATATTCTGGCTGTGTGACACTAAGAAGTCACTCAACCTCTCAGTGCTATATACAACTCTCAAAGACTGTAAGATGCATAGAAGGCACTGACCTGCATCAGGTCAGATAGAAGGTGTTTGTTTCCTCATCAGAAGTCCTCTATACTAAAGCTTCAGTTCTTATCTTTGGAAATAAGAAAATTGAAGGTTAAACGATTTGCCCAGGAGGATGAGAATGAGTGTCAGGGGTAGAATTTACCCCAAATTCAGCACTCTATTGATCACAGTACATTGAGTAGACATCTGCATTGTTGCATCTGTGGAATCTTACATGACATTGACATGTATGAGAGTATAAAAAGGTGCTAGAATATCTTAAGGGATAGAAAGTGACTCATAACTGTTACAGGATTCATATTAGAATCAGATGCCTTTAGCCTCTATTTTGGAGGTTGCACTTTGCTTTCCTGGTTAAAAAAATTTTTTTAAATTAATTTATTAGTTTAGTTTCAGTTAACAAGATTCAATTCCATAGTTCCTTGATTTTCAAATTTCCTTTACTTCTAAAATGTTTTTAAAATATTCGCCAAACAATAAATCCAGAAGTATTGTGATTATCTCTGCCTTCCAAGTAATTTAGGAAATTATTTTTAAAACTTGTCCATTTCTTTCTCATAATCCCATCACAGATACAATGCAATAATAAATAGTTTTAATTAATAATGTTTCCCTATTTTTTCCATTCTTTTGATATTTTCCTCTCCCTGCACTATTTTATTAAAATATCCCTCATTGTGCTCAAGATTATATCATCTCCAGGACAGAATTTCTCATTTTGGGCTTCATCTTGTCCATATGCTCTTCTCAACCTCGTTATTCTCATTGCTATTTCAACTTCCTCTTGTAGTACATTGAGGCTTGAGAATTGCATATTTGGTGACTCCCTTATTACTGATGATGAAAATAAGCAAAGACAGAATATTTCATTTCATTTTTCATCTGCTGTTCTCCTGCCTGTTTCTTCTAGGAATTCTTCTTGAGATATGTTTAGTTGGGTTTCATGCAAAGTTTCTATAGACTTGCCTTTCACTGTTTGAGGTAATAGTACTTATAATCTTCCATACTTCTCTGTAGTATAAATGTACAAATAATTTCTTATTCTAATCTTCTGCTATGACCCTCAACTAACATATTTCTTCACTTGGAAAAAATGTCAAATATTTCCTGTTTAAGCTAGGTTTTGGACTTTTTTGGCCTCCTTGTTTTGGTGATTGGTTTATAGCAGTTAGGTTAACAGGATATTTGAAGTCAATAATCAGTCTCCTTTCCATTTCTCATTTTATAGCATCAGTAGCTTTTTTTAATAGGTCTGGTTTAAACTATAATAATTATTGAAATGTCTTTTCATTTTTATCCTAATTTGATGGTGATTTGGTTTTGCTTTATTAAGTTGGTGATTTGACCACATGGAGACATATGATTCTAATATGAATCCTCTATCAATTATGAGTCATTTTCTGTCCATTAAGAAATTGTTCATTTCATTTTATGATGTTATTTGGCACTCACTGTGTCTGGAAATGTTTTATACTCTTCTAGAATGAATGAATGAAAAAAAAAACATTTAATACAAGCTTACCATATTCAAAACACTGTGCTAAGTACTGGGAGTATAAATAGAAAATGAGGGTAGTCCCTGCTCTCAAGGAGCTTACATTGTAACAGGGCAGACAGAATATATAGGTATGAATTGCAAATCAAATGGAAAGATCCCATGGTTCTTAGGGTATAGCACAAAACAGATGTAATGCATATTCCTTAATGTAATTTCTACTGATAATCATGTCTATTTCTGATGAAGCATTTGAGAGTAATCATTTTAGTAGAGAGAACTTGATTTTCTTAGTCATTTGTGATTATTGTGGCTAAGAAAGTATGCGTCATTGCCAGATCATACTCCCCAGGAATTTCCAACAAGGAAAACTTTGAGGGCTAGACTAGAAGCAGGAACATAAGGTGCTACTACTTCTAGGTTCTTGAGAATAGATACCTGATTGTAGCAGTTGGTCACTGGTTGGTTGATGGTATCAAGGAAAATGAGCCCCTGCTCCACAATGATTTCACTTTTCAATGATGGCTATGTAGCCTGGCCTGGAAGCAGGGTGGTCTTGAGTCAGTGCTATTCCCAAGGCTCCTGGGTTCAGTGTCCTGGGCTATCTCCATTATGATCTTAAGGGAGGTGTTGGTCAACTTAATGGTCATAGCTTGACTTTCCTGGCACATGTTTCCCCGTTTCTATTTATTTATGACATACGTTCATGAGGCTTCTGAAGAATCTATTCCTGTTTTGCCTATATGTGTGCCTTGATACCAATATTTTCTATTTCAGTATATACAATTGCTACTAATGCTTTTTGCATTTATAGGAAATTATACCACCTTTCCAAGGTTTATGGGAGTGCTGGGTAATTTTTCATATTTTGTCACCTTAGTAAATACTTTTACTTAGTAAACTGTGTCAACAGGCTGACTATTAAAGGCTTAAACATCAATGGGGGCTTGTCAAATATAACTTTTAGGAGAATGAACCTATAGAGTATCTTTGAATCTTGCAGAAATAATTATCCCCCTTAGAATCCAATCTATGAGTATGAATGTTGATTTGGGGAGGTAGCCCCCAGAGGAGATGCTACATGTTGTAATTTGATTCCTGTAGACTAGATTTCATAGTCTTCCTACTTTTTGTCTTCTCTTAAGAAAAAAATATTATGATAATTCTCTTGTTTTGCTATTTCTTCTCATTCAAGTTTATGAAGATTTTCCATTAAAAGAATACTTCTGACCAATGAGGTAATCATTAAATCAACTTTGATCTCAAAAGTACAAGGAATTGTATAGCTCCCCATATACCTGAAAATTGTAGCTGATGTCAATCATGACTTGATTTATAAAATTAGAGCCCCCTTCATGGACCAGACTACCCCAAACCCATGAAGACATATCTGACTATGAGTTTGGGGTCCCTTAAGATAGGTGTAACTAGGGGAAGCTAGGTGGCTCAGTGAATAGAGCACTGGCCCTGGAGTTAAGAGGACCTCAGTTCAAATCTGGGCTCAGATACTTGACACTTACTAGCTGTGTGACCTTGGGCAAGTCACTTAACCCCAAATGCCCTGCCCTCCCTCTCCAAAAAGCAAAAAAACAAAAAAAACAAAACCAAAAATTTTTGAAAACTTTTTTGAAAAAAGATAGGTATAACTACAGGAACAAGGAAGTGATATCCCCATTCTATTCTGCTCTGGCCTGAGCATATGTAGTTATTGTAAGAAATAGGCACCACAGTTAAGGACAGAGATAAAATATAGAGCATTCAGAAGAAATCAGGAGAGTAAATCAGGCTAGTAAAACCTGTCATATAGTAATAGTAAAAATTAGTAAATATAGTAAATAGTAATGTAGTAAAGTACTAAATCGTGAAAATAGTAATAAAAAAAGGATAGCAAGAAACAAGGATAGCAAATCATGTCATTTAAGAACTAGTTATGGAAACGGGATGTTTAACCTGGAGAAAAGAACTTGAGGGAAACAATAGCTATCTTGAACTGCACTATTTTAAGGCTTTCATGTGGAAAGCATTTTAGGGATCCAGAGGGAACTGGGAGCAATGAGTAGAACTTGTAAAGTGGTAAGTTTAATCTTGAAGTTAAAATAACTTCCTAAAATTAGCAAAATAGAAAAGTTGAATGGGCTGAGCCAGTTGTTATTGATTTTATCTTCACTGGGAGGTCAGTCTTCAAGCAGAGGCTGGACAGATATTTATCACATATGATACAGTGGGAAAATCTTTTTTTTTGCTTTTTTTTTTTTTTTTGGAGGGCAATTGGGGTTAAGTAACTTGACCAAGGTCACATGGCTAGGTTTTTTTGTTTGTTTGTGCGTTATGTGTCTGAGGCCGGATAAGAACTCAGGACCTTCTGACTCCAGGGCCGACACTCTACTCACTGCGCCACCTAGCCGCCCTGGGAAAATCATTTTTAAGTATGAGTTGGACTGGATGACCCATGAGGTCCCTTCCAATTCTAATATTCGTTAATTCTGTGACTTTTATCATCCTTTTGTCAAGGGTATATATAAAGTGTGAATAAAAAAAGTAGTTCTCCCCCACCTGATGAGATTGTTATGAAGCTTGAATGAGATAGAATATTGGGAATTGCTTTGAAAGCTATAAAATACTGTACAAAATTAAGGCATTATAGTTGTTATTATTATATACTAGTGACAGAAAAGAGAAAAGCATGCCATCCTCTGTGGTATTCAATTCCATTTTCCCCAACTAGGAACTTTCCCCTTTAGTCTATTCCTAAGAATAAGTGGGCAAAACAGAAATTACTCAGTCACCCTATCAGCAATGTTAATTTTATTATGCTGGATTTGTTTTAAACTTTTAGAGATATCCCCATATACAACAAAATCTTCAAGATAGCAAAGAGATGGGAAAAAAAGATGTTCATCAAGTAAAGAATGACTAGACAAATTGTGGTATGTAGATGTAATAAAATATTATAGCGCTGTAATAATATTAAATATAATGAATACAGAGAAGTATGAAAAGACTTACATGAACAGATGCAAAATGAAGCAAGAAGAGCCAAGAAAACAAACACATAATAACTACAATAATGTAAACAGAAAGAATGATAACCACAAAACAATAAAAAGTGAATTTTGCAGAATTATGAAGAAGAAACATGGTCCCCAAGAAAATATAAATAACTCTTTGGCCAAGTTGAGAGGTCCATGGGAGTAGAACATTGCATTTATTTTCAGATTGTTTTGACGTGTAGATTGATTTTAGCCAATTTTTTCCACTTCATTCTCATTTTCTTTAAGAATTTTATTTGTTTTATGGAATGACTATGGGAAGGGGAAGGGAAAGGAGATGAGGGAAATTTTAGACAATGTTAAAGCCAAAGGTATCAATATATTTTATTTTTAATGCTAAAAAATAAACTTTTGGAGATGTGCAAAGGTTTGCTACTAGACCACTATCACCAGTTTGTTTGAAAGTAGCTAGTCTCCTCTCCAAAAGGTAGCTGGCCCTCATCCTATGATATACCATAAGGAACAAAGCACTGTGCTCACCAATGCATTCCTTTATGTCCCAGAGCAACAGACCTGGAAGGGACCTCCCAAATCAGCTAGTTCACTAGTTATCTTTTACAGCTGAGGAAGCAGGTCCAGAAAGATTCAGTGACTTCATATTATAGTCATAGAACTAAGCGTCAGAACAAAGATCCAGGTCACTAGAATTTTCATTCAGGCCTCTCTCCATTACTCCATATGTCCTCTACCTTCTTAGGGTCCTTTTGATAGCCCACAAGTCTCCCAGAATTACAGAGGGGGAGAAATCCTCTCCCCAGGGCTCCCCCGATGGAGAAAACGATAGAAAGGAGGTATGGGGGAGGGGAAGCGAATTCCTTTAGGTCAGAGAATAGGGCAAGTGTTCTGAGAGTGTTTGGTTCACCCTAGGTTTCCAGAAGGTCACAAAGAAAGGACCCAGGCTTAATCCTACCATTGACATCAAAAGAAACCCTGGGCCCAGAAGTGGGGGTTTCAGCAGCCAAAAAATCCAGCCTACCTCTGTCATAGTGCTTTGCCCTGGGAATTCTGGTTTTGTCCTGAACATTGCAACCCTCTGTTTTGCTGCCAAATGTTTGAAAAGGAGGCAGCTCACCCAGGGACCTACAGGGGTTTTCTAAAGTGCTAAGCAGACTCTGTTCTCCAGTTTTAATTATTTTCGAAGGCTTTGGCACATCTCTTGACAATTTGTGCTCCTCCACACTCCCGACCTCCACCCCGTGACAAGTTCTATAGTCTAGTCATCTTGAGACTCTGTCTATATATTGCTACAGTTATTATTTGGTGAACTCATTGTAACCTCCAAGAAGGGATTTAGAAGGCAGCCACGTGAGGCAGCAAGCAAAGCATCGATCCAGCAAGAGCAATATAATTGCAGAAATTCCTGGGGCATGAAGAGAGAAATGACTACATCTCTGTTGACAATTTCCTCGGTGTGTCCTGCATTACAACCTGACAACTACCTGAAGGAAAATTGATCCTGGCACAAAAATCAGTAGGGGATCTAGGAAATGCAGTGAAAGGAAAAAAACGAGTTACATAAGTTAACTTGAAATGCTAAATGCATAATTTACCTTGCTGTATAGGAAAGAGGAGGAGAGATTTTGAAGGCAAAGAGTTTTAAAAGCACAAGGAGGCTAAATCAATTAGCCCTTAAGCCATTGTCTTTCAAAGAAACGATGCACAATAGAAAATTGTTTCTGATAATATCAGACTGATTGCTATTCTGTGGCAAAGACTAAAAGACAGAGAATTAAAGTGCTCATCCAAACATCTGAAAGGGAATTGTAAAACTTAACAGACGCCAATGGCCACTGGGTAGAGAAAATTGCCAACTCTAGCCATCCTTCTCCAAAGAAGGCCAGGGCATTTTTTTCTGTGCCAAACCAAAGTATGGGATAAAGGCCTGCTTTTCTGTATTTTGTATACATATGACTTTATTACATTGAAATTAAAACTGGAGGCCAGGGCAACGGGAGGATATAAAGGTTCTCTAAGTTTGAATTATTTACACAGGGTTGTTGAGTCAGCTATGGCCTTTTAAGATTTTTTCTAATATTTTCTGGGTTAGCCCAATATTTCCTTTGATATCTTGCCTGGTTCAGAGCATCCCAACAAATTTTGAGGAAATTTGAGCAGAGGGATAGGACAGAATCATACTAATGTGCTGTCAGGCATATCCAGAATCCATGCCTGGCTTCTGTACTATTGCTGCATCTGCTATTTCTTCACCACTCTTTCACTGGACCCCTGTCAGGTCCTCTTAAAATCTAGTCTCCATTGTAGAGTCCCCTTCATGGATGAGACCACCCCAAATCCATGTCCCTATACATACTACTACAACTAGACAACACAAACATTGGCAACTGTATTTGGGTAGGAAAACCACAAAATTTTACAAGGCCTATATGAATCCAAAAATAAGATTGGTTCAATAAGCAAAAAAATATTTTTGTGGGTAGTCATGCCCAGAATGTGTTAGGTAAGCAAATAAGATATGCTAATTTTGGTTTCAATTGAACTCCCACTTTGCAAATGATTCAACTCATGTTGCCTCTGCTGGCAGAAAGGAAAGTATGTTAAGTTTAGATTCAGAGAATTTGGGTTAGAGTCCCACCTCAGGCAAAGTGCTACCTTGGACAAGTCACTTAATCTCTCTGGGTCTCAATTTCCTCATTTGTAAAATGAGAGCTTTAGCTTAGACACTAAAGGCCATTAAATTCTATCATCCTATGATCTTCTGCTCTGAGTTGGCTAGGAGTTGATCCCCTTCAACCTTGTCCACCCTGAGGATTCCCAACCACTCCTATTAAATGGGAGTCTGAGTCTGTTCTAATTTAAATATAATCCCTACACATCATGGAGGCTCCCAAACAAGAAAACAGTTTAATGGAATTAAAAATTACCATTTTCTGATGATTTGGATACATGGACAAGAAAGGCAAAGGTGATTCAAGTTTTCTTTAGGTGGTGCCAATTTGTCAATGGAGCTATTTCATGGTCAGAAGAAATATGCTTTCAGAAGAAGGGAATGAGAATGTAAGAATGTATTCTCTTTCTCTCTCTCTCTCCCTACCTCCCTCCCCATCTCTCTTTCCTTTTTCTCATTGCCCTCTTTCCTCTCTCCCTTTCTTTTTCTTTCCCTCCCTCCCTCCATCTTTCTTTCTCTCTGTTTTTCCATCTCTCTCAGTCTCCATTTCTCTCTGTCTGTCTCTGTCTATCCATCTCTCTACTTGTGTTTCTGCATATATCTGTGTCTCTTTCTCTGTGTCTCTGTCTCTGTCTATCTGTCTGTCTCTTTCTACCCAATAATCTTCCAGCTCATTGAAACTAACCAGAGATGCTCAGAGCAATATATAGATTGGATCAATATTATGCCTATTGGCATCCATGGGAGGTCTTCTATCCAAGTGGTTAATGTGACCCAGATGTGATGTCAAAGGAATGCTGCCTCCACATATAGGCCCTAGGATTAGATTTGGCATATAAGCTAATGACAGATGGCAAAGAAATATTTCTTTGAAGCAGAAGAGACCCTCACTGTGTCAGTCTGGGGTAAGTTTTCTATGACTAAATCAATCAGAATGAATCAGTACTAACCAATAGGAAAGATGGATTATTACCTTAAACACTTCTTCATATTGCATACCCATATTTTCTCCTTCATATTGCTTAAGAGACTATTCTTTTACTGGCAGTCCTCATATTGGGGATCTTTGAATCTTATAGTTAAATCTGAGTGGACCTCAGAGGTCTTCTAATCAAGTCAATTTAACAGACATTTATTAAGAATGTACTGTGTTCTTGTAGGGGCGGCTAGGTGGCGCAGTGAGTAAGAGCACCGGCCTCGGAGTTGGGATGACCCGATATCGAAACTGGCCTCAGAAAATGAGCACCCACACATAAATCATGACTAGCCGTGTAACCTTGAGCAAGTTACTTAACCCCAATTGCTTAAAAAAAAAAAAGAATGTACTGTGTTCAAGTTATTGTGCTAGAAACTGGAAAAGCAAAGACAAAACCATTGACTGGAAGATAAAGTGTGTGGAGGATAGTAATATAAAATATCTGGAAAGGTAGATGAGAGTTATATTCTTGAGGGCCAGGAAATTTGTATTTTATGTCAGAGGCAATAGGGAGTCAATGGAGATTTTTGATCAGTTGAATAACATGGTCATGTATGTGTCTTAGAGTTATTTTTTTTTTACATTGTGAAGGGTTTTATTTTTTTTCCAAATGCTTTATTAACTTCTGGTTAACATCATTCATTTCTGCCAGATTTTGAGTTACAACTTTTCTCCCCATTTTTCCGCCACCCACCACCCCAAAATAGTAGTCCCAAAGTATATCCTCTCCTCCAATCTGCTCTCTCCCGTATCTTCCCCCATCCCCCTTCGATTTTTCCAGTAGGGCATGGTGGATCTCTATGCCCCAGTGCCTGTATATCTTATTTCCCAAATGCATGTAAAATAGTATTAATAATAGTATATACATATTCATTCATTCATTTATTTACTTATTTATTTAAACATTTGGTTTTAAAACTTTGAATTCCAGATTCATGCCCTTCCTCCCTTGTCACCCACCCTTACTGGGAAGATAAGCAATTCAATATAGGTTGTACATGTGGAGCTAATGCAAAATATTGCCATAGTAGATAGATTGTAAAAGACTGATTATATTTCCCTCCCTCCTATCCCGCGTCCCATTTGTTCTATTCTCTACTTTGTTCCTGTCCCTGTTCAAACTTCCAACTTCCCTCCCCCCAAGCCTGCCCTCCCTTCCATCATGCCCTGTCTCATCCTCTTCCCCTCTACTCTTCTCCCTATTTAGTGTGTATGTCATTCCCTCCCTGAGCCAAATTCAATGCGAATAAAGTTGACCCATTCCCTTTTGCCTTCCTGTTCTTCCCCTCCATTGTAACCATTTTTCCTTGCCTCTTTTATATGAGATAGTTTACCCCATTTTATCTCTCCCCATCTCATTATATTCCTCTTTCACCTCTTAATTTCACCTTTTAAGTATCATCCTTTCCTATTAAATTGGTCCTGTCCCCTTTATCTATGTATACCTGTCAACATATATACACACATTCACATATGTATTCATATGCCCATATACCCTCCTATATAGAATATATATATACATATACATACGTACATACATATTCCCTTCAACTATTTTCATACTGAGAAAAGTTTCATCAGTTACAATTATCATTTTTCCATGTAGGAATATAAATAGTTCAACTTTGATAAGTTCTTTATAATTTCTTTTCCCTGTTTACCTTCTCATGCTTCTCTTGCTTCTTGTATCTGAATGTCAAATTTTCTATTCAAGTCTTTTTTTCTTCAAAATACTTGAAAGTCCTCTATTACACTGAATGACCATATTTTCCCCTGAAACATGATACTCAGTTTTTCTGGGTAGGTGGTTCTTGGTTTTAATCCCAGCTCCTTTGACCTCCAAAATATCATTCCAGGACCTTCGATCCCTCATTGCAGAAGCTGCCACATCCTGTGTTATCCTGATTGTGTTTCCACAATATTCAAATTGTTTCTTCCTGGCTGCTTGTAATATTCTCTCCTTGATCTGGGAATTCTGGAACTTGGCCATGATATTCCTGGGAGTTTTCTTTTGGGGATCTTTTATAGGAGGTGATGGGTAGATTCTTTCAACCTCTATTTTGCCCTCTGGTTCTAAAACATTAGGGCAATTTTTCCTTGAGAATTTCTTGAAGGGTGATTTTGAATGGTGAAGGCCATCTTGACCTCAACAATGGACTTTTGCAATAGACTTCTTTTTTATCTCCTTGCCTCAAGTCTCTCCCCACTCCAACCCACCCTCTATTTGGCTGTCAAAATGATCTTAGAGCACAGGTCTAATCACATCATCCTCCTATTCAATAAAACCCAGTTGTTCTCTATACCTCCAAGTTCAAAGATAAATTCTGTTCTGCTTTGAAGACCTTTAAAAGCCTGTCCACTTCCTTCTTTTTTCAATTTGCTTACATTTTATTCCCTTCCATATACTCTATGATCCAGAGACACTAGGGTTCTTGTTGTTCTTCATACATGATTCCCCAGTACCCAAATCTTCAACCTTCATAAAATAGGCTTTTCCTGGCTCCTTCCACTGTTATTATCTTACTTCTCAGATTACTTCCCATTTTCACTGCAGATATCTTCTATATACATAGTTGTTTGCAAGTTATCTTTGCCAGTAGAATGTGTGGACCATGTTTTTGCCTTTCCTGGATGATAGTAAGTATTTAGTAAATGCTTGTTGACTAAGTGACAATTTAATTCAGAGATAGTGACACAGTTCATAGAGTACTGGGCCTGGAGTCAGGAAGGCCTGAGTTCAAAACATGCCTCTGACACTTACCTAGCTATGTGACCCTGGGAAAGTCATTTTACCTCTGTTTGCTTTAGTTTCCTCAACTATAAAATGGGGATAAACATAATGCCTACTCATCAGGGTTGTTGTGAGGCTTTAATGAGATACAATTTGTAAGCACTTAGCACAGTGTCTGGTACATAGTAGGCACTATAATAATGCTTATTCCTTTTCCTTTCCCACCCTTTTTCCCAAATCAATTAAACAAATATGTGTTAAGTACCTACCTTGTACCAACCACTGTGCTATGTTCTGGGGACTGAAAAAAAAGAAATAAAATGCTCTATATTATCCAGGTGTATATTCCTCTAGGACATAATAATAGCTATCATTCATGTGGTGCTTTCAAATTTGCAAAGTGCCCCATGTTAACTCATAAGAGCCTCATATCAATCCTGGAAGATAGCGATGGCAAGTATTCTTATCATATTCATTTTACGGAGGAGGAAATTGAGGGCCCAAGCAGCAAAGCCCGGTAACACAGTAACGAGACAAAATTCAAACCAAAGTCTTTCTGATCCCAAATTCAGCATTGTATGTTCCTACACCACACGACTGTGAATTTTAACAACTAAATGTTTTCTTTTCGCCCTTGAGTGATTCTGGCAGTTCAGACATAGTTTTAGGCAACATGAGCAAAGCAGACCAGATGGTCCCAGCAAGTACTGAATGGCAAGGGCCACCAGAAATGAAGGCTACATCCATTGTCTTTGATTCAGTCACTCTGGTTCAAGTATCCCCAACATCAGAGAATCTGACCTGGATGGGACTTCAGTGATCTCATAGTCTACCCTGATCCCAAACAGAATCACTTCTTCCCTCCCTCATTGCCAACAACATGCCCAACAAATGAGTATCCAGCCTCCACTGTAAACCTGCCCAATTCAGCTCATCCCACTTTTTAATTTTCATTTGTTTATTCATTCATTCATTCATTTATTTACTTATTTATTTTTTATTTATCTATTTATTCATTCATTCATTTGTTTATTTATTTATTTATTTATTTTTGCTTTTTGGAGGGCAATTGGGGTTAAGTAACTTGCCCAAGGTCACATGGCTAGTTTTTTTTCTTGTGTGTGTGTATGTGTGTGTGTTAAGTGTCTGAGACCAGATCCGAACTCAGGTCCTCCTGACTCCAGGGCCTGCACTCTACTCACTGCGCCACCTAGCTGCCCCCATCCCACTTTTTTAAATGAATATTTATTAAACACCTACTGTGTACTCTTCATTGGGTTAAATACTTTACAAACATCTCATTTTATTCTGGCAATAATCCTGAAGGGGTAGATATTATCCCCATTTTACATATGAAAAAATTGAGGCAATTGGAGGCTACAGGACTTGCCCTGGATCATACAGCTAAGTGTCTATGGCCACATTTGAATTCATCTTCCTGACTCCAGGCCCAGTGTCCTACCTATTGTGCCACCCAGCTGTGTCTTTGGTCAGCTCATAATGGGTAAAACAGTTTTCCTTGCACAAAAATAAAATTTGCCTCTGGAATTTCCATCATTGCTCCTAGTTTGCCTTCTGGGACTAAAGAAGAATAAGTAAAATCTCTCTTCTGTGTGACAACCCTTCAAACAGTGGAAAACGGCGTTCCTCTCATAAGTCATTTCTCCAAGCTAATCATCTGCAGTTCCTTTAATAACTACTCTCATGGCATTGTCTCCATCTAGTTTCCTCATCATCCTGGCATCCCTCTTCCAGATATGTTCCCAGTCATCAGATGTAATTTGATAAGGACAAGGACTTCATCGATCTTCATGCCTCTTGTTTCAGTGGAAGAACTAGTTAGCTTGGGGGAGAAGGGCCAATGATTATAACATTCTGGAAAAAGGCAGTATTGTGTAGTGGAAAGGGCACTGTATTTGAACTCAAGAATCCCTAAGTCCAAATCCCACTCTAGACATTAGCTGTGTGACTGGGCAAATCACCTAATCATTCTGACTCAGGTTCCTTGTTTTAGAAATGAGGGTTGAACTAAATGGTTTCAAAGATCTTTTCCAGCTTTAAATCAATTTGTATGATACCTAACATTTATATAGCACTTTAGGACATCTGGGTGGTGCAAATACAGCTGTGGGCTTGGAATCAGTAAGATCTGAGTTCAAATCTAGCCTCATACAATTACTACTTATATGATCCTGGGCAAGTAAACCCCTGTTTACCTGTAAAATGGGGCATACCGGAGAAAGAAATGGCAAACCACTCCAGTATCTTTGCCAAGAAAACCCATAGACATGACTGAACAACAACAATAACATATATTACTTTAACATTTGCAAAGCACTTTACAGATATTATCTCAATTTATCTTCATAACAACCCTGGAAAGCAGGTGCTAATAATATCATTTTAAGGGTGAGGAAACTAAGGCAAACAAGCTAACTAACTCACCCAAGAGCATAGAGCTAGTAAGGGCCTGAGGCTGAATTTGAAATCAGACAATCATTTCTAGGTCCAGCATTCTCTCTACTGTGCCAGGGAGCCTTTGCAACCTTGTATCACCCCACTTCCTATTATTGAGCTTTCAATCCACTAAAACTTTTCATGTTTTCTATATGAACTTTGATCTAAATGTACCTTCCACGAGATCATGCCTATGATCTTTGATATTTTGCACCCAAATGTAAGATTGGTTCCCACCACTGACAAAAGGAATTTGCATTAGGGAGGCCAGAAAACCCTTTAAGCAATGAATTTGGAAAAGAACGAAAGAGGGCAACTAAATGGGCTTGTAGAAATAAAATTTATCTAATGTAAACATGGCCTTAAAAAGTTTTCAGAACCAGTTTTGCTCTCTCATTTTACAAGATCTCTCAAATGGGATCAACTTTTGTTTTCTGAGATAATGAGCCTTTTTGATGAGGCTACACATAGGTAAGTGTGAGTCTTTCCCCCTTCAGGTCGGCAAATGGACCTGTTTTGACCTGCCATGGAAAATTCTTTAAGCCTTTCAGGAAGGAGGCTGTCTCCTCTCTACCATACTCATGCTTAAGGTCACAATGTTGTTCTAGACTTGGCTTGTTCACTTATTCACTGTTTAGTTCCCCAAAATGGGGTGGGCAGGGGACATCTACTGATCCCACAGGCATTTTCTGATTAGGTCACCTGGCTCCTGCTGCTACTCCTTTGTGACATAGGCCTCTAACCAGTTTCAGGAGTTCCTTTGAACCTGGTCCATGGAGATCAATGACCAAAATCTAGCAATGCTACATTCAAGCTAGGCAGAAATTAGAAAGAGGTGAATTATGGGTGGTCACAAGAGTTCTGGATGTGTAGTTGCAGATTTATATGTGGGAGAGGCTCTCTGTGAAGAAGATAATGTGAATATTGTTCTCTGGACTATCCTGTGGGAACCCCATAAGCAAGGTGGCAGGAGAAGGTTTGAGAAGGTGGCTGGGCAGGGTACCAACACTTTGAAATGTGCCCTAAAGATCACATTGCAGTTTCTAAGGGAGACTTACAAACTCCAAATATCTTCTTCCCCAACTACTTCCCAGTGGCATTAAACCTGAAGGAAAGGCTGTTAGATTGGGCATAAAAAGGATGGATTCTAATCCTAACTAATATACTTAGTAGCTGCAGGCTCTGAGGATGATAACCCCACTCTTCTGAGCCTGACTTTCCTCATCTTAAAAATGAGACACATTGGGGTGACTAAGTGGTTCAGTGAATAGAGTGCCAGCCCTGGAGTCGGGAGAACCTGAATTCAAATCTGACCTCAAACACAACACTAACTAGCCATGTGACCTTGGGCAAGTCACTTAACCCCAATTACCCTGCCTTCCCCCCTCCAGAAAGCAAAAAGAGAGAGAGAGAGAGAGAGAGAGAGAGAGAGAGAGAGAGAGAGAGGGAGAGAGACAATATTTGCCATTATCAGTTGTACAAGGGTATTTTGAGGCACATGATTTATAAACCACAAAGTACAGAATGATATAATGGAAAGAACACTAGATTTGACCTTTAAAGACTCAGTTCCAAATCCTGGCTAAGTTCCTTCTTATCTGTTTTGAGTTTGGACAAATCTGTCTTTACCTCTTTAGGATTCCTTATCTGTAACGTAAAGTGGTTGAACCAGATGGTCTCCGAGATCTAGGAATGATCTACGACCCCTCTTTCATTAGCTATTTCTAAGTAGATTTGTCTGGTCTAAGTCTGATATGAATTATTACAAATTCAGTGGAATCTGAATGAATCAATCCACAAGCGTTTATTAAACATTGGCTATATGCCAGTCACTGTGCAAGGGCCTGGGGACAGAAGGAAAGACAGAAGGCAAAATGGTTCCTACTCTCAAGAGGCTTATAGTCTGGCTAAAGAAGGCAATATATATGCATATAGGAATATATAGAATAGATACAAAAGTAATTAAGGGATGGTGGGGAGGTACTAGCTGCTGAGGACTTCAGGAAAGGCCATATGTAGAAGATGGTGATTGAGTTGAACCTTAAAGAAATAGGAGGATTCAGAGGGACAGAAGTTAGAAGGAGGTCTATTCTGTATATGAAAGACAGTCAGTACAAAGGCATAGAAATGGTAGATGGAGTGATAGATGATTTCTGTGTACAAGAAATCCCAGTGATGCCAGTTTGGCTGGGCTTCAGGGCACGTGGAGGGGAGTAATGTGCAATGAGGCAGGGAAGGCAAGTTGAGGCCAGGCTATAAAGGACTTAAAATTTCTTCACAGAGGACTTTATGTTTTATCCAATAGGTAATAAGGAGCCACTATATTTTATTGAGTTTTAACGAATGACAGAGTCAGACTGTATTTATTTCAGGTATTTATCTAAGGAATTAAAAGGCATGCTTTTCAAAAGGGAAAATCATAAGCTGCCAAAGTTATGTTTCTATGGGGATAGTACATATGTGTTTGACTACAGGGGCCCATCCTTTTTACCCTCTCAGTTTTTTCCATTGGGTTGAGCATCTTTGTATTTGTTAATCATCCGAGTAATTGTGAAATGGGACAAGGCTGGGCCTTTTAATCCAAACTATTTTATATTTTTATACATTTGGACTCTACATATTATAGTAGTGATTCTTAATGTACACCTTAAACTTTCTCTTTGATTCCAAACTTTGAAATCCTCCATCCAAGTCATTTTCCATCAGCCTCCTGAGACTCACCATTTTGTTTTCCTTCCTTATCCTTGTATGGCCCGTGAAATGTCCAAATGTTTCTGGGGTTATGAAATTTATTCAAAAGTAAGGAATAATTTCCCTTACTCAGAGCCTATTTAACATGTTTATTTATTTTTCTATAAAGCACTGCTCTCATACTTTTAAAAAATGACTCAGGAATTCCTCTTTTTCTGTTTCCAGGCAGACAGCTTGAGCACATTTGGAAAATGATGCCTCGAGGGTGACAAATGGAGAGGTCCCAGATAATCATCTGCTATTTTGGCTCCTGAAATTGCCAATTATAGGATTGTATCTATAGTCAATTCTCAATTTACCTACATGTCGATTATACACAGAAAAATTTTATTCCTCAGCTTCCCCTCCACCTAGCAGGTTTTGAGACATCCCTCCCCCACTTCCCCTTTCTACTAACCATTATTCTCATTTTTAGTGAGTGAAATTGGCTTGATTTGGTGAATTTCTCTGGTATTGCTCAGTAGTCTGGGCTTAGGAATGGAGAAATTAAATGGTAGGGTTTCTCCAGGGATGTGGATCATCCCTGGAGAAGAGGTCATGAGATAGGGAATGAAACCTCAAAATACCATATCATCAAGGTTGGATATGATAGCAAGTAAAGCCAAAGTGGTGAAGATGGGCTCAGAGTACAAAGAAGAATCAAAGCCATCAGAGATCAAAGAGATGGAGAACAAGTTTAGTATGAATTCAAGAAAGAAGTTGATGGAGAGCCTCATTAGTCAGTGTGTGCTTAGAAAGTGGACTCACTATTTTTCTAAATCAGACATAATTAGGAAGGTAAGTTAACTATAACACACATATAGATAAACATACACATGTCTATATACATATGTATCTGTATCTATCTATATATGGAAGGAGGGAAAGAGAGAGAGGGAGAGAGTGGAAAAAGAAGATAGAGAGTGAAACAGAAGAGAGGAAGAGAGATAGAGACAGAGAAAGAAGAGGAAGAGAGAGAGAGAGAGAGAGAGAGAGAGAGAGAGAGAGAGAGAGAGAGAGCGCTTCTGATACACACTAGCTATATTACTATGGGTTAGTCACTTAACTATGCTGTCTTTAGAAACTCTAATACTTAAATCAAAGGAGAATTCATACCAGGGAATTCCTGACATCAATGAAATCAGAGATATAGACTATCTATCTATCTATCTATCTATCTATCTATCTATCTATCTATCTCTTTCCCTCTACATCAATATGCAATGTGTATATATGTGTATGAGTATATAAGTATATAATTTCAACTTTAGTGGATCATCAATATAATTAGCCCATCCATTGGTACAAATCACAATTCTGTATTTTCTTATTCTATGTTATTTCTGTACATGTTCTCCCACAAATCCTTTATAGAAGACCTGACCAACATTCCGTGTTCTAGATGACTCCCTGTAGTAATTTTTATGCTTCATAAGACCAGGGAAGAATACTTTAGCATTTTCTCTCTCTCTCTCTCTCTCTCTCTCTCTCTCTCTCTCTCTCTCTCTTCCCCCATCAGTTGGGGTTAAATGGCTTGCCCAAGGTCACATGGCTAGTGTTTGTGTTAAGTATCTGAGGCCAAGTTTGAACTGAGGTCCTCCTGACTCCAGGGCTGGTGCTCTATTCACTGTGTCACCTAGCCTCCCCTCTCTCTTCTTTTCTCTCCCCCTCTCTCCTCCATCTCTCTCCTCTCTCATATTTGTATTGTGTATAATATATATAATATGTGTATATAGATATGATATTTCCAAAACTCTTAGTACACTTTAAAGCTTTAATAATTTCAGAAATATAAATGTAATAAATTTATAAAAAATAACTAATTATTTAGAAGTTTAAACTGCATATACGCTTCCTATTAAAATTCAACATGATCCTCAGCATACGCCTCACTTTAGTTGATTTTTGAACTTTACAAAAACTTGTAGCAGCTGCTACTCAGTGGCTGAAAGGATTACATTTGTAATACTAACTTCAAAATCATCCAGAGAATGAGACTTTGGTATATACATGTCAGTTTTGACATGACCCTACAAGAAAAAGCCTACTGGAGATAGATCAAGGTAGCCAGCAAGAAGTCATTTTCTACTGATCCACTAGTCTGTGAAAGTGTCATCCAGAAATTGTCGCATAATGACACAATACTTTGTCTTGTAAAAAATAAAAATGTTATTATTAAAAATTTACAAAACTAAATGTGCCAAAAAAATTCAAATA
Source organism: Gymnobelideus leadbeateri (assembly GCA_011680675.1). Classification (NCBI taxonomy): domain Eukaryota; kingdom Metazoa; phylum Chordata; class Mammalia; order Diprotodontia; family Petauridae; genus Gymnobelideus; species Gymnobelideus leadbeateri. The sequence goes on from WOXC01003375.1 coordinate 166,031, forward strand.
AATCTGCAAGTGATTGTTTGGAGGAAGTTTATAGCATTTATAATTCTGAAGTTATTAAAGCTTTAAATTGCACTGACTATTTGGACATTCTCTCTATATATACATATAGCAATATATGCATAAACATATATGTAATAATAATTATTATTGTTATAATATTTTAAGATTTGCAAAGTGCTTTACATATATTATCCCATTTGAGGTATTTGGTGGTTTTATTGTTATAGAGAGCTGCTAGTAAGGAACTTCTTCCACCAATGCAGGTCAGCACCTTATCTGCATCTTATAAAGGTAGAGCATATGCACTAAGAGGTTAAGTAACTTGTCCAAGGTCACAAAGCATATACATGTAGCCTGGTGGAGCTTTCTGTGCTACATATTGTAATGGTAAGGGAATTTGAAGATCTTCCCTGCCCCTTAATAGACCTAAGGAATTTGAATATCTTTCCTGGCTTTTAATGGGCCTCACTTGGAGCACAACAAGAGAAGCCTGCTTGGGAGCGGGGTGGGGGTGGGGGGCTGGATTTTCCACTGAGATGAGGTTTTGCTTTGGGACTTGCTTATGGGAAGAGTTGTGTGATTTGGCCAGATGAGACTCTGGGCATCCATTGAACCCCCTGGCTTTGAAAAACCAGATGCTGGTGCTTCTTTCTTGGGTAATTAACATTATGTATGTATGGGGTCAGACATATAGAAGATCTGTCTGTTGCTCTATTGAATTGTGTTATTTTCTTTGTATTTTTTGTCTGCTTGTAATTTCTGTTTGTATTTTCTGAGATTCAGGGTGCTGACTTTTTCCCCTTAACTAAATGAAATACATATATACATATATAGATAGATAGATAGATAGATAGATAGATATAGATAGACAGATAGATATCTCTGTGTACATATATATCTGTGTGTATATAGATATCTCTTTGTATATATATATACACATATATACATATATACATATATATATACACATATACACATATATACATATATATATATATATAAAAGCATTTTTCATCATCAGTGTTTTGGAATTGTCTTAGATGATTACATTGCTCAGAAGAGCTAAGTCTATCAAAATTGGTCATCTTACAATGTTGCTATTACTGTGTTCAATGTTCTGTTCACTTTGTTCAGAATCAGTTTATGTAAGTCTTTTCAGGTTTTTCTGAAATCTACCTGTTCATCATTTCTTGAACAATAATGTTCCATTACATTCACATACCACAACTGGTTCAGCCATTTCCCAATTGATAGGCATCCCCTCAATTTCCAATTCTTTGCCACCACAAAAAAGCTGCTAGAAATATTGTTGTACATGTGGATCCTTTTCCTTTTTTATGATCTCTTTGGGATATAGAGCCAGTAGTGTTATTTGCTGGATCAAAGGGTATACACAGTATTATAGCCCTTTCAGCATATTTCCAAATCACTCTCCAGAATGGTTGGATTAGTTCACATCACCAACAATGCATTAATGTTCCAATTTTCCCACATCTTCTCCAACATTTATTATTTTCCTTTTCTGTCATATTAGTCAATCTAGTAGGTATGAGGTGGTACCTCAGAGTTGTTGTAATTGGCATTTCTCTAATCAATAGTGATTTAAGCATTTTTTCATACTGTGGATAGCTTTAATTTCTTCTACTGAAAACTGCCTGCTCATATCCTTTGACCATTTATCAGCTGGGGAATGACCTGTATTCTTAGAAATTTGACTCAGTTCTTAACATAATTAAGAAACAAGGCCTTTACCAGAAATGATTGTAAAAATTATTTCCCATCTTTTTAATTTTGGTTGTGTTGGTTTTGTTTATGCAAATTTTTTAAATTTAATGTAATCATAATTATTAATTTTGCATTTTATAATGTCCCTTATCTTTTGTCTGGTCATAAATTCTTTCCTTCTCCATAGATCTGACAGGTAAACTATTCCTTACTCTTTTATTTTGCTAATGGTATTACCCTGTATGTCTAAATCATATACTCATTTTGTCCTTATCTTAGTACGTGGTGTGAGATGTTGCTCTATGCCAAGGTTGTGCCATACTATTTTCCAATTTTCCCAGCAGTTTTTGTCAAATAGTGAGTTCTTATCTCAGGAGTTGGAGTCTTTGTGTTTATCAAACAGTAGATCACCATAGTCATTTACTCCTGTGTCTTTTGAACCTAACCTATTCCATTGATCCACCACTCTGTTGCTTAGCCAGTACAAAATAGTTGTGATGATTGCTGCTTTGTGATATAGTTTTAGATATAGTACAGCTAGGCCACTTTCCTCTGTATTTTTTTCAAATTCCCTTGAAATTCTTGACTTTTTGTTCTTCCAGATGAATTTTGCTATTATTTATTTATTTATTTTTTATTATTTTTTTAATTAAACAAATGCTTTATTAACTTCTGGTTTACATCATTCATTTCCACCAGATTATGAGTTACATTTTTCCCCCATTTTTTCCCTACCCACCACCCCAGAATAGCAGTCCCACTAGATATCCCCTCATCCAATCTGCTCTCTCCCATATCTTCTCCCATACCCCCTTCGACTTTGCCATTAGGGCCCCAATGCCTGGACATCTTATGAAACATTTAATTTTAAAACTTCGATTTTCAGATCCATTCCCTTCCTCCCTTGTCACCCACTCCTTCTGAGAAGATAAGCAATTCAGTATGTGTTGTACATGTATAGCTATGCAAAACATTACCATAGTAGATATATTGTAAAAGACTGCTTATATTTCCCTCCCACCTGTCTCACCTCCCACCTGGTCCATTCCATACTTTGATCCTGTCCCTCTTTGATAGTGGGTACTTCTAACCTCCCCTCTCCCCAGAATGCCCTCCCCTCCATCATCCCCCTCTCATCCCCCTTTCCCCTACTCAGGAGAGTGAGTGAGGATAAGATATTCCATTTAGTATGTATGTGATTCTCTCCTTGAGCCAACTTCAGTGAGAATATGGTTTTGCCTTTTTGCCTTCCTGTTCTTCCCCTCCCCTGCAACTACTTCCCCTTGCCTCTTCTACATGAGATAGTTTACCTACCCTGTCTCTCTCCATCTCCTCTTGCCACTTTCCTCTCTCACCTCTTGACTTCACCCCTTAAGAATCATCCCTTCCTTGGGGCGGCTAGGTGGCGCAGCGAGCAGAGAGCCAGCCCTGGAGCCAGAAGGACCCAAGCTCAGATCCGGCCCCAGACACCCAACACACAAACAAAAACCCAGCCACGTGAACCTGGGCAAGTCACCCAACCCCAATTGCCCTCCAAAAAAAAAATAATAATCATCCCTTCCCATCAAATTCAATCTGTGCCCTCTATCCATGTATACCTGTGAACATATGCCATGTACCCTTCTTCAATTATTTTCATAATGAGAAAGGTTTCATCAAACACAATTATTGTTTTTCCATGTAGGACTGTAAATAATCCAACTTTGATAAGTTCCTTTGGATTTCTTTTCCTTGATTGCCTTCTCAAGCATCTCTTGCTTCTTGTGTCTGAATGTCAAATTTTCTATTCAACTCTGGTTTTTTCATCAAGAATGCTTGAAAGTCCTCTATTCCACTGAATGACCATATTTTCCCCTGAAACAAAATACTCAGTTTTTCTGGGTAGGTGACCCTTGGGTTCATTCCCAGCTCTTTTGCCCTCTGGAATGTCATATTCCATGCCCTACGATCCCTCAGTGTAGAAGCTGCCAGGTCCTGGGCTATTCTGATTGTGTTTCCACAATATTGAAATTGTTTCTTCCTGGCTGCTTGTAGTATTTTCTCCTTGATCTGGGAGTTCTGGAGCCTGGCTATAATGTTCCTAGGAGTTTTCTTTTTGGGATCTTTTTCAGGAGGTGATCTGTGGATTCTTTCAACCTCTATTTCCCCTTCTGGGTCTAAAACATCAGGGCAATTTTCCTTGGGAATTTCTTGAAGGATGATTTCTAAGTTCTTTCTTTGATCATGGCTTTCAGGTAGTCCAATAATTTTTAAATTGTCTCTCCTGGATCTATTCTCCAGGTCAGTGGTTTTTCCCATAAGATATTTCACATTGCCTTCTAATCTTTCGGTTGTTTGGATCTGCTTAACAGCATCTTGATTTCTCATAAAGTCACTAGCTTCCATTTGCTCCAGTCTAACTCTGAAGGAATGAATCTCCTCAGTGAGCTTTTGAGATTCTTTTGCCATCTGGCAAATTTGACTTTTTAAGGCATTCTTCTCCTCATTACCTTTCTGAGCCTCTTTTGTCATTTGAGTTAGTCTATTTTTTAAGGTGTTATTTTCCTCAGTCAGGCTCTTGACTGTCATTTCAAACTTTTCTTGCATCTTTTTCATTTCTCTTCCCAAATTTTCCCCCACTTCTCTTATCTGCTTTTTAAGGTCCTCTATGGCCTGTAGCCAGCTTGTATTTTCATTTGGGGCTTTTGGTGCAGGAGTTCTGACCTCACAGTCCTCCTCCATGCTTTGAGCCTCTTTGCTCCTAAAATAGGAGTCCAATGTTGAACTTTTCTGTTTATTTTGTTTCGTTTGCCTAGGCATATTGCCACTTAATTACTTGATTTTGGGGCTTGTTGCCACAGTAGGACTCTGCCACCAGACAGGGAGCTTCCGCCCAAACGTGGGGTCTTCACAACTTCCGCCAGTTGGGTGGCCTCTGTAAAGCCTCCACCCCCTCTGGCAAGTTGGATACCCACCCCAAACTTCCCCCCCAGACCACAATCCAGATCCAGGCAGTTTAAAGCAAAAGCGATTAACCCCCAGACTGATTGCTGGATCTTCCTACAGTTCGAAGACCAGGAGCTAGAGCCACTACTGACTCTGCAAAATGGCTTCTGTGCAGCTGTTTCTTCAGCAGCTTTTTGCCCCCAGGGGAGGAAGCCACGTGTTTCCCAAATACTGGTCCCAAAGTCCATAGGGCATTAACCTCTCACTTTGTCCTAGGCATATCTGTGCTGATAATTCTGGAGTCGCCACAATTGCTGGTGTTCTGGGGTTCCACCAGCAGGCTGAAGGCCTGGCCGCTCTGGGGCTAAAACCTCGGACCTGGGCTCGGCTCTGAGGGCTTCGCTGTCAGTTCCCAGTGCGCTGTGCTGCCTGCTCTCAGAGCGCTGCGCTGGCCCTGCAGGGCTGCTGGGCTGTCCTCAGCAGGAGGTTAGCTTCTCTGTGCCGTTCTGTGGGTGCTGTGGCTCCAGAAGTTGTTCGGAGCTCCCTTTCACATTGTTTGAAATTTGTGTGGGGCAGAGCACATTGGAAATGCTATTTCTACTCCGCCATCTTGGCTCCGCCCCACTATTATTTATTTCTAGCTCTATAAAATAATTTTGGTAGTTTGATTGGTATGGCAATGAATAAGTAAATTAACTTAGGTATAATTGTCATTTTTATTATATTAGCTCAGCCTCTCCATGAGCAATTGATAGTTTTCCAATTGTTTAGATCTGACTTTATTTGTGTGAATAGTATTTGTAATTATGTTCATATAGCTCCTGGGTTTGTCTTGCCAAGTAGACTCCCAAATATTTTATATTGTCTACAGTTATTTTAATTGGAATTTTTCTTCTGGGTTTTTTTGGCTATATATAGAACGGCTGATTATTTATATGGATTCATTTTACATCCTAGGACTTTGCTAAAGTTTTTCATTATTTCAAAAAGTTTTTTTAGTTGACTCTCCAGGATTCTCTAAGTGTACCATCTGCAAAGAGTCATAGTTTTTTTCTCATTACCTATTCTAATTCCTTCAATTTATTTTTCTTCTTTTATTACTAAAACTAACATTTCTAGTACAATACTGAATAATAGTGGTGACAACTGGCATCCTTATTTCACCCCTAAATTTATTGGGAAGGTTTCTAGTTTATCTCCATTACAGATAATGCTTGCTGATGGTTTTAGATAGATACTACTTATCATTTTAAGGAAAGCTCCATTTATTCCTATGTTTTCTAGTGTTTTTAATAGGAACAGGTGATATATTTTGTCAAAAGCTTTGTCTGCGTGTATTGAAATAATCATATGATTTCCATTGGTTTTGTTATTGATATGGTCAATTATACTAAAAGTTTTCCTAATATTGAACCAGCCCTGCTGTTCTGGTGTAAATCCCACCTGTTCATACTGTATTATCTTTATGATAAATTGCTATAATTACTTTACTAATATTTTATTTAAAATTTTTGCATCAATATTCATTAGGGAAATTGCTTTATAATTTTCTTTCTTTGTTTTGGATCTTGCTGATTTAGGTATCAGCACCATATTTGTGTCATAAAAGGAATTTGATAGGACTCCTTCTCTGCCTATTTTACCAAAGAGTTTATATAGCATTAGGATCAACTGTTCTTTAAATGTTTTGTAAAATTCACTTGTAAATACATGTGATCCTGGAGATTTTTTCTTACAGAGTTCATTGACAAACTTTTCAACTTCCTTTTCTAAAAGGGGTTAAGTATTTTATTTCCTCTTCTGTTAATCTGGGCAATTTATGTTGTTTTAAATATTCATCCATGTCACTTAGATTGTCAGATTTATTGGCATTGAGCAAAACAGCTCCTAATTACTTTAATTTCCTCCTCATTGGTGGTGAATTCACCCTTTTTATTTTTGATACTTCTTTTTTAAATCAAATTAATCAAAAGATTTATCTATTTTATTGTGTTTTTTTTCATAAAACCAGCTCATAGTTTTATTTATCAGTTCAATAATTTTCTTACTCTTAATTTTTATTAATATCTCCTTTGATTTTTCAAAATTTCTAATTTGGTGTTTAACTTGGGTTTTTTATAATTTTTCTAGCTTTTTAAATTGCATGCCCAATTCATTAATCTGCTCTTTCTTTATTTTACTTATGTGAGCATTTAAAGATATAATATTTCCCCTGAATACTGCTTTGATTGCATGCCACAGTTTTTGGTATGTTGTCTCATTAATGTCATTCTCTTTGGTGAAATTATTGGTTGTTTCTATGACTTGTTGCCTGACCCACTGATTCTTTGGGATTAGATTATTTAGTTTCCAAATAATTTCTAATCTACCTTTCTGTAGTCCTTTATTACATTAATTTTTATTGGCTTCATGATTCTAAAAGGATGCATTTAATATTTTTGCCTTTCTGAATTTGATTGTGAGGTTTTTATGCTCTGATACATAATTACTTTTTGTGTAGGTACTATGCACTACTGAGAAAAAGTTATATTCTTTTCTATCCCCATCCAATTTTCTCCAGAGGTCTATCATATCTAACTTTTCTAAAATTCTATTCATCTCCTAAATTTCTTTCTTGTTAATTTTGTGGTTATATTTATCTAGGTCTGAGAGGGAAGGTTGAGGGACCCCACTAGTATATTTTTGCTATGTATTTCTTCCTGTAACTCTTCTCCCCTTATAATGTGTATGCTATATCACTTGGTGCATATATGTTTAGTATTGATATTACTTCATTGTCTATGGTACCTTTTTAGCAAGACATAGTTTCCTTACTTGTCTCTTTTAATTAGCTCTATTTTTGCTTTTGCTTTGTCTGAGATCAGGACTGCTATTCCTACTTTTTTTACTTTAACTAGAGCATACTATATTCTGCTCCAGCCTTTTACCTTTACTCTGTGTGTGTTTCTCTGCTTCATGTGTGTTTCTTGTAAACAACATATTGTAGGGTTCTAGTTTATAATCAGCTCTGCTATCCACTTGTGTTTTATGGAAGAGTTCATCCCATTCACATTGACAGTATGATTACTAATTTGTGTATTGCCCTCCATCCTGTTTTTTCCCACTTTTCTCTCTTTCTCCTTTCACCCTGTCCCTCCTCAGCAGTGTTTTGCTTTTGACCGCTGTCTTGCTCAATCTGCCCTCCTTTCTCTCAGGTCCCTTCCTCTCCTACTTTCCCTGTAGGGTAAGGTAGATTTCTTTACTCAGCTGACTGTGTATATTATTCCCCCTTTGAACCAAATTCAATGAGAGTAAGGTTCAAACAATGCTCTCCCCGTCCCTTCTTTCCCTTTACTTTAATAGGTCTTTCATGACTCTTCATGTGATATAATTTACCCCATTCTGCCTACCCCTTTTTTCTTCTCCCAGTAAAATCCTTTTTGCACCCCTTAATTTTTTAAAATCACTTCATCAAAGTCAACGTATACCCACACCCTCTGTCTAAGCATTCTCTTTCTAATTGCCCTAACAGAGATACAAGTCCTTAAGAGTTACAAGTATCATCTTCCCATGTAGGGATGTTAACCGTTTAACCTTATTGAATACCATGGGTTTTTTCTTTCCTGTTTACCTTTTTATTCCTCTTCTGAGATTTCTATTTGAAGATTAAATTTTCTGTTTAGCTCTGGTCTTTTCATCAGAAAATTTTGCAAGTGCCCTATTTCATTGAATGTCCATCTTTTCTCCTGAAAGATTATGCTCAAATTTTGCTGGGTAGTTCATTTTTGGTTGTAATGCAAGTTCTTTTGCCTTACAGAATATCATATTCCAAGTCCCCTGATGCTTTAATGTAGAAGCTGCTAAGTCTTATGTAATCTTGACTGTGGCTCCTTGATAATTGCATTGTTTCTCTCTGGAGGCTTGCAGTATTTTCTCCTTGACCTGATAGTTCTGGAATTTGGCTAAAGTATTCCTTTATGGTTTCCATTTGGGATCTGTTTCAGGAGGTAATCAATGGATTCTGTCAATGGCTATTTTACCCTCTGGTTCTAAGATATGAAGGCAGTTTTCCTTGATAATTTCTTAAAAGATGCTGAACAGGCTCTTTATTTTATCATGGCTTTCAGAAAGTCCAAAAATTCTTAAGTTCTTTCTCCTGTACCTCTTCTCCAGGTGAATTGTTTTTCCAATGAGCTATTTTACATTTTTTTCTGTTTTTTAATTCTTTTAATTTTGTTTGACTGGTACTTGATGTCGCATAGGGTCATTAGCTTCTACTTGTCCAATCTTAATTTTTAAAGAATTATTTTCTTCAGTTAGCTTTTGTACTTCCTGTTCTGCTTGGTCAATTCTACTTTTAAAGGAGTTATTTGCTTCAGCTGATTTTGTTTTTCTATTTGGCCACTTATATTTTTATAGAGTTTTTTTCTTCAGTAAATTTCTATGCTTCCTTTTTCAAGCTGTTGACTCTTTTTCATAATCTATAACTCTCATTTCTTTTCCAAATTTTTCTTCTACCTCTTTGATTTTTAAAATCATTTTTGAACTCTTCCAAGAGCACTTCTGTGACTTGGGGCCAATTCACATTCCTTTTTGAGACTTCACATATAGGCATTTTGACATTGTTGCCCTCTTCCTGAGTTTTGTGTTTTGATCTTCCCTGTTGCCATAGTAGCTTTCTATAATCAGGGGTCTTTTTTGTTGTTGATTGTTTCTTTGCTCATTCTTAACAGTTGAGCTTTAATACTGGGGTACATGGGACACTGTCACAAGCTTCTTGCACTGGGGGCCAGGAGTCTGGGCACTGACTTCCTGTGCTGGGGTCTATGGAGCTGGTGGCTTATCTACTGTACCAGGGTGGCCCAACCTAGTCATACCTGTTTTGCGTGAATTCCAGGGCTGGCAGTTTGCATGCTCCCCTGGGGCTGGAGGCTTCACAGCTGTCCTGCTGTGCCACTGGCCTGATCAGCTTTCTTGCTATGCCACTGGCCTGATGAACCTGGACTGTGGGGGTTGCTAATCTCTGCTGTGGCTTAGAGTCTCCTGCTGGCTTGCCTGGGCATCACCTGCACTGGGCCATGCTCCCCTTTTACCCAAGTGAGACAGACCTTTCCTGAAATCCTTCTAAATTATCTTGGGCTGGAAAATTGTTTCATTCCATCTTTTTCTGGATTCTGTCATTCCAGAATTCTTTTAAAGGCTTCATTTAACATTCTTTCTGAGGAAAACAGGGGAGAGCTCAGGCAAGTTCTTGGTTTTTCTCACCCAACTTGGCTCTGCCCCCTGAAGTTGAATTTCTTTTCTTTTCTTTTTCTTTTAAAGCAATTGGGGTTAAGTAACTTGTTCAAGGTTACACGGCTAGTCATTATTTATGTGTGGGTGCTCATTTTCTGAGGCCAGATTTGATCCCAGGTCATCCCAACTCCGAGGCTGGCGCTCTTTCTCACTGCGCCACCTAGCCGCCCCTTGAAGTTGAATTTCTAGAGAAATCTAGCCTTAGAGATATATTTAGGGAAGCATAAACAAACCATAAAGATAGAGAAACATCATTACTTCTTGTTTTGTTGTCAATCTATTATCAGTTAACATTCATTTATTTAGTTTAGAAAGAAAAAAAGGTACATTCTCTCAATAAATACAACATTCTGAGCCACTTTGCAAAACTATGTACATACAAGATATATACAGTGTAAATGAAAGGTAACCTAGGAGGGAAGGCATTAGCAGTAGGGTGAGGGGATTAAAAATTATTTAGAATATTTTAGAATAGAGTTTTTGTTAATTGAATTAGCTTATATGTTGATGGATGGAATTTATGTATAATTTTCCCCTCTCTTCCCCTTCCCTTTTCCCTGTTCTCTGCCCCTTCTCTCCCCCTCCCCCCTCCAATAAGTGCTAAGGAACTCAAAATTGTAGTAAGGAAAACATTTAGAGGCATGCTACAGGGATAGAAGGCAAGACTTGAAGTCAGAAAGACTTATAACCAAATCATTATTTTTTAGCATTTTTATTTTTTAATTTAATTTAATTTTTTATCAAATGCTTTATTAACTTCTAGTTTACATCATTCATTTCCACAAGATTTTGAGCTACAGATTTTCTCCCCATTTTTTCCCTACCCATCACCCCAAAATAGTGATTCCACTGGATATGCCCTCCTCCAATCTGCTCTGTCCTATATCTTCCCCCATCCCCCCCTCTGACTTCCCAGTACAGCATGGTGGATCTCTATGCCCCAGGGCCTGTATATCTTATTTCCCATTTAAATGTAAAATAATATTGATAATAGTATATATATATATATATATCCCCAACCCCAACATCCCCCCCAGCCTGCCCTCCCTTCCATCAACCCCCCCGCCCTTATCCCCTTCCTCACTACTCTCCTGTAGGGTGAGATACCCTATTTAGTGTGTATGTCATTGCCTCCCTAGGCCAAATTCAATGAGAATAAGGTTGACCCATTCCCTTTTGACATCCTGTTCTTCCCCTCCATTGAAAACATTTTCCTTACCTCTTCAATATGAGATAGTTTACCCCAATCTATCTCTCCTTATCTCCTTTCATTATATTCCTCTTTCAGCTCTTAATTTCAACTTTTAAGTATCATCCCTTCCCATTAAACTGGTCCTGTGCCCTCTATATATGTATACCTGTTACACATATATACACCATTCACATATGTATTCATTTGCCCATATACCCTCCTATATAGACAAATATGTGTCTGTATGTGTGTGTGTGTATTTTTTATATATATGGATTTTTATTCCCTTCAATTATTCTCATACTAAAAAAAGTTTCATAAGTTACAATTATCATTTTCCATATAAGAATGTAAATATTTCAACTTTGATAAGTTCCTTATGATTTTTTCCCCTGTTTACCTTCTCATGCTTCTCTTGCTTCTTGTATCTGTATGTCAAATTATCTATTCAATTCTGATTTTTTCATCAAGAATGCTTGAAAGTCTTCTATTCCACTGAATGACGATATTTTCCCAGAAAAATGATACTCAATTTTGCTGGGTAGGTGATTCTTGGTTTTAATCCCAGCTCCTTTGCCCTCTGGAATATCATATTCCAAGCCCTTAGATCCCTCAGTGTGGAAGCTGCCAGATCCTGTGTTATCCTGATTGTGTTTTCACAATATTCAAATTGTTTCTTTCTGGCTGCTTGTAATATTCTCTCCTTGATCTGGGAACTCCAGAACCTGGCTATAATATTCCTAGGAGTTTTCTTTTTGGGATCTTTTTCAGGAGGTGATGGATGGATTCTTTCAACCTCTATTTTGCCCTCTGGTTCTAAAACATTAGGGCAATTTTTCCTTGAGAATTTCTTGAAGGGTGATTTCTAGGTTCTTTTTTTTTTTTGGTCATGGCTTTCAGGCAGTCCAATAATTTTTAAATTATCTCCCCTGGATCTATTTTCCAGGTCAGTGGTTTTCCCAATGAGATATTTCACATTGCCTTCTATTTTTCATTTCTTTGGATCTGTTTAATAGTATCATAATTTCTCATAAAGTCACTAGCTTCCATTTGCTCCAATCTAATTCTGAAGGAATGATTCTCTTCAGTGAGTTTTTGAGATTCTTTTTCCATCTGGCAAATTTAGCTTTTTAAGGCATTCTTCTCCTCATTGCCTTTTTGAGACTCTTTTGCCATTTGAGTTAGTCTATTATTTTTTAACAAATGCTTTATTAACTTCTGGTTTACATCATTCATTTCCACCAGATTTTTTTTTCCTTGATTTTCAAATTTCCTTTACTTCCCTCCCCCCTCCCCTCATGACAGCATATAGTACAGTATAGGGTCTGCAAATGGATTCATATTAGACATTATTCCAATTACAAAGGCGTACTAGGTGGGATGAAAGATGGTAAGAAAGAAATAAAACCAAACAATGAAAAGAACAAGATCGTTTAGTTTGCTTCCATCAGGATTCAGGCTCAGTTCTTTCTAGTTATATCTCTGGATGGCGCATTTCTCACTTTCTTGAGTCATTCGGGATTAACTTATATCATTGCATTGCTGAAAAGAGTCCAGTCTGTCATAGTTGGTCATCACAGATATGGTATGTCTGTGACTGTATACAAATTTCTTCTGATTCTACTCTTCTTGCTCAGCATCAGTTTGTATAAGTCTCTCCAGGTAATTATGAAATCCGTCATCTCCTCGTTTCTTATAGCACAATAAAATTCCATTACATTCATATACCACAACTTGTTTAGCCATTCCCCAATTCATGGGCACCCCTTTAGTTTCCAATTCTTTGCAACCACAAAAAGGGCTGCTAAAAATATTTTTGTGCCTATGGGTCTTCCTCCCACTTCTATGATCTCTTTGGGATATAACCCTAGAAGTGGTATTGTTGGGTCAAAGGGTATGAAATTATTTATAATCCTTTGGGCATAATTCCAGATTGCTCTCCAGAATGGTTGGATAAGTTCACAACGCCACCAGCAATGTATTAGTGTTCTAATTTGTCCACATCCTCTCCAGCATTTGTCACTTTCTTGTTTTGTCATCTTAGCCAATCTGACTGGAGAGATGTGGTATCTCAGAGTTGTTTTGATTTGCATTTCTCTAATTAATAGTGATTTAGAGCATTTCTTCATATGCTTATAGATATCTTTAATTTCTTTCTCTGAAAACTTCCTATTCATATCCTTTGACCATTTCTCAATTGGGGAATGACTTGTATTCATAAAGATTTGGCTCAATTCTCTATAAATTTTAGAAATGAGTCCTTTATCAGAGACACAAGTTGTAAAAATTCTTTCCCAATTTCCCACCTCCCTCTTGATCTTGGTTACATTGGCTTTGTTTGTGCAGAAGCTTTTCAATTTAATGTAATCAAAATGATCCATTTTGAATTTTATAATGCTCTCTAATTCTTGTTTGGTCCTAAAATCTTCCCCTCTCCACAGATCCCTCAGGTAAACTATTCCTTGCTTCCCCAAATTGCTTACAGTATCATCCTTTACACCTAGATCATGCACCCATTTAGACTTGATTTTGGTATATGGTGTTAGATAGTGATCTATGCCCACTTTCTGCCATACTGTATTCCAGTTTTCCCAGCAGCTTTTGTCAAATAGTGCATTCTTATCCCCAAAACTGGGGTCTTTGGGTTTATCGAACAATAGATTACTATATTCATTAACTGCTGGGTCTCCTCTGCCTAATCTATTCCATTGATCCACTACTCTACACCTCTGCCAGTACCAAGCAGTTTTGATGACTGCTGCTGTATAATACAGATTAAGATCTGGCATAGCTAGTCCACCTTCCCTAGCATTTCTTTTCATTAATTTCCTTGATATTCTAGACCGTTTGTTTTTCCAAATAAATTTTGTTATTATTTTGTCTAACTCTACAAAGTAGTTTTTTGGTAAATTGATTGGTATGGCACTAAATATATACTTTAGTTTGGGTAAAATTGTCATTTTATTATATTAGCTTGACCCAGCCACAAGCAATTGATATTTTCCAACTATTTAGATCTGTTTTTATTTGTGTGAGAAGTGTTTTGTAGTTGTGATCATATAGATTCTGGGTTTGTTTTGGCAAGTAGATTCCCAAATATTTTATAATGTCTACAGTGACTTTAAATGGGATTTCTCTTTCTATCTCTTGCTGTTGAATTTTATTAGAGATGTACAGGAATGCTGAGGATTTATGTGGGTTTATTTTATATCCTGCAACTTTGCCAAATTTATTTATTGTCTCAAGTAGTTTTTTACTTGATTCTCTAGGATTCTCTAAGTATATCCTCATATCATCTGCAAAGAGTGACAGCTTGGTCACTTCTTTGCCTAATTTGATTCCTTTGATTTATTTTTCTTCTCTAATTGCTACTGCTAGTGTTTCTAGTACCAGATTGAATAAGCGGGGTGATAGTAGACACCCTTGTTTCACTCCTGATCTTATTGGAAAGGCTTCTAGTTTATCCCCATTGCATATAATACTTGCTGATGGTTTTAAATAGATGCTAGCAACTATTTTAAGGAAGGCTCCATTTATTCCTATACTTTCTAGTGTTTTTAATAGGAATGGATGTTGTACTTTGTCAAAAGCCTTTTCTGCATCTATTGAGATGATCATGTGGTTTTTGCTAGTTTTATTGTTGATATGCTCAATTATACTGATGGTTTTCCTAATATTAAACCATCCTTGAATTCCTGGAATGAATCCTACCTGATCAGAGTGTGTTATTTTTGTGATAAGTTGTTGGAGTCTTTTGGCTAATATTTTATTTAGAATTTTTGCATCTAAATTCATGAGGGAAATTGGTCTATAGTTTTCTTTCTCTGTTTTATGTCTTCCTGATTTAGGAATCAGTACCATATTTGTGTCATAGAAAGAGTTTGGTAGGACTCCTTCTTCACTAATTTTCCCAAATAGTTTGTTAAGTATTGGAATCAATTGTTCTTTAAATGTTTGATAGAATTCACTAGTGAACCCATCTGGCCCGGGAGATTTTTTCCTAGGGAGTTCATTGATGGCTTGTTTGATTTCTTTTTCTGAGATGGGGTTATTTTGGTAATTCACTTCCTCTTCAGTTAATCTGGGCAATTTGTGATTTTGTAAATATTCATCCATTTCACTAAGATTGTCATATTTATGTGCATACAATTGGGAAAAATAATTCCTCATTATTTTTTTGATTTCCTCTTCATTAGAGGTAGATTCACCCTTTTTATTTTTGATACTCATAATTTGGTTTTCTTCTTTTTTTATCATATTGACTAAGGGTCTATCAATTTTGTTGATTTTTTCATAAAACCAGCTCTTAGTTTTATTTATTAATTCAATAGTTTTCTTAATTTCAATTTTATTAATCTCTCCCTTGGTTTTCAATATTTCTAATTTAGTACTAAATTGGAGATTTTCAATTTGTCTTTTTCTAGCTTTTTCAATTGCATGTCCAATTCATTGACCTCCCTTCTCTCTGCTTTAATTAAGTATGCACTCAGGGATATAAAACTTCCCCTGAGAACTGCCTTTAGTGCATCCCACAAATTTTGGTATGTTGTCTCATTATTATCATTCTCTTGAATGAAATTATTGATTGTTTCTATAATTTCTTGTTTGACCCACCAATTTTTTAGGATTAAATTGTTTAATTTCCAATTAGTTTTTAGTCTATCTTTCCCTGGCCCTTTATTGCATATAATTTTTATTGCATCATGATCTGAGAATGATGCACTTAATATTTCTGCCTTTCTGCACTGGATTGTGAGGTTTTTATGCCCTAGTACATGGTCTATTTTTGAGTATGTACCATGCACTGCTGAGAAGAAAGTAAATTCCTTTTTATCCCCATTCAGTTTTCTCCAGAGATCCATCATATCTAGTCTCTCTAAGATTCTATTCACCTCCTTAACCTCTTTCTTGTTTATTTTGAGGTTAGATTTATCAAGTTCAGAGAGAGGGAGATTAAGGTCCCCCACTAGTATAGTTTTGCTATCTATTTCTTCATCTAATTCCTTTAACTTCTCCTCTAGGAATTTGGATGCTATACCACTTGGTGCATATATATTAAGTAGTGATATTGCTTCATTCTCAATGGTGCCTTTTAGTAGGATATAGTTTCCTTCCTTATCTCTTTTAATTAGATCTATTTTTGCTTTTGCTTTATCTGAGATAAGTATTGCTACCCCTGCTTTTTTTATTTTAGCTGAGGCATAATAAATTTTACTCCAACCTTTTACCTTTACCCTGTGGATATCCCTCTGTTTCAAATGTGTTTCTTGTAGACAGCATATTGTAGGATTATGGTTTTTAATCCATTCTGCTATCTGCTTCTGTTTTATGGGAGAGTTCATCCCATTCACATTCACAGTAATGATGACTATCTGTCTCTTCCCCTCCATCCTATTCCCTCCCCTGTTTATGTTTTTGTTTCTTCCTTCTCCCTTCCCCTCCTTGAAGTTTTCCCTTTTGATCACCCCCTCCCTCAGTGTTCCCACCCAGCCCCCCTTCTTAACCTACCCTCTCCCCTTACTACTATTTCCCTCCTTTCTAATCCCTCCCTTTAGTCTCCTCCTTTTCACCCCCCCTTACCCTCCCACTATCTATGGGACACAATAAATTTTTATACTTATCAGAGTAAATTACTCCCCATTTGATTCCAAACCAATGAGAGTAAATTTCAAACAGCGCTCCTTTCCCTCCCTCCTTTTCCTCTATTTAATGAATTTATGTGTCTATTCACGTTAGAATCTTAAACTTCACTGATTAATTTGATCCTTCTTTGAACCAGAACCAGTGAGAATAGTGTTTAAATGATGTTCTTCTCCCTCTTTCTTTCTCCTCTTCTATAGTGTGTTTTGATGCCTCTTCAGATGGCATATTTTACCTTTTCCTAGCTCATCCTTTCCTTTTTCCCATTACAGTACCTTTGATCCCCTTAATAGTCTTTTTTTTTTAGACTCCATGTTAGTGCATTCATACCCACACCCTCTAAGTATAACCCTTTTGCAGGTCATGATAATCATAAAGATTTTGAATATTGACAGTTATCAGCTCCACATATAGGGATGTGAACATTTTGCTCTTGTTGCATCCCAAGTAATGAGCGTGTGTTTGTGGGTGTGGGTGTGTGCACTTCTGCATGTGTGAGTCTATGTTATCCTTGTTTACCTTTTTATGTCCTTCTGGAGTCTTGTAATTGGAGATCAAATTTTCCATTGAGCTCTGGCTTTTTCATCAGGAAAGTCTGGAAGTCCCTTACTTCATTAAACGTCCATCCCCTTGCCTGAAAGATTATGCTCAGTTTTGCAGGGTAGTTAATCCTTGCTTGTAGTCCTAGCTCTCTTGCCCTATGAAATATCAAATTCCAGTCCCTCCGCTCTTTTAATGTAGAAGCTGCTAGGTCCTGTGTGATCTTAACTGTAGTTCCTTGATTTTTGAATTGTTTCTTTTTGGCTGCTTGTAGAATTTTTTCTTTAATCTTGTAATTCTGGAATTTGGCTACTATATTTCTTGGAGTTTTCAGTTTGGGATCTCTTTCAGGAGGAGTCTGGTGAATTCTATCGATAGCTATTTTATCTTCTGATTCCAGGATCTCAGGACAGTTTTCTTTGACAATCTCTTGGAGGATGTTGTCTAGACTGCTTTTTTCATCGTGATTTTCTGGTAGACCAGTAATTCTTAAGTTGTCTCTCTGGGATCTGTTCTCTAGGTCAGTTATTTTTCCAGTGAGATATTTTACATTTTCTTCCAATTTTTCGATCGTTTTGGTTTTTTTGATTGACTCCTGCTGCATCATAGAGTTCTGAGTTTCAGTTTGATTGTATCTAATTTTTAGCGAGTTATAGTCTTCAGTTAGTTTTTGAAGTTCCTTTTTTAGGGAGGTATTTTCTTTTTCCAAGTTGGTCACTGCCTCCTTGATTTGGTCTTTAAAATTTTTCTTAAGCTCCTCCAGGAATGCTATTTGGGCTTGAGACCAGATCATGTTTCCTTCTTTGGTTTCTGGTGTGGGCAGAGAGTCTATATTGTCCTGTGTGTTTTGTTGTTCTTGCCCTGCATAGTATGCTCGAATAGACTTTCTTGCCTTCCCCTTCTCCTTTTCAGCTTCCTTCCTTCCCATTTTGACTTCCTGTTTCTTAGTTTCTCAGGCTATGAGTTTGGGGCCTGATCCTTGACTTTGAATACCTCTGGGTGGCTAGTTTATGGCTAAGTCAGGGAAATCAGTGAGGAATGTAGATGTGTAGGTGGGGGTGAGTCTGACCACTTCAGATTTCTGCCTCTATACCCCTGGGCTATAAGTAGGCTTTTGTTGTTGAGGTGAGGTGGGGCTTGTTGGGACCCCTCCCTCTCTTCTCTTCAGATTCCTGGCTGTCTCAGTTACACCCCTTCTTGGAGATTCTCAAGCCTGGGGCTATTTCCATTAACTTGGGATTTCAATCTGGGTGGGAGACTTTTCTTTGGGTTTTCTGCTTCATGAAGGAGGGATGGGAGGATCTGAGCAGCTAGAATTTACTTTGCCATTCCAGACCCTGTATTATACAGGTAGGCAGTTTCTAAACTTCCAGGCTGGGGGCTGAATGCAGACTGAGAAGCCACTCTGTCCACTGGGGGCCCGACTCTCCTACCTGGCTCCAATGATCCGTTCCCTCTGCAAGATGACTGCGATTCATCCTTGGTAAGTCTTCAGGCTGGGGCTTTTTCTCTCTCTGGTGTAGTCTGCTTGTCTGCTCTTAGGTCTGAGCTGTGCAGACCCCATGCGCTCTGCGCTCGACCTGTGCGGACACACTGGGCAACCTCCTGGGCTGGATTCTGCCACTCTCTGTCTTCCAGTGGGCTCTGTCACTCCAGAATCCGCTCAGATTCACCCTTTGAGACTTAGTGACCGAGGAGCTCAGTGAGGTTACTGCTTCCTTTCCGCCATCCTGGCTCCACCTTCCACCAGATTTTGAGTTACAATTTTTCCCCATTTTTTCCCTATCCACCACCCCAGAAGAGCAGTCCCACTAGATATCCCCTCATCCAATCTGCTCTCTCCCATATCTTCTCCCATACCCCCTTCGACTTTGCTATTAGGGCAAGGTGAATCTCTGTGCCCCAATGCTTGAACATCTTATCTCCCAATTACATGCAAAATAGTATCAATAATAGTATTTATATACATTTGAAACATTTAATTTTAAGACTTCAAATTTCAGATCCATTCCCTTCCTCCCTTGTCGCCCACTCCCTCTGGGAAGATAAGCAATTCAGTACGTGTTGTACATGTATAGCTATCCAAAACATTACCATAGTAGATATATTGTAAAAGACTGCTTATATTTCCCTCCCACACATCCCACCCCCCCCATCTGGTCCATTCCCTACTTTGATCCTGTCCCTCTTTGATAGTGGGTACTTCCAATCTTCTCTCCCCCTAGAATGCCCTCCCCTCCATCATCACCCCCCCTCATCCCCCTTCCCCCTACTCTCCTGCAGGGTGAGATATCCCATTTAGTATGTATGTGATTCTCTCCCTGAGCCAAATTCAATGAGAATATGGTTTTGCCTTTTTGCCTTCCTGTTATTCCCCTCCCCTGCAACTACTTCCCCTTGCCTCTTCTACATGAGATAATATACCCTACCCTGTCTCTCCCCATCTCCTCTTGACACTTTCCTCTCTCACCTCTTAACTTTACCCCTTGAGTATCATCCCTTCTCACCAAATTCAACCTTTGTCCTCTATCCATGTATACCTGTAAACATATATACACACATTCACATATGTATTCATATGTCCATATACCCTTCTTCAATTATTTTCATAACGAGAAGGGTTTCAGCAGACACAGTTATTGTTTTTCCATATAGGAATGTAAATAGCTCAACTTTGATAAGTTCCTTTGGATTTCTTTTCCCTGATTACCTTCTCAAGCATCTCTTGCTTCTTGTGTCTGAATGTCAGATTTTCTATTCAACTCTGGTTTTTTCATCAAGAATGCTTGAAAGTCCTCTATTCCACTGAATGACCATATTTTCCCCTGAAACAAGATACACAGTTTTGCTGGGTAAGTGACCCTTGGGTTCAGTCCCAGCTCTTTTGCCCTCTGGAATATCATATCCCATGGCCTTTGATCCCTCAGTGTAGAAGCTGCCAGGTCCTGGGCTATTGTGATTGTGTTTCCACAATATTGGAATTGTTTCTTCCTGGCTGCTTGTAGTATTTTCTCCTTGATCTGGGAGTTCTGGAACCTGGCTATAATATCCCTAGGAGTTTTCTTTTTGGCATCCTTTTCAGGAGGTGATTGGTAGATTCTTTCAAACTCTCTTCCCCCCTCTGGGTCTAAAACATCAGGGCAATTTTCCTTGAGAATTTCTTGAAGGATGATTTCTAGGTTCTTTCTTTGATCATGACTTTCAGGTAGTCTAATAATTTTTAAATGATCTCTCCTGGATCTATTTTCCAGGTCATTGGTTTTTCCCATGAGATATTTCACATTGCCTTCTATTTTTTCATTTGTTTGGATTTGTTTAACAGCATCTTGATTTCTCATAAAGTCACTAGCTTCCATTTGCTCCAGTCTAATTCTGAAGGAATGATTCTCCTCAATGAGCTTTTGAGATTCTTTTTCCATCTGGCAAATTCGGCTTTTTAAGGCATTCTTTTCCTCATTGCCTTTCTGAGCCTCTTTTGCCATTTGAGTTAGTCTATTTTTTAAGGTGTTATTTTCCTCAGTCAGGCTGTTGACTGTCATTTCATACTTTCTTGCATCTTTTTCATTTCTCTTCCCAAATTTTCCCCCACTTCTCTTATCTGCTTCTTAAGGTCCTCTATGGCCTGTAGCCAGCTTGTATTTTCATTTGGGGCTTTTGGTGCAGGAGTTCTGAGTGCAGTCCTCATCCTGTTCCATGCTTTGATCCTCTTTGCCCCCAAAATAGGAGTCTAAAGTTGCATTTTTCTGTTTATTTTATTCCCTTTGCCTAGGCATATTGCCACTTAATTACTTGATTTTTGGGCTTATTGCCACAGTAGAACTCTGCCACCAGACAGGAGAGCTTCCGTTTCAAATGTGGGGTCTTCACAACTTCCGGAGGTTGGGTGGCCTCTGTAAAGCCTCCACCTGCTCTGGCAAATTGCATACCCACCCCAGGCCTCCACCCAAAACCACAATCCTAATCCAAGCAGATTAAAGCAAGAGTGATTAACCCCCAGACTGATTGCTGGATCTCTCTACAATTCACAGACCAGGAGCCGGAGCTGCCACTGACGCTACAAAATGGCCTCTATGCCCCATTTCCTCAGCAGCTTTTTGCCCCCAGGGGAGGAAGCCAATGCATTCCCCAAATACTGGTCCATAGGGCACTAACCTCTCACTTTGTCCTAGGCATATCTGTGCTGATAATTCTGGAATCACCACAGCTGCTGCTGTTCTGGGGTCCCTCCAGCCGGCTGCTGGCTCAGCTGCCATGGGGCTAAAACCGTGGCTCACAGGGTCCTGGGCTCAGCTCCCAGATCGCTGCGCTGTCGGTTCCCAGCCCGCTGTGTTGCCTGCTCTCAGAGTGCTGCACTGGCCGCTCCCTGCAGGGCTGCTGGGCTGTCCTCAGCAGGAGGTTAGCTTCTCTGTGTCATTCTGTGGGTGCTGGGGCTCCAGAAGTTGTTCAGATTCCCCTTTTACATTGTTTGGAGGTGGTGTGGGGCAGAGCACCTTGGAAGTGCTGTTTCTACTCTGCCATCTTGGCTCCACCCCGAGTTAGTCTATTTTTTAAGGTGTTATTTTCTTCAGTCAGGTTGTTGACTCTCATTTCATAATTTTCTTGCGTCATTCTCATTTCTCTTCCCAATTTTTCCTCCACTTCTCTTATTTGGTTTTCCAAATCCTTTTTAAGCTCCTCTGTGGCCTGTAACCAGCTTGTATTTTTCTTGGAAGCTTTTGCTGCAGGAGTTCTGACTTCACTGTCTTCCTCCTTTTCCATGCTTTGATCCTTTTTGTCCCCAAAATTGGAGTCTAATGTTGGATTCCTCTGTTTGCTTTGCTTCCCTCCTTTACTCACATTGCCATTCAATTACTTGACTTTTGGGCTTTTTGCCATAAATAGGACTGCTACCAGACAGGGGAGCTTTGTACCAAATGCTGGGGTTTTCTCAGCTGCCGGAGCTATTGGTTGGGTGCCCTCTCTAAAGCCTCCACATGCTCTGGCAAGCTGGTCACACATCCCAGGACCTCCACTCTAGATCGCAATTCAGATCCAAGCAGGTTAAAGCAAAAGTCATTACCCCTCAGACTAGCCTCTTGGTCCCCCTACAGTCTGCAGGTCAGGAGCTGAAGCTCCCACATGAGGGTGGCTGCCATGGCCCCTCAGCAGCTTCTCCCACCAGGGGATAAAGGCCTATGCACTCCCAAACTACTGGATCCCGAAGTCCGCACTGCACTGATCTCTCATTTTGTCTTTAGCATCTCTGGGTTGATAACTCTGGAAACGGCCACAACTGCTGTTGATCTGAAGTCCCTCCAGCTGGTAGCTGGTCAGGTCTGCCCAGGGGCTAAAACCTACGGCTCCTGCAGGGTTGGGGTCAGCTCCCAGAGTGCTGAACTGGCTGTTCCCTGCTGGCCTGCTCGGCTGTCCTCAGTGGGAGGTGAGCTTCTCTGTGTCATTTTGTGGGTTCTTTAGCTCCAAAGTTTGCTCAGAGTCACCTTTTACATGAATTGGAGGTGGTGGGACTTTTTTTTTTAATATTCTTTTCTTTTCAAAATTTGAATTCTAGATCCTCTCCCACCTTGCCACCCCTCCCCTACACATTGAGAATGTAAACAATATGATACAATACATGTGAAATCATACAAAACATATTTCCATATTCATCATATCCCAAAACAAACCAAAAAAGATATAAAAAAATGAAATTTTAATTTTCACTCAGAGTTTACCAGTCCTCTCTCTGTAGATAGATAGCACCTTTTCATCAAGTCCTGTGAAATTGCCTTGTATCATTATATTGATCAGAGATCCTGGATGCCTTGTTGTGGTGTAGGGGCTTGCATAGTTCATTGAAACTCTGAGCTATGTTATGAGTTAGCATATGAGTTATCCAAGATGCAAAGGTCATCGTGGAGAGTTCTGATAAAAGGTGATATACTGGAAAAGGAAATGACAAACCACTCCAGAATCTTTGCCAAGAACATGAACAGTGGCCTGGTTTGCTACTGTCCAGAGGGTCACAAAGAGTCAGACACACCTGAACAACTAAATAACAAAAGTGATCAAAGTAGCCAAGTCTTTCACAAGTCTTTTGGTTACAACATTGCTATTACTGTGCACTATGATTTTATGGTTCTTTTCATTGTACTTTTTTGACAATTCATATAGATCTTGCCTTGTCCCTCTGAAATCATCCACTTCATCATTTCTTACAGCACAGTAGTACTGAACCACAATCATACACTACAGCTTGTTTCATCACTTGCTAATCATTGAGAACTCCCTCAATTTCTAACTCTGCCACCACAAAAAAGAGCTGCTGTAAATATTTTTGTACAGATAGGACCTTTTCCATTTGTTTTGATCTCTTTGGGGCAGAAACGTAGTAGTGAATTTGCTGGATCAAAGGAGATGTGCAGTTTTCGAGCCCTTTGGAAATAGTTCCAGATTGTTCTCCAGAATGGTTAGATCAGTTCACTACTCTCCCAGTAGCTCATTAATATCCCTATTTCCCCTCATCTCCCCTAGCATTTGTCATTTCTGATAGGTATGAGGTGGTACCTCAGGGTTGTTTTAATTTACCTTTCCTTAATCAATAGTGATTTAGAGCATTTTTTTCAGATAGCTTAGATTTCTTCTTCTGAAAACCAATAACTTTTAACCATTTATCAACTGGGGAATGACTCATATCTATAAATGTGACTCAGATCCCTATATATTTGAGAAATGACACCTTTATCAGAGAAACATGTTAAAAAATTTACATTACTTCATTGTAATAGCAATTGTAATGGCAGACTACATTATAATAGCAAACTACATTGCAAAATGTAATTTCTCTGGTTATTTCTTTTAATTAGGTCTATTTTTTATTGCTTTTGCTTTGTCTGATTATGATTGCTACCCCTGCCTTTTTTTTACTTCTGCTAAAGTATAATAGATTAATTCTATACCCAACTGTGTGTGTGTATGCCTCCGTCGAACCAACTCCAATGTGAATGAGATTCAAGCATTGCCCTCTTCCCCCCCCATTTTCCCCTCCACTATTCACTTACTTTTTTTAATTCCCCCAGACAATTCTGCAAGATTATAAATTACAGAGTTGCTGATTTGTATCTGTGGAGGGAATTTTCATGTTTGGAGCTCCCCAAACCAATGAAATCACAGGTCTGGACCACAAAAAGCTTACATTACTTCAAGAAAATCTACTAGAACACAGAAAGGCAGTAATTTAGAACAGGATGGCCAAGAAAAGAAAACTTACTAAGACTCCAAAATATTTCCCTAGCCTGCCCTTCACCCAAGAGAATACATGCATCAGAATAAATTAAATCAACTCTTAACAGAAATTGTCTCTCTAACTGGACTACTACTGCAAGGCTGAACAGATCTTTCCCATTTCTCCTCTCTCTACCTTGTGGAGTATAACTATATGTAGTTGAGCTGGGATCAAACAGAGAAATACACATCCAATGTGATTTTGAAGGAAATAGGAATAAGGACATTTTAAATTCAAGGCTACAGACAATGTCCTTAGAAGTCATATCTATGCTGGCCAAACATATCTCAAAGTGTATCTACACAACCACTGCATCAGATTCACAATCTGATCTAGCTTGGCCTTCTTGGTGGATTTGCAATGAGGCAAATAAATGTTGTTTTAATAGAGAAGCAATATGAGAAAATTTTGTTTTGGGAATTCTGTATGAGACCTATACTGGGAGAAAGAGCTTTAACTCTAAATTGTCTGTGAGGTTTGAGGAGAGAAAAAAAGCCTCCATCATCTTGTGAATTCTATGAATGCTACATTTTTAGAAATCAAAATTTTATGAGTGTGACAAGCAGATGGTCACAACCAAGTCAATCTGCCAGGTGTTTTAATGAGTCTTAGCCCCTAAATCTAGCAGTGCATTATGGGACTAGAACACAATTCCAAGAGTTACCTAGGATACCTCCAGGTTGGCATCTCTATTAAATAACAGCCTTTGGCATGTGAGAATGCCTCAGGTGAAACACTTGAAAAGCTGCTTGAATATTATCATGACAAAGAGACCAACCAACTGGGGGTATATTCCATATTTTTCCCCTTCCATCGCTTTGTTAGACAAGGAAGATAACTTCTTTTTAAAAGAATCATCTTGGAGATCTTTGCTCTGACTTGTAGCTGAATAGCAAGGTTTTATACCTAAAATAGATGTTGTTTGCAATGATTCACCCAGGTTACCTTCAAAATTGCCCAGATGATTTCTTTATGTAACTAGATGAGTAAATCCACCCCTCCCCCTTCTTCTTAAAGGGATAATGAGCTGCTATCATTCAGTCGTCTTTCAATGATTACTGCTTATTAAGCTTCAGCATGAGGCAAAGCCTGTGTTTCTACCCAGCCTTTTTTTTTTTTAATCTCCTAATGTGTGTGCACGCCATGCATATTATGATACGAAAATGCTCATTTACTCTGCCTGGCCAAATCACCAAGAGAACCCTTGGATATGCTCAAAGGCAGGCAACTCCACAGCAGCTTACATAGTCTGGGAGAGCAGACTTGATTCATGGGAAGTTTCTAAACAGGGAATAGCATCTGTAGAAGCAGTTGGGTGGTTTTTTGAAGTATGAGAGAAACTTAATCCTTAATATACTATTCAATTCAATTCAACTCAACTCAACAAGCACTTACTGAAAACTAGACATATACCAGACTCTGTGCTATGGGGCTGGGACTGCAAGAAAAGACAAAACGGACCTTGCCTTCAACAAGCTTCCTAGAAGCCAGCCTTGGAGAGGCAGGATGGAATACTGTGCTTTCATGTATCTGCTAGGACTATAAATAAAAGAAACTTACTTCCATTTGCCTCACAAGAAAACTTACCTCCTTACTCTATGGTCAGACCACATATATAGCCTAAGTCCAGGACTCATTCCAATCCTGGGCCAGTAGGATTTTAACAGAAGACCTTCACTAATCATAATTTATTATTAAACAATATATACGGGTAAATTTATTTATAATGATGATTATTCACATTTTATCATACTTTTAAGGTTTATAAATAAGTAGCCTGGTGCAGGGCAATGGTTCTCAAAGTGTGATCCATAAAACCCTGAATCAAAACTATTTTCATAATAACATTAAGACAATATTTGACTATTGAAATATCCTCCTCCTTTCCAACTACATATCTATGTGAGACTGGATCTTCTTCACATATCTCAACCAAAACAAAATATCACAACAGATTGAATGCAGAAGCATAAATGAGAATCCAGCTGTCTTTCAATTAAGCCAGACATTAAAGAGATTTGCAAAAATATGTAAAATCATTCCATTCTCCTCTCTAATTTTTTGTTTTGAAAAATGTGGCTATTTTTCATTAAATTGTTATCTATGTTAACATGTGAATGGTTTATTATTGTTATTTTTAAAATGACAATGGATAAATACATTTAAATTTTATCAATTTTAATTTCTAATGTGATATATATAGATAGATAGATATGACTCCCATAAACTGAAGCTCTTTGGGGTCTTCAGTTTTTTAGAGTATAAAGATGTTATAGGATCAAAAACTTTGAGAACCATGAGAATAGTGGATAGAGAGATTATTTTGGAATCAGAATGACCCAGGAACAAGTCTTGCCTCATACTTCCTGGCTGTAGGATTCTGGGCAGGTCACTTAAATTCTAAATATCCCATACAACTCTGTAGAGTTGTTAAATTGAAGAACGGTTCAAGATCTACCTAGGTTGTAATTGACTTCATCCTAACCCAGGGATGGGAAACCTGTGACCTCAAGGCCACTTATGGCCCTCTAAGTCCTCAAGTACAGTCCTTTTGTTTGGATTCAGTCAAAGGACTAAACTTGAGGCCCCAGAAGGCCACATATGACCTCAAGGTCACAGGTTTCCCACCCCTGTCCTATACTAATGAAATCATAGGTCTGACTGCTCCCAAAGTTTACAAAACATTTTCTCATAATAGCAACCTGTGAGGTAGTCAGTGCTGGTACTATGATGTCCCCTTAATAGGACATTAAGGAAATTTTATAAGGAAATTGAGGCTCAGAAGTTCACCCATCCCGGAAGAGGGGGAGGCTAGCATCAAAATCAGGCGTTCTATCTTACTCATTTCAATAAAATACATTACCTTGGTTTTCAGCAGCCCTATTCTGGGGATCTCATTTCTGATCTTTACTGCCTTTGTGACCATCAGCAAACTTCTCAAGCTCCCTGACTTCAGTTTCCTCATGTATAAAATGAGGGGGCGGGATTGAATAGCCTCCAAACTCCTTTCCAATTCTTGTAGTTCTATTACTATAATCATTCCTTTAGATGTTTAGATGGTCAGGGGTGAGAGAAAGGACAATCCTTAGATTGTCTACAGTCTAGTTTCTGGGACCCCTAGGGAATATCTTTTACTGAACTGGAAAAAATGTTTTTGAATATTGGAGACAGCATGACAATGAATGGGATATGATCATAATTGGAAGAGAACACACATCCTGATCCTTGAAGTGTAAAAGTTCCCCAGGGCATTAAATCAGTATCTCCCCACCTAGCTTTATGTAGTGACTAGGGATGTCCAGATGATGAGCAGAAGCTGGAAATGTCCTATCAATATGGTGGAGCACACAAATCCAAGGCAGCTATTTAATGGAACTATTTTTTCTAGTCGTTTCAGTTCTCTTGTGGAAGAATCCACCACCTAAAATTGTCTATACCATGGGTGTGGAACCTGTGACTTTAAGGCCACATGAGGCCTTCTAGTTCCTTGGGTACAGCCTTTTGACTGAGTCCAAGCTTTACAGAACAAATCTTTTATGAAGGGGATTTGTTCTATGAAGTTTGGATTCTGTCAAAAGGCTGTACTTAAGGACCTAGAGGGCCACACGTGGCCTTGAGACCATAGATTCTCTACCCCTGGACTCTATACCTGCTTAGTTCTTCACAAAATGAGGAGAGGATAGGTCATTTAGACCTGGCCAATTTTTTCTTCCCAAATCCAACAAAGCTGGATATGGAGGTTGAGGCTGTTTTACTTATTCTGACTCTCAGAATTCTTTTGATGGGTTTCATTCCCCAAGTTTTTCTCAAAGAATTTTACAGATGTGCTTTGGGCTACCCCCATTCTATGAAGCTAAGTTGATGCATTAGAAAATGCCCCCTCAATTTGATTTTGTGCAAATTCTACATGAAGACACTTGAATTCCAAGAGATCTCTTAGTCTCTTCCAATTCTAAAGATACTTGAAAGAACACTTGGAGGAGAGGAACAGAAAAACTTGATCAGAGCATGGAGTTCTTTGCCTACATTTGGACTAGCATGCGTTCAGCTGCAGTAGACACTTTGCTGATGTCTTGCCAGTGAGTCTCACTAATATTCCAAAAGTCATTTCCAACTAGGATGATTTTGGTATGAGAAAGCAGGCCACAAATATTTTCTTTGTAGCTGAGAAAGCCTCTCTTCCTGGCAATGTTCTTCTCCAACCCCACAGATGGCTGGATTTATATATTACTGAAGTTCTATTTTCTGTACACTTTATGTAGGCACATACACATTATATATGTACAATAGTACTTATGATTTATTATTCAGATATTACAATTTGGATTGCTTTATGTTCAAGGTAGCAAACTACCCAACTTTTTTTGGGGTGATACCTACTTAATATGAAGGACTTTTCATAACCTACATCCAAAATTAACTCTAAAAATAATGTGCCAATACTTGTCACCAGGAAACAAGTTATAAATCTCAGACTTAGATTATTTCACAGTTGACAATTTCAACCTTCTATACCCAGAAGTCATTGTGCTCTGAAGAATCACTTCTAACTTCCTAAAACTATGATACAACTTAACTAGTCCTCTCCTCATTGAATGGGAAGTTCTCCCCAATTAGGGATTCAGATCGTTGTCAGTCAAAAGCTCTATTAAGTCATCAGGAACTGCTAAATACCTCAGAGCTTTTTTTGCTAGCATCCAAAAGATCTTCAAACCTGTTTCCTCCTTTTTGGACTTCCAGTCTCCAAGGTACACAGTGGAAAGAACACTAGTTTTGGAATCAGAGAACTTGGGTTCAAATAGGGTTTTACTACTTGATCTTAGGCAAAATACCTTTATGAAAGGAATTTGGAGTAGAAGATGTCTTAGTATCTTCCAATTCTAAATCTATGATATATAAACGGAAAGGCCTCAACTTTCCTGGCCACAATTGTTTCTTTGTCTAAAATTGAACTCCTAGTACTAAACACTACTAATTGAAGTCCTTGAAAAGTACCATTTCGGGTACTGCTGGTACTTGAAGATTTCCTTTCATGGTCTGACTCAAACCCACCTTTCCAGGACAATTTCATAATACTCCCTTAATGCAATATTCCAATTGCTGCCTCCAAACCATTGAGAAGGCTGTTCCCCATGCCTGAAATACACTTCCCCATCACCTCCACCTGTTAGAATCCTGGGCTTCCTTGAAGGGGCAGCTTCAATGCATCTTCCTATTGGAAACTACCCTCTATCCCATCACATTAGTGCTTTTTCTTTCCCCAAAGCAATCATGTATATAATTATTTCTTTTTTTTTAAAGCAATTGGGGTTAAGTAACTTGCTCAAGGTTACACGGCTAGTCATTATTTATGTGTGGGTGCTCATTTTCTGAGGCTGGATTTGATCCCGGGACATCCCAACTCCGAGGCCAGCGTTCTTACTTACTGTGCCACCTAACCGCCCCTATAGTTATTTCTTAACATCTTATATCCTCCTTATCCCCAACACAACGTAAGTTCCTTCAGTGAAGAAAGTGTTTTTCAGGTTATCTTTTTATTCCCAAGTACCTTACATATAGGAGTTACTTAATAAATGCTTACTGGATTGAACTGGGCTCTCCTTTGCAGAAAGTGCAGATTCCTCATAGAACTTTGCCAGAACATCTCCATTGCACTCACCACATCCCTTTTTGGTATTTTAGCTATTTACATACATATCTTTTCCTCCTCATTAGACTATAAGCTCTTCTAAAACAAAGATTCTCCTATCTTTCTCTATATCCCCAATAGTTAGTATAGAACCTTGTGCCAAATAGTTGCTTAAGAAGTATTTGTTTAACTGAATTAACTGAATCATATGAGTAATGACTTAAGCTCTTATACACAAAGAGTTATCATGAAAAATATTAATCCTCTGTTCTCCTGAATGGAGGAAATGGACACAGGCTGTGGTATGAAAAATGTTAATTTGAGAAATAATTTCCTGCCTTTTAGGGGAATTTAGTATTGGAATGGGTTAATGAGAGAGTTTTTACAATTTCATTTTCTAGAGATTTCATCTTATTTTCGGGCTAGGTACAATAGGTTCCTGCTTGAAGATGGAAAGATGGACTGGAAAGCTCATTCCAACTCTCTGATTCAATATTCTTGCATATATCTTTTCCCATGCAGTAGTATAAAAGAGAAAAGGTGAAATTCCTTATTCATCAATGAGCTTTTTCCTCCAGATAAGAATAATGAAGTCTGGCCAACAAACCTCATTACAGAGTGGCATAGTGGAAAGACCATTAGCTTAGAGGTCAGAGGACCTGGACTTAAATTCCCTCTGTGATGCTTACTACTTAGGTGACCTTGGGCAAATCACTTGGCCTCATTCCATTTCCTCATCTGGAAAATGAACTGATTGGACTCAGTGGCCTCTGACGTCCTTTCTAGCTCTAAATCTATGATTCTATGATTTTCCTACAGGGAACATGAATGATTCCTTTCCTATAGAAACCCTGACTTGCACATTACTACGGGAAGGGGGAGCAACCACAGCGCTGAATGGACAGCTGAGCAAATCAGGAAGTTATGAACCATCAGGGCCTGTACAGAGAGATCAAGAGAGCAGGCATAAGGCACCATGAATTATAAAGGAGGCCTTCCTAATGGAGGAAGTTACTCCCTTTCCATGCACGTCTCTCAAGAGGACATTGCTAATTTGCCGCTGGCAGAGGGACAAACAATACACTGCCTTTTGCCAGTCAGGAAGAGCAAGTAAGACCTGTGCAAAAGACCAGGCAACTTCATGACTTAAATGGGAAGAGAAACAATGTTTTACACTTTTTTTTCCTTGCAAAAAGTTCATCACAACCTCTTGAGAGATTGAGGATAGGAAAAGAGGAAAGAACTGAGAGACTGTTGTCAATGGCAGGTCTGTTCCCAGAAGAGAGATAAAAAGGGGGATTTCCTAATGTTCTCTTTTGGGGCCAAGGGCCTTAGGTGGCATCTACACAAGTGATCCTCAATCTTTTTTAAAACTATGACACCCAAGCTTTATTTCTTTTGTTTCATAATCCTTATAACAGTGAAGGATTATTATATAGTCATTAAAATACATCAAAGTGAGATGAAAACAAATTGGTTTACAACTCTATTTATTTATTTCATGATGCTCTGGAATTATTGCCAAACTCAAGTTAGGGAATTATCTACATGATTACATACATTTGGATGAAAATGAAAAACTCACCAAATACATACATATGTGTGTGTGTGTGTGTATACACGAACACGTATCAGATAGTTTTTCAAGCCTATAGAGTTTAATTGAAATTTTCATGAGAATCTTCAACCTAGAGCTGGATAGAACTTTAAAGTACTCCAAATCCTCCATTTTATAGGAGAGAAAACTGAGCATATGAGACATTAAGTAATTTGTTCAAGGTCATTCCAGTAGTAATAAAGGTGGAATTCATACCTGGGTCTTCTGACTCCAAGTGCTGTCCTTGCTTCATTGTAGCCTGCTGTCCCACTTGTCCTTGGCTTTATATAGATACTGCATTATTGAAACAGGCTACCAAGTACAATTGATTCAGCCTAGCAGTGAGCGCTTATACTAAGCTACTGAAGAACAAAAGGTTCCCATGTTGTAACAAGGATCTGGAGACCCAGTTTTTAACTGAGATCTAATATAGAACTAATCAGGTCATTATCTCTGCCCAAGTTTTCTTATCTATAAGATTGAGAATATGATAACCCCTTTCCACTCTAAGGTATTATAGGTAATGAGTATTAATTAGTTGATGCTTACAGTTCTTTGCAGGAAAGACCCTAGGTAAGTAGAATATGAAATGACTTAGCTAACACAAAAAAATGTGGCTACAGCCAATATGTTTGATGTTACCACCTAATGTTGAAACTGAAGACAGGGGGAGAAAGAACAAAATTAGATGTGAGATGCTGTCTGATCTTCTGTAGCTGACTAGATGGTAGGAATGCAGATTCAAATAAACTGGATGGATTTTTAGCCAATGACATGTTACATACCTTCCATTTTTAAGGTGAGATTGCTTACCACAGCAATGATTTGAAGAGTTATGAACTGATTACAGTGGGGTTGAATATAACTACTTGTAGTTTGTAGAAACCAAAAATTCTACGATTCTCCATTCTCATATCTCAAAATATGACCCATACTTCTCACTCACATAGCTACCACACTAGTTCAGGTGGTGACTCTATGTTTCTTTCTCTACCATGATCCCATTCAAGTAATTTCTTGGTCTTTCTACTCTCAGTACTCTGGTTTAAGACATATAAAGTATGAGGGCATCATTACCTCAAAGAGTATTCACAGATACCACTGATCTAAGAGATCAGGTAAAGATTAGGAATGGATTCTACTTTGTTAGTGTCTGTGGGCACATAATGGAGCATCTTTGTGAACTTTCTTTGCCTCTTGAACAAATGAATACACCTGATTCTCAATTATTCACTAGTATCAAGGTATTATGATAAGTATTTTTTTTTTACCCAGACCTGTGGTTTCATATAGACGTATCTTAGTGAGACCACTTCCTCTATAAAATCAGCTTGGCATATGCTTGGTAACATGGAGTCTCAAAGATTTATTTGCCTGTGCACAGAGTTTAAGTGACTTGTACATGGTCATGCTGTCAGAATGTACCAAGACTAGGACTCAAATCTAGGTTCCTGACTCTGAAACCAGCTCTCTCTCTCTCTTCTGCATCATGCTACCTCCTAGGAAACATTTGGAAAGACACACTTGGCTATTTGCTAACAGCAAAATAAACATTCTCTAAGCCTCTGCAATGGAGAAATATCCCTTAATTTCTTGGGTTCCCATTGGATATTGAGGCTACTTAGATTTTTATCTCTAGGATATAAATGTGTTTCAGCTTTAAAATATATGTGTATATTTATTAGACATATAGATGTATAAAATATTAAAAATTATATATATATATATATGAGAGAGAATATATAGAATTATAAAGCTTAGAACTAGAAGGGAGCCTAAAACCTGATATAGCCTTTAGGCCAGTCATTTATTGTTATCCTCATTTTATGAATGAGGCAAAAATGATCCTAACCTGTTTAATCTATGTTCTCTACTCCCACAAGTATGAGTTGGATTATAATTTTCTCACAGTTCCTCTAACCTGCAGTGAATCATCTACCTTTTATATCAAAATCTGGAGTTAGGAAATGAGTTCAAATCCCATCTTAGATATGCATTAGTTGGATGACTATGAGGAAGTCACTAAACCTGTTTAGGCCTCAGTTTTCTCATCTTTAAAATGAAAGGTTTGTATTTGATGGCTTCCATGTTTCCTTACAGGTCTAGTCTATGTATCTAAATCCATGATCCTATTGGGGCAATGGATAGAATACCTGGCCTGGAGTTGGGAAGACTCATCTTCTTGAGCTCAAATCCAGACATTTACTATCTATGTGACCCTGGACAAGTCTCTTCACCCTGTTTGTCTCAGTTTCCTCATCTGTAAAATGATCTGGAGAAGGAAATGGGCAAACCACTCCAGTATCTTTGCCAAGAAAATTCCAAATGGAATCATGAAGAATCAGACATGACTGAAAAAATAATTGAACACAAGACCAAGAGTCCTTTGAATAGCATCCCTTCCCTAGACCACTGGTCTTGCTTCTAGTCCAACCTTCATAGCATGTCATGGCATCACCTCCCTGATATCATGGTCCTCATCAAGAACAAAGGACAAACAAGCAACATCACAGCCATCATCCAGGAAAACAATCATTATACACATTCTACTGGCAACTTCTCCTGCATATCCTGATGACTCCTCTTCTTCATCATTCACAGATACCCAAGACCTAGAAAAGAAGGCTCTCATATCAATGTCCTTGGCGCTGTACAATGTTTCAATATTTTAAAAAATTGGATATGGCTCTGCCTGTAGAAATGATGTTAAAGATGCTATTGCTATCTGCTTTGCTTCCATACATAGTATGGACCATGGGACTTTTCCATTTGATTTTTAGCTAAAATCTCCTCTGTGTGTTACCTCCCCATTAGAATATGAGACTTTCTGGGGTGACTACATGGCGCAGTGAAAGGAGCACTAGCCCTGGAGTCAGGAGGACCTAGGTTCAGATCCAACTTCAGACACTTAACACTTAACTGGCCATGTGACCTTGGGCAAGTCACTTCACCCCAATTGCCCTCCAAAAAAAAAGGCAAAAAAAAAAAAAGAATTAAAAAACAGAATATGAGAGGGGCGGCTAGGTGGCGCAGTGAGTAAGAGCGCCGGCCTCGGAGTTGGGATGACCCGAGATCGAAACCGGCCTCAGAAAATGAGCACCCACACATAAATAATGACTAGCCGTGTAACCTTGAGCAAGTTACTTAACCCCAATTGCTTTAAAAAAAAAAAAAGAAAAAAAAAGAATATGAGACCTTTGAGAGCAAGGTCTGTCTCCAATTTTCTATTTGCATCCCAGAACTTAGAGCACAGTACTTTGCACATAGTAAGTGGTTAATATATACTTATTCATCCATTCATTCCTATTGTTCCCAGCATGGACAAATAGGCTGATAGTACAGGGTTAAGACCATTTGTGCAGCAGCTTGCTGTCTGGGTCATGGCTCCCTGCTAGAAGCCAGGATATGCATCAGGGAAAGGAGCCAAGTTGAGTCAGCAGAAAAGAGGGATGAGCTAGCAGCAGCCTTCATCCCAGGTTCATTTTGGCCATCTGTGGTGATGTCCTCATCGGTGTCCTGTGCTGGCAGATCCCAGTGCACTGGATTGGAGGTCACAGGGCACAGCAACACTTCCCAGAACACAGTCTCACTCAGCAGCTCCACATTGGAGGAAGGTTCCCCTGACCTGTGATCACTAGGATAACTGGAACATCCAAAGCCATGGCAGGAAAGGGTAGCTTTACCCATTTGAATAAAACATGCACTGAAACATTTTGAAAACTTATCCAGTGAAGAGCGTTTTTAGCCAAGCTCCAGGGGGTTGAAGAGCTGGATTGCATTAAGCCAGAGAGAGGTGCCTTCCATTGGTTCTCACAGTGGGGGAGAAGGTCAGACTATGGGGGGGAAAAGGCATGTGTTGTGAATTTTGAGGATGAAATGGATTTCAGTTTGAATTTTTCTGATGGATGGGAATTGGCATGAGATCTCTTCCTCCTCTCCCCTTGAACTGAGAAAGAGTTGGTTTGAACTGAGAATGCATGGGTTAAACACTGAAAACCTGCCAGCAACCATGAAGCTCCATGATTGGCTGAGAGTGAGACTGTCTTTACATAATGGGCAAATTAACATTCTTCCAAGTGCACAAATGAGCCAGTCCCAAATCAAGGGGAGGTGGTCTGATAAGATTATTCTCTTTATTGGATAGACTAAGGAAGAAGATGCTTTGAGGTCCCAGAGGGAAACTGCACAGACTCAGGATTCATCCCAGAACCTTAGATAGTTTAAGATAAAATTACTCAGTCTATAATGACTATTGTCTTTTCTGTGCCTTGCTATTGTATCTTACAAAGTTGAACACTGAAAATGGCACTATTGAACAAAAATGTAAAGGTTAAAAAGAAATCTTTGTTAGATAGTTTTAAAATTCTTTTATTTATATAACCATACAACACACTTTGGATTGTATTTAGCTACTTATAAAAAAAAAACACAAATGTGTTGATATTGCTGGCTCATATTGATGGTTGTGCATATTTGTGTATACACATGTATGTACATATACAAATACACATCTACATATACACACATGTATTATATGTGTGTGTGTTTGCAGAGAAGGTGCTGACCTGTGTTTGTAGAGAAAGACTTCTCATCTAGGAGTACTTAATACCAAATAATGAAATCACAGGTCTAGCCCCTAGGCACATAGCTATATGAATATGTATGTATACATATACAATACATATATCCATGTGTATGCTGTAGTCTACTTGCTTTGTCTTGAGTTCTGTCTTAAATCTTTAAAATATACATTTTTTACATTTTGATCTAATGGGTGAATGTTGAATTTGAGAGATTCCCATGTTCCAAGAAACCCCATATAACTCTTAATTTTAGGATGTTCTCACAAAGCTCTACCAGTCTTCTTAATCTATACTGTCACTAAAATACCTAGTCACTTGTTTAAGCTTTCTATTTTGAGCTTTATTTGTTGTTTTTTTTCTGATAAGTTTTGCTTGAACTTTATTCTAGATTGTTTATCTGATTTTACCTGTTTTTAAAAATTTCTCTAAGACTTTATGGGGTCCTTCTTTTAGTGCCATACCTTGAACTCAAATCACTCTGGCTGTCAATTGATTGGCCAACAATAAATCCCAGGCCAAGCCCCACCTGGTCATTGTTTGGACCCTGATTGGTTCAGAGTGAATATAAATAACACTTGTTTCCCCAGAGGGTCTTCTCCTCCCAAATTGATTTTATTTTTTGACTAGGTAAAAATGGCCATTCTCTGCCTCATTTCTTCCCTAGCCTTAATCACTGAATGGGCTTTGCCTTAGTCAAACTGAAACCTAGAAAAGACTTTAGCTTAAAAAGACCAAGGTCTCCTACTGTATCCAGAGGCAGCTCCAGTTGTCCTGATTTATGTCTTGCACTGAACCCAGACAGCTCTGGAAGAGAAAGTGAGGTTGGTGACTTTGCACAGCACTCCTTCCCTTAAATTCAATTCATCTGCCTGTGGTAGCATCACCCTCCTGATCCCAAGAATAAAGGACAAAAACAACAACAAAACACAGGAAGCTCTTAATCAATGCTTGTTGAATGATTGAAGTCAGGGAGGGCAGTGGCCAAGAAAAATGGAAGCAGGTAATAATTTTGGATCACTCCTAATGGATCTTTGAGGTCAAAGGCCAAACCTAGCTTGGAAACCATGAAGAGCAAGGGATATGGTGCCCCAGACCACAAATTAGAATAAAGTAAGAAAATATCTCTGAGAAGGAGATGATTTCCTGGGATAATGAAGTTTCCAATAGGGCTTAGACCTAAGGCAGTTCTAGATGTAGGAAAGTGAGAGCCCTAGTATGCCCCGCCCCCACCCCAATCTAGTTAGACTACATCTAGCAAGGAGCTCAGTTCTCGGAACCATAATTTAGTAAGGCCAATATAGCCTAGAGCAGGGGTTAGGGTTGGCTTTAACTAGAATAGCGGCGGGGGGGGCGTTTAAGATCATGCCATGCAAGGAATAATGCAGAAACTGGTAATGTGGACCAAAAACTCAGAAAGCTTTTGGAGCCTGACAATTAGTTATGTAGATGTGTGATATGCTGTTTTAGGAGGTAGCGAGGTCTCCCTCACTTGAAGTCTTCAAGGGTAGATCAGATGACCATGTGGGTATGTTGTAGAGGGGTTTCTCAATGAGGTGTGAGTTGGACTAGATAGCTCCCAAGGGGTTCAGTTTCTGTGAAGTCACTTAACGTATGAGAATTTCAGTTTCCTCATTTATAAAATGTAAAGAAAAATTATGGCACTACCTAACCTCACAGAGTTATATAAGATCAAATGAAGGAACCTATGTGAGTTTACTTTGGAATAGGAAAGTGCTGTAGTAATATTAGTTAATATTATTAAAGGCAATAAGTCCATGATGCTAGTTATTTTACAAGATTACTATCCAAGTTGTGCGCTATGCAGGGCATGGCAAAAGTCCTAGTGAAGTTAAACTTACCTGATCCCCGTTTTCTGGACTACTGTCTTTTCCTCACAGACATCTATGAAGCTTTATTGGAGGATCAAACTGCACCATGACTTTGAGATATACTATATATATGAAAATTCTTTAAGGTTATGGAAGAGAAGTTTTAATAATTTTAGTTTCCTAGAGTTTAACAATTACATTTTTGTGCATCAGAGTAGAGACATAAAGGTTGTGGTTATAAGGCATTGGAGTCTGTTTTCCCACAGAATTGTTTTTGGCATAAGGTAGTTGAGTTCATCATGGACACTGTTAAAGGAGGTTGTTTTGCTGAAATAACCAGAGGACCTCATTATAAAACTATTTCAGGGACAAAAGGGTACTACGTCATGGTTCTTGAAAATTTTTTTAAAATGGCCAAGAAAAAAGGAAGCAGGTAATTATGGGTCACTTCTAATGGATCTTTGAGGTCAGAGACTGAAATTAACTTGCAGACCTTGAAGATCAAGGGATATGGTACCTCAGAATTTAGGGTTACTAAACAGTACCATTTACCATTCAAATTCAGTTCAAGAACCATATTCTTCTCCTACTTATTTTCTTCCTCCTTTTCTTTTTTTCTTTTTGGAGGGCAATTGGGATTAAGTGGGATTATTGCCCAAGGTCACACAGCTAGTTTTTGTGTTAAGTGTCTGAGACCGGATTTGAACTCAGGTCCTTCTCAGGTCCTCCTGACTCTAGGATGAGTGCTCTATTCACTGCACCACCTAGCCACCCTCCTCCTTTTCCTTCTTTTCCTCCTCCTCCTCTACGTCATCGTCGTCATCGTCATCGTCATCATCATCATCATCATCATCATCACCACATTTATATAATCCTTTAAGGTTTGTAAAGTTATATATATATATATATATATATATATATATATATATATATATATATATTACTGCATTTGAGCTTCACAACAAGCCTATGAGGCATATGTTATTATTATCTGCATTTTACAAAGGAGGAAACTAAAACTGAGAGGGGTTGTGACTTGCCCAGGATCAAATAGTTATCAAATATCTGGGAAAGGAATTGAAAACTTAGGTCTTCCTGACTCAAAGTCTTTCATGAAACTCTCCTTGAAATGATCTTCAGACCTTAAAATGACTCTTTGTTTTTCTCTTATACTTTGTTCCTACTGGGGAGAGGGGGGTTGGGAAGGCTTGAATTATAGTTATTTGTGTATAAATCCTCTCTGTCTCTTACTAAATTGCATTTATTAAGCTCCTACTATATACCAGACCCTGTGCTAAGTTCTAAAGATACAAAGAAAAAAGTGAAACGATCTCTGCCCTAAGAGTTTTTGTTCTGATGAGACTCTCTCTCTCTCTCTCTCTCTCTCTCTCTCTCTCTCTCTCTCTCTCTCTCTCTCTCTCTTTCTCTGTATACACACACACACACACACACACATATGCACACAAATATACATACACACACGTATGCAACCATGTATATGTGAGCATACCCACAAAATGAATACAAAATAGATTGGATAGAGAGGGCTACTAGAAGCTTGGAGATCAGGAAATGTTACTTGTAGAAGGTGGCATTTTATCTCAGTTTTGATGGAAAGCAGGGATTCCAAGAGATGTAAGTGAGGAGGGAAAATGTTCCACCTATGGGGAACAGCCAGGATGAAGGCAAAGAGTCATGTAGGGACCATGTCTTATTTACTCTTTGCACTTACCCAAGTGTCTAGCATATGTAATAGGCACTTGATTCTTCATTGGACATTTACAAATAGTCATCGAATTGACTTTTCAAGGAAAATAATATTCAATCCATTAATAAAAACCATTTAGTAATACCCTTCTCCCCTGAAAAAGTGGACCACTGCTTTAAGGTGGGAACAGGTCCAAGAATTAAGAGCAAATAGAACTGACCTTGCCATTTACCAAATAATAAAGTTCATCCCTTCGCAGCAAAGCTGGAAAGCACAATGTTGCCAAATAAAGATTTAATCAATTCAGTTCTTGTTGGGTTTTTTGGAAACCCCCTCAAAGGCCTAATGTTCTGTTTTCATCCTACTACCTTCTTTCAACTGGTTCTGCCCTGTTGAGTATAGATTGGAATCATGAAGTTTCAAACTAATTGTGACTCATACAGAGAGGAAAACAGATTGTGTCCCTTTGCTTTCTTTTTATTTAATCTTTCTGCTTTTAAAAATTTATTTACCTTTAGTTTATAACATTCAGTTCTACAATCCCTTGAGTTTTAATTTTCTCCCCCTCCCTCTCTTCCCCCCCCCACCATGGTGGCATGTAATCAAATATAGGTTCTACAAATACCTTCACATTAAACATTAGTCAAATTGAAAGGAAAGATTATAACCAATGGAGTGAACAATAAGAAAGAAGGGACAGAACAAAACAAAGCACAAAAGAGAGCAAGAAGTTTGCTTCAATCTGCATTCAGGCTCCGTAGTTCTTTCTCTGGATATGGACCTTTGCTTTTCTTGGGGAAGCAGAAACTCAAATGAAGATACCAAATAAAGCAAGATAAAACCTAGAGCTCTCAGTTAAGAGTGTGCATAGAGATCAAGGAACCACATAAATGACAAAGTATCACAAAGGGACTTCTTAAAGATAGTGTACTCTTCATGGACAGATCTCTACATTAAGACAATCATTTGTTTAATAATAAACCTCATATTTAGAGTAAGCTTTCGCCTTTGCAAAGCACTATCACATATTTCCTTTTTTATCATAATAATCTTTTGAAATAGAGTAAATCTTTCTTTTTCTATTTATCTCTCTGTCTTATTTTTAGGTGGAGAAAACAAAACTGAAAGAGGCTTAGATACTCTTCTGAGGTCACAATTGTTAGTTTGGGGCACCAGGTTTCTTGACTTATTCTTTTAGCTAACCTGCACTCACTTCACTGGAGCTGTCTCGTTTCAGAGTCAAGTAGGCTGACCAATATCAGGGACAATGTAGGGCCCTGATGATTCCACAGTGCAGGTGTAGAGAAGTTCAAAGGAAAAAATTGAAGGACAACTATGAAAACAGAAGTTTATGGGCTTTATTAGAATACTCCAACCTACCACTGCATGTGAGAGCTAGTGCTACAAACACAGAAAGTCAAACTTTTTAGTCACAAGTTTCATTTAATTATGTGAGACACCTATTCTCCACCCCACCTCCAACTTTGTTAGATAAGAAAATAAAAGGGTAGAAATAGTTGCCACTATGCAAATCTATCTCATCCTATTTCCTTCCTTCCTCCTTCCTTCCTTCCTCTTTCTTTCTTTCTTTCTTTCTTTCTTTCTTTCTTTCTTTCTTTCTTCCTTCCTTCCTTCCTTCCTTCCTTCCTTCCTTCCTTCCTTCCTTCCTTTTTCTTCCTTCCTCTCTTTTTTTCTCTCTTTTTCTTCCTTTCTTTTTTGGCATGTTCAGTAATATGAAGAAAAATATATAAATTTGCCTACAGTCTAATTCTGATCTGTAAAATGGTAATACCTCTCAGGATTTGGGGAGGAAATTTCTAATACAATTATTATGAAATGCTTTATGCATCTGAAGTGCTAATTCCTGGCAATTGTAATAAGTAATAATTGAGGCTGATATAAATAAATATATATTCCCAGAGGATAGTTCAAAATGGTTATTACATATTACCTATCTTACTTATGGATAGAACAATTTATGAAAAAACAAGAGACAGCAGTGTGAGGTGTAAAGTGAATTTCAATTAAATTAAAATGTTTCATACAAATAAAGTCAATGTACCAAGTTAGAAGGAAAGCAGAAAATTGAAAAAAATACCAATATGGAACATAGTGGCAAAGATTGAATTTTAATTAATTAATTAAAGTTAAAGAAGAAGGAGACATACTATATGTATAAGTGTCCAAAGAAGATAGGAAATTCAGACAAATGTCCCAGACCCCATGTTTTGAGATCTTCTATCAAGGAAGATTGATGGAGAAGAAAAGAGGTAGATCTGCAAGCGGGCACACAAACACATACATACATAGTATATATATACATATATATTCATTATATATTCATTAACAAGGGGTATATATCATATGTATATGTGCCTATTATATATCTCCCATGCCTCAGCCTTGCTGAAGCCATCATTCTATCTACAAAAATCCAAACCTTTTCCCAAATCTCTACTTGTGCCAGGATTAATCACAAAATAAGGTCTAGAAGCTACCAATTTTTCTTTTATGTAATGAGGGTGGGGTGGGATAAAATGATAACACAGAAAGGACATTGAGCAATGGGGGAAAGTTTGGACAGGAAGAAAGTAGACCTCATAATAATGGAGGCAGAATCATCTCCTCTCTTAAATACTTCCCCTCACAGGAAAGTAGGAGAGAGAAAAGCTTAAAGGAATTGGATACTCAGTGGGAGCTGCTCCTCCCCCCTCCATGTGAAGGTGATGAGGTAAGGGAAAGGTCTAGGTTTGCACTGTCTCATTAACTGCCATTCTAAGCTTTCAGAAGTCTTTGCCATCTCACCAACCTTATCACTTTGCCCTAAAGGAGCAAACCAGCAAAGTCTTAGGAGAGAACAAAGGACCAGACATCAAAGGGTCAGACATCCCAACTCTTCAATATGGCCCCAACATGGAAAACCAATTGTCTTTTTCTAACTTCTCTCTGGGAATTCGGCAAAATACAATCCCAGAAATCTAAGTCCAAACTCATTATCAACTGCTGAACTCAAATGATCTTAGCACCATCTATTTATCTACAATTATCATACTAATTAAAATGAGACTTCCCTGTTCAATAAAGAAGGGAAATAGGATCATAGGATCACAAATGTCTAGCTAGTGGAGGTCTTAGTTGTTAGTAGTTAAACTAGAATTCTTCTACCTCCATGAAGTGAAGATGAACTTGTGCATACCTCTGAAATTACTCATCCTGCTTTTTTTTCTCATTAGTGATCAACCTATTATTATCAATTCTCATGGAAAGCATTCAAATGCAGTTGGGTTTTCTTATGGGACCAGAATTACAGAACAAAGAAAGATGATAAAATTCTTGTTTGATGACATAATTGAATTTTGGAAGCAAATCTTACTCAGATGGACCTCTTGAGAATCAGACATCAAAAATGAATAATAACCGAAAGTATGACTTTT
This sequence comes from Gymnobelideus leadbeateri, assembly GCA_011680675.1. Lineage (NCBI taxonomy): Eukaryota > Metazoa > Chordata > Mammalia > Diprotodontia > Petauridae > Gymnobelideus > Gymnobelideus leadbeateri. Next base: position 209,368 of record WOXC01003375.1, read on the forward strand.
TACTCTGTAAAAAATCTTCATTTTTCCACTTTTCTGATTCTCAGGTAAAATAATATCTGGAAAGTCAAAGCTAAGCCATTCTTTTTGGTCATTTTTTCTTGTTTTTTTTAATCATTATGGCTGTAAAGGATATGTGTCCTTTTATGCACTTTCTGGTATACTATTTAAGAGAGAGAGAGACAGAGACAGAGACAGAGACAGAGAGAGACAGACTAGATCAGTGGTGAAGGGGATGGGAAAGCAACTAACTATAACTAAATGTGATGGGACAACTATGGGAATAGAATGCTAAGGAATCAGAGTCCTCCATGCTTGAGTCCTGATGAGGGCAGTCTGCTCTGCGAGATGGTTAGACCCCAGGTCACAGAGAGAGATGGACACCGAGAGTTCTGTGGGTAAACCATTTTGCAGATTCCAACATTATTCCACCAGAGAATGGGCACTAAGTTCTGTTTAATTCAATAAATGTCATGTTTACTACAAGCAAGGCACTGTTCTAACTACAAAAAAACAGTCCCTGCCCTCAAGAAATTATGTTGTAAACAGAGGATATAACATGAGTACAAATAATATAAAGAAAATTGAGAAGGAAAATAACATTAACAACTGGAGAGATCAGAAAAAAAGTGTCATAGAGAAGGTATGACCTAAGTTGTGAAATTAAAGACAAGTTGTACATAATGAATTTGCAATTTCATGGGTTATCATCTTTGTTTTTATTATACTATGTTATGGAAATACTTGTTTTATTGCATAGATTAAAAATAAAATTAATTAATTAAAGTCCAAATTATAAAGATGAGAAGAATGCATTCTGGGAAAGGTGTAGTGGAGGACAGAGGGATATTTGTGCAAACCTATTAAGTCAGAAGATGAGATACTGGGTTTAGAAAACAAGTAGTAACCCGACTTTCTACTTTTTTTTTTTTGGAGAGGGCAAGGCAGAGCAATTGGGGTTAAGTGATTTGCCCAAGGTCACATGGCTAGTTTTTGTGTTCAGTGTGTGAGGTCAGATTTGAACTCGGGTCCTCCTGACTCCAGGGCTGGTGCTCTATTCACTGCACCACCTAGCTACCCTAGTAGCTCAACTTTCTAACTGTTGTAAAGACATACAAGGAATATGCCCCTCCTATGGGTTTGTTTGGAAACTTCTCCCTGTCTCACCTAGGCTGGAAATGCAGAGGATACTCATGGGATTGATTCCACCTCTGATTGGCATAGGAGCTTTGACTTTTTTTCATTTTGACCTGAACCATTTCTCCCCTTCTTAGCCAACCTGGCAATCCCATGCCCACCCAAATTTAAAGCAATCAATTGATTTATCCCACTGCAGCTCAGCACTCCTGAACTCAAAAGGTCCAAAAGCCTCAGCCTCCCTGGTAGCTGGGATCATAGATGTGCATCGCCATGCCTAGAAACCTGTTCTGTTTTAGGATGAATAATTAGTGAACAAGAATGAGTATTGTATAATGGCTAGACAGTAGGCTTGGCAGTCAGTAAAGTCTGGTTTCAAGGCCCACCTCTGACATAGGCTGCCTTTGTGATTCTTTGCACATCACTTGATGGCCTGGACAACTCTCTAAGATCATAAATTGTATTGGTAAAGAGAAATGGGAAATTCCTCTGTGTACAAAGTCAAAAGTTGGGATCAAACCAACCTAATTCTAGGAAGCTGCCATTCAAGTTCCTGTCCTTGGGAAGTCCCAAGCTTAAGAAACTACCTCATGGCCTGTGTTGGCAGCTCATATGAAACGATGTCCATCTTCTGCTATTTAAAGTGTCCATTGTTTTATCATCACCATCATGAGATGAGAAATCCCTAAACTGGAAGGCAACTGTGCCTTCAGTCGTGTATTCTCCCTGAAGGCTAGATCAAACTGCTAACTAAGAGCAGAGCAAGGAGACTATTAAGGTATTAAATATGTGTGGATCTTCTGTGCAGGGGCAGGGGGACTATGGGAATGGCACAGTGTATCTGATGTCCAATTTGCTCGACCTGTTATTTAGTTTCACTGAAATGTTTTCTTTTCTCTCTTTTAAAAGGATGGTTATGGAGAAGGGATAGGTATTTTTTTTAGAAACTCAAGTGAGAAAGGGGGAAGGGAAAAAGCATTTTTAGGCACCTACTGTGTGCAAGGTGCTGTACTGAGCACTGTAAAATATTATTTGATCCTTACAACAAGGTTGGGGTTGTTATTTTCCCCATGTTGCTGGTGAGAAAACTGAAGTCAACAGAGGTTGTGTCACAAAAATCACAGGTATCCAAGACTGCATTGGAACTCAAGTCTTCCTGATTCCAGGACCAGTGTTTCACCCACTATGCCACCTAGGTGCAAAATATGCACTCTCTCACTCTCTCTCTTTCTCTCATCTCTCATCATTATCTATCTATCATCATCATCTATTTATCTATATATCATCTGTCACCATCATCATCATCATGATGACTTATCTATGTATCTGTCTATCTAGGTATCTATCTATCTATCTATCTATCTATCTATCTATCTATCTATCTTTCTATCAATCTCTGGTACTGAAGAGTGGAAAACAATATGACCTGATTTTTCAAGTAATTTCCTACAAAAGGCTTTCCTTTCCAGGGAAGCCATTGCTCTATGTATATTTCTTCTATCCACCATTGTCAGTCAGCCCATCAATAAGCATTTATTAGGCACTTACTGTGTTCTAGGCACAGTACAAAGTCTTGGGTATACAAAGAAAAATAAACACAATCACTGCTCACAAAAAGCTTACATTCTAATGAGCACAGTATGGATACAATATTTGACAGAGGCACTGACTGAGGAAAAGGCTTTCTTCCTACAGTCAGAGCATTGTTCTTAGACAGCTTGATGAGTATGCCAGCAAGGGGGCTGCAGGGCAGTACAGGCTGATGGTTTGATTCAATCCTGCCTGACCCTGTGATGAGAGAAAGGAACCTCAGGAGACCAGAATCCCTGAGAACTCAGTTTTTGTTTTTTTGGGTTTTTTGTCTGCTTTGGAGGGAGTATAACCTACTAGACACCATTCATCCCATGTTGAGCATGCTGGCTCAGGCAGTGTGGTTCTGTTTTCTGAAAGCTGGTATAATAATGGCTGAACTGTTGATGAATACTAATGGCAGGCGCTGTATGTTTACACAGTTGGCGGAGTTGTGCCTGCTGAATGGCAAGATCTACCTCAATGGAAATTACCTGCCTTCTGTAGTCAAAGCACCAGGGACTGTGTGAGGCTGCAGAGTTGGCTCCAGGTCCCATTTCAGCAATACAAAAGATGACTCATGGCCCCAGTTATGTGCACGGGTGTAGGATCCTCCAGGTGCTTCAAGCATCCATTCTGAGAACCCAAGGACAACGCTTTCAGATCCCTGTAGGAGTGAAAGAGGAAAGAAAGAGAAAATTGGAGGAAGGAAGGAAGGAAGGAAGGAAGGAAGGGAGGGATGGAGGGAGGGAGGGAAGAAGGAAGGAAGGCTCGGGATCAGAGGACCTGTGAATCCAATCTCTCTGTGAATTTGGCTAAGTCACTCGACCTCTGAGTTAAATAGAAAATTGGGTTCCAGTTTCCTGTTCTGTAAAATGAAGGGCACAGATTGGATGACCTACAAAATCCTTTCTAGATCCAAATCTATAATCCTAAAAAAGGGGAAAACAAGGCCAACTATTTGCATGCAAATTTGAAAACCAGAGCTTCTGCTTCTGGGCTTGATTTTAAAAGCACGAGGTCTGAACTTGGGCACGTATCTCTACTTAGATCGTCCGTAAAATAGGCTCATTTCTGAAAAGGAAGGGAGAGCCCCCTCTATCTTGATTTTCACCTCCTCAAAGTTGCTTCAGGTCACCAGAGAAGCTAGCTTCTCTCATCCTGGAGCAAATGTATTCACTTTTTCGCTTTCATATCTGAATTAGGTCAAACTTCACTGAGAGATCAGGAAAGAACCTGGTTTCCAGGGCATCTTTTGTATAGTGACAGTCACTACCAAAGTATTTCTGACTGTGTAAAAGCCCTTCCCAATCAAAACAAGCGCTCGTGCCCAGGACTGTTCCCAAGTCTCCCCTCCCTTGCTTCTTCCTGCACCTCAGGCTCCTTGGAGGGCCTGGCAGCTTAGTCATCCCTGTGAGGTTGAACTCTATAAAGATAGACACATAGACCCAAACACCTGGTCCCTTCAACTTGCCTGTTCAAGTGAATGTGTGACTGGGTGACTGTGTACGTGCAGTTATGACTGTAGAGAAGAGGGTGGGAGACACCATGGTGATTGAGCCTGGAATAATCCTAGTTGGTGCCCAACTTTTAAACTTTCTAAATGTGTACTTATACATGAGCGGGAGTGCAGAACCTTTGGCCTCAAGGCCACAAATGGCCCTCTAGGTCCTTAAGTGCAACCCTTTGACTGAATCCTGTAGTAAAGTTTGGATTCAGTGAGAGGGCTACACTTAAGGACCTAGAGGGCCACACTGTACTGTGAAGTTTGGATTCAGTCAAAGGGCCACACTTGAGGACCTAGAGGGTCAGTCACATGGGGGTTAAAGGCCACAGGTTCCCCACCCCTGTGCATGAGAATAGATATATTCAATATAATACATAACATATAATCTGTACATAGGAATATAATTTAAATAATAATATTATACTGCCTTACATGTATGTGGTAGTTTATACTTTTAATAATATTTTGGGGGTAAGGGAAGAAAAGGAAGGAAAAAATTTACATAACATATATTTATAAAGAATAGCAAGGTGTATGTGATAGATTTGCAGTTTTGTGTGTAATCATCTTTTTTTATTATGCTGTGCCATGGAAGTGCTTGTTTTATTTCATAAATTAGAAACAAAATAAAGAAAAAAATTTTAAATGTGCATACATTATCTCATATATGTATTAGTTGATCCTTCATACACAAAGTCAACCCTGTTGACTTGCTGCCAGTAAGACCCCTATAGGATGACAGATATAGAAGAGACCTTAGAAATGAGTCTAACCCCTTCATTTATGGATGAATCAGCAAGTATTTGTCATATTTCTCCTAAGCACCAGGCTCTGATGCTGGAAAAAAAAACAGCTCTTCACTCAAGGACTTTATTATTCCAATAGTAGAAAACAAGTACATATATAAATACACGCAGCATTTAAAAATAAGTAAAAGGTAATGGGGTGAAGGGAGGCAGAGGCACTAACAGCGGGAAGACATGAGGAAAAGCTTCATTGAAGAAGAAACTGATAGCAAGAGAGGTGAAGATTTACCAAGAGCTTACATAAGTGCATCAGACCTAGGAGTGCATATGATAACTATAATAATAATAATAGTTAGCATTTATATAGCATATATACTAAATGTATACATATAGTGTATATAAATGCACATGCTAAATACATACATACAGTATATTGCTGCTCTTTGTCATAGACCTCATGCTTTTTCAAAATCAATGCTATCCAATGGCAAGACAAAACTCAGGACAGCTGGCAATGGCTTGGGATGTGGTGGATGACCTTGGCAGGCATCTTTAATGCCTGACCAAGCTCTAAGTGCTCCACAGTGCCTGCTTGAGCTGCCTTCATGGCTGTTGGAACAAACTGTTCTCATGTACCCCTTCTACTAGAGAAGACTTTAGAATATTCTTGGGGTAGACATTCCACTGACTTTATTGACAGGTTTGAGGCTCGTTGATTACGCTCAACCTGGCTTAGCCCCTCTGCAGAGATGGCTTGCTGGGGTGTGCCCACTGTGCATGCTACAGCTTCTTGGAGTCACAGGTGAGAATAGAATGCCAGGTGGCCACCAAAAGGTAGATAAGCAGCCTTGAAAAAGGCTTGGCCAGCCCCCACCTAAGGCACAGTCCTCCCTCAACAGTCATACACCCCCATACAGTATATATATATAGCACATCTACATAGAACATATAAATACATATATACTTTGCATATATGGTATCAATACTACGTGCCAATACTAATCACTTTACAAAATTTTTCTCAGTTGAGCCTCACAAAAACCCTGTGAGGTGAGTGCTATTAACATTATGCTCATTTTACAGTTGAGGAAACCAAAGCAAACTCAGGTCCAAAGCCAGACCTAGTGTTCTATCCACTGCACTGCCTAGCTGCCTCTCCGACTGGAAACAGTGGCACATGCCTGCAGTCCTTGCTGACAGAGAAGCTGAGACTGGCAGATCTCTTGAGCTCAGAAGTTCTTAGCTGCAGTGGGGGAAACCCATTTAGGCAGCTGTAATAAGTTTGGCACTAATATAGATCTCTCCCCTGGAAGATGGGCCTACCAGGATGCTAAAGGGAGGACAGACTGACCCTGGCTAGAAACAGAGCGAGGCAAAGTTCCTATACTAATTGGAGGTGGTACTGAAACCATCAGTGGTCACTGAACTTCTAGCCTGGGTGAGACAGGGAGACCCAGTCTTAAAACAAGCAAGCAAATAAACCAGGTCTTCTGATTCCCAACCAATGCCTTTTCTACTACCCTAGGAGTTCCTAACCTTCCCAAGTATGAGGACCCCATTTTAGCATCTCAAAACTTCATAGATATCTCCAGCCTGGCATGATAGTGCTTATATGCTATAATATCCATTCCTGAGAAAAATATATGAATCAGTTTGATTTAGTAAATACTAACAACCCAGCACTCTATCCATGAGCCATCTAGTTACCTATATAAATTTCATTATTATTCATTATTTTTATTTCATATATTTTATGATGATGATATATATGATATATGATATTGGATCTGATTACATATTTTTATTAAAGTTAAATAAAGATCCAAATCACAATGCTTGGTATAGGTATATATTTATGTATCCCTTGCAATACATCTGCCAAAAGACTGGGGACCATTGTAATGTATATGCTTTGATAACCTCTAACTGGAATTGGTGTGTGTGTGTGTGTGTGTGTGTGTGTGTGTGTGTGTGTGTGTGTGTGTTCTGGCAGTGTTATTGACTCACCGATTACTCCTATACTCTCATTTTGTAGATCAGGAGACAAAGGCTTTTAAAAAACAAAGTTAAGTCACTTTAGTGCAGGATCTGGTTTCTGAACCCAGATTCTTTAGGTTCTGTTCCAAATCTTTCAAATACTGTACTCTTCCCATTCTGCCACAGAGCCTCTAAAAGAAATAAGGAAAGCAGGCAGATTCACTGCAATGCCTCTAAATGAATCCCTGGCACCTAACCAGAAGGAACCAGGTGCCCAGACCAAGAGATACTCACTCAGGATCTAGACTTAACTCTCTGCCCATCCTTATCATTGAGCAATTTTAGTTGCGGTGAAGATGCCTGGATGAATAGTGTCTTCTCAAAGCTCACCAGCCCACAGCTGTCAGGAAAGCATAAAGATGTAAACTTAACAGGGCTAAGATAATGAGGCTGGGTCATCAGTACTTGGCACCTATGCATGTGTAGACTCTGACCCTTTCATCTGATCAGCTGAAGGCCCACTACAGTGCCTAGCTCCATTGTGTACGTTTTCACAAGACAGCATCTCTCCATTAGTTTTGAGTCATGGCCTTGGCTCTGCGGAGCCTTTCCAAACAAAGTAAACAGCTGAGAATTCAACAAGAGAGCCCGTTTCTTGGCATCCGCCTTTTTTTGCTTTTGTCCACTTTAGGATGTGTGCCAAGAAAAGGGGGATGGAGGTAATTCCCACCTCCCATTTATAAACATTTCGAAGATGGGGTCCGGGCTTTTCTCAATTTGTAAAACCTACTTTCGTTCCTCAGGATTTTTATTGAAACTAGAAATTAAGACATATATTCAAATTAACTGTCACTGAATCAACAAGGAAACTCAAAGGTAAATAAAATCAAGACGTAAAAATACCCCAAAAAACTTTGTTGAAATGAAAAAGTGTGCTTGGAGACCTAGAAGCCTAGGAAGCCCCCCAAATAAACTCACAAAAGTTTATGACTAGAAAAGTCACAGAGAACCTCTTCTACAACCCTCTAGTTTTGCAGGTAAGGAAATTGAGATTAAGAGGAGTTTAGCCCAATATCAAAAACCAAGTTTGTATCAGAACTGAGACTCTAACCCAGGCATCTTAATTCCTAGTTGTCGTTCTGATACACTACACTATCACCAGTCTTTTCTCTCATCATAATATGGTGGCAAAACCTGAAGTCAAATAAGGCCAAGAGGTTCTGAGAACCAGGCATACCTTCTTTGTTCTGAATTTCTACAAGTGAGGACAAAAAAAATACCCTTTCATAGATGAAGAGATTTCTGGTAGACAAGATCTTCCTGCCAATTTCCCTATTTCTCTTGATCATCATTTGCATCATCTTCCTGGTCACCTAAGCTTTCCATCTTTAATTCTTCATTTGATCACATCTCCTACATCCAATCAATGGCCATGCCCTGCCAATTCCATTGCTGATATCTCTCATCTATGTCTTTTTCTCTCCGCTCACGTACCCACTACACTATTTTAGATGCTCATCATCCTTTACCCTGCTTACTGAAATCATTTCCTAACTGGCCTCCAATCCATCCCTCACATAACTGCCCAAATAATCTTCCTAATGTAGATACTTAACCATGTCACTTTCTGGCTCAAAAGCCTCCAGTGTATTTTATTACATGCAAGATAAGTAGCAACTTTTTTTTAAAGTTAGGACTTAAACACATGACTTCAAAACTACATTTCCCAACTTATTTCATTCTGTGTTTCAAACTGAATTATTAGTGAGTCCCTGATCTTGTTTTGCCTTCTTCTGTCAGTGTGCATTTGAGCAGGTTATCCCCTATATCTAGATTACACTCCTTCCACATAACTGCCTGTTGAAATCTGTTGTTTCCCCTTCCTATAAGAAATGATGAGCAGGTGGATTTCAGAAAAATCTGGAAAGACTTACATGAACTGATGCTAAGTGAGGTGAGAAGAACCAGAAGAACATTGCATGATGATTAACTATGATAGACTTCGCTCTTCTCAGCAATAAAATAACCAAGCCAGTTCCAAAAGATTCATGATGGAAAATGCTAACCACATTCACAGAAAGAACTATGAAGTCTGAATATGGATAAAAACATACAATTTTCACTTTTTTGTTTTTTCTTTTTCATGGTTTTCCCTTTTGTTTTGATTCTTCTTTCCATTTCTAATATTTAAATAGGTTTAATATGATTGTACATGTATAATCTATATCAGATTGCTTGCTGTCTGGGGAGGAGGAGGGAAGGGATGGAGGGATAAGATTTTGGAATTCCAAGTCTTATAAAAGTGAATGTTGAAAACTATCTTTACATGTAATTGGAAAAAATAAAATACTATTAAATGGGGAAAAACAATCAAGATATCAATCAAAAATATTTGTTGAATTGAATTGAGTATTGAGTTCAGTTAAAGGAATCCCTTGTATGAATAGTAATGTTGCCAAAATCTTACTGTTCGAAAAATAACTTTTCACTAATCCGATGCTGACAGGATCATGCATCAGGAGTTGAAAGTGACCTCAGAGGCCATTTAATCCAATCCAATCATTTCACAAAAAGGAAAGTGATGCCCAGAAAGTTAAAGGACTCACTCAAAGTCACATGGGCAATGCTGATCATAATAATCAACAAGCAGTTATTGATTGTTTACTATGTGTTGAGATGCAAAGGATCCTGGGCAAGTTCATTTAACCTCTTAGTGCTCAGCCACCTGTTTAGAACAGACTTTGCAGAAATGATGACCCACACTAGGAGAGGCATTTTCCTTACCTGGGAATCAGAACCACAGGTCAAGTACCTGACTCTATTTGCATTGCTTATGTTTTTTTTTTTTAATTAACTAGTTAATTAATTCATTAATTTTTGTTTATTTATTTGATCATTCATTCACTTTAAGCATTCATTTTCTAAAATTTTGAATTCCAAATTCTCTCCCTCACTCAAGCCCCTTACCCCACTGAAAAGTCAAGCATGCAAAACGTATTTCCATATTAGCCATGTTGCCACACACACACACACACACACACACACACACACACACACACACACACACACACAAAGTAATAAAAGTATCTTCAATCTGAACTCAAAGTTCATCAGTTCTCCTCTGTGGGAAGATAGCATTTTCCATCGAGTCCTTGGGAATGGTCTCAGTTCATTATATTGATCAAAGTAACTAAGTCTTTCAGAGTTGATCCTTGCTACAATATTGCTTATCTTTTATTAATGTGTTAGGCACTATGATAAACCCGGACTACAAAGACAAAAGAGAAAACATCACTTCCTTCAAGGCAACTATGATGAAGGAAGGGGCAAAGTACTCTTAACTCTCAGGTTAATGGACAATTTGAATATCCCAGCCAGGGGACCAAAACACTACCCAGAAAGGCAGGCAGCTTTTTTCTATCCTGTACCTTACTAGCAATGATACTGAAGGCATGGTCTATGTCCTATAAGTAGCCAGTCCTATTGAAAAACCTATTTCCCGGAGTGGCTAGGTGGCACAGTGAATAGAGCTCTGGCCCTGGAGTAAGAAGGACCTGAGTTCGGATCTGACCTCAGACACTTAAGGCACACACAAAACAAAAACTTAGCCGTGTGACCTTGGGCAAGTTACTTAACCCCAATTGCCCTCCAAAAGGCAAAAAAAAGAAAAAGAAAAACCTATTTCCCAAGACTCAATCATGGGAGCATATATTTATGACTGGAAGGGCTCTCTTACTGGGTCATCTAGTCCAAGTTCCCCCTTGTTTCATAGATGAGGAAGCTGGGGCCCAAAAGGGTCAGATGACTTTCTCCAGGCCACATAGGTAGCTAGTGTCAGAACAGAGACTGAATCCAGGTTCCCTAGAGACTGAATCAAGATCCCTGACCACAAATTCAGCACTATGTCCTCTGTACCAAAGTGTATTCTTTCCTGGCCAGGGAGCAATCACTCTGGGATGAGGAAGGCTCTGTCCAAACTTGACTGAGCTCTTGGCATCCCCATGGCTTCCTTCCTTCTCTTTGCAGTGATGAAGAAAAGACAATGAGGAACTGCATTCTCTATCCCACACCATAGCTCTGCTATGGAACTCCCTTTGGATGCTAAATTTTCGGGAACTTGCCAGCTCATTTTCTAACTTGTTTTGTGATGTGGCAACAGCCTCAAATTACAGCCGCCTGAACAGCCCAGTAAATATTTACACAAACCTGCTGCTGATGGTAGGAGCTGACATGCATCCCCTTTTGTGCCCATGGTGGTAGTGGAGGGGAGGGAAAGAGGAGGGGGAGACACTGTATTAAGAGCCAACCAGCTAATGAACCTGATCCCGGCCACAGCTCAATACAGATGGCTCTTTCAATATTGGTGGCTTTCAAGCTACAGAGAGCATAAACTCAATAGCGGTCTTTAGACGCCTCGGTTTAAAGCCCCTGAATTTTGTTTGCTAGAGGCTAGGGCTGCCCTATCTTTGTGCGGCCAGCAGCTGGCTCTGGCTTAGTGGTTTTGCATTTAGAAATAGTTCCCTCTTGCTATCCCTGATCTCTCCCCTCTTTATAAAGGCAGCAAAAGTAACAAATAAACTCCTTTATTTGTAGATCATAGTAAATGGGCATATGGTTCTTTAAAATGACCAAAACATGAACTTTATGAGGTCAAAAAACACAGGCTCAGTCATTCTGCAATAAGAAACAGGTCTCTGGTACCCTCCCTCTTGGGTTCCACCACTAAATATTTTTGGCTCTATTGGCATTATCAGTAATGTTTTTGATAATGGTCATAAATAATTATTAAAGATACTTATAATAATAAAAGAGATTTATAATCATTATTTAATGAATTTAACATAATTGTTAAATACATTTATGTTTGATATTATCACGATACATATTTATATTTAATATAATTAAGTATATGATATAATCATTAAATATATTTATATTTAATATAATCATTAAGTGTATTTAATATGATTATATTTATAATTATAAAACATATTCCTATTCTTATACTAAATATATTCATGTGTAAATATGTTTATATATACCTATAATTATAAATAATAGTTAATGTTTAATTATTATTGATAATGAGAGTGAAAAGATTTTCCAGTACACATGTCAGCAAAGCTCTGGAATATAGGGAGAAGAGGGCTGGAGAAGTATTATTATCTCGCACCATATGAGTGTTATGCCTAAGGGTCAGAAGGAACAGAATCAGAGGGAACAAAGGATTTAGCCTCAAAAGTCTAGAATCCTCAGTCTTCAGGCTTTGCTTGAGTGAGTTTGGAGCAGATGCCCTCTCACCTTGACAGCTGTCAACCCTCTGTAAAACTAATTCATTTAATAAGCATGTATCGATGTGTTCTCAGCATGGTACTTTGTGTTATGTTCAACGCAGAAATAGTAGAAAACCTAGTTCCTGTCCTCAAAGGGGTTACTGTCCAAGAAGAATTAGGAAGGAGACTTCAATAATCAATGAACAGATGAGGAAGTTCAGTGCATAGCTGGAAATGGGAACCCAGGTCTTCTATTGCCAGCCAGTGCTGCCTCCCATGAATTGACCAGAGCTGCATAATCAAATCATTGGCATGGAAAAGTGGAGCTACCTTTAGAGCCCTCTTTGCTTTCTCTAACACTATGTGACACAAAGCTTAAATGATAATGGACTTTTAGAATTCTCCTTTTCAGAGGGGATTTATCCTTGGCAATCTCCACAGGATGTGTCAAGGGGGGAAATGGGATGGTAATGAGCCATTGGGAGGAAGTACACCACCCCTGAATAGTGGCACAGTCCCTAGACCACACACCTGTACAATGATGGCTATTGATAAGGAAATATGGTTGGGTGATCTGCATTTGCCAAGAAGACCTGGAAACTGTGAATCGTGACTTTATTGGCAAGAGCATATAGTTATCCAGTGTTTGGGGATAGGGCAATGGGGATGATTAAAGATCAATCCCACATATTGTGGAGGAAGCAGGTGGGAGAATAGATGCACTATGCCAAGCACTGTTCTAAGTGCTAGGAATACAGATTTAAAGCCATATAGTCTTTGATCTCAACCAACTCACATTCTAATTGGGGTTGATAACATTTAAGGAGAGTTCAGCTGCTAGGAAGATGACACAACCCAGGTACCCTTAGGGTGCCCTATTGGCAAAGGGACATGATGGTGGGATCTGAGCTGACAGGGCTCAGGAGGGACAGTTGGGGAATATGGCAGTTCTATAGCAGTCTGGTGGGCTCTACCACATTGGGCTGAAGAGTAAATGAGATGCCATGTAAAATGCTTTATAAGCTTTAAAGCTCTACATAACTGCTGGATATTTTTTATTATTGTTTTAATTCCATGCTTCTTTTTTGTAATGTGAGAACTACAGAGGGCGAGGGTTTAAGCTAGAATGAAGGTGCAAGCACAAGGAGATAAAGGCCACTGTTAAGAAGACTGGAATGCCATTATAATAAGCCAGGATGAGCATCACATCCATATGACGAAGGCTGGCCCTTTAACTGTGTGAGAGATAGAGTGTGTAATATAGCCAGGTTCCAATTAGCACAAATAACAAATCTCCTGAAGTGGTGGCATGCATTTGACTTTGAACTATTTGAAGTTATAATTATGTAAAATATAGTAATTGGTTCCAGCCTAATGGAAATATGTAGTGTGAATATGAACAACGCCACCACTTCAGAGGAATTCATTGTTCACACTACTAAGGACTTGGTTGTAGTACATCACCATGAGATCCAAGGAACAGAGAATATTAGAACTTGAAGGGACCTTAAATTAGAGATGCCTGTGTCTAACTATTATAACAGATGAAGAACCAGGGATGATCAATCAGGTGGAGTCAGAAATCAATCAATAAGCATTTCAATTACAATTAAGTGTTGGGCATGATTGTATCAGAGGAAATAACATTCATATAATTATATATACATAAATATAAGAGAGAGAGAGAAAGAGAGAGGTGGGGGAAGAAGGGAGAGAGGGAGGCAGAGAAAGAAAGAGGGAGAGACAGAAAGATGGAGAGAGACAGGTGGGGTGAGGGAGAGAGAGGGAGAAAGAGAGAGAAAGGGGGAGAGGAAGGAATAGAGAGGGTGGGGAGGGGAAAGGAGAGGGGAAGAGAGAGAATAGATTGTAAGCTCCTTGAGGACAGGAACTGCCTTTGTTTTTATTTGTAGTTATGTTGTTGGTATTTTTATCACAGTGCCTGGCACATAGTAGGTGCTTGATAAATACTTGTCACTATTAATGACTAGATACTAGGTAATTTTAGCCAGGAGGCACCGACAACAAAGGGATCAGGAAAACCTCATGCCATGCTTCAGTTGAGCTTTGAAAGAAGCTAAAGATTCAAAGAGACAGAGATAAAGAGAGGGCCTTCCAGGCAGGGAGAACAGCCTGGGCAAAAGCACAGAGATGGGAGATGGATGTATAAAAAAACAGAAGGGGGGCTTGACTGAACAGTAGAATGTGTGGAGGGGAATCATGAGTACCAATAAACTTGGATAGGAAGATGGGAGCCAGATTGTGAAAGGCTTAAAAATGGGGGAGTAATTTATCCATGGTCATGCAGTTAATTATTAGGATGTCTAGAATTAAAACCCAGTTCTCTTAATTCCCAATCTGGGGTGCTTTCTACTACATTCCTCTGCCTCTGCAATTACACCCAGAGAATAACTGGAGCTATGGGTGGGGAAGTATTTTTGTAATAAAGGTCTACAGTTTGCTTTAAGGCATGAGTTAAATCCATCAGAGCAACACTGGTAGGGGAAATAGGTAGGAAATTGTAATGATTGTGAGATAAATATATGGATGAGAAAACTAAGGCTCAAAAAGGTTGCTAGTGGATTGCCCAGATAGTAGGTGTCAGAGGTAGGATTCTATCACTCTTCAGGTTGCTTGATGATGAGCCTTTCTAAGTTTAGCTAAGTTTCCCGGGCTGCCACCACCCCCATCCCCTTTGGGATATGAGACATACCATCAGTCATCGAGCCCCTCCCCAATGCCTTTCCAATTCACTAGTACTGGCAGTAGCTCCTGCTCTGCTGTCTTAGACTTCAAGAATCCACTCACCTTGGTACCATGATGAGAGATTGAAGGACAACTCTAGTGGAGGGTTTTCATTACAATGATCATTCAGGCATTTAATTTAAAATTAAAATTTTGAATTCCAGATTCTCTCCCTTGATGATTATTCAGGCATTTACAATTGTGTTGAATTCCACCCTGAAAAATCAGATTTAGCAGAAACTAACACCAAGAGAACTGATTCCAAGAGTTTGGAATAACATTTTTTTATTTTATACCAACAAAAAGTAAAGAATCAGGATATAAATGTCAACTTCTAGGTAAATATAATCTCTAACTTGGTACATATATGGCAACTTTCTCATATTAATAAAAATAACAATAATAATTCACAGTTATATATAACATTGAGTACACAAAATTCCTTGCATACATTATATTTGATCCTCATTACACAACTATGTGGGGCAGGTCCTGGTCCTATTTTTATTGCATTTTATAGGCAAGCAAATTGATAGAGAGCTTAAATGACTTGCCCAGGGTCACAGATCTAGAAGCAGATTTGAAGGTATTCTTGAGATCCAGTCCAGTATTCCATGTACTAGGGATCCACCTGGGCCCCTATTACATGTTCAAGTGAGATCAGGGGGCGGAAGGGTTACTGTTACCTTGAGTCATGGGGATGAAAGTACCTGTCTCATTATATATACATGAAAAGAACTTGGAAAAAGAGAAAGCCTGTCTCTCTGTATCTGATCTGGAACACCTTGGACAAGACTGAAAGGATATGTACCTGATGACTGGGGGTGAGTAGGAAGTCAGTAGTACTTAAGGAGTTGAAAGAAAATGGAAATTGTAGAAAAGTTAGCTAGCTTTTGATTTCCTTTTATAATTGGTTCATACCAGTTTTCTAGATGTGTGCAGAGACTTGGAAGGAGAGAAAGGGAAAGGGCAAGACTGAAGAGTTTTTAAAGTATTTTCTTCATAGTTTCCAAAACTTTGGGTTTGTAATTTCCTTGATGCATTATTTATTACACACACACACACACACACACACACACACACACACACACACACACACACACACACACACACACACACCCACCCCAGAGAATGCTGCTCTGGCTGCCTCACTCTCCTTTAGGAAGGCTTGCAGGCTTTACAGACAGGGACAAGTCTAAGCTTGTCTCAGAACTTCCTGATTGATCTTTGTTCAGTGATGCCTAAATCTTATTCAGCCACCCTTCCCCCAACAGGAGACAGGAGCCCTACATGTTTTCCCTCTTCTGGGTAATTCCCTTCTAACTTTCCCCTCATTTATAGACTGCTGCATGATTGCAATTCTAATTTGTAAACAGAGAATATCAGTTTTTCAAGGCTCAAAAATTTTAAAAATCAAACAAAATCACAGATATATATTAAATACTTATTATATACGCTGAGGATAGACCTGAGTTCTAGTGTAATTTTTTTCTTACTGGTGTAAGGGGAGAGAAGGAAAAGTTGTAAGTCTAGATTTGTAAATGGTATAGGGAATACCCAGTGTGGAAACTCCTTTCACAAATGCAGATCACAACTCTTAAGCAATTTAAGGTCTTAAAGAGTTGACCAGGGTTTAAGTTTAAGTAAATCATCTGTGATCACATAGGTAGTAGGTAGCAGAGACAAGACCAGAACATGTCTTTCTAATGTTTTTTAATGCTAAGGCCAGCCCCCTATCCAATATGCAGTACTGATTCATGGTCCTAGAAACAATGGATTTTTGAGCTAGAAGGGATTGAAAAAAAATCATTTCAATGACCTAGATCTACTGCTATTACTACTACTACTACTACTGCTACTACTACTACTACCACTACTACCACTACTACTACTGCTACTACTACTACTACTACTACTACTACTACTATTGCTACTACTACTGCTACTACTGCTACTACTGCTACTACTGCTACTACTACCGCTACTACTGCTGCTGCTGCTGCTGCTACTACTACTACCATTTCTATAGTGCTTCGAGGTTTACCAAGTGCTTTACTCACAACAACCCTGGGAGGTAGTTGCTATTATTACCCCCATTTTACAAATGAGGAAACTGAAGCAGAGATAAGAGACTTGCCCAGGGTCACACAGTTACCAAGTGACTGAGGCTGGATTTGAACTCAGGTTTTTCTGACTCTAGAATAGAATTTGGTCTCCTAAACCTTAGTCCTGTGTGTTCACCCACTAGACCATGTAAGTCTGCTGGCAACTTGCTGAGCAACCTAAACAGGATACATATTCTCACCACTTCAGTTTTCCTCACCTTTAAAATGGGGCAATTGGATTAGATTGAAATGACTTCATAAAACATTTCTTAAAGGCTATGTTATATACAAGGCTCTAGATTGGATATGTTAAGGGTGATATATCATATATATATGTATATATATATATGTATATGTATATATGTTGCTTTTTGGAGGGCAATTGGGGTTAAGTGACATACCCAAGGTCACACAGCTAGTAAGTGTTAAGTGTCTGAGGCCATATTTGAACTCAGCTCCTCCTGACTCCAGGGCTGGTGCTCTGTTCACTATGCCACCTAGCCACCCATATATATAAAACATCTCACATAATCTCAGAGCTTTGCCTTAGCAGAGAACCAGCATCCTGGCCAGGGAGGAGAATTACATTTGAAATATATAATAGTCTGTGGCTATAAATATTGACTTAAGGTTGTCATTACAGGTATTGAAGTGAATCCTGATATCGTACCACTTACTTCTAAATGCTTGATTTCTAAATTCAATGTTAAATTAAATTTTAAATTAATGTTAAATTAAATGTTAAATTTCCACATTTTTATTTACTGAGGACAAAATCATATCTCTCCATGCCATGAAAACCTGACTCTGATATGGTTCTCCCTGCCACGTCATTCGGGGCCCATGACCCCTGCATTACAGAAGGGTGAGGTTCTGTTTAGCTCTCCTCCTGGGCCCATTCTGCATCTGACAGCATTAATCAAGACTGCTAAAGAAACCCACTGGTAAATTGAATGACCCAATATACAAGGTCAGCAAACCAGGCTTACAACATTTGGATTATTTGATTAATAAACTAAAACACAGCAACATCATTAAGAAGTGGCTGACTCAAGAAGATTCTGGTCCCCTGGAATAACAAATGACTGCCTGACCCCAAAGCTTTAGTTTGCTCCACACAGAGGCAAATGTCCTTTTCAGAGAAGCGTTCATTCACTCATCCATTGGAGGTCCAGGCAGAATTTTGGTGTTCTCAGAGTTCTTATGGAGGCAGAGCAAATAACAGGGGACAAATCAAAGATCCAGAGTGGAATGGCCCAGAGGAGGAAACAAGGAGCTGATAGCTTTATAGGTGGCATTCTCACAGTTCATCCAGGCCTGCTAGAACTTCACTGAAGTGATGTAATCATATCCTGCTTGCTAATGGTAAATCAATGAATGTTATGCTGAAAGCTTTTTAGAAGTCAACATGAAGAATAGCTACCCCTTATGACAAGAGCTCATGGTCTCATCATGATCTCGCTACTCTTGGAAATGTTCCTTCGGCAGACGGTGAGCATTACAGATGGGGATCAAGGACAAAGAAAGCAAAAAGAAGGTAGAAAGAGCAAAGGGTAGGGTAGGGAATCAGGGGACACAGACACCTGTTTCAGCTCTGTGTCATGTTACCATGGATGAGTCATTGGTCTTCTCTGGTCCTTATTTCCTTCAGCTCCAAGATAGGAAAGTTGAGTTATCATCTCAGATAGTTTCCAAAGCTGGAATTGTTTGATCCCACAACTAAGTGGAATTTGGCAGAACAGAGTTTTTGATTCTGTCAAATAAAAGAACTGCAGCAGAACTATTTTTTAATAATTTATTGAGTTGTTTCAGTTTTGTCCAACTCTCCATGACCCCATTTGGAGTTTTCTTAGCAAAGATGAGGAACTGAGGCAAAAACAATTAAGTGACTTGCCCAGGGTCACACAGCTAGTAAGTGTCTGAGGCCAGATTTGAATTTAGGTCCTCCCGACTTTAGGCCCAGCTCTCTATCCATTGTACCACCTAGCTATGGTTTTCTTTTAAATTAAAAAAATGTTAATATAAATAAAATATTTAAATAAATATTTTAAATGAAAGTTTTAAATAAAATAAGATAAATTTAAAATAAAAAGTTAAATAAGTATTAAAATAAATAAAATACTTTTTAAAATAGTAGTTATATAGTGTCTATTATGAGCCATTCATTGTGCTAAATGTTTTACAAATATCTCATCTGATCAAATATCTTACCTGGAGTCAGGAAGACCTGAGTTCAAATCCGGCCTCAGACACTTAACACAAAAACTTGCCGTGGGACCTTGGGTAAGTCGCTTAACCCCAATTGCCCTCCAGAAAGCAAAAAGCAAAAAAAAATTACTTGTCCAGGGTCACACAGTTGGTAGATGTCTAAGAACATATTTGAACTCAATTCTTCTTGACTCCATACCTGATGCTCCATCCACTGCACCACCAAGCTTTTTCTTTAGGTCCCTAAAGAAATTCTAATTTTTTAAAGATTCTGACAACTGAAGATGGTACCATATAATGAGTGATTATGTGCCTTGTATAGGCTAAAACACAAGGTCTGTTAGTGGGAGAATTGGTATTGGAACCAGGCCTCTTCACTTCTTCTTTAAGACCATTAGGTAATATTCCTAGGTACAATGTTTTATCCAAAGCATATAAATTCTTAGGTCACCTTCTAGGCATATGTTTTTGGCAATATTCCCTTTTCCTCACCTTATACTTTCTACAGTCTCCTCTCTTCTTTTTGGAAACCTCTGCTACATGGGTGGTCCATTGTCTTCATCCTACGCATAGCGCCTAACCCTTGCCCACCCTTTATATATGGTGCCTTTTCAACCAAAAATTTTTTTCTTCCTTATTCCCATTGGAATACCAATTCCCTTAGCTCCTTCACAGAAGGATTAAGGCATCATAAGATTCCTTCCTCTTATGAACTAATATAAACTACTATGAAATGACTAGAATTATAGAATTAGAGATGACAGTTAGGAGGTGTAGTGGAGAGAGTGCCTGGAGTGGAGTCAGAAAGAATTTCATGAGTTCAAATCTGGCCTCAGATACTTACTAGTTGTGTGACCCTGGGCAAGTCACTTCACCCCATTTGCCTCAGTTTCCTCATCTGTAAAATGAGCTGGAGAAGGAAATAGCAATCTGTTCCAGTATCTTTGCCAAGAAAACCCCAAATGGGGTTGTGAAGAGTGAGACATGACTAAAAATGACTAAGCAACAATAAAATAGATTTAAAGATTGAAGGAAACTCAGAAGTCATCCAGTCTTTTTTCAGATGAGAAATTGAGGCCCAGAGATGTTGTTACATGTCCAGAGGTCACCACAAGTCTTCACTGACAGCTCTGTGACTGGAATTCTAGTCCCTTGATTCCATGTTTCATGTTCTTTTCAGAATAATGTGTTTTCTTTCCCAAGAAATTCTGTATTTTAGATGATGCTTTGAGTGACTTAGATGTGACTTTGAGTGACTTCCCGTACTGCTTCTTCCCTTCTTCTCTCTTTCGTTGTCTGACCATCACCATCAAAGGTTGCATGCATGCCCGTCACAGGCCCCTCTGCCATGCCATAGCAGCCCACGTGGAGGAAGTTCCCAATGGTCAACATGATGGAGCAGAATCACAAGCTGTCCAACAAGTTTTGGGGAAATTACCACCTCATTTATTAAGCAGATCATTCCATTTTGGGGGAACCCTAATATTCAAGAAGATTTTCCTTATACTGAGTCCAAATCTCCTTCCCCATAATTTCCATCTATTAGCTCTAGATTTTACTTCATGAACTTCACAGAACAGGTTTCCCCTTTTCCCCTTCCAATGGTCTGCTTTACAAGGGGATGGATGACTTTCTATCCCTGGTCTCACTTCCTTCCAATCTAGCCATGAACGGAAAGAAATAAGCAATCATTAAGTACCTACTGTGGACAAAGCATTGTGTTAAGCACTTTGCCAATATTATCTCAGTCGATCTTAACAACTCTGAAAGGTAAGTGCTATTATTACCCCAATTTATTATTGGGGAAACTGAGGCAGACAGTGGTCAAGTGACTTGCCCAGGGTAATAGGTGTCTGAAGGCAGATTTAAATTTGGGTCTTTCTGACTCCAGGCCCAGTGTTCTGTCCACTGAGCCATTTCAGATCCCATTATACATAGGGAGAGGGAGGAATTAGAGAAGAGGGGAGTGAAATTCCTTCCTGATATCTCTAAAATAATACCACATAGACTTTCTTCTACTTCACCAAAACACAAAATTAGCCCTTGCCTAATGGCACACCAGTTATACATCATAAGTGTTGTAGCTATTTCCAATAAGCAAAAATATTTTATGTGCTTGTGGGATTCTCTGCTCATTCTCTTGTTATCCTGACTTTTATGATTAATGTTGAATATAGCTATCTTTTCATCTTTGAAGGACTGATCATTCTCTGAGCATATTTATGGGGCAAGGAATTTTAGCAAAAGAGGAGAAATAACCACAGAGAACATTCCAATTTTCTGACATCAAATATATACACATATATACATATACACACATATATACATTAACATAAATATTCTACATAAAAAAAGGAATTTGAAAATTGGCAATGGATGGAAATTTTTCTCTTCCTTGTCAGCTCCCCTTTGATTAAGTTCATTTAATTTCAGTTCCATTTCTGTGTTTCTTTTAGATTTTCCATCTACTATGCCTTTCATTCTCATAACTTTCCAACAACTAAATCTTCATGAAAATCCTCATTCATTCCAATGTGTTTTTTCCCTCAATTCAAACATTATGTTCCAAAAGGATGACCCAGACTTTGGCACCTTCTCTCTGCCATACTCATGGTTGCATGAAACAGCTGGTAAGAGAGTCCCTGTTCTCCTTAATGGCCCATAGAGAGGCTATTTCCTGACATTTTAGTGCCGGGAGAAATTCCAGATAAGTTTAGTGTCAACTTTGTTCAAGCTGTCCTCTGAATGAACTAGAACTCAGGGCCCCCCAACCAAGAGTGATGGTGGCCTTTGGAGAGAATGTTCATGAAGTTCTTCATCCCAAACACATCAGTTGTCTCTGACAGATGCCCAGGTCAGTGCCTCCCAGTCATTAACTGCTGGGAAATATTCTGAGGGAGGAAAAGCATACACATTGTGTACTTCTAGTGATGAATTGGTCTCTCAATGAGTTGGAGGATTCAATTCAGTGAAAGATATGATAGTTCAACTACATGAGCAAAATTCTTGAAATATTTTGTGGACTTGTTGCTTTGAGGACTTGTATGACAGACAGAAGAAACAACAATGTATTAAAAAGAACATGTAGTAATGGGGTTGGGGAGAGAGAAGGAGGAGGGAAAAATATGCAAAATAAAGAAACAAAAATGACATTTTCAGGTCAATTCCATAGGATTTGTGGGTAGAATCAGAGTTCTTAACCCAGCATCCAAGGATCGCTAAGGGGTCTATTAACATGGCTGGGGGGTGGGGGTGGGAATATATATTTATTCTCATTAACTCTAACTGAAATTTAGCACTTCCTTCAATTATGAATTGAGAAGAGGTCCATGGGCTTCACCAGAAGGGGCTTGGCCCCCCCCCAAAAAAGAAAAAAAATCTCTGTTGTAATCTATCCTCCACCCAGCTTCCAAAGTTATTGTCCTAACACATAGGTCTTATCATGCCCACTCTTTCTTAATAAATTCCATATCATGGTTGCATGAAACAGCTGGTAAGACAGTCCCTGTTTTCATTAATCACCCATAGGGAGGACATTTCAGTAATTCTATAATATCTCCTACTAACACCAAAATCAAATATCAAGTCTTTTGGTTTGCATTTAAAGGTCTTTACAACCTGACACCTTCCTACTTTAATAATAGCTAATATTTATATAGTGTTTACTATGTGCTACACACTTTGCTAAGCACTTTACAATGATTATTTCATTTGATCCTTATAACAGTGCTAGGAGATAGGTGCTGTTATTATTGCCCCTATTTTATAGATGAGAAGTCTGAGACAAAGAGAGGTTTAAGCGACTTGGCCAGGGGCCGCACAGCTAATGATCGAGGCTGGATTTGAACTCAGGTCTTCCTGACTCCAGGACTGGGCTCTACCCCCTACAGCATTTACGCTCCATTCCGTTTCACACATTTTATGATCCAGCCACGCTAGACTATTTGCTGTTTCTCCATTCCACGTCTTTCTACACTGGTTGTTCTTCCTGCCTGGAAGACTTTAACTTCAGACTTTCTGAATCCCTTGCTTCCCTTAATATTCAGTTTAAGTACCACCTCTTCCGTGAGATCTCTCCTGCTTCATCCAATTGCTACCTCCTTTAAAGTTACCTTCTATCTACTCTGTGTCATTTTACATGTTACAATTTACATTAGTTGCCTCCCCCATTAGAAGCTAAGGACTATTTGTTCTGCTTTTTATATGTACCCACAGTATTTAGCACACTTCCTGGCCCATGGTAAGTACTTAATAAATGCCCATTGACTGATTGATCTAGCCCTATACCTTATTTTGCAGGTGAGGAAAGAGGTGAAATGACTGAGGTCATATAGGTACTAAGTAGAAAAGACATGATTCAAACCTAGGTCTTTGGACTCCAATTCTAGGATGGTTTCCCCTATAACAGTGCAAGGTTGAGACTGTTTTTAGAGATAGGCACAATAGATAGGTTCTGGAAAATTTGAACTGTTCACAATAGATAGGGTATACACACATACATATATATGTATGTATGTATATTTATAGTGTGTATTATACCTATATATATCACATTTTTATAACCTGAATCATTTTGAATGAAAAATAGAAATGTTCTAGTTAATTAGGTCTCAAAAGGATTCACCTTCTTCTGATAAGTCAATATAAATTTTATGATCACTCCTTTATATAATTAAATGCTTAAGTAGGGGAAAGTAAGGGGGCAAAAAGACTAAAATGGCCAAAGATCTCAGGAGAAAGAAAACTCAAAGTCCTTGAACATAAGCAGATAAATTGGGAAATTTTTAAAAGCAAAAGGAAATATGGCCTCCAGATCTAATAAAAGAGTCCAGACAGCCTTGAATAAATATCATAAAACAAAGGAAAATTATTTGACACCTGATGAGATAGAGGACCCTAGGGATTTTGAAGAGAGCATGGGACCAAAGGATACTTTTCCTGAATGATTTAAAAGAGAAATGAGAATTGTAATAACAGAAGTTATGGCCTCAAGAGCAGAAATAGTTGGCAGAATAGAAAAACTTGAATTCACAGTGGCAAGTATCACCAAAGAAACAAAAGAGAAGACAACTGAATGGGAATGCAAATACATAAAAGTGCATGATATTCTAGAGAAGAGATGCAGAAAGCAATAACATTAAAAGAAGGCATGTTTCTCCATACATGCAAAACATAAAGATCTTGAAGTCAGGATGAATTAAGCTAGTTTAAGGATTCTAGGTCTCCCAGAAGAGCACAAGCAGGGGAAAAACCCTTGACCTCTGTAATGAAAAAATAATAAAGGAAAACTGTCCAGAATTTCTGAACACAGAAAAAAAGTGCCAAACTAAAGAATTTATAGATCACTTCCAGGAAAGAAAACATGGGCTGCAAACCCTGACACAATGGTTAAATTTAACAATTCCATTGAAAAACAATAAATTCTGCAGACAACCAAAGACCTTTACCTATAAAGGAAAATATAAACCTAATTCTCATAATTTTAAATGTGAATGGATTAAACAATCCAATAAAATGAAAAAGTGACAGACCGAATAAGAAAGCAAAATCCCACAAGTTTTTGCTTATATATTTAATAAACCAAGATATATACGGAATAAAAATTAGGGATTAGAAAAAAATTTTACTGTGCATCGAGCGAAGCAAAAAAAAAAGCAGGAATTGGAATCATGCCATCAGACAAAGTAAAACAAACATTCAAAGCTTTAAAAAGGATAAACAAAGAAACTGTGTTATGTTGAAAGGAACCACGGACAGCAAATCTATATCAAATTAAATTTATATGTTCCAAATGCCTTAGCATCTAAATTGATGAAGAAAAGATTAACTGAGATATAAGAATATATAGACCATGATTATTGTCCTTATTTCTTGAAGAGGGAAAAAATGGCTTCACTATGTTAGAGTCAAGTTACAAGGTGTCTAGTCAGAGTTATGGCAGTGAAAAGATGACCCTATGGCCTGAGCCACCTGTATGCAGGGTTATGACTACAGCTCCCAGTGTATCAGTACTTTATCACTTGTTTGTTGCCACAGGACTTCAAGATAGGTAAAAATGGTAAAATGATAATGGGTGATGTCTTTTGATTGTTGCATAAATTGGATTTAAATGAAGCAAAGTTGTGCAAAGTCATCAGCCTTATTCTCTCTTCCAGAGTCACAGTCCAGTGGCAGGACAGAGTCAAGATGATTGGTGATGGCTCGAGACAAAGTAAATGATCTTGGCATCTTTGATGTCAAGCTCTAAGTACTCCACAGCACCTGCTTCAGCTGCCTTCATGGTCATTGGAACAAATTGTTCTCATCTGCCCATTCCACCAGGGAAAGTCTTCACATGCTTGAGGTAGACACCTCCCCCCAACTCACTGATGGGTTTGAGAACTCTAGGTTACCCTCAACCTGGTTTAGCCAGTCTGCCAAAATAGTTTACTGGGGTGTGGCCACTGTGCATGCTACAGCTTCTTGGAGTCACAGATGAGAGTTGAGTGGATCAGGTGGACGCTAAAGGTAGACAGCAACCCTGAAAAGTTCTGCAGCCCTGGAAAGGTCCCTGAAGTCCTTGCACCAGAGATATTAGTCTTCCCCAAACATACCCCATGCACCACATACGGGCCATAAAATGGACCATAACACAACAGTGACAGATCTTAATGTTTCTCTTTCCATGACTTTGGACATTTATATAACAGTTATTTAAAGAAGGCCACACTTGTAATAAATATAAAGAGTCTTGTAAACTATGAAGTTCCAGATTGATACAAAATAGCATTTCCATTGTAATAATTATGGTTTTTGGCTCTTTTATCACTGGAAATAGAAAACTGCTTCTTTTAGTTCTCCATTAACTGACTTATAATGAGTGACAAGAGCATTGATTTCAAATCAAAGAACCTGAATTCAAATTCTGATTGTATTACTTTACCCCACCTCTCTGGGACTCAATTTCTTCATTTGTAAAATGAGGGATATGAACTTAAAAAGATCTAGGGTCCCTTCCAATCCTCAAGCCTATTTTATGTAAACTTTTTTTTAAGCATCAAGCATATACTGTACCTTTTAAGCTAAATATATACTCTAACCCATCTTTTATATGTATTTATTTCTGTTCAGACTTGGGATAATCACTTACCTCTTTTTCAGCCTCAGTTTCCTCCTCTGTAAAATAAGAAGATGAACATGGTGACCTTCAAGGTTGCTTCCAGCTCTGTGACTCCTCAGAGTTAATTGTGTTCTGAACCGTGAGAAATAACATGGCTTCCTTAGTTTGCAAAACAGTCCCCAGGCCCCCACCAAATAAATGAATTCATCTATAGTTTGATATGACTAAAATACAGTAGTTTATATTTCCTCACAGATAAGGAGCAAGGAAGATTTTAATGTTGGATTCATGCCATTCCCCAGAGAAGTTAAGGAAGGCATGACTCAATCAATTCCTATAAATAATACAAAGTTTCTAGAAATGAAGGATGGAAAACCCATGTTTGCAGAAAAGAAAACTTTTACAAGCCCTTAGGTTTTGTTTGTTCAATAAAAACCTAAGCTAATGAAGCTGGGGAAAAGAAGGGAAATTAGCAAAAGGAGCATTAAACATATGAGATAGTAATAATAGAATTTAAATACCATCTTTCAATTTGCAAAGGTTAGCTCCTTTGACCCTCACAACAATTTTGTGAGGTAGGTTCTATTATTAGCCCCGTTTTATGGAAAATGAAATAGCCTAGACAAGTTAATTGACTTGATTAGAGTCCTACATCTGGTAATTATCTGAGGCAGGATTTGAATCCGCAGCTTCCTAAGTATAACACTTAATCCTCTTGGCCATAGTGCCTCTTACATATATTAGATATCTCTAGTGTTGGACAAAAACGTTGACTCAATATGATTCTTCAAAGAGTTTCTTAATCCTGTATGTAGTAGGAGCAATATCTTAGCCAATATTTTCATGCAAATTGGAAAGTATTTTTTTTCTTAGAATATACTAAAACATTATTTGAGATTTTGCTGGCTTAAGGGATTAAGGGCTAAGATTTTTGATATCTCATCACCTGAGTCCAAAGCAGTTGTGATAACCTTAGGGTAGAGGAATTTCTGAGGCTTGGCTGGTGGGTCACAGCGGGGCTAACTCAGGCAAGAGAAATTTACTCAACTGAATCGCCTTGAGTTATCCTCAATGCCTAACCTTGTTGAATATCTAACTGTTAAATGACTTGTGAGTGTCTTATTTTGTTCCAGTGCAGAACCTAAACTACCAGGGAACTTGCTCAGTCAGGCCCATGCCAGAACACCATAAAAGGATTAGATTTGATATCTGTTGTTAATTTCCTGGATCTTTCTGTACAGTACAGCCATATTAATATGACTTGGACATATCAAATGTTGTAATCTAGACCAATTCCACTGCATTTAAGTTTAAAGAGATGCAATTTCATAGAAAAAGAAAATGAGATGATTATGTGACAAGAATGTGGGACAACCAGTGGACTGCCAATGTGATCTGCTGGTACTCTTCAAATGCGAAGAGAAAATAAGGAAGGCCTCTACTCATGGGATAGATCAATAATGGTGAACTTAGGGCATATTACCTCTGGGGTGAGGGCTGCTGAACCCTTTCTAGGGCTGCTTTCCATTTTTGGTGTACAATTGGCCACCTAACTCTTGCCTGTGGATCCAAGAATTTGTATGTGCCCAGCTGCATCACAGTAAACCATTTCAGTATATGGGATAAACCAGACTGAGAGTAATCAATAGGCCTCAAACCCATCAGTGAGTTAGGAAGCTGTCTGCTTCAAGCATATGAAGACTTCTTCTAGTGGAATGGGTTCCAATGGTAATGAAGGCAGCTGAAGCAGGTGCTGTGGAGTGCTTAGAGCTTGAGTAGACATTGAAGATGCCAAGGTCATCCATTGCACCCTGGGTCATCACCAGTCATCTTTACTCTTGTTCTGCCACTGGACTCCAATGATTCTAGAAGACAGAGTGAGGCAGATGACTTTGTACAACTGCCTCATTTAAATCCAATTTATGTATGAGTCAAAAAACATCACCCGTACCATTTCACTTGTTCTTAACCTGCTTCAAAGTCCATGGAGAAGGAGCACATTCAGATACACTAAGAGCTGTAGTCACAGCCCTGCACAAGGCAGCCTAAGCCATAGGTCATAAGGTTGTCTTCCCATTGGACTGAAGCAGCAATGGGAATTCAGCAGCACCCCCGAGTGTCTGAGCAGCTTTTTAAGGACCACACTGCTTACCTCCTGATGTAAAGAGGGGGCTAGAAAAGGTGACCTAAAATTTTTCTGTATAGCTCAACCTAACCCTGACCTACTTACCATGGCCAGCAGGGATCCTACCCTGTGGTCAAAACACCAAAAAAATGTACAAAAATTTTCAAAGATGATTCCACTCAGCATTGGCACATGGGATGTGTGCACACCATGGACAACATGAAATCTAACAGACCTGAAAAATGAATAGCTTTTGTTCTAAGAAAACTCAGCAGGTATCTTCTATTACAGTTGAGATTTACAAGGTGGGGGGAGGTTCCACTGTTCATACAAAAATTGACCAAAATCTTCTGTGTTATGTGGCAAGATGAGGTTATCCCCAGGAGTTCAAGGATAATGCCATTGTCCATCTCCATCGAAGGTTGTAGTTCATCCTTCATTCTTGAAAAGGACCATGATATCAGGGAGTTAATGACGTGACTTGGAATTGAGTTGGATTTGAGAGAGGGAGGACTGTGCAAAGTCATCAGCCTCACTTTCTCCTCCACAGCCATCTGGATCCAGTGGCCAGATATCAGTCAGGATGACGAGATGACCCAGAATGCAATGGGAGACCCCCGACTTTTCAAGCTAAGGTCTTTTCCAGTTCTCACTTTGAAGAGGCAATGCCTCTTCAATGAATAGGACTCTTTAAGAAGTGAGTCAAGGGATTGCCCCTTTAATAAAAAAAAAATGAAACTGGGAGGGGAAGCCCCTAAGGATTGCTGGACAAAAGAGAAATAGTTGCTGTTTACATTTCACTCTGAGCCTGGAGGGTCCCAAAATAACCATTAAGTGGTGCTTGGGCAGGGACCTATTGTCTAATAGATGAGACCCAGAGTGAATTTGGTTTGAGGAAAGGAGAGGGAAGAAGAGGGGAGGGGAGGACAGGACAGGATGAGTTGAGTTGCCCAACTGGAACTGGCCAACTAGGTCCCCATTTGGGCGGCTCAGACTACTTACAGATTGTGCTTTGTCCTTCATTCTTGAAGAGGACCATGACGTCAACGCTGAACATAAGGGAGGACATAGTACAGTGGGAAAGTGTTTTGTATTTGGAGTCAAGGACCCAAATTCAAATCTTGCCTCCTTCAATTATTACCTGTGATACCATAGGCAAGTCTCTTGACCTGAGTTTCTTCATCTTAATAATGAGACGGATGACTAGTTGTCCTCTAGACTTTTTTCAGCTGAAAATCTATGATCTTATGATCATATATGGCTTAGACAAAAGAAACACAGACTTGGAAAATGAGCTGTTAATCCCATCACTAGAGAGCACAATCTTCTTTCACGAAAACACAGATCCATATCTCTCTCTCTCTCACACACACACACACACACACACACACACACACACACACACACGTGTGCTCAGATGTGAAAGATCTATTATTTTAGTTGGTGAAGGAATTCCTTCCAACCATACAGCTACAACTTAGTAGACCATTCTTAGAGAATTTACAAAGATTAAGAGTTGTTAAGTAACTTGGCCAATATTGCATAGCTACTAAATGTCAGAGGTGAGATTTGAGCACAGCTCTTTCTGACATTGAATTCATCACTACATCCACTTTACACTGCCATATACATACATATTATATACATATATATGTTATAATGTAAAATTATAGCTATAGTTATTAATATAAGCATCTGGCTATGTGGTGTGAAGAAGGGATGATGATGATAATTACCTTTTATATAGTTCCTACTATGTGCCAGGCATTGTGTTAGGTGCTTTACAAATATTATCTCATTTAATGTTCACAACAACCCTGGGAGCTGGGTGATTTTATTATCCCATTTCACCATTGGAAAAAAACTGGGGGCAAATGAACCAATGACTTGCCCTGGGTCACACAGCCAGTATATTTCAGAAGCAGGACCTAAATCCAATTGTTTCTAGCTTTGAGGCTAGTGTTCCATCCACTTTTCCCATGTTGCAGTGATACATTTAGTGAGGGGCACACTATCCAAGGCCTCTTCTTCAATAAGCATTGGCAAGTTGGATCCTTAAAAGATAATAAATACTTCTCCTTTTAGGATTCTAAGAGTTGAGTTTCTAGTTCTAGTCAAGAGCCCCCATCTAGTGTACTCCCTACTATTATCATCCTGATAGGTAAATAAAGGATTCATTGACCATTATTAAGTCACTGACACTGCACTATTTTAAAATGTAGTGTATTAAGAGTAATTGGTACAAAACACCCCCCAAAAAAACCAGGGGCACATTTGTCACTTACATTCACAAGACTTCTTGGGAGTATAGGCTTGAACTTAGCATATGTGGCTAAAAGGTAAACTAGCAGCTTCTGGTTACTAAAAGACTTTTTCTCCATTCTATAAGGGTCAGTGCCCTAATAGAGTTCTAAAACTGACTATCCTTAACATGTCTTTCAGTTCCCAGGTTTGTTATCTCTTACTGATCCAGACTTTCATAACATGATCACAGGGGGAAAAGGGAGTAAAATTCTCCCTCCATCTTGTTCTACTCTGGTATAGGTAAAAGGGGTCTGTCTGCTCAAGGCGTTCTCATGCCTGAAACCTCCCAACCTTTGACTTCTTTGCTACTGGACTTGAAGCTGATTTGCTATGTTATCCTTAGCCCCACTGGGTATGACTAATTTTCTATGGCCATTCACAACTTTTTCCTGCATGTTCCTCTGGTTTTATTCAATGATCAAAGCTCTTCACACCTCCCAGATTTATGAGGGAATTGTTCACACATAGTTTTACTCCTTTTATTGATTGATTGATTGATTGATTGATTGGGCCTTATTTGGTTATTTTAGTTTGGATGGAGTCAAACCCTCATCCTATAATTAGGTGGGAGGGAAAAGGAGGAAAGATTTAGAGATGCTAGGCTACTGCTGCAGGGAAAGAAAGAAACAAATATATGGTTTTTGGTAAAACTGATTCCACCAAAATGTCAAGTTCACATATTTATACTGGGGCTAAGAAATCCAGGAAAGGGTGTGTTGAAAAGGAAAAGATGGATTTCTGACTCAAAGGAGAAATATTTATATTAAAATCAACAATGGGCAAAGGAGTCATTTTATGCTTTTTTTAAATTTGTTTTTTCTTCAAAATATAGAATTTGCAATAATGACACATGTGGAATTTAATATAAAATAAATATATAATAAATAAAATAAAAATATTAAATAGGGTTAGTAAGAACAAGTCTTTTGGGAAAGAGAGTTATTTTTATTGGTAGGAAACTTATCTTTTTGGGAGATGTTGACTGGACCAACATAGCTTCAATAGAGGGTGTCACGAGCTCAGCAGGAAATTTGTTACACCGAGATGTTCGTTTTCCAATCTCAGCTCTACCTCACCTACAAAGTTTGATATGAAAGATAAAATTTCCAAATATAGAGCAAGGTGTTGCACTTAAAAATTTTAGTTCAAGTTAAAGCAAATCCCAAGTAAATTGAATCACAATGTACACAACAGCGGTAGCAAAGCAATGGAATAATAAGTTTTTATTAAATAGTCTACATAGCCATAGTCCAGTTGAAACCTCCAGTGTTTAATCTTTCCCAAATGACATCAGATATAAAATCTTTAGAAGTTATTATAATTCAGGTTTTTTTGATGATTGTCTTGTCACATCAAGACTATGTTGTTTTTCATTTTGTGATTGACTAGTCACCACAGTGGAACTGTGGTAGTTCTCCTTATTTTTAAGACCAGGAGTTCCAGGAACTGTAGATCTTAATTAGCACATTCACCTAGATCTCTGACTTTAACTTTTGGACCATTACACACATGAACTTTTGAAATCCATTACAAATTACATAAGATATGTTCATATGAAATCTTCAGCGACCATTTTGCTTCAAGATGACCATTGTATCACAAATTAAACTTGAGATATATTTTAATCTGCTTTCCCTCTGCAACTGATTTTATCAAATGCACTCAACCTCTTCCTGCAGTTCTAATGAAACAAGTAAACTGGATCTGGGTAGTCAGACTGAAACAGAGACTTGACTATTTTTTCACTAACTGAGAACATTGAGTAACCAAAGAAAAAACGCTTAGAGGCTGCAAGTGAGAATCTGAGGGAATAGGTAAAACTTACTGAATGTGCTCCAGTATTTGATCCATTCGAGAAACATTCAGAAAGATTTATTTTTCTGAAAACGTCAACTTTTCTTCTTTTATTCAATGCCCTGCTTTTCATTTTTCAAATCTTACCTCAACAGATATTTCCCTTCAACTAAAACATTTCCTTACCTTTGGAAAATTGCTATTGGGGGAATATTATTTGTTCAAATTAAATGGATGAGTGTGTATTTCTGTGTGTCCCTAATAATATAGTGCAGACTTAACCTGGTGATCCTTTTATCAGGGAGCTCTTTATGATGAGAAGCAGAGGTCATGGCATGGTAGGTAGTGATGAATACAGGGACCAGTTCATGGCAAAACCACCCACTGGCTCCTTGGCAAGGACAAAAGGGATAAAAGTTGCAATAATAATAATATGAATGTAGATGGCCTGAATTCTATAGGTTCTTGTTGGTTAAAGTCTCAGTAGGATAAGTTTAGTGGGTCAGAATGCTGCACTAATGAGGTCAAGGTCAAAAGTTGATCCCTTCAAAGGTCAGGTGGCTTCTTTTTGTACCATATCTACAACCCTTATATGTCTAACCCTCAGTTAGTGAGAAGGCAAGGGAATGTGATGAAGGCAATCAGCGCAAATCTATCATCTCCTCTAAAAAAACAACTCAAAGCTCATGTCCCAATATCCTCTTTACTAGCCCGATTCAGACAATATGTTCTCTTTGGTAGCACAAACATAATGTTCAGTATTATGTTCCTAGCATTACTGACATGAACTGGACAGAATCAGCAGGTTCCAAGGAAGGTACTGCCCTGTCCCTCCCTCCTACTCTGACCCCCTACAAAACTCAATTCAGAATACGGAAACTGGCCTGAGCTGCTCCATACTCAGGAAAAAGCTCAGGCCTTGCCATGCTGTGGCCACGACACTGGTACGTTGTGTCTTCTTCACCTTGCATGCCAGCTTTGCCTGCCTGAAGAATAGTGAGTCTGATTGCCATTTGCTGTTCATTCAACTCTACACTTTGTGTTCCAGGCCTCTGAAGTTGAGAGTCATCAAAGGAACATGTAATAAAGAATGGGCCACATGCAGCCTACAACATGTACCAAGTGTGGCTAAAACAAAATAAATAAAAAATAATAAAATATAGATAATATTTTAAAATTGAGGCAATATGCTGATGCCTTTGCTAGCCTAACACTGGCCTTCTTTACTCATGATTATGAATATGACACTTGTTGCTGGTAAATTCTTGCTTTTTCTCAATGTTTCCCTAACAATCAGCAAAAAATGAGCAAACAATCCCCAAATCAATAAGTGTTGGATATAACAGCTCGGCTAACAAGGAGATCAAGTTCTTGAGTTCTTACAATAACATACAGAACAACAGGACAGTATCTTGGGCCAGAACCGGATTTTCTTGTTGTGCAGAGAAGTTGTGGAGTCACTTTTTAAAAAACAAATTAACACCTAATGGTAAAATGCTATGAACCTGAAGGATGCATTGGAAAGGATAGGAATGCAAGGTTTTCTAAGTCTTCAGCTTTCCTTCTATAGTCACAACTGATAAAGACATTCCCCAAACCACCCCCTTCCTTGCCTCTTATCCTATCCTAGCAGTAGCAGAAAGGGAAAGGGAAGGGAATAAGTGTTTACATAGTGCCTATTATATACCAAGCACTGTGCCAAGTGCTTTACAAATATTATCTCATATTTCCTTCACAAATCCCTGTGAGGTAGTTGTTGTTAATATCCCCATTTTACAATCGAAGAAACTAAGGCAAAAAGAAGTTAAGTGACTAGCCCAGGGTCACACAGCTAGTAAGTGAATAAGGTCAGATATGATATTCTACAATTTCCTTATAATTGAAGGTAACAATGATCAAAATAGATAGACTTTATCTAATCTCAATTTTCCCAGAAAAAAAAATGTAGCAACATTTTGATCTGGTCACCTTTTACCTACCTTTAGAAAGGAGAGATCTCTCTACCCTTGTAAGTGTTGCAATTTCGAAAATGCAACACGAAAATGTGAATGACCAGACCCAAAAAGTTACCATCAATGGACCAGTGTCAGCTTTTGTTCTGTTTAATATTTTATATCAATAATTTAGAAGACACAAATAGGACATTTTCCTAAATGTGTAGCAATAGGCACAAAGATGGAGAGATGGTTAATAAGTTCATTGAAAGGGAAATGATCCAAAATGTCTCTATTTGCCAAAAGGTTGGATGGAAATTAATAACGTATAATTCAGTAGAAATTAATATAAGGTGCTATACTTTAATTTTAAAAAATTTGACAAGTATAAGATGAGGAAAAGATGGCTAGCCAATATAGTTCATGTAAAAATGATGTGTAGGGGGGCAGCTAGGTGGTACAGTGAATAGAGCACTGGCCCTGCAGTTAGGAGGACCTGAGTTCAAATTTGGTCTCAGGCACTTGATACTTAACTGGCTGTGTGATCTTGGGCAAGTCACTTAACCCCAATGGCCTTGCCTTCCTCCTCCAGAAAAGAAACATTTGATATGTAGGCTTTGGTGTAATGCAAATTCAACATGAATTAGTAGTACGACATGAAAGCCAGTATAATTAAAATATGTATAATATATACAAAAATATATGATATATAGATATATTAAAAACAATAGGGGCAGCTAGGTGGCACAGTGAGTAAGAGTGCTGGGAGGACCCAGGATTGGTTCCAGCCTCAGAAAATGAGCACCCACACATAAATAATGATTGGCCGTGTAACCTTGAGCAAGTTACTTAACCCCAATTGCTTTAAAAAAAAATAATTCTGAATCGCCTATTTCCCATTTGGGGCGGCTAGATGGCACAGTGAATAGAGCACCAGCCCTAAAGTCAGGAGGCCTTAGTTCAAATCCGGCCTCAGACACTTTACATAAAAACTGGCCATGTGACCCCGGGCAAGTCACTTAACCCCAATTGTCCCCCAAAAAGCAAAAAACAAAACAAAACAAAACAAAAAAACAATTTAAAAAAACCCCTGATATAATATTAGGCTACATAAAAAGGAGCCAAGTGAACAGCAAGTTGGAGCTGATGGTCTTGCTGTATTCTGCCCTCATCAGACGTCACATTTAGAGATAACTATGTTTTATTGTGTTCCGTTTTGGGCTCCACATTTTAAGAAAGGTATTCATAATTTGGAGAGCATCCAAGGAGGATGACCAGGACAGTGAGAGACCTCAAGACCATTTCATCTGAGGATAGATTAAAGGAATTAGAGATAATCAAGACTTCCTTGGATTACGCCCTTAGAAACTGTGGAGTCAGGAGGACTTGAATTCAAATATGACCTCAAACACTTACTAGCTCTGTGACTCTGGGCAAGTCACTTAACCCTGATCACCTCAAAAAAACAAAAAATAAAACACCCCAAAACAAGAAACCTGGAGGACTTGTTTGTAATGGATTAGTTACCCCCAAAGGGCAGAATCCAACCCCCAAAGTTGGGCTGTTGCTCATGGCCACTGAAAAGTCTTTCCGAATCCTTGGTAAACTTTCTTGGAGTGGAAATTATACCAAGTATTGATTTGTGGTAGAAAAAACACTGAATTTGGATAAGAAAATTGCAGCTCCAATCCCACTTTCTTTAAGGAGTCTTTTCCTGGTGCTCTCCAATGTTAATGCCTTCCCCTCTGAACTTCTCTCTCTCCTGCTCTTTACATATCTTATACATGACTACTTAGAGGTATGTTTCTCCCCTTTTAGAATTTGAGTTCCTTTTAGTCATTTAATAAACATTTATTAAGCACCTACCTATGTGTCAAGCTCTATGCTAAGTGCTGAGTATACAAAAAGAGGCAAAAGACAGTACCCTCAAGGAACTTAGGATCTAATGGGGGATACAACATGTGAACAAATATATACCAAGAAAACTACGGGATAAACAGGAAACAACTGAGGGCAGATACTGCTTATTCCACACTGGAACTACTCACATTGGAAGTATCCCCTACACCTCCCCTGTGACTTTACTTTCTGATTGGCATGTTCATCCTAGAACCTCAAACTTCAGGAGAAGGCCCAGGTCAAAGATGTCTTCATCTTTACCTGGGCTATACTGATGACTCATTTCCACAAGACTTTCTCTACTATGTCCCCTCTCAACTGGATACCTTCTCTTCCCTCATTGTTGTTATTGTTAAATTGTTCTTCAGTCATGTCCAACTCTTCATGACCCTATTTGGGGTTTCCTTGAAAAAGATACTGGAGTGTTTTGCCATTTCCTTCTCCAGCTCATTTTACAGATGAGGAAACTGAGGCAAACAGGGTTAAGTGACTTGTCCAGGGTCACAGAGCTAGGAATAGTCTGGAGGCTAGATTTGAACTCATGAGTTTTCCTGACTCTAGGCCATGGTGCCACCTAGCTACCCATACTACAGAACATCTCCTATAACTTTTCAGCTCTCTTATTGAGAGCAGGAACTGTCTCTTCTTCCGTTTCTCTTTGTATTCCCAGTACCTGGCACATAGTAGGTACTTAAGAAATTTTTTTTGAATGATTTGTTGACTAAGTATAAATTACACAGTAGTCGCCAATCTTCATCAGTGGAAGCAGTTTCTACCCTGGGAGTTCCCTTTGCTGGTGAAATGCCAGGACTATACCCAAATGAAAGAAAACAAAATAAAACAAAACAAAAATCTCACAGTGGACATCAAAGTGAATAGTAAGGGAATCTGGAAATGAAGACTTCACACTGAGAGCAATGATTCAGAGTGTCTTTGTTGTATAAAATGGACACAGTCATCATTTCCCCCCATGCCACACATGTGGGTTTTCAAGATGAGAAATGGATCATCTGTCCTTTTGGCTATTCCTGTTTCATGTTGCTTAGTTATTAAGAAGTGACTCAACTTGTTTACCTAGAGGATGGTTGCAAGCTGTTTTCATATATCCAATGAGGTAAGAACAAGAGGAAATGGCTTATATTACAGCAAAGGAGATTTAGATTGGATGTAAAAAGGAATTTCTTGACAGTACTTAGTACTGGAAAGAAATCCGTGATACATCCTTCAAAATACAAGGAAAGCTCATCTGGCAGAGATTCTTAAAGATAGGATAGAGGTGGGGGTGGATACTTTTTAAGTCTTTACTAATCCTAAAATTCTACATCATTAAAAAAAATCTCTAGGATTTGGCTGGATTAGATGAGAAGAAAGATTCAAGGAAAATCTTAAGTTTTTATCACTTTAGTCAAGATACACTTATCAATGCCTTATGTGTGCTGGTCAATGTAACAGGCACTTAAAGGGCTTACACAAATGGACCAAATATGGCACCCAACTTCAAAGGAAATTTTTCTTTGTGAAGAAAGAAAAAAAATTAAGAGGGTCTTACCTCTGCTTGTATTAATAAAGAGTTTGTCAGAATAGATGTATGTGTGGAATGGAAGCCCCATGAGGGTAGGCTTCATAGGTTCATTGACTTAATGGTAGAAGAAACCTTACCAGGTCATATACTCTGTTTCATTTTTCAGATGAAAAAACTGAGGCTCAGAGAGGTAAACTGACTTATCCAAGGTTACATAGGTGGTAAGTGGTAGAGCTGGTCTTGCAAATATATCTCCTCTAACACATATACTGAGTATGAAGAAAGGTTGTTGGAAAGAAAGAAGGAAGGAAGGGAGAGAGGAAGGAAGAAAGGAAGGAAGGAAGGAAGGAAGGAAGGAAGGAGGGAGGGAAGTAAAGAACTTAGTTGGGGAGGTCATAAATAGAAGATACCCTTTTCCCTTCACTAACTGGTATGACACAATCACCTTACACCCATAGTTACAAGGTAAAATGAATTAATGTGGAAGAAACTGAGAAAGCTTGCTGATTAAAATCTCAACAGTTGCTTTACAATAAGCACAAGGATAGTTAAACTGAGAGATAACATTGTACTTCAGAATACAAATTGGCCTTGACTTTTCTGCCAGTATTGGGGAATCTCCTCTTTAATACCTCCTTACTAATGACAAAAGCCAAAGCTTGAGGGATAGAACATGCATTGATTGATGGGACTGCCAACCAATCACCTCCCAAGAATACACAGAGAACTCACTGCTTCCCAAGTTCTCTGCTGATGTGATTCATCCAAAGTCCTGACTGGATTATATAAATACTGCAAAAAAGAGCTGTTTACATTTTCAGATAGATCACATCTGTTTGTGCATTATGCAAATCAAGACAGCTTCTTTTTCAGCAAACACAGCCCATTTCCTCTAGATTTCACCCATGTTAAAGGCTTTTCTTGGTTTCCCTGGAATAATTCCTAAGGATAAAGCAGTAATTACTCTAAGTGGCTACCCCACCTCTGATTTTTGAAACAAATTACAAAATCTTTGAGCTAGAATCAACTCTAAAATTCATCTGGTCAATCCCTATCCCCACAGGAATCTCTTCCAGAACATCAACCATTTTTCTTAGATTAGATGCTATGGTTTGCTCCAAGAAGGATCTTCCTTCTAGCTCTAATCTTTGAGAAGAAATAAGATATCTCCATCATCCTCTGCCTCAGCATCATTGAGAAACTCTCAAAATGCTGATTGATGTGTGCAAAATACTACATTCAGGTTTCCAAGGATCAAAATTTTTATTCTTTTTGAATCAATGGCATTTTGCTTTTGCTTGTTATAAAACATTAGGGTCATGGTATATTGTTAGACAACTGAATAGTCTTCACAAAGGAAAAGAGAGAATTCTGTCCACAGATGTTCACAGGCCCCAGATAAGCGATTTCTTCTGAAAACTTCTCGGAACTCAGAAAATAAAACATCTTCTGGTGAATTCCCTAAATTGTTATCCTGGATTTCTTACCCCCTCATCAGGGAATAACTTGATGAGGAAGAGATTTGCATATGATGATAATGAATAACTATTTTCCTGTACTAATAATGGCCTCCAATTGCTGGGTAGGGACAGGCTTCCACGATTAGTTGATGGTGATTTCATCTGCACATCTGGAGTGATTTACAATTATGACCCATTGGACTGACTTTCTTATTTATGTCCACACATGCATGCATGTGCACACACACACACACACACACACACACACACACACACTTTTTTTTCCTTTGAACTTGTGCCTTTGGCTTCAGTGCTACCCTGAGGCTCTATGTGAGAGCTCGGATGCTCTTAATACAGCCTATGTTTTGCCCCCTGAACTAATTCCTCATTGTTTTCTTCATTGGACCCAAGCTCTAATTTTTATAGAGATCCCAACACTCTGGTTTTTGTATTACATGAGGGTAATAATAATGTGCATTAATCTTACTTCTTGCTCCAGAGAGTTAGCATAAGTGTAGGGACACATACAAAAGCATTTCTTTTTATAAGCCCAGACTACTATAAGCCCATGGTGTCAAGGAGTATGTCTTCAGAAACATGGTTTGGTCCTTAGCAACAGGTTTTTACTATTCTTTTGCCAGGGGCCCAGATAAGATATTAACCCATATATTTGTCATAGAATCATGTTAGAGCTGAATGACCACCTGGTTGGAT
Organism: Gymnobelideus leadbeateri; assembly: GCA_011680675.1. Classification (NCBI taxonomy): domain Eukaryota; kingdom Metazoa; phylum Chordata; class Mammalia; order Diprotodontia; family Petauridae; genus Gymnobelideus; species Gymnobelideus leadbeateri. The sequence continues at coordinate 249,480 of WOXC01003375.1, forward strand.
TCCATCATTTTATAGGAAGAGAAATTTTAAGGAAACTTAGTTCAAGGTCAGGAAATTAGTGGCAGAGCTAGGACTTTTGACTCTAAGTATTTACTCTTTACTCTTTACACTGCCAGACACTGCCTCCCCAGCCTCAGGGCATGCACCCAGACTGACCCTCTCCAACTCCAAAATCCATCTAAGTGAAGGGAGAGGTAAGTAATTTGGTTCACCACAACCATGCACACTACCACTCACTTTTCCATCAGCTCTTCCAAATTCCCTCCTTCATTCCTTGCCTTCTTTCTTAAACTTGACCAACTTACTCAGGTCACTGAGTCTGTACATGTTACCTTGGGTAGCTTGGGCTCAGACAGGAAGGTGCCTGTGGGTGGGTGGTCACCCTAGCAGGTGCTCCAGAATGGAAGGTATTGACAATTGAATTCCTATGCAACCCCTTTCTGGAGGCTTTGCTTGTTCTCCTGAAATCAGTTAGGATGAGAAAAAAGGCCATCTGTGAATTTTGGCACATCTTGAGTTCAAGCCTTGATTCCTTTCTGCATGGTGGTTTTATCTAACCCAGGACCATAAATAACTGTCAGGTTAGGCCCAGGCGTGCAAATGTTACTGTACACCCATTGTGAAAGCTCCCTTTCATGTGGGCATCCTCTGAAACTGGGCGGCCCCATTCCTGCGCCCTCAGTTACACCAAGCCCTATTCCAACCACCCTCTTGCGGATGTGCAGTTTGTTGTGAAAGACAAATGACCATAGCTATTAAAGGCAGTCTTGTTCTGAGCTTGCCCAGTGGTAGCATTGTAATGGATCCTTCCCTGAACACAGTAGCTCCCCATAGTTGAGAGGGGGAAGGGAGGAAGTAATGAGACTGAAAGGGGGAAAAAACTTTCCCCCTTTCCCATTTTTTCAAGGTCAGCACATTGCTACACAGCTTTGGTGTTCCAAAGGTGATTCCCAGGGATGCATCATCCTCTTTTCTTCTTTAGCAACAAGGGTTACAGGCATTGAATCTTGTCCCAATTGGTCCACTCCTACATCTCTTTCTCCCATTTGTTGCCATGATCAATCAACAAATATGTGCTGAACATCTGCTATCACTGAGGCACTGTTCTAGTTTCAGACAGAGTTCTAAGCAACTCACTTTCTAGATGTGGAGATGAGGTATATGTAAAAAACAAGTAACATGAAAAAATTCAGAGAAACTTGGGAAGACTTGTCTGAACTGAGACAGAGGCAAGAAAGAAGAGCCCAGAAGGTAATTTATAGGAAAACTACAAGAATATAAAAAGAACAACAGCATTGAAAAACATATAAACTGCTGGTCAATGTAGAGATAAATTGTGACTTACGTTTGTGAGGATGGGCACCTCTGAGTAGAAAGAGGGTAGAACACAGGTGTACTATGAAGTTCATATTGTCACACACGGTCAATGGGTTGATTTGTTTTGCTGTACTTTTTTAAAACAGGGAAGGGTTTTAGTTAATGTATATTTGGGTATGTTGGGGGGATTTATTGGGAGAAGTCTCATAATATGGTAAAAAAAAAACATTGCATTTGGAGTCAGAGGACATGGATTTATAATCCTTATTCTGCCATTGACTAAATAGTTATTCCACTGTCCCAACTCCCCAACTCTTCACAGCAAATCTTTCATGTCTCCACACTGCCATGTTGTCACACTGAACATAATCGTCTGGCTTGGGCACCAAGTTAGAGTTGCCAGGCCCAAGGAGTGGAAGGTATTTACAAGTCTTTCTGAAGAATAGCTTTTGATCCCACCTTTAACATCCCATACAACATTAGTCACAACCCAGGGATGGTTGTGGCAAATTGCCAGACCTCAGGTCCTAAGGAAATTACCTACTTTTCTATGCCTGTAACCTGAGCTGGCTGCCCCCTGCCCAGTGGAGTTTCACCTGCACAGGTACCCGCTGGGCAGTCTAGTTATAAGGCGGTCTGTTTAATAGCAATCAAACTTGAATTTTCTGTAGGAAGTTCATGTGGTGGAATTCTTGTTGCTTCCATTAATCACTGAGCATAACAGCCCAGGCTCAGTTAAGTTCTTGGCCCTACATTTTGAGGAAATTGAGAGGCTAAAGGGCACCCAGACCAGAGCAATCAGGAGGGTGAAGAGACTCGAGTTCGTGTCTTATGAGGATCAGCTGAAGGAACTAAGGAAGAGAAGATTTAGGGAGGGTATGACAGCTGTTTTCAAGTATTTATAGGGTTGTCATATGGAAGGGGGATTAAGCTTTTTCTGCTTCTCCCCAGGAGATAGAATTAGGAGCAAAAAGGTTGGGTGTGTCTGAGAGGCAAATTTAGTATTAATGACAGGGGAAAAGTCCTTAAAATCAGAGTAACCCCAAAGTAGAAATGGTCACCTTGGAAAGTGGTGGGCTCTCCTTCACTGGAAAATTTCAAGCCATGGCTAATTAGTAACTTACCATATTAGAGAGGAAAACTGCCCTGTCTTCTGTTCGTCACACACAGCACAGCACATCTCCTGCCTCCATACCTTTGCACTGGTCATTCCCCATGCCTAGAATGCATTCCTGTCCTTCCTCTGCTTTACAGAATCCCTCTCTTCCAGGAAGATACAGTTCACATAGTGCCTTCAGAATGAAATCTTTCCTGACATCCCCAGATACTGGTGCCTTCCTGTCAAACTACTTTGTATATATGGTACATATTTCGATTTCTTAATTTTCTGTTTATGCTATGTATTTTATATGTACTTCTATTGCCTATTAGGATGTAGACTCCTATGAATTAGGGACTGTCTCATTCTTTGTACTTAGATCAAAGTGCCTGGCACTTTGTAGTTGCTGATTGGTGAGAAAATAATTCAAAATGATTCAACTTGGACAAAAGCATAGGGAAGGCATTGATTTACTCAGACTTTTTTTTTTTTTTTTTTTTTTTGCTTTTTGGAGGGCAATTGGGATTAAGTAACTTGCCCAAGGTCACTAGGTTTTTGTCTGTGTTCGAGTTAAGTGTCTGAGGCTGGATCTGAACTCAGGTCCTTCTGACTCCAGGGCCGGCACTCTACTCACTGTGCCACCTAGTCGCCCCTACTCAGACTTTTTTTTCCCTCCTCAGCACACAGTCTTTCTTTGCCCAGCTTCTCAAAATTTTATATATTATAAAATCATGAAATCTTGGGCTTTGCAGGGACTTCAGAGGTCAGCACTAACACTTCACTGGAATTGCCTATATGAAGGTTCCCCACAAATAGGCATTCGGTTTCTCTCTGAAGACTTGCAGTGTTAGGGAACCACGCTGCCGTCCAAGTCAGCTCATTCCTTTTGGGAGCAATTCTCACTCAAAAAATTCCTTCCTTATAGTAAGCTGAAATGTCTCTTTGCAACTCCCATCCGTTGGTCCTCATTCTACCTCCTGGAGCCAAGCAGAACAAGTATGATCCTGTCCTACATGACCATCATTCAAATATTTTAAATAACGCAGAATGTGTCTGCTCTGTCTTTTCTACTCTAGGTGAAAAAGTCCCAGTTTCTTCAACAATCAACGTGTGGCATGATTTAATCTCTTCTCACCCTCCTCTGGTCTCTACTTTGGCAATTCCCTTCCTAAACTTTGGTCTCCAGCATTCCAAATGGGGTCTGACAGGGGCCAACTGTAATTGAACTCTTGCCTCCCTCACTCTGGACCTATCCTTTTTGCAACCTAATTTTGCCCCAGGTTTTTTGGCTTCCACATTACACTGATGATTCATACTCAGGTTACAAAACCCACAGGTCATCTTTCCTCAGAACTATAGTTTGGTTTCATCTCCCTCACTCTATCTTGAGAAATTATTTTTTTTTAATTCCAAGTATAGAGTATTATATCCTGTTACTAACTTAGACTAAACAATTTGTAAATGCCAGAGCTGAGACTCAAAATCATCTCTTCTGGCCTAGGTCCTGGACTTTATATAGAACATCACACTTATTCTCAGTAGTTCCAACATGTGTATTGCTCTGTACACATATACCTGGAATGTAGCCACGTACAGGCTTTCATCACCATACCTCTCAAGGTATTTAACAGAGATGGAGAAAATACAAGGAGGAACAAATAAATCCATCAGAGCTGGGGGTGAGGCCATTGAAGGATAAAGATAAAAGATAAGGACTCATCATTTTGCAAAGATGAAGGGTGTAAGGCTTACCCTCAAAATCTGAAAACATGCATATCTGGTTGGAATACTGATCATTCCTTGAAGCTTCAGAGAGACAAAGCTAAGAACAGAGGATAATGCTGCATTGAAATTTATTGTGCCAAGAAGTAGTATAGGCTAAAAGTTGCTGTTTGTCCTTCGTTCTCGAAGAGGACCACGACTTCAGGAAGATGATGCCATGACTTGCAAGTGAGTTGGATTTAAGTGAAGCAGGGCTGTGCAAGGTCACCAGCCTCACTCTCTCCTCCAGAGTCAACCTCACTCTCTCCTCCAGAGTCATCTGGGTCCAGCAGCCAGATACAGATCAGAAGGACTGCAGAGGGCTTCCAAGCTAATAGTGATTGCAGAGGGATGGAGTGTGTGCTTGGAACTTTGATTTCATCAATTAGAGAACTCCTAGTGGCAAAACTCTTTCCACTCAACTCATCTGGAATGGGTGAATGAAAACAGCAATTATTAAGCATTCCAGGCCCTGTGCTAAGGAAAAGGAATAAGCATTTATATAATGCCTACTATGTGCAGGGCATTTTGCTAAGAACTATTTTACAAATATTATCTCATTTGTTCCTCACTGGGAGGAAGGAGCTATTATTATGATCATTTTAGAATTGAAGAAAAGGAGACAAACAGAAGTTAAGTGACTTGCCTAACACAGAGCTAGTAAGTGTCTGAGGTCAGATCTGAATTCAGGTCTTCTTAACTCCAAGCCCAGAACTCTGCACTGTGCCATCAGCTGCCTCTATGCTAAATTAAAGTAAAACAAGTCTATCCCCTCAGAAATTCATAGAAAAGACAAAACATATGGGGAGGTGGAGCCAGCAAGGGGTAATTTTGTCTGGGAAGTCAAAGGGTCCCAGTGAGTAGAGTCATGGGCAGGGATGGACTAGTAAATGTTTGACAACCAGCTTCCTAAAAATAACCCAGGACACACTTTTAAGTTTAATCTGCTTTCTTAACATTTTATTTTTAACATTTTATTAAGTCTAGACAATAAAGAAAATAATAAATCAAGCCCTATTTGCAGCATTTGCCTAATTTCTTTTTTTTTTATAAGCAATTGGGGTTAAGTAACTTGCTCAAGGTTACATGGCTAGTCATTATTTATGTGTGGGTGCTCATTTTCTGAGGCCGGATTCGATCCCGGGTCATCCCAACTCCAAGGCCAGCGCTCTTACTCACTGGGCCACCTAGCCGCCCCCATTTGCCTAATTTCTGAGGTGTAAATTCTTGCACTGAAAATTTAGCAATCAGGTTAGGGCTGTAAGAGGCGGCTATCACCCATCTTTAGTCAAATGACTATTGATTGGCATGTCCTTTCCCTGCTATCTAGGGGTAGCTTTGATTTGATTATTGTGCCCAGAACTAGAAGCAAGCATGGGCAGAGATATCACGGCCCATCAACTTGGCATTAAGAGAGCTGGGGAGCTAACCATTTCACTCTCCTACTCACTTAATCCCACTGACTCCTGATTGGCTCTAGGATAAAAATATAAACAAGTTTATTTGGATCTTAATAGCCCTTCATAACCGTTTTTTCCCCAGCCTCGTCATACATTACTCCCCTTCCTGCACTCTATGGCCCAAACAGAATGCTTCCTCTGTTCCATCCTCCATCTCTCATCTCCACACTTTTATACCAGTTATCTTCATGCTTGGAATGTACTCCCTCTTTACACCTACCTTATAGAGCTCCCCTCTTCCTTCAAGACAGTCTTCACAGATATCACCCACACAAGCCTTTCCTGATGCCAATGGTTAGTATTCACCCTCCTTAACTAAAAGTTTTTAGCCACTTTTCATTTATTTGGTATTTATTCTATTTATATTTATTCCCTACACACACACACACTCACACGCACACACACACACACACACACACACACTCACGCACACACACACACACATGTTGTCCCTCTTGATAGAATCTTCGCTCCTTGAGAGTGGAAATGATGCGGTTCTGGTACCTTTATCCTCAGAGCACCAAACTCCCAGAAGGGCTAGAAGAATAAAACAGAGAAATATTTGTAAGGCATTTTGCAAACCTTAAAGTGCTGTTGCTATTATTATGAGTATTGTTGTTAGTTTATATAATGCCCAGCACATGGTGGATTCTTTTTTATTTTATTTTATTTCCTTTTAAACTTGGGAAATAAAACAAACATTTCCATGATATAGTATAATAGGAAAAAAAGATGATTGTACATGAAATTGCAAATCTATTATGTATAACTTGCTACTCCTCTTAAAGATATAATAAAGTTATCAAATAACTTTCTTTTTTCCCCGTTCTTCTTCTCTCTCTCCCCCACCCTAGAAATGGCTACTATTATCTGTGTGTGTGTGCGTGTGTGTGTGTGTGTGTGTGTGTATAAAACCATTCTATACATCTATTGATCAATTCTTTCTCTGGATATAGAAGCATCTCCCTTCATAGGTCCTTTGTAATTAACTTAGGTATTTATAATAGTCATAATTACTCAGTCACTCAAAATTGTTCTTAAAACAATATTGTTGGGGCAGCTAGGTGGTGCAGTGAATAGAGCAGTGGCCCTGGCGTCGAGGACTTGAGTTCAAATCCTTCCTCAGACATCTGACACTTACTAGCTGTGTGACCTTGGGCAAGTCACTTAACCCCGAATACCTTGCCTCCCCTGTCCAAAAAAACACCAATATTGTTGACCTTCTCCAGACAAGCCCCGGGCTACTGGTGGCCTTAGCTTCTCACATTCCCTAAACTAAGGAATTGAAAAGGACCCAAGAGATCACACAGTCCAGTTTCTCTTACAAATGAGGGAACTCAGGCCTCGAAAAAGTTTGTGAGGCGGCTACAGACTTTCCAGAGTCCACTGCCCTAACTACAAAGGAGACCTAAAGAGCAGCACCAAGCTAGGCACAGATTACCCACTTCAGGTTCTTTACTTTGGAGTCTGTTCATTACCAATAGAGTAGTGTGACTATATGCCTGATGTTGCTAAATGTAGACAGTGGTTAGAGAAGAGTTTTCCAAATGAGTTTGCAAAACTCACTGTAGAAAATTCACCTAAACAAGAGCCTAGAACTGGGGAAGGTCCAGGAACAGCAAGAGAAGAGAAGGAGAAGAAAAAGCAAAAAAAAAAAGGTGGAAGGGTCAGATAAAATAAAAAAGAAGACAGTTCTGCACAAGGTTACAACAGCCAGAAATCCTAGAGTAAAGAAGAAATACGCGACAAGAGCGAATGACCTCACAACTTTCAAGATTGACCTTAAAGAAGGACAAGGGTTTTTTGCTCAGAAATTCTCCTGTGGTGCCTCAGTTAGAGGAAGGATGAAATCATCATTCAGGGAGACTTTACAGATGACATTATTGACATAATTCAGAAGTGACCAGAGGCAGATGATAACAGTATTGAGGATCCTGGAGAAGTAAAGAAATGATTTTTAAAATCTGTCTGTATTTAACAACCTGAAGTTATAGTTGATGAAGCCAGAAGAAGGCCTTTAAAAATATAGATATTTATCCTACAGTAAAACTGTAGACTACCCTTAATCTTGGCATTTCACTATTCTGTACACAGATGCTTGTGTTTTTTCTTTTGTTTTATTTTCTAAATTGCCAAAGTCCAATGAACTGGGAAAATCCATCACTTATGCATGAAATAGAGATTTAATTAAATAAAAAAATGTAATCATAGAAAACAATATTGTTGTGTACAGTAGGTTCTTAATAAGTGCTTTTTGATTAGTGGATAGATTGATTGACCCCTGGCTACCCAAGGCCACCTATAGATGTACTGCACCTAGACATGTACATCTATGCAAAGCTCTAAGTTAAGGGATGGCAATAAAACAGCCTGAGGTCAGATCTAGCCTGCCACCATTTTTATAGCCCACAAGCTAAGAATGGCTTTCACATTTTAAAATAAAGGAGTTTATACATAATTAAAATAATTAGATATGCTAATATTGAACATTAAATTTGATATTTTAAGAGGTGAAAAATATTCTTAGCTTGTAAGCCATACAAAAAACAGGTGGTAGGACAGATTTAATCCAATGGCTACATGTTGCTGATTCCTACCCTAAGTTAAGTTCTAACAATATATCTGCCTTTACTACAAACACTTACCTTCCATGCACCTAATATCTTTGAAGCCTTTCTCTATGTCAGGTGACAATAAGTCTGATGACCTGAATAGTGCAAATGGGTTTTAGCATGCTACCCATTCCCAATGCCAATCAGTACTTTCTCTGCAACTCACAGGCTTAGAAAACTCCCTTAGACCAGGGAGAGATGAAAAGACTTGCCCAGGGTGACATAATCCAGTGTGTGTTAGAGGTGGGCCTTGAACTACAGCCTTGCTATTTCTAAGGCATCTCTCTTTCCACTGTGTGGCAATGCCTTTACAATGAAACTAGAAGTGTGCCCTGCATGGTTCTAGGCACAGTGTTAGGGACGCTGCCCTTGAGGAATTCAGAGTAATGCATGTCAAGGAAGCATGATGCCTGGGACAAGTTCAATTTGAGGTGGGGAGACTTTGGGGAAAGACCTTCTCCCTCAGGATACAACACCTTCTGACAGGTGATATCTGAGGCCTCAGCTACATGGTAGTGGGAGAAAGAAACCCTGAGTTACTTCCCTGAACTAGGCCACTTCTGGGGAACCTAGGACCAAGTGGGAAAATAGGGTGGGACCAGTCAGAGAGGTATTCACCAGAGATGCATCCACTGAAGCAGAAAATAAACCATAAGGTAGCTTCTTGTTTTCATTAATCATTCTTACTAACTGTGTTATGGCTGCTTGTTTCTGCCTGCCAAAGAAGTTCAAACACCTTTTAAATTTTGTCACACTGAAACAAAGCTCAGGTTCTCCTACCTTAGTTATAGTTCTAGTAAATTATTTAAGATAGTCAGACTCTCATGAGTTATAGGTCACACCAGTGTCACTGGTTGGTTGAACTATCAATCATAATTAGAACAGGAAAGGATCATTTTAATTGATTATTACACAGTACTTAGCCAATGGGTTCTCTGGGACCACAGTATGATGATGGACTGGTTGCTTTACATCAGTTTCCTCATCCAGAAGGCTGGTCATTTGCAAGGATAACTACCATAAAACAAACTGATATGATCTGCTACAGGAACAAAAACTACCTTGTTATTTTAGGCCCCAAACATCCCCTAGGAAGCACATTTGTCTGCTCTGACTTACCAGATTATCTTTCTCATGTTTGTTGTTCAGCTTTGTTCTTTTAACTTATTTTCCATTCCCCTGATCTCTTCCAGGCTCCACCAAGTTGATTCCAATTTGGTGAGCATCGTAGTTTCCAGTCAAGAAGACCAAATTCTAGTCCCCGCTCTCCAGCAATGTAGACACCAAATGTAACAAGGAAACACCAAATTTAGAAAAGGGTACATGTGGACTGGTGGGCTGTTTGTTTGTTCATTTATTTTATATTAAAAGCAAGACACAACAAAAGAGGTTTTAAAAAGCCCTTTAAAGCAGGATGTAATAAATTTCTTCACAATAAACAACGGAAATGGCTGATGTTAACATTAACACTTAAAGGTTTACAAAATACCTTCCTTATACAGTCTCGTCTGAGCCCCACAGCTACCTTGTGAGCTAGATGCTGTTCTTCACAAGTAAAGAGACTGAGTCTCCCTTACCCCCCACAGTAAGTGACTGAGGCAGGATTTGAATGCCAGGTATTCCTGACTTCAGGTCCAGATTCTTCTCACTACGCCATGATGCTTCTCAAACGCGAACATACAACATCACTGAGTCACTTGGCATTGTCTACACTTACCCTTTCCACATTGCAACTTTCCCCATCATGGTTTTGATATATGGTGGGTTGGCATAAGAAATTAAATGAAAATTTGGGGGAAGTTTTGTAGGAGCTGAAGACCAACAGATGACACATAGAAAGTTTAGAAATTCAGAAATGCATAAAATACGTGCATAGTATTGTATAATATCAACATATTTTATCTTTTAATATTGTAAACACCGCAATAAAAGAAAAAGAAAAAATTCAGACTTCTTCTCTGGTACAAAGGGAGGGCCAAAATATTTTACTTAGACCTTTCAGATTGTGGGGAAAACAATACCCTAATGCCCTGTGATGTAGAAAGGATAATTGTGGTTACATGAGACCTGTAGGAAACAATGTGGTGCTAGACTTTGTTCCATTACAGTTTCCTCCTCATCTATAAAGTCAAGTTAAGAATAATTCACTATATATGGGGAGGCTAGGTGGCGCAGTGAATAGAGCACCGGCCCTGGAATCAGAAGGACCTGAGTTCGGAGGCGGCCTCTGACACTTAATCCATACAAACAAAAACCTAGCCGTGTAACCTTGGGCAAGTTACTTAACCCCAATTGCCCTAAAGGGGCGGCTAGGTGGCAGTGAGTAAGAGCGCCAGCCTTGGAGTTTGGATGACCCGAGATCAGATCTGGCCTCAGAAAATGAGCACCCATGCATAAATCAAATGACTAGCCGTGTAACCTTGAGCAAGTTACTTAACCCCAATTGCTTTTAAAAAAAAAAAAAGAATAATTCACTATCTCCCCTTCCAACCATCACTTATTGAATATTTCATGTGCCTCCCTCTTCCCTGCCCCTAGCCAATCAAGTGTGCATTTCACTCTTTTTTTTTCCTTCCTGTGCTTTTTTGCTTGGTTCTGACTAATGAAAATTAAAGTTTTTGAATTTACATTTTATAGACAATTATAAATTAAAAAACAAACTATATTTGGAAAAAAGAAAATTTTATATAATAAAAATGCATAAACATAAAAAAGAATAATTCACTATCTACCTCATAGGGTTGTTGTGAAGAAGATGCTTTGTCTTATGGTGCTATGCAAATGTGGGCTGCTATTGTTTTATGGGTGTTTTAAGGAGTGTGAATGAAGAAGCCGCTGAGATCAAGGGGTTCAACTTGACTTTGAGCCAGAAGGAGACTTTGCCATAGTGTAAAATCAAAGAAGAGGGTTTTATCAAAGCATTAAAGTCTTCAATATCTCCCTGGTGAAATTGAGCCAATCCTTCCCTTTTTACTTGCCTCTCATAACTTTATGGTATTGAATGAAAGAATGAATGAATGGATGAAAAAGCATTTCTTAAGCACTTACAGTCCTGTCTCTCCAGGACCTTCTATTCTTTTTTCTTTTCTTTCTTTTTTTTTTTTTGGAGGGGGGAAAGTAGGGCAATTGGGGTTAAGTGACTTGCCCAAGGTCACATGGCTAATTTTTGTGTTAAGTGTGTTAGGCCGGATTTGAGGTCAGGTCCTCCTGATTCCAGGGCCAGTGCTCTATTCACTGCGCCACCTAGCCACCCCCAGGACCTTCTATTCTAATAAGGGGATACACAGGGAAGACGTTTTTAGTTCTGGGCAGTCACCAGAATTGGCAGTACAACCATAAGGCAGTGGAAGCTTGTGTCTTTCCTCATAACAATAGCAGTATATGGTCGCTGTTCCCAGAGTCAGAGTAATGGTATGAAAAGGAATGGGGATGTTACTGTGCTATAAGAAATAATGAGTTTGATGATCTTAGAAAAAACATGGATAGAATTGCATGAAATAATGAAGAATGAAATGGGCAGGGCCAAGAGAACATTGTATACCATTAAAGCAATATTGTTTTAAGAACAACTTTGAGCAAATACGTCATTTTGACAATATAAATAACCCAAATTAACTACAAAGGACAGATGAAGGAAGATGCTAACTGTATCCAGAGAAATAACTGATAAATAGAAGTATGTATAGAATGATTTCACACACACACACACACACACACACATTTGTGTCTAATGGTAGCCATCTTGGTGGGGAGAAAAAAAAAGAAATTTACATGATAACTCTATTATGTATTTAAAAGGAATAGCAAGTTGTATATAATAGATTTATCATTTCATGTGCTATCATCTTTTTGTTATACTATGTTATGGAAATGCTTTTTATTTTTATTTTATATTTATTTTATTCCATAAATTTAAAATAAAATAAATGTTTTTTTTTTAAAGAGATGGGTAAAATGTCACCCACAACATTCCATCAGTCACTAAGTCTCATCCATTTGGTTTCTAGGGTAACTCTAGCATCTCTCCCCATCTCTTCATTCCCACTGACATGCCTTGTGGATAAAAACAGGACAAGGGAGATGGTGAGGTGCCCTTGCTGGTTAAGTCCTGGTATCCTGGATTCCCTCTCTCTCCCTTTGATTTCAGCTCAATGACCTTCTCTTTCCTTTAATTAATCCTTTCTACTCCATGCCCTGAAAAATATATGAGTAAACAAGAAAGAGAGAATAGAGTAAGATGTAAAATGGACAGTTTTGGTTACATTAAATTAAAAAGGTTTTATGCTGAGGTGGTAGGTGGTGCAGTGAATAGAGCACCAGCCCTGGAGTCAGGAGGACCTGGGTTCAAATCCGGCCTCAGACACTTCACACAAAAACTAGCCGTGTGATCTTGGGCAAGTCACTTAACCCCAATTGCCTTCCAAAAAAGCAAAAACATATATAATGATACCATCTACCTCACAGAGTCATCAAGAGTATCAAATAAGATAAAACTTCAAGGGCTATGTCAATATCAGCTAATATCCCAAATGTCTAATGTGGTTTTATGCATTCCCTAGATGTAAACTTAGTAAATATTTATTGCCTGCATTCTCTAAGACAACATAATTGCTGTTTTGAAACAAATGAAAAGGGGATTAAGACATTTTTTGTTTAAATCATTACAATCTTGAGAAATCAAAACTATTTGTGCATTGCCACCAACATCTCAAAACTTATTATTTCCCCCTAAAATATGTTCTTATTCTTCACTTGCCTCCTGCTGTTGATGGCTCCACCACACTTTCCAGGTCCCTAGGCACAAAAGCTCAGTCATCCTGAAGACTGCCTGGCCTTTGCCCCTGATGTCCAGTCAGTAGCCCGACCATTTGGTCTCTGCAGGAACTTTTCCCTTCTCTTCAACTGATTGTCAAGGCCCTAGTGCACGTTCTTATTAATTCTCACCTGGACCATCCTTCACTGCTACATGATTAATTTTCCTACCGCATGGGTCAGATCAAGTCACTCTAGCCCTGGCAATATTAATTACTTCCTATTGACTACTAGGTAAAGCCTAAGATTTTTAAAACTGGCATTCAAGGCCCTCCACAATCTTTCTCCATACTTTTACATGCTTTTACATAAATTTCCATACTTTTATACTCCTTCCCTCCATATATGCCACGTTCTTACCAAACTAGACCACTCATTCTTCCCAGAGTTGTCCATGACAATATTTTTTATATTTTTCTGCCTTTCCTTATGCTGCTTCTTATACCTGAAGAATTGAAACTCAAATCTGGAGTTAACTAATCTTAGTTTTTTTGTTCTTGGTTTTCAAAATCCAAAATGCTTATGAGTCTTTATCTAATTTTATCTGCTTGATTCTTTGTGTCACAGAGGGCATAATCCCATGGGGTGACAGTTGCCTTAAAGTTGCTTGAGTTGCTGTGCTGCTGAAGCTTCTAAGAATGAAAAAGATGAAGAAGAAGGAGGAGGAGGAAAAGGAGGAGAAGAAAGAAGAGGAGAAGGAGGAGAACAAGAAAAAGGAGGAGGAGGAAGAGAGGAAGAGGAGAAAAGCAAAGATTGAGATCCCTTGTCACCAGATCTTGTCCTAGGTACTAGGGATACAAATTCCAATCTGAGATAATCCCTGCCTTCAAGGAGTTTATATACTAAGAGGTAAAGATAACACATAAAGGGGAGTCAGGGTATTTTGGTTGGAAATCACAGAGATGGGTGAGGGGAGCCATTGGGCAGGTGATTGTCACACCTTTTCCAGAAGCAATGATAATATTGATATAACTGTTCCTAGGGCAAGGGGTGTAAAGTGGGGAAATTGAGGGAAGGGGAGGATCCTAGTAAGGAAAGAAATAAATGTAGACCAATAGGGCAGGTGGCAAGATGTATGGGGTAGATGGCTATGGAGCAGAGTCTGGAGTCAGCTAAATAAAGTGGATTAAGTGATTTTGCACTGACTCACTCACCCATCAGGACAGCTGGGCCCAGGATAGAATTCCCAAACCAAGTGGATTAACTCTCCAAGAAAAGGATCATGGTCTCTGGAGGTCTAGTTTGAAGGATTCTGTTCCAGATAGGAAAAGAAACACAGTGAGAGGACAGACAGAAAGCAAGATGTCCAGAGTGGATGAATCATGATAATATCAGCACCTCAGATGAGGGCACCAAGTAGGAACCACTACTCCAGGCTTTCCTAACCAGATGCAGTGTCATTTGGGAGATGGTTAACTGAGTTTAAATCTAGAAGACACCTATTTTATTTTTGCCTTTGTCTTTTTTCTGACATTGCTTCTCTGCCACTGAGTGAGTCACTTAATCATGGGATGGCTTCTTTGATAAATGAGGGTAACCAGACCCGTCATCCCACCTCTACCTCTTGGAGACATTGCAGGTTGGGAGATCTCATTTCGGGTGGGCATTGCACTCCATGGGGAGTAGGAAGCCTTGCAAAGGCCTCTTGTTAGCTTCTGATTTATAGAGCATGCTTATCTCCTGGGCCTCTGGGTGCATGTACAAGAACAGAAGCGATTAATTAGTAGGATGCCCAGACTCCCCTACCAAGTCAGTCCCCCCTGCATGAATCAGGCGGCTGGGAACAGATGGGCTTTGGCTCATGCCTTGAAGGCAGATGGGCTCAGGCTTTGTCAGACCATGAACGGAAGCAAATTCCAGAGACGTTGGCACTGCATGGAGAATACCCTGGTCCTTGTGCCCCATGAGGACCTGGAGACTGTCAGCTGATCCCAGCTGCATCACTCAGTATGTGGAGAGAAAGGTGATCTCTGAGGTATAATTACCTAATTAATAAATTAAATAAAATGATTATCACTCAGTCTGAGTCTCTGAAGCACAATCAACACCTCCCTTAAGGGGGGAGGGGACATTAGCCCCACCATTTTCCACTCTAAAGCTAGAAAGCTAAGTATATAAGTATTCCCAATGGTAGCAATCCCACAATTTCTTTTTTTCTGGTTGCATTTCACAGTAACACATACCTAGAAGTGTGGCATGGTGGAAAACAAACTGGACTTGGTATTAGAAAGATCCGAGTTCAAATTCTATATCTGACTAACGGTACCTGGGTGATGCTGAATGAGTCACTTAACCTCCATCATTATCACCACCATCATCATAGCTGACATTTATACAGCATCCACTCTGTGCCGGGCACTGTGTTAAGTGCCGTACGGTTATTATGTGATTTAATCCTCACAACAACCCTGGGAGGCGATGCTCTTGTCCCTATTTTACAGAAGAGGAAACTGAGGCAAGCAGTGTCTGGCTCAGGGTCACACAGCTAGTGTCTGAAGCCATAACTGAAGTCTGATTTTATGCATTCAATTTCCCCCCTAGTTCATTGCATCAGTGATCTCAAGCAATCACAGGGATAAGTCTATTGTGTTGACTCCTTTAAATCCTTGATGCTCACTATGGACTTAGGTCCACTTTACTTCTGATTACTGACCTGTCAGGATAGCGTGAAAGCAATCATTGGGAAGAGATTGCAGTAGAATGTAAACTCTTAGAGAACAGGGGCCATTTCCTTTCTATTTGTTTGTTTTATTTTGTTCTGTTTATCCCCAGCCGCCCAGAGCAGTGCCTTGCTTGCATTTAGTTATTTGCATATAATATGAACATTAATAAATGTTTGTTTAAATGAATTGCTTGAATCCTAGATTGTGTCCTCTCTTGGCTATTCTCCTTAATAGGAAACAGGAGATTCCATTATTGATGGTGGTGCTTAAGCTTTGTATTAATTATTTACAGTGATTTAAGAAAGTGCATCCCAAAGAACTCTCACTGTATTGGGTATTGATTGCATTTGTAAAGCCATACAGTAAATAATAAAGAAAACAATCCTCCTCCCAGCATGTAAAACCACTTTCATTTCAGCTACCTCATTTATCTTTACAAGGTCACACAGGTAGTAAGTGGCAAAGCTGAGATTTGAACACAATTAGACCAGAGTGTAGAGGAGTAAAACTCTGAAAGGGCTACTTTTATCACTCCCCACCCCAGTTTTGTGTATGAAAGTGTGATAATGATTAAGAATGACAGGTTAATATTTCTCAAACACCTGCAAAGGGCAAGCTTCTACAGAACCAGATGTAGCCTGCAGCCAATAGAGCCTTGAAGTTCTGACAGACAAGAAGAGAATCATGGAAGGCTGGAAGTGTATACAAGGGAGACTTCTTCAACAAGAAAAAAATAGACTTTGCATCTTCTTGCCTTCATCTTCGGAGGCCTAGGTGTCACATGGTTCTGGGTTTTTGCAGAATTTCAATTTCATGTGTCATTCATGAGAATGACTTCTGGTCCCATTGCTGCCTGAAGAGAGTGAAGTTGTAAACAGTATTCAAACCTTCTGGGGTTCATGTTTATTTGCTCATGAATCTGTCAACTTCTCATTTTCAATGGATCTCTCCAAAGAATCTCGAGCTTCAAACAGTTCTCCCCAAAACAAACAGAGAAGACATAAGTTGAAATTGCAATAGATAAGTGTAGATTAAAGTTCTTTAGAACTGCATTATCCTAAATATCCCCCCTCTTGCTCCTAACCCAAATTTCACAACATGGTTATGTGTACATCTTTTACTGCCTCTAGTATATGAGGAAAAGGGAAGTTTAAGTTCATACATTTTTAAAATCAAAGAGGAGAGAAATCTACTCCAAAATGAGTTTAAGTTTCAATAAATTTTAAGTGTAGTCGATTGTCTAAATAAAAATAAAAGGGAACAAAAGGGCAGATAGTCTAAAAGAGCAGATAATCCAACAAACAACATAAGTGATCTGTTTTGGCAGCAACTTTATCTCTCTAATTACATTTGGCCCAGGCTTTTACTAAAATGAATTTTCATTCTCTGAGCACACCTTCAACTGATGGTAACTAAAAGACTCAGAAATGTCCAAGGTCAGAGAGTTTTTAAAAGTGTCCTGGATAATAGACCAAGTGAGTTGTTCACAACCAGAACATGAAGAAATGGCAGTATTTGAAGCAACAAAATGAGACCTGTTTCATTCAGTCTTGTGGTGGTGGTGGTGATGGTTTTTGTAGGTTTTGTTGCTTTTCTCCAAAGTTACTGTATCCTAACATTATTGCTTATTCAATCTTTCCGTTGGAGAGGTGATTTATGTGACTGGAGAATAGTACTGAGAGACAAAACAATGAGGTTCTAATCCTAACTGTCCTAGGTAATTTTAATCTTGCTCTGCCCTCAGTTTCTATTTAGTTTACATTGAATGGTATGATAGGTCCAATACGAAGAAATGGAAATTCTAGGATTAATCTCAAGCTGAATTTTATTTAGCCCTTGTTCTACTAACAAACTAGTTTATATCAAACTAGTTCAAAGTACTGTTAATCAGTAGGAAAGTGACTGATTGAAATTTTCTCTCTTCCACTTTTCCCTCATTACCTTCAATATAAGGTACCAATAAATAATGAAATAGTTAACATAATAATAGTTAAGGCAACAGAAGGGCAGCTAGAGTACTGGGCTTAGAAGCAGAAAGACTTGTGTTCATGAGTTCAAATCTTGCCCCAGACACGTGCAAGCTATTGATCCTGGGCAAGTCACTTCACCCTGTTTGCCTTAGTTTCCTCATCTGTAAAATGAGCTCGAAAAGGAAATGGCAAACCACTCCATTATCTTTGCTAAGAAAACCCCAAATGGAGTCACAGAGAGGCTGAAACAACTGAACAACTACAACAACAACACAGCATAAACAAGGGAAATAAATAATCCACAACTTAGATAATCAGTCCTTAGAGAATCAATGACTAAGTTTGCTCCTACTCTATGAAAAGTGGTGTATAAGTACCAATGCATTCTACCTAGGATAAAATAAAATCATCCTCCAATGTGTACCCAACCTTCAACTTCTGGGAGGTTTAAATTAATTCATTTAATGTTTCTTTAGTAGTATTGTACATTTCTCTGGAGGGAGAGTTAAGACAGCAGTAGATAAACACTGGACTTGAAGACAGGAAGACCTGATATCAAATTCAGTCTCAGACACTTACTAGTTATATGACCTTGGGCAAGTGTAGTGCTAACACAATATTCACAGAACTAGTGGTGACTGTTCTCAATTGCAAAATATAACAGACTATCCTTATAGAAGACAGAAGCAAAACATTTATTCAGACAACCAAAAAAACAAATCTTAGTACCAGGAAACCAAATCCATCATACCAACATAGAAGTTAATATACCATAATACAGCAGGGAGCCACAACATCCTTTAGCCTTCCCACAAACTAACACTCACAAGCCTAGCTGTCTCCCTGGGAGTGTCTTCTCTCTCCCACTATCAAGCAGCTCTGACTCCCAGCTTCCTCTGGGCCCTGCTCCACCTTTCAGCAAGCTCCTTCCACTACAGGCTCTATGTGATTATATTCATCCTATTAGGGGGCAGGAAAGATCTTCAAATCCCCATTTCTATTACAGCAAGTTACTTAACCTCCACTTGCCTCCATAACAACACCTACCTCAGGCCTGTTGTGAGGATAAAATGAGATAATATTACAAAGTACGTTGCACATTGTGACATGCTATATAAATGCTACTTGTTATTACCATTATTATTATCCTATGCTATGAGGATTTATAATTTCATGACATTTATCAATACAGAACACCCCAAAAGTCTTTTTTTTAAAGGTCAATAAACTGTAGTATCTAGTTTGACTTTTTCAAAAGTTCAGTATATCTGAAAATAACAACAGCAATAGTAGTGGACACGGTGGTAACAAGACCTTTATTATTTATTCATAATATATATTTTGAAAGCTTTTCTTTGCCATTATCTTATTTAACCTTTGACCAAGAACTGAATCTCTGGGTTTACATGTGGTAGTTTCACAAATCATTTTTTGTCGGGCACTTTCCCCCCAGTAACATAAAAATATAACTTGCGTCCAGATCTCTAGAGAAAAGGTAAAAGGACCCTCAGCACCCATTCAAGCACTTAAGCTAACAATATATTATACAAACGTCAGACATTATTTAACCTGATAAAAATAAGTAACAAAAAGAAAGACATACCTGAACCTATGAATAAGAAAAGTAATTCTTTTGCCCTTGCCTGTGGGTGGGCTTCCCTTTCTTTCATGGAATCTCTATAGTCTTCCAGGCTTGTAAAACTTACTCTAAGGTAGAAATGCTAGCAAGAGCAATAAAATAAAGAAATTAAAGCCTTAATTAAGCACAGGCAAAGAGGAGACAAAAGTATCCCTACTTACTGAAAGCATATGATTAACTTAGAAAACTCTAACAAATTAACAAAGAAACACATAAATTCAATTATAAAATACTCTTTAAAGAAATAATGACAACTATTTGGATAACTGTTTATTTCTTTGGTTGGTCTGGGATGATATAAAAATGAAAATAGCACCCAAGTTTATATACATACATATATGTATGTGTATGTATATGCATGGGTGTATATACATATATATATACAAGTATGTATATACATGCATGTATATGTATATGAGAAGTAGTATGATATATTAGACAGGGAACCAGCCTTTGAACCAGGAAGACCTTAATCCAAGACCTACCTTTGAAACATACTGGGTATATCACTTAACTTACAACTCTCTAAGGCTATAATTTATTTTTTAGTTAAGTTTTATATTTATTTTTAGTTCACATCATTCATTTCCACAAGATTTTGAGTTACAAATTTTCTCCCCATCTTCCCCCTACCCACCACCCCAAAATAGCGATCCCACTGAATACCCTCTCCCCCAATCTTCTCTCTCCTATATTCTTCCCTATCCCCCTTCTGACTTTCCAGTAGGTCAAGATAAATCTCTATGCTCCAGTGTGAGGCTATAATTTATAAAGACAGTCCTGACCTACACTGGTAGAGGGAGCTTCCTCAAGTAAGAGGTTTCTATATAAATGATCCTGTGCTCATCTCTATTTAATGGCAAACCAATTAAACTACCAAAGGGATTCAGATCTTTTATAGAACTATACTAAATAATAACAAAATTCATTAGGAAGATCAAAAGGTCTAGAATCTCAAGTTATATATGATTTGAATAATAAAAATTATACCATTATAAAAAATTGAAGAAAATGAAATCAAGCATCTTTCATAGCTATGGCTAGGGAAAGAATTTCTAACCAAATAAAGGATAAAAGTGATCATAAAGACAAAAATTTTGATTATATTAAATTGAAATCCTTTTCACATATAAACACGATACAACTAGGATAAAGAGGGAAGCTCTCAAATGGGGGGGAAACTTTGTGTCAAATATCTTTAATGCTCCTTGATATCCAAGCTATGTAATGAATTAATACAAATGTTTAAGGCCAAGAGAATTCCACCAATGGATAAGTAGTAAAAAGATATGAAAAAATTACAGACTATTAACTATCATATCAAAGATTGTTCCAAATCACCAATGATAAGAGTAAGGTACATCAAAACCACTCTAATAAGTTTTACCTTACACCCAGACAATTGGAAAAAATTTTTAAGGGAATTAATATTGGAGGACCTGTGAAAAGAAGGGTATTCTGATATACTGTTAGTGGAGCTGCAAATTAAACCAACCATTTAAAAAAAGTAATTTAGATTACTTTTTTAAAAAAATTACCATAATGATTATGCTCTTTGATCCAGAAATGATATTGCTAGGCATATACCCCAAGGAAATACAAAAAGGTTATCAAATAAAGTGAAATATTCATAGCAGGACTAAAAAATGCTAGTAGCAAACATCTGGAAACGGTAGACACTCAAAAACTAAGGAAAGAATAAACAAATTGTGATACATGAATATAATAGAATATCACTGTGCCTTAATAAATGATGACTAAAGAATTCATACAAGTATGAGAAGATTCAGATGAACCGATGCATCAAAAATGTATGCAGAATCAGGAAAACAATGTATGCAATGATATCAACAGTGCAAGTGGAAGAACAATAACGATATTTTTAAAACCTGAAATTGAAGGCTATGGAATCTAATCCATATATATAATAAAGTTTACCTCTTTCCTCTTCTTTGCAGAATAGGGGACTATGAATGTGGAGCATTGCATATACTATCAAATCTGGCTTTTGTATTTAAATGGTATATGGCATTTGTGTTGGTTACTTTTGGTGAATTGTTTTTTTCTTATTCTTTTTTATTTTGTGTTACAAGGAATGATCTCTAGGGAAAGAATTTATTGGGAAAAAGTCTCAATGTAAAAACAAAGGACATTTTTTTTAATAAAAAGAATCTGTATCTGAATCAATCAACCATTTTCAAAGGTCCAGTGAATATCTAGGAGAAGGAGAGATAGCATACCCCATCTAGGAGATGTCAGCAATTTCAAAACAAAATCTTAAATGTATTATCAATGGTGAGGCTTATACTTGAATGAGACAACACTTTCTACATGAGAACAAAGGCCTCATCCTTTAACTTTGTTAACTTTTGTCAGGATCCTTTTGGTTATACTCTTTGTACTAATTTTCTAATCACAAAATCCCAATCAATCAGGCGAGAAGTTATTATTAAGTCGATATCATAGATGAGAACCTGAAGTATTTTAATTACTTGTTCAAGGTCACAAAGTAAGTTAGTGGTGAAGTCATGACAAAGAGCATTATGGAGGGGAGCAGGATGCTTGGAAAGTCATTCTGACTCTTTCATTGTCTTTTTCTGGGGACAAATCACTTAACCTTTTTGTCCCTCAATTTCCACAGCTAGATAATGTTAATAAATAGCATACCCCTTAGAATGTTCATAAGGATTTGGCAAAGATTAATGAGATAATAGCTTGAAGGCACCCTGAGTTGTTCATAGAAAGGTACTGTGTAACTTATGATTATTAGATATTATTGTATTATAAATCACAGAAATGTTCATATAGGCACCTGCATTTTAAGCCATGAGTACTCAAATTGAAACTGAGGGATTTATCATTCCAAACCATAGCTTTTTTTTTGTTTTTAAGTGGTACTGTTGAACACAACTATTAATAATTTATGGTGCTACCAAGCTCCAGCATGCACTTATGTTCCCATCTTAAATAAAATCCTTCTTTCTTGTTTGGGGAGGAAAATGTCTTAGCACCCATTCAGATTATACAAGTCAGATTTTCCCCTTTGGCTCTTAGAAAGAAGGCCTTTTCACCATCCTAAAGGACTTTATTTTGATTGGGTGTGACAACATAAAGTGAAATAGGGATTTGGCTAATTGGATAATGAGGCTTATTAAACAAAAGTCAATGGCCAAAGCAGATTTTATGGCACAAATCTTGCTATCTTCCTCGACCAAATGAATTGCCACCCCTATTTCATTTTGTGCTGTGTATACATCTAAACTGGGCTACAGACTTAGATATTTGGAAACACAGATGATAAACAATATTTCTCATTATTTTCTTTTTTAAATTTTTGAAAGATGACATCTTCCCTGGTCAGGTGCAGGTAACTCCAATAGAATCTGGAGGCTGAATATTGATGAATTTGATATTGATGAACTCTTCTACTTCTTCTGCTTTCTTTCCCTCCCTTTATCCTTCTTCCATCTTCTTCTCCAATTTCCTCTATTTTATCTTTCTCCTTTTATTTCTCTCCATTTGCTTTTCTTTCTGCCACAGTCCCGCCAGGGGCATTCATCAAAACTGCTTTGTCCTCCCTAGGCTGGAGAGGTAATGCTGGTCCTCAGTGCAGCTGTGGATTCAAAGTACAATTCTGTGACAGATAGGTCTGAGAAAGAAGTATGCAGGGAAATAGGGAAGATGCTAATTTTCTAATCCCTATCTTCTGTGACATTTAAACCCAGGCAAAGGACAGGAAGCTGGATCCCACAGTGTGGCTCCTACAAGAGTCTACCATTGTATTTCATTATCTCATGCTCAGAATTAAAATAGAAACTGGTCACATAACAGGAAAGAAATAACTGCCCTCAGTATGAGATGCTTAAAGGTATCTTTCATTTTCCCTCTTGCCAACAAGATCCGGGTTTCATTTGTTTTAGATTAAAGGTCTGAAGAGTGAAGCATTCAAGTTCATAAATAATAGTGTTTTCATCATATGCATCATATCAAGAATATGGGTTTTTATTGTAGGAAAAGATGGATGAACTTTCCCTGTTAATTACTTAGCTGTTCCTTTTCTTGAAAGAAAAAGGGGAAACTGCTTCTTTCAACTGGGGCTTGATTTGCTAAATTCTTCCTCCTCATAGCATCTTCTCTCAACTGAGTCCTCCTCTAATTAAAGCTCCTGACCTCAAGAGTCAGACCATCTCAATGGCTCAATAAACAGCCGGAGCCAATGTGTTCTGAAGCTGCTTTTTCATTCATTCTTCATGCAAATGAAATACAATTAGACCTGGTTAATCTGCATCTACTTTGCAAACTCCATTGTTAATGGGATTTGGGGTAGGAGGGGAATACCCTTCAGATTAAAAAAACCAAAGGTCCATACATCCTATCCGATCAGTTACTCCTTAAATCTTTTTGCTAGGGAGACATATGGAGGAAGTATGTGGGGAATTATCACCAACCCTGAGAGTATCCATTTTAGTTCTGGGGATGAGTGACTTTCACAGAGCTTTGGGCCTATTTTCCTTCCTGGGCTGTATTTTGCCACAGTCAGAGAAAAGAAAAAAAGAAAAGTTGGCTAGGGTGTTACTTAGAGATCTTCACAGAAAGGGTCAAGATTTGGGGTGTAGGGTATGATTTTCCCCCAAACTATTTCTGCCAACTTGAACAGATGTTTTGAAACAAAAGTACAGTTTAAAATTAGGGATGGGAGTTTGGGGGTGGCAATGGAAACATTTAACAAAGGGTAGGACCAAATTTCTTCCCTGCTGAAGGATGCTGTTGCTCTAATCCTAGAATCTAGCTGAACAAGCCAGACAAAAGAAAACTTCACTTCCTATTGTCTGTTCTGAAAGCCATTGCCTTGTCTCTCTGGGCTAAATGTTGCCCTCAGTGCTTTTAGATTGGAAATGACTGACCTATTCTGAAAAGTAAATGGAAACAGAACTGAATTTGGTGTCTGAAGACATGGGTTTTACTCTGACTCTGCCCCTTATTACCTACGTGGCTTTGGGCCAATCATTGGCTTTTCACTAGCTGGAAAATGAAGGGGATCGACCAGACAGCCTTTAAGGTCCCTTTCGTCTCTATAGCTTTGATCCTATAATAGGCATCTTCCCTTAGTTACTGTTGTAAGGAGGCGTTGCTATATGAGACCGCCAGTAATGAAGCTATACAAACAATTTAATTTTCCATTTACAGACGGTTCTTCAAGAGTTCAACGTCACCATGAACCCTTGATTTGACCTCATTGATCTAATCCAGTGGAGTTGCAAGGCTCAAATGAAATAATGGATGTCAAATATTTTGCAAATCTTAAAGCACTATATAAATGTCAGTTATTATTATCTGTTATTAATATTAGCCTATACTCATCAGATCCCCAGTCTCTGAGCCTTCTAGTGAATTCCTGCTGAGCTCAAGAAATACTTATAAAACAATCCAAGGGTGTGCTGATAAATGCATAACAACCAGGTTCTCCAGAAGAAAAAAAAAGTATGCACACATATGAATCTTCACCATTAATATCTTCTTATGTCTAGACAATCATTGAAACAATAATTAAGCCCTGATATTTTTTTTGCTGATTTCTGAAGTATAAATGCTCATACTTAAAATTAAATAATGGAGCAGGTTTAAGTCTTCTAGTTATTTGTTTTAAAAAAAAATCACATTAGACTGATTGTTTGTTGATAACTCTATTACTCAAAAATTAACCAGTGGAGAAAGAGAGACACAGAGAGAAAAATTTGGAAGGGGTCTTAGCAGTCAACTTAATCCAACTACACACAAAATGAATCCAAAAGGGTGATCTTCTCTCCAAGATGTCAGAATATTTCGTTACATAAACATTATTTCATTTTATATGAAAATCAGTCCATAAGTAAAAAGCACCTACTATGTGTTAACACCATTTAAAAAAGTAAAACTGTGTTAAGTGCTGGGGATACAAAAGAGGAAAAAACAAGTCTCTACCCTCAGGGAACTCATAATCTAATGACCTCCTTTGGGCCTCAGTTTCTTCATCTATAAATGAAGATGCTGGGCTAGATGACCTCTGAATTCCCATTCTTTTAGTCTTTTTCTTTCCATCTTTTCCAGAATAGCATGAGACATTATTAAATCCTCTGCTAAAATCTATGTAAACTGTATCTGTAATACTCCCCTGATCTAGTAGCCTCATCAAAAAAGAGTTATGGTAAGGCTGTCATAACTTATTCTTGGAGAATCTATATAGACCCTATATGATTACTTTTCTAGATACTCCACCAATAAATCAATCAGCAAGTATTTATTAGGCATTAAATTAAATAAAATATTACCTGTCCTCAGGAAGCTTGCACTCCAATGTGAGAAACAACATATATAAACCAGAATATAAAAGATAAATCCGTAGCATTTTCAGGATTATCCTGATAAGATGGGAGGAGCAAGAAAGATCTTTTGGAGGAGGAGGCATTAAGGCTGAATTTTAAAAGAAGCCTGAGATTCAAAGTCAGATCTTGGGAAGGAGAGCCTTCCAGGCCTGGGGAATTGCTAGTGTTATTTGTCATTAGTTCCACTATGGCATGTTTGCATGCATTCTGGATAATGGACAATGCTCTTGTGTTTTTCCAGTCATCAGTGGAGTGAAGCAGGGCTCTGTGCTTGCCCCCATACTTTTTTAGCATGATGTTTTCAGCACCATCAGACACCTTCAACAAGAACAAAAAGAGCATCAGGGTCAGCTACCACACTGATGATAAATTACTTAACTTGAAAAGGCTACAAGCCAAGACTAAAGCGGAAGGAGAGTTAGCAACTTTTTGTTCACAAGTGATTGTGTACTCAATGCAGCCTCTGAGGCTGAGCTGCAACAGAGTGTGGATCCTTTCTCTGCTGTCTGAGTTAATTTTCACCTGACAACTCCAAGAAAACAGAGACTCTCCACCAGTCAGCACCACACTGTCCATACATGGAACCATCATTTATAGCAAATGAAATTTTCAGTGCAGTGGATAAGTTTATTTACCTTTCCAGGAATGTCCATCTAGGTTGAGGTACATAATTCCATAGCTAGCTCAGTGTTTGGGAGGCTCCAAAGGAAAGTGTGGGAGGAAGAAGGTCTGCTGTCACCATGATGACCTCTTAGCTTATAACTATGAAACCTGGACAGTCTACCAGCACCATGCTGAGAAATTGAATGACTTCCATCTAAATTGTCATAGGAAGATTCTAAAGATTGCCTGGCAAGATAAGGTGCCAAACACTGCTATCCTCTCTCAAACTAAACTGCCAAACATTCAAACTACTGCAGAGAGTGCAACTGTGATAGACTGGTCACATTATTTGAATGCCAAACATAAGTTTGCCTAGAAGACTTTTAAGGAGAATTCACACAAGGCAAGGGCTCACATGGATATCAGAAGCAACACAAGCACACTCTCAAGGTCTCTCTGAAGAACTTTGGAATTGAATGTGAAACTTGGGAGACATTGGCACGGGGCCACCCAGCATGGCATGCCACTATCATGTTCTATGAGCAAAGTAGAATTGCACTGGCTCTAAAGAAACGTGACATGTGCAAATTTAGAGACATCGTCATTCCAAATGTTCATACAAACTATTTGTGCCTGACCTGGGGTAGAGCCTTCTGAACTGCTCTTGGTCTGATCAGTCACGCTGGTCAGCTGCTGTTGGCATGTCCATATTGTACATTGACCCCAATATATTGATGTCATCTTGGTTCTCTTCAAGTATGAAGGACAACCATCAGGACAAGAATCAAAGTCAAACTCATTGGCCTATACTTTACAGACTCCACCCTATTCTTTTTGCATTCATTTGTTTGAGGATGGGATATTTGTCCTCCATTGCATCAGCACCTTTCCCATTCTTACCACTCAAGGCAAAAAACCTTTATTAAGTACCAAATATGTGCCAGGCACTGTGTTAAGGCTCACTATACAAAGAAAAGCAAACAGTTCCCACTGTAAGGGAGTTTACATCTCATTGGGAAGACAACAGGCAAAACAGTAGGTAAAAAAAATTACAGGTCTCCCACTGCCGGTGACTCAGAAATCACATCTGCCATATGATTTA
Organism: Gymnobelideus leadbeateri; assembly: GCA_011680675.1. Taxonomy (NCBI): domain Eukaryota; kingdom Metazoa; phylum Chordata; class Mammalia; order Diprotodontia; family Petauridae; genus Gymnobelideus; species Gymnobelideus leadbeateri. The sequence goes on from WOXC01003375.1 coordinate 276,880, forward strand.
AACATTTTATAACTATTTCTCTCCTCATTGTAATAAACACAAACATCTTTTGGGTTGAATTTTCCATTTTTTTAATAAAAGCATTTGTGAAAAAATCAGGCATTGCTTTCTTTTTAAGAAAATGAAATGCTATCTAGCATCTTCCCATCCATGAAAAACAGTTGTTTTCCTAGTCATTCTCACCCCATTCATGACCCCAGGAAATAATTTTACAGCCTATTTTCCCTCTTCTCAAGTTCTGTCTATATGAGCTTTATTTTCTACACGAAACCCTATGGAGAGCTGGAGACCTGCTCTTACTGCACTCCCTATGATGTGTGTCTGGAAATTTCCATCTTCTGTAAATTCCTATTTCCAATAACTAGTTATTACAAGGTCACAGAACTGAGCTCTCCTCCTGGCTGGAATCCCAAAGATGATTCTTGAGATGCATTAACCTTGTGACAAGACAGTAATGCCTGAGGATATATAAACCAAATGTTGAAGTCTCTCAAATGTATTAATCCAGGGGTCAAAGGGCAGTGCATGAGTGCCCACAGGTACTCAGGATATGTGAAAACACGTCTCCCTTAGGGAAAATCTTTTGCAGTGTAGAACTTATTACATGTTTCTCCAGATACTAAAATATTGCCTTATGTTGCTTTCAACAGCACCTCTTCCTAGGGTCAAATTACATCAAAGGGCAACCAGACTTTTGCCCATTGATTGATAGGATAAACTGTATATTTTAAAGTTGTCTGGGAGGACAGAAGGAAGCAGCCCCTGGAAATCTCTACTGAGTGTTCTGGCATCATGGGAAGTTCCCTGCCCTGGTGTGCCCATTTTCAATGTCTCCCTACCTACTGACTTTTGTTTTTGCTCCACAGACCACATAGAACTGCTACCCTCCCTACCATCAGCTTTACCTAACTCTTGGCATTTCCCATTGCCCTAGGTCAGACAACTTCTCATAGCTCAGACTGTCTATACCAGCCAGGGACTACAACCATTCACTACCCGATGTTTCCCTGTAAAAGACCAAGCAGAACTGCTCTATACCAGAAATCTCGGTGTACTTTCAAGTTATTAAAGCTTAGTGAAGATTTAAACTATAATAGTTATTTTTAGATTTTTTTATAGTTTTAAGCTATTTAAACTGATAAAGCTTTAAAAAAAAAGCACTAAGACTTTTGGGACACTGTATCTGAAGTCAGTCATCTCTCTCTCTTCTTTACTCCCTTCTCCTACCTCCCAGTTTTCTTTCTCTCCTACCTTCAGTTGCCCAGTTAACTCGTGCTGTCCTTGGATGCACAGCACAACCATACATATGACTATTCACCCAGGTCTGCCATCCTAACCAAATTCCCCATTTTCCAAAGTCAACCCTGCCTTTCCCTATTCTATCACCAAAACTCCTCAGTTCAGATGACTTCAGCTAATTTTTGGTGAAAAGCAAGATGATTAAATAAATTTATACTGGGTTTTGGCTGACTAATTATCCCTTAACCCTCCCAGTGCTATGTATACCTTAAAAGATGATGGTTTGCTAACTCATGATGAATTTTTAGTTAGTGTAATATCATAAAATGAAAGTAACTGAAATGAAAAATTTCAGGACCTTGGAAGAAATCTTTTCTGGCAGATTGGCCTTCTCAACTGCCTTTAGATCAGATCATTTAGAACTAGAAGAAACCTTAGATTAGAGATGATCTAATCCAACCCCCCAATTTTGTGCATAAATGAGGTGTGGGAATACTATCTTTTCTTTCTGGAAAGACATTGCCCTACTCTTGACCAAATCTGATCCCTCCCTTTCTTCAAGAGTTAGCATTGATAATATCTAGCTTTTATATACTGCTTTTAAGGTTGGCAAAGTACTTTATATATGTTATCTCGAAATATCTTATCTCAAAAAAATATTATCACAAAAACTCTGGGAGGTAGGTACTATTTTTATCCCCATGTTGTGGATGGGAAAACTGAGGCAGAAAGAGATCAAGTGACTCACCTAGGGTCATACAGCTAAGTGTGTCTAATGTGATTTGAACTCAGGTTTCCCTGACCATAGACCCAGTGCTCCATCAACTGTATCACCAGCTACCTATTATAATTCTCAGCACCTGCAATAGCATGGCATCACAAACAACTTTTAGGGAACTATTACCCACGGTATTATGCCCATTGTGGAACAAAGAATCAGAGAGACACAGTGTGAGCTAAAGTCCAATGTACCACCTGCCCTGTATGTAAAATTCATCACAATGTGAAGTGGGAGCAGTGCTGCGCCAGGAATCAGAAGAAATGGATCCTATGTCTGTCTCTGACCTTAGCTGAGTGACCCTAGACATGCTACTTAATTTCCCTGAACTTCATTTTCCTATAAAATGAGGTGGTTTTAGTCTAGAGTTTCTCTAAGGTACTTTCCAGTATTAAAATTCTATGAAAATTACCTCCATAAAATTTCCCAATTAATGTCACTGAGTTCCTATACTTTATTCACTTAACTAATCCTTGAAGAACTGGTGCATATGTTCAACAGGAATAGAGTCTGGACCTGTGACTTTATTGATAGAGGGAACCTTAAGATGAATCAGTTCCTTTAATTGTCAGCAGCTTCTCTGCAGTTGACAGTCTTACAGAATGACCTAGAGCAATAAGAGATGGGGTGATTTGCCCCAAGTCACATAGTCAGTATTTTGGGATGGGCCCAAGCTGTCCTGTCTCTGAGACCAGGTCACTAATAATAGCTAAAAATAATAACTACCATTTAAATTTTTCATTAAGATTTGCAAAGTGCTTTACAAATATTATCTTACCTTCACAACCACCTTGTGAAGGAGGAAAGGAATAAGTGTGTCTTAAACTCCTACTATGTGTTAGGCATTATGCTAAGTACTTAACAAATATCTCATCTGATCCTCACAATTACCTTGTGAGGTAGGTGCCATTAGTATCTCCATTTTATAGTTGAGGAAACTGAGGCAAAGAGTTGGAGTGACCTTCTTAGGGTCACACAGCTACTAAGTATCTGAAACCAAATTTGAACTCAGGTCTTCCTAACCGGAGGCCCAATGCTCTGTCTACAGCACCCACTAACTACTCTATCCATTCATTATTCCAAGAATGGTAGCCATTTAGAGGTGATCTATTACCAACTAAAGTATCAACACACTTCGAAAGAGGGCTACCACTAAGGCAAACAGCTATAACTTGGGAGATAATTTACTAAACAAAACAATTAACTCAGAAGTGGCTTTTGGGTAGTTCAGATATTTACATTTACATTACATTTACATTACTTTTGATGATTCTGCAAATCTAGAGGAAAGGAGAGCTAATACTTACTTGAGCAGAAGTTATCTCAAATTAGAAGTAATCAATCTAATGGTTTTGAATGGTGGCTTTCCAGATTGGGGCCTGAGCATATCTGCCCACTTAGAAGGAGATAGGATCATCTTAAAATGGCAGTATTTTAACAACTAGGCCATAACATGCATTTCCAACTGGGAATACGGGTTAGGCTTCTCTTTCTTGCACTTTGGTAAATTTTACTTGTCTTTTCCTGACTTTTCTCATTAGATTGTTAACTCTCATGGTACAAAGATTATGTCTAATTCCCATATAATAACAATAATAACAGTTTAGAACTTTAAAATTTATAAAAGTGCTTTATATGCATTAATCTCTTTTGATGCTTAAAACAACTCCCTGAAATAGGTGCTAGAAGTATTATCATTTCCATTAGGCGCAGTAGGTGGCACAATAATTAGGGTTCTAGAGCTGGAGGAAAGATGACCTGACTTGAAATCCAGTCTCAGACACTTTTAGTTGTGTGACCCTGGACAAGTCACTTGATCTCTGTTTGCCTCAATTTCCTCAACCATAAAATGGAGATAATAATAGTACCTCCAGGGTCACTGTGAAGATCAAATGAGATAATATTTGTAAAGTGCTTAGGACAATACCTCACACATAGTAAACACCTAAGAAATGCTTGTTCCTTTCCTTCTCCCCCAGTTCCTTTTTATGGATGGTAAAGCCAATGTTAAGAAGGATAATGAGTGACCTGTGGTAACACACAAAGTAAATACCAGAGACAAGACATGAACCCAAGTCTTTCTGATTACAGGCCCATCACTCTATTCACTTTCCCACACCAATAACCCACTGAGCTTTGGAATTCCCACCCTAGAGTTTGTGCAGCCTGACTGGTGAGTGTGTGAGGACAGTCACTGAGTCCAGTGTGGCTCTCTGGCTCTAGCCAGAGTCACATTCCTCCCTGACCATCTTTCTACTATCCATCATATGTAATTCCCTTTCTCATTCCTTTCTATTTCTTCCTTTGAGAATTATAATCAAATCAATACTGTCAGTGCTACTGAAAAGGGAGGAGCAATCAATGCCATTATGGCTCCACTCACTGCCTGTGTGACTTCCTAGACAGAAATGCCCTTCATTGGCTGCTCCTAGCTATAAGTGTGTCTCATCTTATTAGAATGTAAATTTGTTAGCGGTAAAGATTGTCTTTAAGGTGGCACTCATCACATAGTAGTTAGTAAATGCTTTTTTCTTTCACTTATTGTAAACTCCACCTGCCCATACACACACACACACACACACACACACACACACACACACACACACACAGAATAATTTTGTTGTTTAGTCCTATCAATCATATCTGATTCTTTGTGACTCCTTTTTTGTCCTTTTTCTTAGCAAAGATACTGGAGTGGTTTGCCATTTACATCTCCAAGCTCATTTTACAAATGAGGAAACTGAGGCAAACAAGGTTAAGTGACTTGCTCAGGGTCACACAACTAGTAAGTGTTGGATTTGAACTCAGGTATTCCTGACTCCAGGCCTGGTGCTTTATCCAATCTGCTACCTATCTATTCTATAAATAGAATAATAGTCTGCTGCATTAAAAAAAAATAAGCCTGAAAATGGCTCCATCAAAGTTAGTTGATTTGGGTCCAAGCAATGCCATTCCAGTGGGGTTGTTTACCATCTATACCTCTATACTTTACAATCCTTCTCTTCTTTCAAGACCCAGTTTAGATGCCACCTCCTCCATGAAGCCTTCCCATTCTTCCTTAATTTTCTCATGCTTTTCTGCTGACCCTCATCTATTCACTTAAGGTCTTCTAACATATATTTAGTTCCTTGTATACATTTCTAATCCTCCCACTAGACTGTAGACTGCTTAAAGACAAAAACTGTGTTGTTTTTCGTCTTTTAATCTCCAACACCCACTACAATACCCCTCAGACAGCAAATATTTAACAAATTGTAATTGAATTAAATAAAGCTAGCCATCAATTATCTTAACCTCCAAATAATACTTAATTGCCCATTGTTGCCCATGTCTGTGTCAGATAATATCAATAAAGATAATAACAGATAGCTTGCTCTGTGTTAAAACCAAGTCAACCCCTTTTTCCTTCTAAGATATGCTCACTGTAAACTCACAGACTCCTTCAAAGATTGCAAGAAAACAACTGGATAGAAGGGAGATGTTTTCCTTGAGTGTGTTGGAAAACAGGAAAGTGCCTACATACACATTTTATTTTGCTATTACTATTTTTTCTTTTGCAAAGTATAGCTTTGTTTCATGAATAATTGCGGGTGGGCTAATCCTAGGCAAGGGGATTCTAGAAGGGGAGGGCCAACAAAATTGATTGGTTCTCTGGGAGATGGGGATGGCTCTCATTGTTAGGTCACATTCCCATTGAGTCGCTAGACCAAATGAACTCAGAGGAATGCGGGTCCAGCCAAGAGCAGACCATGAAAGAAGATAAATTGAGAGCCAATCTGGGAGGTCAAATTGGAAGACATAGTCACCCAGCCAATGGACCTCTTGTGATTGACTTTGGAAAGGTAGTCCAGACTTCGTCTTCTGGGAAACTGTCTTGGAGCCCCTGATGACAGCTGGAAGAGATTCAGCACCGCTTGAGCCTGCTGGTCTCACCAGGCTGACACTGTCCACCCTTCCCCTGAAGGGCTGCTTATCTCTCCTCTAGAATTAGAGAAAGTGACAGGAGAAGAGGGTGGTAAGATCCCCTTACCATCTATCTACCTTCCCACTTCTATACTAGTTCTCTGTTTTCCCAGAACAAAGTCTTTAAAATGGGTGTTCTGTTGAAATGGAACTGATGAAGACAGTGAATCTGAAATATATTCTTCTCTCTCAGCCCCTCTCCCATAATATGTGTTCTTGGGCATGTCGTCAACTCTATCGCTTTTCTGCAGGGAATTACTAATGGGCTGGAATTCCTCCTTCTCTTCTCACTGCCCTTTAGAGCTGGTCACAGCCATCCTCATAAATCTGCCAGACCTGATGACAGCCAGACTGAGAACTTACAGGAGCTCAGGGGATTCTGAGTGATCTTCCTTCTGTTGAAGCCCCTACCCTCACCCCACCCTAGACAGTCCCTGATTTAGGAGCGAAGACTCTTTGACTATTTTCTGTGAGGCAAAAACAGAGACACATAACTGGGAAGGATGGAGGGAGGGAAGAAGAAAAGGTGGAGAGAAGAGAGAGGCTAATGATGCTCCCAGCTTTCCTCAGGATGAAATTAGAGCTGGCCCTGTTTGGGGGAGGGAGGGTGGGCAATAGACCCTCTGAACTGAAGAGGATGCCTCCTCAGACAGCTGAGAAAGGTGGCCATGGTTTTGTGGTCTTTTTGCCTTCAGATCTCCATGGTTATAGACCATCAGCAACCACCCATGAAGGCAATAAGCTTGACTACTGGAATGGCTTTTTTTCTGCCCTCATTGCCATGATAAAGCTACTTCAAAACAACAACAAATGCTTAAAAATATATCTTCCTATATAAACCTACTTTCAACTGAGTTAAGATCATGGGGTTTCATTGGAGTTGGTCATTACTATCAATCTGTTTCTTGCTATCCTTTCCTCAGCTCTCATCTTCTCCCTTCCATAATCTTTCCGGTAAAACATCATTAACCTTAATAATTTTGGCATCTATCACAAGCTATTTCCCCCCATCAGGCCATTTTCTAAGGATAATACCTTAAGCAGGGAAAAAGCCACCTGATCTTACTTGCCCTTTGCTTCCAGTAGGGTCCTATTAGTAAACCACCACAATGTTTTGTTAATGGCCGCTTACATCTGAGCTCACAGTCTCTGGAGGACACAGAAACCAGCACATTATGCTACCTTCCCTATCTGCCACTCCCTCATTCCCTCAAATACATTTATTGAGTATTTACTATATTTGGGGTAGCGTATTAGATGCCGTGGGGGAGAGAAAAAGTAATCGCTAGTTCCTGATCTTATTGAGTTTGTAGTCTTATTAGGGAAGATGACAGATATTCTAAAAACTGTGGTCTCAGTGATCATGGGAAAGTTTAAGTGGACCCAAGATGTTATGTTACTTCGGAGGAAGGAAAGACCAATTTAAATGGGGGAGGTAGGATCAGTGAAGGCTTCATGCAGAAAGTAACATTTGAATTGGGCATTCAAGAATGGGCAGGACACTTGAGGTTATTGGGGTATATGTGTAGAATGGTAGTGGTATAGAGTGCAACGAAGTTTGTGAGGCAGGAAAATATGGGGCATATTCAGGAGAACAAGAAATAATGGCAAATTATTGTGAGGGAAGGAAAGTGATGGGAGATGGCCAGCTGAAGGCAAGACCCTATACAATTTGGACATTTATTTGAAGGAAGAAGGAGGGAAAAGTAGGAAATAGAGCACCAGCAGAAGTGAAAGAGGCTTTGAAAAAGAAGATGGCAATATGCCAAAGACAAACTTTCTCATTTCACTCTGGGCCCTCCCCATCCACAAGCATCCCAGAATATATAATATAATACAAATACAAAAATTAGAAGACTTTGTCGCTCCTTTCAGCTCATTGAATTAAATTTTTTGTGCTTCACCAGCCCTTGAAAGAAGGTGTGGCTTTTCATAAGAACAAACTATATCTATCTATTCCCAGCACTTCTAGATCAATATGACAGAATATATCACGAAAATCACTTTTTTTTCTCCTTTAGTGTTGAGGATAATTTCTCCCTGTAGAAGGAGTACAGTTTGGATGATCATGAACTTTCTCCATCCATCACAGCTCTAGATTTCTACCTGTGCCTCAAGAGCAAAGGGTGATAGATGAACCCTGATTGGATTTCAGGACTTATTGAATTTCTTGGAGGATCTCCAATAAAAGTCACCATGGAGATCACAAAAGAAAAGAAAATGTTCATGGATTCTTCACATTGAGTTAGTTGAGACTGGGTGCCTCACACTCCCATCACATTAAGCAGTCCAATCTCTATATAAGTCAAGTTAGGAAGCATTAAGAGTTTGCTATGTGCCAAGCACTGTGCTAAGTAGAGGGATAAAAATACAAACAAAAGAAACCTATATCCTGTCCTCAAGGAGCTTTCCTATTCATGGGGAAAGAGAGTGCATAAAAAGCAATTGAAGGGAGGTGGTACATGGTGAAGATTCCTTCCTGGGGTCATGTTGGAGAAATAAGAGAAATCCTAAGAGACAGGACCAGAACCCAAAGAGGAAAGTGGTCATCCCACTGGCGACACAGTAATAAGAGGTTTTTTCTGCCAAGACCTTGCTTTCTGCATGGCAATCTAATGTGGATGTTATGAGTTTTCTACTCTTAGAAGGGCATTTAAATTTTTTTTCAATTATCAAGTATTCTCCCTGTCCTCTCCCCAAGAAGAAAAAAATTAAATACATACTTACACACACACATGTGTTTCTTGCAATAAATATACATGTAGACTGGCATTTGTAAGTGAGGTTGCAATTCCACAAAAGGTTAAAAATCCTTTTCTCAAGAGTAGAGAGAAGATTCTTCACATGTGTCAGAAGTAGAAAAAGAAAATCTAAATTACTTGACAAAATTGGGGCCTTCAGTCTGGGAAGGTTTTAGAGGAGTGTGGTTGAGTGAAAAGAGCCCCTGGATTTAGATTTCACTTCTACCATTTAGTAGGAGTCATTTCAACTCTGTGCCTCAGTTTCCCCACCTGCAAAATGGGGACAATCATATTGTACATTGATGTCACGGGCCCACTTTGAGAATGAAGGACGAACAACAATGAACACCTCAGCTCACAGAGCTATTAGAAATAAAATGCTTTTGTGAACCTCAAGGTACTATAGAAATATTGGTAATGTGCTAAAATGAAGGGTAAGAGCAGTGCACTCTGGAAATATACTAGGCACAGGGCTATGCCCTTGTTAGTACCCAGGACAAGCAGCATGATGTAGTGGGGAAATCCCTGGACTATGAATTAGGAGATCTGACCAGATTCTAGTCCTCATTGTGCCACCTACCTTGAGACCCTGGGAAAGTCTCCTGATCTTAGTTCTCAATTTCCTCATCTCTGAAAGGAGGGAATGGGATTAAGGGATCTCTTGGCCCTTCTAAGTCAGAAAATCTATTTTTGTTTTCAAGTTGGATTGATATATTTTCTTTTCCCTCACATTTTCTCCCCAATATGTTCCTTCCCTGTCTCCTACACAGAAACATCCTTGTTAAAAAAATAAACAAAGGAATAAGGAAGAAACAGAAAGAAAAGCAGTTCAACAAACCTAACACATCAATTGAATCTGACAGTACATGCAATTTCCATACCCATACCACCCTTCCTCTGCAAGGGGAGGGAGGTGCATAGAAAAATCTATTTTCTATCAGTAGCAATACCCAGCATTTATATAATGCCTTAAGTTAGGTTTGCAAAGCACTTTACATGTTCTCTCACTTAAATCCTCATAATATCCCTATAAGGTATGTGCTTTTATTATCCCTGTTTTGCTGTTGGGGAAACAGAGGCAGGTAGCAGTTAATCAACTTAGCCAGGATGAAGTAACTGATAGATGTCTGAGCATCCGAAGCAAGTATCTGGAAGTATCTGAACTTGGATCTCTATAATTCCATCCGTGGGTGTGTATGTGTATGTGTGTTTGTTCACACACATATACACAAATATACCTGCACGTTCATACATAAATGCATGATTTAGATCAGGAGTTGAGGAACCTGCAGCCTCAAGGGCACATGTGGCTATGTAGCCCTCTAGGTGCTCAAGTGAGGCCCTTTGACTTAATCCAAACTTCACAGAACAAATCCCCTTAATAAAAAGGATTCATTCTGTAAAACTTGGACTCAGTCAAAAGGCTGCACCCAAGGACCTAGAAGGCCACATGTGGCCTCAAGGCCGCAGGTTCCCCACCCCTGATTAACATAGTATTATCTAATAGTACTATGCTATCTAATAATAATCTAATAATAGCACTATCTAATAATACTATGTCAAATATTAAAAGACTTTTAACCTTTTGTAAATTTTTACCTTATGTCTTCTATGTATAAAGTAATTTCATTTTATCTTTTTTCCCTTTCATTATTCTCCCAAAGCTGGAGCTGAGGGGCACTGATTCCCCAGTATAAGTCCTGAAAGGGCTGAAGCATCTAGCACTTTCAAAATGTTTTCTGAGTCCAATGAGGATAAAGGTGATAAAGATAGTGATGATGACGATGATGAGGGTGATGATGATGATGATGGCTTCAGCTGGGATTCTGAGACAATGGTCCCCCACTTAGCTGGGCTTGCATCTGAAGCAATTATCTGGAGTGTCATCACTTCTAACTAATGGAAAAACAATCCCTTCTCTGGCAGCTGCTAATGTGCTTGTTGGCCTCAGCCCTATCCCTCATCCTTCCCTCTGTATAGTCTGTGTTTTTCCAAGCCAAGGATCATTAACCCCTTTCGGCCTGTAGCTGCACCCCACAGAGTGAAAGCCCAGCCGGTCTCTGGCGTTAAGCGGGTGAGAGCCGAATCGGCCATCAGAGCCTCCAGCCAGGTTAGTGGGTGGCGTGCTTCCTTTTGAGTTGGTGCAGTAATTTCATCCTCGCAGTTTGATATGAGACATGAAGCTTGACATTCTAAGACGGCAACAGACTCACCACAGTTCATAGAATAGCTAATGGGCCTTTCACATGAAGAGAAACCTGAATCTCTTTTTCCCTCCACCCCCACGCAGTCCTCTTTGTCATCTTGCCTCTGCTAAAGCCTCCAGGCTCCAGTCTACAGTAAGCCTTCCTTTCCTAGAGGATGTGAATCTGACCTGGTCAACTTAACCACACATTCACATGGGGTGTTGATGACAGGTGGGCTTTTGCTTTTTCATTTTTCTTTAAAAGCTAGCTATTGGTGGCACAGTGAATAGCTCTGGACTGGGGGAATCGGGAAGAGTTCAGTTCAAATCCTGCCACAGATACTTAATAACTGTATGATCCTGTTCAAACCACTTAATCTCTCTCTGCCTTGGTTTCCTCATCTATAAAACAGAGAGAATTTGTTGTTGTTTGGTCATTTCAGTCATGTCTGACTCTTTATGACCCTATTTGGTGTTTTCTTTTCAAAGACACTGGAATGGTTTGCCATTTCCTTCTCCAGCTCATTTTACAGATAAAGAAACTGAGGCAAACAGGGTCAAGTGACTTGCCCAAGGTCACACATCTAGTGTCTGAGGCCACATTTGAACTTATAAAGATGAGTCTTCCTGAGTCCAGGCCCAGGGCTCTATTCAAAGCACCACCTAGCTGTCTAAATGAAGAGAATAAAAAGTACCTGTTTCCCAGAATTGATGTGAGGATCAAAAAAGATAACATATTTAAAGTGTTTCACAAATCTTAAAGGGCTGTACATAAATGTTAACTATTATTATAGCCTATGATTCCGGGACAGGCCTCACTTTCTAGTACACTCTCTATCCTCTGTTATCCTGGTCCAGTTTGTTCAGAAGCTCTAGAACACCTGAGGTATCTTCTGCCTTTTTTCTTTGTTATTCTTCATTTTATAAATGGAGAAACTGAGGCATCAAGAGAAACTGACTTGGAACATCATGAAAAGGCTTGAAATCTGGCCATGAAATATATTAGGAAGCCAAGTATTGAACTAGGAACCAAAAGACCTGAGTCCAGGTCCTACCTCCACCACTGGCTCAAAGTATAACCTTGGAAGCCTTCTAAGCCTCAGTTTCCTTATCTGCAAAAATAAAATTATTGGAATTGATGGACATCTAAGACCCTTCTATGTCTAACTAGCCATAAAAATGACATACATCAGTCATGCAAATTACACTATGGCCAGAACCTAAATAAGGTAGTGGAGAGAAAAAAATATACATGTGTATATATATATAATATACTATAATATTATATCTAATGATATGTCACATATAATATGTGACAATCTTAGATATATATTTTATTATATCATATAATATACAATGATATGACAGAATATATAGTATCATTATATGGTTAACTTGGATCTAGGAGAAGTTTATGGAGAAGACAAAGGGGAAGATGAGAAACTTTTGTTGTTAGAAATGTCCATTATGAAGAAACATAATAAAGAGTATTTTATAGGGAGTGAATTTGGAAGAAAATTTTTTAAAATGAGGGCTTGAGAGAAGTTGATAATATTGTTTCCTGTCATTTCTAGAGAGATTAAAAAAGAGGAAAGAGAAAGATACATTTTTAGAAAAACTATTGCAATCTCATCCTCCAAAGATCAAAAGGATTCTCATGAAGAGACTTTGTTATCTTGAATGAACTGAATGCTGTGGGACTATGTTGAACAGTGAAGAACAGTTATTTGCAATTAAAATGAGAGCTGGAAGGGACATTGGCTATGATTGTTCTTACAGCTAAAATGTTGTAAATAATTATGTATATTATTGTTTTGTTACTGATTCTATTGTTAACAAATTTTGTCTTCAATAACTTAAAGATTTAATTATTTCTAGGAGATTAAAGGATGTCAGGGCCCCCAGCCCACTTCATTAAATATTGTTTATTTAGTAAATTAATAAAACCTTCCTTTCCAATAGTATGTATGTATATGAATATGTTAGTGCATATTATATATTACATAGAGTAGGCATTTATACATTATGTAGTTCTTCCTGAACACACCCATATACCTATTAATGCATGCCCTCTGGTGTGAGGCACCACGGATAGAGTCTAGAGTCAGGAAGACTTATCTTCCTGAATGTTAATCTGGTCTCAGATACATATTAGCTATGTGATCCCAGGCAGGTCACTTCATCCTGTTTGCCTCAGTTTCCTCTTCTGTAAAATGAACTGGAGAAGGAAATCACAAACCACATATCTTTGCTAAGAAACCCCAAATGGGGTCAGGAAGAGATGAAAACAACTAAACAATTATACCAATAATATGAATATATTAGTATAAGTTTTATGTAAACAGATCATTATATATTGTGTAGTCCTCCCTGAATACTCCCATGGTACTCCATTGGTGTTTGAACTCTGGTGTGAGGACTTACTGAACACTTTTCAGGGCTACTTCTCCACCTTCGGTGTCCACTTTCACCCAACTCTCATCTGTGTCTCCAAGAAGCTGTAACATGCACAGTGGCCACACCCTAGTAAAACTGAGTCAGCAGAAAGGCTAAACAAGACTGAGGGTAACCAACAGGCCTCAGACCTGTCAGAGAGTTGGGGGATGTCTATCCCATGCACGTGAAGACTTCACCCAGTGGAACGGGCAGATGAGAACAACTTGTTCCAATGGCCACGAAGACAGCTGAAGCAGGTGTCGTGGAGCCCTTAGAACTTGGTCAGATATCAAAAATGCCAAAGTCATCCACAGTATCTTGGACCATTGCCAGTCATCTTGACTTTTGTTTCACCACTGGACTTCAGTGACTCTGGAAGAGAGGGTGAGGCTGATTACTTTGTGTAACTCTGCCTCGCTTAAATCCAATTCATGAGCAAATCAAGATGTCATCCATAATGTCATTGGTCCTCTTCAAAAATGAAGGACAAACAACAACATATGTTGTACACGTATTTAATAAGCATGGTACATGTGTTACAAATAACATGAGTTTTATATATAACGTACACATACGCATGCCTACTATTGGGAAAGGAAGTTTCATTTGTTTATAAAATAATCCATGAACTGAGGTGAAATCTTAGCCTTAGTCTACTAATCAAGATCTATACTGCAATTTTACTAATTAATGAGGCACACCCAAACTTATTCCCAGATGACACTAGAATTCTGGGTGATGAGACTGAGTATGGGAATAAGATCAAGTAGTTTTCTGAGGAATGTCTTGCAAGCAAATGTGGATGACTGAGTATCATTCTTTTTCAGTTAAAAAACATTTCTCAAGGGAAGAAAGAGAGAGTGCCCTGAGAGTTCTAAATAGGGTCCTGCATTAGGTCAGATCCCACAGAGAGAAGAGCAATAAAAGTTATCACCTAGTAATTTACTTCATTAGTTTGGTCATGTAACTATACCTCCAAAGACCCATGATTTAGAGAGGATACTCTCTCCACCAAGGTAGATCACAACTCTCTGACTTTAATAGTTGATAGTTCATGAGTTGCTATAGAAAAAACACATCACCTGCTAGTAATTCTTCTGATGGTGAATGTCTATATACTTAGCTAGCATTGTCCTTGGACAACAGATACACAGCTCATTGTGAGGCCCTTTCTACTTAGGAAGACCTTTTATATTAGCTTTTACTCCTTTAGCATGACCTTCATTTCATGCCATAATGAAGTATTGGATTTATTTGAATAGCAGTTTCACATTCATTACAAAAGCAAAGCATGAACATCCCGTGTATATGGTTGTCATGTAACTACTGCGTGACCTTGGAAAGATTTCTTCACCTCTACAGGTCCAAATTTCTTCATCTACAAAATGAATGGATTGGGACTGCATGGTCTTTAAGGACCTTACAGCTTGACACTCTATGGCTCTCTGACTTAACTAGTTCTACCCAACAAGCCAATTAACAAGAAAGGCAAGTCTTGACTTTGGTTCCCTCATGATGACAGGCAACACTGGTGAAAGTGTTCTGGATTCAGAGTCCAGAGTTCTGAGTTCAAATTGCTACTTATTACCTTTGCTATGCTGTACGTATGACTTCACCTCTCCAGCCCTCAGTTTCCCCATCTTGGAGATTAAGGGTGGTTTTAGATAAGGGTTAGACAATAGAGGTAGACAGGTGACTTCATGCAGAAGATGGAAGGGATGTCTGGGGACATATTTCATGAGGTTTACCTTTACTCACTCCTCCTTTAAATCAAAAAGACCACTAGCTATTTCCCAAATAGAACGTTTCATTTCCCTTCTCCACATCTCTGTACAAATCATTGTCCTCATGCTTGGCTTGTACTACTTAAAATCTTTTACTTCCTTCAAATCTCATCTCACATCCTGTCTCCTACTTGACGTCTCCCTTGATCCATCTGCTTTCCTCAATATCATATCCCCATCTTCCAGGTGGTAGAAAGCAAGCCTCCTAAGGGGAGGACCCATTTCTTTATTGTTTCTGGGTGCCTAAGGCCAAGGCATTGTATCTGACACAAGGCACATATTCAGTGTCCAACACAAAGTAACCACTTAATAAATTTGAATCAATTAATTAATAATTGAATTATTGATCATGACAACTAGCCTTAACCAGATGGACTATGTAGATATTTCCATGAGTGTTTCTGCAAGATATGGTATTAAATAAATCTCAGGAGATTTAAAAGACCGAACTATTATTATCCTCTGGATCTGTTTCCTTATCTTAAAATAGGGGCATTAACCCCTGACCTATCTACCTCACAGGGTTTTGAGGAAAGTGATTTGTAAGTAATACTTCTGATATTCATAAAGTACTTTAAGGTTTCCACAGAGTTTAATATCTATTTCTTTCTTTCTTTCTTTTTGGCTTTTTGGAGGGGGAAAGGCAGGGCAATTGGGGGTAAGTGACTTGCCCAAGGTCACATGGCTAGTAAATGTTCAGTGTCTGAGGTAGGATTTGAATTCATGTCCTCCTGACTCCAGGGCCAGTGCTCTATTAACTGCACCACCTAGCCAACCTTAATATCTACTTCTACTCAGTGAATAAGCACTTATAAATAACCTACTATATGCCAGGCATAGCTAAGAATACAAAGACAAAAATGAAATAGTCTCTGACCTCAAGGAGTTTATATTCCATAGAAAGGAGGCAACACATGCATCTGTAAGGACATACAAAATATCGGGAATGGGCCATTCCCTCAATTCCTCCTGAATTAACCCTTGAAAAAAGCTAGGGATTATAAGAGGGTAAGGTGTGAAGGGAGTACATTATAAACATGTAGCCATTGCCAAGGCATGGAGAATGTTGTGTGTAAGGTACAAGAGGAAAACAATTTGACCTTGCTATATGATCCATGGAGGTGAGTAATGTGTAATGAGGCTGGAGAGGTAGGATGGGGCCAATTTGTAAAGGGCTTTCAAAGCCCTTCTTCAAAGAGAATTTGCATTTAATTTTACAGGTAATAGAGAACACTTGGAATTTATTGAGCAAGGGGGTAACATGGTCAGGCCCATGCATTAGGAACATTCCTTTGGCATTTGTGTGAAGGATGGATCAGAGTGGGGAGAGAAGAGGCAGGAAGGCTGGTTAAGAGGCTACCACAGTAGTCTAAGTGAGAGGGGGTGAGCTCCCCAATCAGGGTACTGGCTGTGTGAGTCAAAAGGTGGGGATAGATGTGAGAAAAATCTGTGATGAAAAGTGACCATATTTGGGTGTTGATCGACTACATGGGGTGAGTGAGATGGAACAAGATAGCTCTCTGAGGCTGAAAATCTGGGTGACCAGGAGGATGGCAGTTCTTTGAGAGAAATAGAGAGTGGGCATGGGAGGAAAAGGAATGAGTTCTGGTTTTTCTTCCACCATCAACCTGCGAGTTCAGTTTTTTAGTTATGGTGAGGAAACTGAGACTCCGAGAAATTAAATGATTGTTGCCGTGATTACACAGTTAGTGTCAGAGGCTGTATTTGAAATGATGTCTTTGCAAGTCTGGCAGTCTTTCCACTGTAATAAGTCAACCTTTAAAGCACTATAACTGGGAGTTATAATTATACCATCTTCAAGAAGAAGGCCTTCCAAATGCCCAGAGGTGATTATTATGACATCTTGCTTTTCTCCATTGCTGCAAGAACCCAGCTTGTGTTTTTGGACCAGGATCCTTCACAACACTGCACTCTGGGAGCTCAGGAGTCGTGCCTTCTTTTCCCTTGGGCTGAAGGCTACAGCAAGATAAAGGTGACATGATATTCCCTTTATGGCAAATTAGCCATTCAGGGAATAACATCATAACCTCCCCACTATGTTCTATGACCTTACCAAAGTGGATAAAATAAGCAGCCGTAGGTCTGTGATGGTTGAAGGGAGTCCTGTCTAAAGCCTAGAGAATGAATTACCCTCTTGGGTCCCTCTTGCCTAATGTTCTTATGACATTTAATTCCCCTTTTATTTGTCCTCATTCCCTTATGCTTCCTTGTAACCCATTCCCATACTTTTCTGTCATTCAGTTATATATTTGAGTTATCTTCAAGAGTATTTTTAAACCTTCATTATCCTCATATAAATTTTTTCTAAAAAAAATTACTACCCAGAAAAGTTTGTTAAGACCTATTGTTAGGTCAGTTGTTGTCTTAACTCTGGCTCTGGTATCAGAAGAGCTCAGTTCAGATCTTACCTCTGATGCTTACCTCCTCTGTGACTTCAGGCAAGTTGTCTAAATGCCCTCATCTATAAAACGAAGCCCCCATGTTACTTTCCAGAGGTAGAGAGATGATCCTTTTGAATCTAATTCCTAGTATAGCCCTTAGAGCAGGGCCACACGACCAACTAAAAGAGCATTTTAAGGACAAAGAGGAGTAGAAATTCTAGCAGCAGCCCTAGAATGTTGGGAAACAACAGCTATCGACCAGCCAGGCAAATTGGACTTGGAGGTACAAGGACTCAAGTTGATGCAAGGCCTTAGAAGCCTTTGAGGAGACAGAGACAGAGCCTAAAAATAACCTTCCATTCACAGGCTTGATGCTTCAATACCAGGGGCCATTATGTGTGTGTGTGTGTGTGTGTGTGTGTGTGTGTGTGTGTGTGTACACAGCCTGTGGTTATACATCAGTCTTTTTCAGTCACTGAATAGCGCCACCATTAGCAGCATGAAGGACAATACATACACGTATTTTTATTAATGCATGCATTGAAATCTGCACCTGGAAAAGTGCATTTCCATGCAGCTGGCCCTAAGTGGCCTATGAACTCCACGAATATCCAGCAGCCAGCAGTTTATCTCAGATGAAGGCATCACTTCTGCCAACATGATTTGTGTCCATGCTGAGGAACATTTGGAAATAGGAAGGCCTCATTTCAGATGTCATTTCCATAAATGGCATTCCAGAAGCTCATTAGCATGAAGCTATTGCTTGGTTAATCCATTTTCTTTTATGGCTTCTAACCCCTTTTCGGGCATGAGGGCATTTATGGCCCCCCAAGGACATACCTCATGCATCATAACCCCACCCTTCTGCAAATAACAGGATGCACCATCAACAGCTACGGTCCTGAGAAGCTCGTTTTCATTTTCATTTTTGACAGCATTAAAAAAAAGCTGCCTTGCAATGCATGCTAAAGCTTGTTTGCACAACAGTGTGTATACCTGAAGGTGTTGCTGATGGTATCAGTGTATGTGCAATCCGATTCTAGGCCAACAATCCAGGATTCACATAAAGAAATCATGTTGGATTATACACTAGCCATAGCTCATAAAGCCTGTTGCTCACTATTTGCAGCCCTATTGGTTTTTGTTTGCTTGTTTTGCCTTATTGAAGAATCATTTAATGCCTCTTCTGAAAAAGTGCTGCCCCATCTCTGGGCTACACAACAGATCATCCTGTCCTTGACTGCTGGGTACTCACCAATTCCAAAACAACGCCCCAACGGTGTGCAGCTGTGCTACAGTTCATTCTTATGGTCTTCCCTGATTGCCATATCCTCACTAGCTCTAGTTGCCCCTGGAGAAGCTAAATTAATATCCTACTGCCACCTACTCCTTTCATGTGTGCACCCCAGCAAGTCTGGGTTGCTACAAATAGTATTTGCCCCGGCTATGACTGGGCTGTAACATGTCAATTTCCGTAATCCTGTCTGGACACTCAAAGCTAAGCATGACTTAGATGCGATCGTGAAGAGACTGTCATGAAGCCAGTCATGACATAGGTCCAGGAAGAAAAAGTTGGACCATGTCCCCACCCTACAGAGATCAAGAGATCACTGTGTCTGAGTCTTCCAAGAGAAGCACTGGTGATGTTGCTCAAATCTTTGTCAATCCATCTATCACTGAAAAAAAGATTGGTGATTTGGAAGAAACACAGAAAGATATGTGACTTGATACTGAAGGAAATGAGCAGAATAGGAATACTTTGCACTATGACATCAATAGCATAAAAAGGAACAGTTTTGAAGACACAACCATCATCCATTTTTCCAGAGAATGAATGATGAAACTTGCCATCTACCTCCCAACAAAGAGGTGATACAGTCAGGGTACAGAATGAGATGTGGACACTGCCAGTGAGGGAATTTGGCTTTCCCGACCATGCATATCTATTACAAATAATTTTTCTCCCATTGGGGTAGGTTGGTGAGAAGGAAAGAAAATGGTTTCCTGTTCATTAAAACAATAACATTTAACTAAAGAAAGAGAGAAAGAAAAAGGAAGGAAGGAAGGAAGGAAGGAAGGAAGGAAGGAAGGAAGGAAGGAAGGAAGGAAGGAAGGAAGGAAAGAAGAGGGCAGGCTGGTTAGGGGTCAGAATTTCATGACAGCTTTCAATTCTGCATTACTGAACTAAAGTTTTGGTTGTCTTGAAAATTTCTTTGCTGAATAAGCATGCACTGGAACAGTGTGGTATATGACTTGATTAACAAACCTTTGAGATGATAATGGACCTGGAAGGAAACATGAATTATTGAATATTCTCTATGGCATATGCAACCTGGGATTTTTTTGAGAAAAACAGACATACAGAAGCTAACTGCAAATGTGTCCACCACTACTACAGAAGCCAGGGCCTTCCTCTGCAAGGAACTTGTCTGAACACTGCAGTTTCTTTGGCCCCCCAACTCTGAAACATCCACCACCTTGGAAGGTCTTTCATCTACAGAGAATGCTGATGAGTTAATTAGCAGAAAAATGTTCTTCTACTCATTGCTAATCCCCAGAGCCGCCAACATCCTTTGCTTCCTGATTTAACCAAACTCATGTGAAAAGGACAAAGAATAACTTTCCAATTCACACAACCAAGCAAAGTGGTTGAAAGCACTGCATCTTGACTTAAAGTGACTGAGGCAAATGTTCCCCTTTGGGTAGGATTAGTTGTTCCCTTAATTTTTTTCCTAATATTTTCTGCCTGTTTAAAAATTTAGCCCCAAAGTTTACATTCTATAGGTCCTCCTTGCAGGTGAACTTTACACCCCTGATTCTGCAACACCAGGCTAAGTCTATACACTGTTTTTTGACCAGATTGTCACAGTAAAAAGCTTTTTACCAATGGAAATCACCCCCAATGGCAGAACTAATTGCATGATTTTCCCCAAAATTTGTGACATTTCATAAACAAAGGCAAGGGTGTGGACTTTTAACACATAACTATATTGGCACTCTCCTTGACTTAAACATGGAACATTTTAGAGTGTTTCAGCATTCCCAGTCACAATTTTCTAATTACGACACAGTGGAGTCATTTTTGAGTTTCAATTTAAAAAAGAAAGAAAGAAAAAAAAAAGCCTGTTAGTTTTGGAAGCTGTGTTTAGAGGA
This sequence comes from Gymnobelideus leadbeateri, assembly GCA_011680675.1. Classification (NCBI taxonomy): domain Eukaryota; kingdom Metazoa; phylum Chordata; class Mammalia; order Diprotodontia; family Petauridae; genus Gymnobelideus; species Gymnobelideus leadbeateri. Next base: position 297,561 of record WOXC01003375.1, read on the forward strand.
CATCCCCAGAGCATTGTCACCTCCAAGAACACTGAACTACTTCTGCTCCTGACTTAGCAGAAATTTTTGAGAAGTAATCCAGTTTCTGAAATAGTAGAAGACAGTGATAAAAGAGAAAAAAGTTTGCAGAGGATCTAACTTTTCTTGAATCAATGAAGATAAATATTCCTGACCTCATTCTAATCTTCAATCAAAGAGCACGGCTCCTTTTTCTTCCTTCCTTCCTTCCTTCCTTTCTTTCTTCCTTCCTTCCTTCCTTCCTTCCTTCCTTCTTTCTTTCTGTTTTTTTCTGTTCTTTCTTTCTTTCTTTCTTTCTTTCTTTCTTTCTTTCTTTCTTTCTTTCTTTCTTTCTGTGCTTTCTGTAATTATCTCTCTTCTACATATAGTAGTCAGTCAGACAACAAATATTTATTAAGTGCTCACTATGTGCCAGGAGCTATGTGAAGCACTTTGGATGCAAAGAAAGGCAAAAACATGGGATTAAGATCAATAAACTATATAATCATACATGTAGCATCCTCATGGAAGCCACATTATAAGCAAAGGAAGTAGCAGTTTGGGCTGGCAATATAACAATATTCAACCGGGATTCCTAAACATGTTTTCCATTTGATTTTAAAAGGACTGTTATGGCTTTGTTCAATGAACACCAATTGATTATTAAAAACATATTTATTGAGGATTACCAACTGTGTAATTAGAGGCATATCTTTTACATAGCAAAACCTCAAGAAAATGTGTTTCTAATACCCAATTAGTGTTCATTTAGCAATACAATAACTATCTTATGGAATCCAAATGCAGCACACATTGAGGCAGTTTGGTTTTCTTTGTGAAAAAGAGGTGTGTTCACAGAGTTGTTAGGAGGGCCAAGAATCAAGAGCCCTGGGTTCCATTCTCAGCCTTCAGCCTGATGCTTGCCTCCAGGAACAGGCCAAGGCATCCTTTCTCTAAGTTAAATTGTTTAGCCCATCAGACTTGGTCATGGGTTTTGCATATCTTAAATACCTAAGGAAAGTAAAGAGAATATTGGGAGGACCCGGAGAGAATGTTCTTTAACAGCCCTCGACCAATTATAGTCCCTATACCTATCCCCACCCCATCACTCCAATTGTAAATTTCATTACATCCTTTGATGGAAGTAATACAGTAGCCAACCTAACCATTCTAATTCCCTCCATATGTAATGCCTTCCCTCATCCTTCCTATTAGTCATTGTCATTCCTCTCCTTCAAAACCAGGAAATGGTTTGGGAAATGGAACTCTCAGTCCACTCAAAGAATCTTGGGATCCTAGAGCTAGAAATCACCTTTTGTTGTTCAGTCAGTTTTTAGCCATATCTAACTCTTCATGATCCCATTGAATGTTTTCTTGCCAAAGATACTGGAGTGGTTTGCCATTTTCTTCTCCAGATCATTTGACGACAGAGGAAACTAAAACAAATAGCATTAAGTGACTTGTCCAGGGTCGCACAGCTGTCTGAGACCAGATTTGAACTCATGAAGACAAGTCTTCCTGACTCCAGACCTAGTATTCTATCCACTCCACTACTTAGCTGCCCCAAAAATCATCTAGTCTAAATTCTTATATAATGAGAGGTGACTTAGTTGAGAGAGCGCTGGATCAAGAGCAAAAAACCTGAGTTCAGACACTTAACTGTCTCTGTGACCCTGGGAAAAGAAATTTACCCTCTCTCAGACTCAGTTTCCTCAAGTGCTGTAAAAAATGCATGAATCTCATGTGTAGAATCCCCAACATATGGCTAACCAGACTTTACTTGAAAATCTTCAATAACGGGGACTCACTGCCTTGTTAGGAATTTCTATCTTGAGAATTCTCCAATGGAACTGAAACCTACAGCCCTGACTCCTCACAAGACACATTCTTTAACTTCCATTTACCAATCCTAAATCTCCTCTTTTGTGCTATAGGGAATGTCCTATTCTCATTCTATACCATGGCCCTTAAAATATTTGAAGGTAGCTATCATGTCCCCCTAAGCCTTCTCCTCCCCAGACTGAACTTTCTCAATTCTTTCATTTATTCCTCATGTGGCATGGCTTTGAGGACCATCCTTGCCTCCTTTTTTTACCCTCTTCTGGATTTTTTACAATTTACTCCTGCCCTCAGGAAGCTTATGTCACTGGATTTTCTTGATATGGTAGGTAACAAAGAGATAAGAAACGAATAAGGGCCAATCTACATGATCATTTAAAAAAAACCAGTTTTTGTCAATAAAATATACACGAGGAAGGAGGGCAAAACTATATAGCCAACTGTCAACTAACCACACGTGGATTAACCATTCTGTACATTGCTGATGACCATTTTAAGTAATATTTTGGTTTTTCCCAATTACATGTTAAAATCATTGGGTTTTTTTTCAAGTTTTGAGTTCTAAATTCTATCCCTCTCTCCCTTCCCTCCCTCCTCTCTGAGATGGCAAAAAATCTGACACAGGTTATACATGTGTAATCACATAAAACATTTCCATATTAGTCATTTTGTACAAGACAAAAAAATGAAAGTGAAAAATAGCATACTTCTGTCTATATTCAGACAATATCAGTTCTTTCTCTGGAATTGGATAGCTTGCTTCATCACGAGTCCTTTGGGATTTTCTTAGATCATTGTATTACTGAGAATATCTTAAGTCATTCACAATTCATCATTGTACAACATTGCTGATACTATGTGCAGTGTTTTCCTGATTCTGCTCACTTCACTTATTGATCAATTTATCTAAATCTTTCCAGGTTTTTCTGAAATCATCCTGCTTGTCATTTCTTATAGCACAATAATATTCCATCATAATCATACACTCCAACTTGTTTAGTCATTCCCCAATTGATGGGCACTCCCTTGATTTCCAATACTTCCAATACTTAGCCACAAAAAAGAACTGCTATAAACATTTTTTTACAAGTTGGTCCTTTCCTTCCTTTTTTTTATGTCTTTGGGATATAGACTAGCAGTGGTATTGCTGGATCAAAGGGTATGCAGAGTTTGGTTGCCCTTGGGGCATAATTCCAAACTGCTTTCCAAAATGGTTGGATCAGTTCACAACTTCACCAATAGTGTATTAGAGGCCCAGTTTTCCCACACCAACCCTAACACTTATTATTTTTCTTTTCTGTCATATTAGCTAATCTAATAGGTGTAAGGTGGTGACTCAGAATTGTCTTAATTTGAATTTCTCTAAACAATAGCGATTTAGGCCATTTTTTTTCATATCATTATAGATAGCTTTGATTTCTTTGTCTGGAAACTGTCTGTTCATATCCTTTGATTATCAATTGAGGAATGACTTTTTTTTTATAAATTTGACTCAGTTCTTTATATATATATATATATGAGAAATGAGATCTCTATCAGAGATGCTTGTTGCAAAGATTTTTCCCCCAGTTTTCTGCTTTCCTTTTCATTTTGATTGCTTTGGTTTATTTGTACAAAAAGCTGATGACCACGTTTAAAGCTCAGGATACTTTCCAGCATACTGCAAGACCAGGTACTCCATCAGTTGGTTTAAACTTGGAGAAGAACTAGTTTTAATGGTTACTCAAGAAGCATCTAACCAACAGAATTATAAAATTGTTGCCAAAAAAATGTAATAAAATATATTAAAAAACAAAACATAAATAATTGTTAATTATATGATTTGTCTATTTTAGATTAACCAAAACCATGCGGCTTCCTCAACTATAAAATGAGGATCATAACAGCACCTACTTCCCAAGGTTGTTGGGAAGGTCAACACAGCATAGTTCCTAGGAGATGCAGTAGATAGAGCCATGGGCCTAGAGTCAGGAAGACCTGAGTTCAAATCTAATCTCAGACCCTAACTGAATGACCCTTGGCAAGTCACAACCTCTGTTTGCCTCAGTTTCCTCATCTGTAAAATAAGGGTAATAATAGCACCAACTCCTCACACACATAAGTCTAGGTTATTGTGAGGATCCAATGAGATAACAGCAAAATGCGTAGCAGGAACTGGCACATTGTGAAAGCTACATTGTTATTGTTGTTCTATTGTTTCATTCATATCTGACTCTTCTGGACCTCATTTTGGGTTTTCTTGGCAAAGATACTGGAGTTGTTTCCTTCTCCAGATCATTTTGCAGATAGAAAACTAAGGCAAAGAGGCTTAAGTGACTTGCCTAGCATTACATAGCACTTGTTGTTCATTCTTCATTTTCTAAGAGGACCAGTGACATCACAGATGACAGCTAGTAAGTGTCTGAGGCCAGATTTGAACTCAGGAAGATGAGTCTTCCTGACCCAGGCCCAACGTTCTATCCATTGTGTCACCTAGTTATCCTAAGTGTTATATAAATATTATCTATATAATCTATATAAATATTATCTATATATCTATATAAATATTATTGTTAGCTCTTGGAATATAGTAGGTGCCTAATAAATGCTCCCCCTCCCCCTTACCATCCATCTCAGGGAGGAAATTTTAACCTAAGGCTAAACAGACTAGAACTAGGAAGAGAAAACTGATTTCTCTAGAAGCCAGAAAGAAAATGACCTAGACCAGAAAGACCGGAGCTGGTGACTACCTGGAGATAGCTAGAACTAAAGATATTTCTAAGATCTCTCCTGAACTAAGTTAGGTAAGTATGAATGCAGTAAATATCTCCTGTATCTGTTATTTGCATCTAGAGGGAGGCAGTGGGAGTATAATGGAGGAGCTTTGCATTTGGAGTCAGAAGACTTCTGTTGGAATCCTGGATCTGGTTCTTATTGCCATGGCTTTAGAGAAGTCATTTCACTTAATCTCTCAGTGTCTCTGGGCAATTTTCTGAGACTATAGATCAGGGAGCTGTTTATTTGCCTGGGGAAGTTTCTCACCAAGAGTTTATTGGACTCACAGGTCTGATAAAAAATAAAAGTAAATGCACTAGCTACTATACGGCAGCTAGGTGGCTAAGTGGATAAAGTGCTGGGGCTGGAGCTAGGAAGATTCATCTTCCTGGGTTTGAATTCAGCCTCAGACACTTACTACCTGTGCATCCCTGGCAAGGCACTTAATCCTGTTTGGCTCAGTTTCCTCATCTGTTCAGTATCTCCACCAAGAAAACCCAAAATAGAGTCAAGAAGAGTAAGACATGACTGAAATAACACAGCAAAAAGCTATTATATGGGAGTATTATTAAATTAGTGTTAGTATTATTAAAATGACCAAATAAGTAAATTGGATAAATCACTTTGTCAATTGTAAAGTATTATTTAAATGTCATGCTATCAACACCCCCAAGTCCTATCTGAATTTGATGGCTTAAAAATGATGCTGCTGTGTGAAGGGACTGAATCCATATATCCAGTCTATAGGGGCTAGCAAAAAAACAAAAAAGGAAGAAAGAATCGTCCTACCTCTATGCCAAAGGATGACAGCTGAAGTGAAAATGAAAAGTCCTTGTTAGGATAGCTTTGATGCCTCTTTGCAAGGTCATCCATACTCTCCTACAAATGACAGGGTGCTTAATAAATGCTAGTTGGTTGACTGTCAACCACAGTTCTGAACCAATTAAACATTTTTAAAAAATACTGTAAGCTCAGAGTACTGCTTCTCCAAAATTTTAAACCTCTAGAAGGAGGAGGAAGAGAAGGAGGAAGAGGAGGAAGCACTGATCAAGATCTCTTGTCACCAGACCCTGTGCTAGGTATTAGGGATACAAATTCTAAACTGAGATAATCCCTGCCTTCAAGGAATTTACATTCTAATAGGGAAAGATAACAAATATTGGGGAGTCCCGGTGTTTTGGTTGGAGATCACAGAGATCGTGAGTGGAGCCATTGGGCAGGTGATGGTCACACCTTTTTTAGAAGCCATGCTAGGATCGTATTGAGAAAGAGATAGTGGAAATGGAGAAAGCAAGAAAGGGTAGAATAAAAAGTCCTTGAATATGGCAGCACCATGATCACTTCTCCTGTTCTAGACGCTCTCAGGACTCTCAAACCTCAAGATGATCCATGCTTTTGAAGATCCCCACTTGAGTAAGGAAACCTCTTCCCTCCAGATGTGGAATGCTACCATGTTATTTTTGCATTGGCCAAAGATTGGAAGAGTAAAGGCATCCAACCCGACGTGGGGGAAATGAAGAAGAAAAATGTTAAAATTCCTTCCAGCTCAACCTGGTTTGATTTTCTCTGGCCCAAGCCAGATGAAGGGTTTGAGTTGTTTTTACCCTACCCCAATTGGTTAGTCTTGGTTTTCATCATTCCCTTTGGGAGAATATACTGGGACAATTTTAGAATCTGTTGAAACTTCCTGGGTTTTGAATTCTAAGCTAACGAAGACTATGTGGGAGTTAGAGTGGATGCGTTCTTTTAAAAAATACAATTTCCTGCTAAAAACAGAGTTTTATGAGAAGTAGCAAAGTAAGAGCTCATGGTAAACAGCATGTGGATGGGATATGTGAAAAGGAGCTAGAAGGGCAAGGCATTCAGTTCTCTTCTAACATGAATCACGCTTGGAAAACTTGACACTTCTTTTTCAAACATTTCTTCAGAGGACTCAAGGAGGAAAGTCCCAAGAAGGAAAGGATTTGAGTCTTACTCCCCATAGAATGTAGAACCTTTCTGAGAATCAGTGGAGTATCAAGAGGCACTTTGGGACAGAAGAAAGAGTACCTGGGGTTCAAATCCTAATTGCTAACTATTACCATAACTTTGGGCAAGTTACATCACCTAGCTGTGACTTCATTTCTTCATCTATAACATGACAGGGTTGGACTAGATGACTAAACTCCTTATCTAGTTCCAAATCTATGATCCCTACTTTCTTATCTCACTTCTTCTCTTGTGAGAAGAGTGGCCAAGTACCATGGGAAGTATTGATATATTTAAGAGCAAGACTTGCATCTAATCAGGACCTAGAGGGGGCTGTAAGGTGCCCCTAACTCTCAAAATGTCTCCCACAGACTTCTTGACATGCCTGTAAAAGGCAAATTAGCCCATCGTTTCACAGTTAGAAAGAAGTAAATGTCCCTAAGAGAGGAAACCCATAGATTTAAATTCTCAATCAAGTGTAAATGACTGAGAGGAGAGCTTCCAAAACCAGATATGACAGTGAAAAGACAGTGGGTACTTGGAGAAGAAAAGGAGGGCCTCAGAATGAATATGGGGATGGACATGAAGGTAGAAGTGAGCTAAGAGAATTATGGTATAGCCATATGGAGTAGAAAAGAAAGGGGAGGCTAGTTTAAGATTACTCACCCCACAGCTTTGCCTGGGGGCTTGAATGGATGTTTTAGCAAAGGGATAAATTCAATGGCATGGGAAATATTTCTTCCATCCTTCTGTTGAAGGTGGAACTCTCCTAATGGTGACCATTGTGATTCAACAAAAGGTGAGAGATAGGATGAGAGAATCACAAAAAGTTAGAAATAGAAAGGAAGTAATCTAGTCCAACCCTTTCATTTTGGAAATGGTAATAATAGCTGGCATCAATGGAGATTTTCACAGTTCATGGCATCACTATAATACTGTGAGGTTTAGTCTTACAGGGATTACTATATTACCCCTTTTTTACAGATGAGAACACTGAGGCTCAGCGAAGTGAGGATACTTAGCCAAGGATATACTGTTTGTAAGTGGCAGATCTGGGATATAAATCAAGTCTTCTTACTACAGATCTAATGTTCTGTATACTATACCCCACTACTTGTTCTCTTTCTCTCTCTCTCTCTCTCTCTCTCTCTCTCTCTCTCTCTCTCTCCCCCTCCCTCCCTCCCTTCCTCCCTCCCTCCTTCCTCCTTCCCTCCTCCTTCCCTCCTCCCTCCCTCCTTCCCTCCTCCCTCCCTCCCTCTCTCCTTCTCTCTCTCTCTCTCTCTCTCTCTCTCTCTCTCTCTCTCTCTCTCTCCCCCCTTCCTCTCTCTCTTTCTGTCTCTGTCTCTCTTTCTTTTGATTAAACATTCTACCACCTTTCTCAACAGAAGGCTCCATGCAGAGGTAGAAACAGCAGCTTGGACACCCAGGGAGTGGCAGGAAGGCTAGCCACCTAAGGCTCTGTAGGACCTCATAGTACTACCACTTACTTAGTGTCCTCATTCCCAATGCAATTCAGTTCAACAAAGATTGATTAAGCATCTTATCTACATTCATTAATTGTCGGATTATGTATGTGGCAGTCTGACAAAGAGAGCTGTTCTCAGAATCAGAAAGACCTGAGTTTACCTCTGACACACACTAACTGTGTGACCTTGGCAAGTCACAACCTGTCAGTTCTCTGGGCAGAGAACTCTAAAATGATAAGTTCTACAGAAGGTGCCAACCAACCTAGAGAAAGGGTATTTCCTTACTGGGAATTCCCTACATGGATGAAATCATAGACCCATCCCTAAATAAATAAATGATTGAATAAATGAATGAATGAAGAAAGAAAGAAAGAAAGGAAGAAAGGAAGGAAGGAAGAAAGAAAGAAAGAGAAAGAAAGAAAGCTCTAGTTAGGTACTGGAGATTCGAAGGCAAAATGAAAAGCTACCTTTGGGTTCCAGAGACTTCCATTCTACTATTCTCATAAGGGGGAAACAAGCATGTATCCTGCCCATCCTTAAAGCCAGCACCTCCATACCCTTCAAGTACCATAGCACGGCAGAGGTCTCAGAATTGACTGGCGTTGGTCACTTCTCTGGCGTTGGTCACTTCGATCAAACTTTTTTTCTGGGCTTAAATCAGACACACCCTGTACAGCCCAAGTTCCCAAGCCACCCTGCAGACCTTTCCAGGGGAACAGGTCACTGCTCTGAGCTTCCTCCTACATCTCCTCCCAGACCAGCTTATGTCTCCAGGCCACTGACAAATGCTCCTTTGTGAGCAATCTGAACTACAGACTATGCACAGTAGCACAGGGCAGCCACATTTGTACCAGGGGATGTCCTGATAGAAGCCAAGTGCCCCTTCTCATCCCCAGGCTCCCAGCAAAGTTCCCAGACTCCATCTGTGCCTTCCAAATTTGAAAAACTACTAGTCTGAAAATCTAAACAAACAATGCAAACAAGAAAAAAAAAACCCACCCAGGCTACACATTCCATCATACTTTAATTAGCTAGCAGAGGCTACAAGTCTCTGGGTTGAATTGTCTCTAAAACAGAAAACCAAACAAAACACCTTATCCAAACACAGCCTCAGCACCCTAAAGATCAAGTTTTCCTTGGCTTCGTTTCTATCTTCCCAAGCCAGGGATATAGGCACAAGGCCCGGGTGCCTACTCAGATCACGGAGCAGAATGCAGGCTGCCTCTTCTTTTAAAAGTCCTATTAGGGGGGCCCCATTGGCTAAAGGCTAGGGCACAGTCACTCTGAAGTTGAGGGCTTAATGGAGTAGCCTGTGAGAGAATGGAGGGGACAGTCCCTCGCTGCACAGATGGCTCTTTGTCACCGCTGACACCTGCCATCTGCTTGTTTGTCTAAATGATGTTGGAGGGGGCATCGGGAGCTTCCAATCTGCCACGCAGACCCCACCCGCTCCCAGTGACCTCCTGACCCCCGTGTCAGACAGGTCCAGAGAGTTTGTTCTTTCAACACAGTGGGCTCTTCCTTCTCAGTATTTACAGCCTCTTCTCAGCCGCCCCTGCTGTAACGGCAGCAGCTGCCCTGAGCTGCAGCGGGCTCCATCCCCCTGGTGTTCCCCGAGCCAATGTGGGGGTTACCCGTTTCCAAAGTCAGGCCCCCTCACACCTGTTAACAAAGAGACATATAAAATAAAAGGAGGAAAGCAGGGAGGGGAAGGAACATCCCGAAGCAAGTAATTTTATGTTGTGTGCACTGAATGACCTCTATTCATAGCACACATGAATAGGCCCATTTCCTATTTCTTAATAGATTTGGGGGTGGGGATGAAGGCTTCCTTATGAAGTGATGTTAAGATATGGACGTTTACGTTTCACCCAGTTCATATGATTTCATTCCAGGAAGTGTTATCAGAGCCATAGGGAGCAATGTCTTTTCACAAACTGTGTCAGGAAAAACGAAGATGCTTAGAAAACAAATGTGTTCTATTAAATACAAGGCCTTGTTTTAAAAGCTGTTGAATGTGTTTATGCCAGTGGGCACCCCTCAAGAGAGTGCTTCAAGTAGATACATACCTAAGCACTAAAAGAGGATAGTGTGGTCTTATCTAGCGGGACCAGGAATTGAGACACGCAGGCTCATTGGACCACCATCCTTTTTGGTCAGCTTTTGCCAAACAATCTTTCATTTCTTCCTCTTTAAAAGAAATAAACGACATAATTCAAAACCTGGCTTTGTTCCTCCACTACCTCTATGACCTTCAGTCAATCACTTACTGTCCTAAGCTCTTGGTTTCCTTGTGTGTAAAATAAGGGGATTAGACCAGATGCCATAGATCTACCTTTGGACTGGCCATTTTCAGAACACTTATTCTCCTCCCTGAAATGAGCTAGAACTGAGCACAGTGGATGGTCCATAGTATACGCTCTTACTAGAAAGTTGATTGATTGATAAAGAAGAAACAGGACACTGTTGGTAAAAATCTTTAAGGTCCTAGAGCGCTGGCCCTGGAGTCAGAGGGACCTGAGTTCGGATCTGGCCTCAGACTCTTAACGCACACACAAATACAAACCTAGCCGTGTGACCTTGGGCAAGTTGCTTAATCCCAATTGCCCTCCAAAAAGCAAAAAAAAAAAAAAACAAAAACAAAAACAAAAATCTTTAAGGTCCCCTGGAAGGGGAGTTTTGAAAATGCCAGGTGTAGCAGAACCTTCATGAAATGTGGTCTATTATGGCATGGGCTTGTTTCTCTTGAGCAGTCTGAATACATCTCTTGAAAAGTCACAGTCATATGAAATAAAGGCAGGACAATAAAGTAGGAAAAAAAAACAACGGTCATGGAGTAAGATTTTATTTCAGGGCCTGGCTTCAATACTTACTAGTTGTGTGTCTCTGGGCAAGTCACCTAAAACTCTGTACTTCAGTTTCCTCATCCATAGAAAAGGAACAAAGACCCTTGCTTCATTGGCCTCACAGATTTGTTGTGAAGTTGTTTACAAGATGCAAAATGTCACAGAAATGAATTCAGGATCATTTAGAACTGTCAAGGGCCTTAGAAAGCATCTCTGAGGTCAAGTGATTATACAGATACTTTCTTCATATCATTAACAATCCTCTAATACCACAAACTCCAGGATCATTGACAGTCTATATCATACAATTTAATACATATTACAATTGTAATATGAGATAGCCCAGAATTGTTTATAATGCTTCCAAAACTGATTCACATGTCTTAGACTTTTATTATCATTTACATACCAACTCCTGTAGGGTAGAGACCATGTTATATATTTCTCTTGTAGTATTCAAGAGAAATACAGCTCTTGGCCTGGTACTAGACACACAGGATTAATAGCTCACCCAACCTCATTGTTTGTACATGGGGAAACTGAGGCACATAAGGTTTAAGTGACTTGTCCAGGAGGACACTGCTAATGAAAGTCTGAGGCAAGATCTAACCTAAGTTTTCCTGACTCTAAGCATAAAGCTCCAGGTACTAAACCACATTGCCCTTTGATCAGGTGTTAATCCTATCCCCAAATACCAGGTTGATTATTATAGGGATTATCCATACTCAGGTTCTGCTACTATGGATTTGACTAGTGGCCTGGAACAAATCACCACCTCCCTGGGGCTCGGTGTTCTCATGTTCTGGGGGAAATAAAAGGAAGATGGATGTTTAATCACTTCTAGTCTGCTTATGGAAGGACTGGCATGAAAAATCTTCATTAAATACAGAACTAACAAGCACTATGACTTCAATCCAAACCTATTTCTTCATGTCATTAAAATTTCTCTAACTCCACCAATTCCAATATCTTTGATAGCGTATATTATACAGTTTCATAGTTAACCATTGTCATTTGAAACAGACATTGTTTGTATTGTTCTCAAGAGTGTTTCATATATGTTAGTCTTTTATCCTCATCGATCTACCAACTCCTATAGCGTAGAGACCATGTGTGAGAATTTCCTTGTAGTATTTAAGAGAAATATAACCCATTGCCTGGCACTGGGCACATAGGACTGCAGATTTAGCTAAGTTGGTACTCAAATACCACATAGAAACCTATTTGACATACTCAAAACCTTTCCAGTTTGGTAGGAGCTACTAGAGTTTATGTTCTGCTGGCCCAAGCCCCCAGAACCCAAAGCACCTCCTCACCACAGTGAACCATCAGAGAAGGACATGAGAGAAGGGAAGTATAATAGAGAAATACTCAAATGTGGAAGATACAAATTGAAGGGGAGAAGAGGATTTTTTAGTTTAATTCTAGTTTTTCATGTCAAATACAAGGAACTAGCCCTCTCTTCTTCTTAGCCCATTCTTCTTTCCTGAATTATAAGACCCTCCTCCTATGTCATAACCTACATGTTGCCCGAATTCTAGCTCTTTAGAGTGTAAATTCATTCCTTCATTCAATACATCATTCAATTATTCAAAACATTTATTAAGCACTGCCTACATACAAAACATTGTACAAAGCATTGGAGAAGATGACAAGCCTGATACCTCATTCTTCTCTTCCCAACTTGCTTTCCCAACTTTCAGCTACAAATGTGGGCCCCTGGAATTCCTGCTCTCCTCCTCCTAAGGTACCTTCTGCCTTCCAAGATCCTTCATAATTGTGTCCATTCTCCTGGACTTCTACCTCCTTCATCCTAGACTTTCCCTCCTTAATCTGGCAGAACAACATTCCTACCCTCTTCATCTTTGTCTCTTAAATTCCCTGCACTCTTTTGAGACTCAACTAAAATCTCACTTTCTGTTGGAGTCAACTAGTCAGTCAGTAAGGGTTTATTTAACTTGACCCTTAGCTAGTCCCTTCTCTCTGAAAATTACCTTTTGTCTAATTCAAATCCATCTTGTATTTATGTATCTATATACATGTTATTTCCCCATTAGAATGTGAGCTTCTTGAGGGTAGAGGCTATTTTTGCTGTTCTTCATATAGCACTGGTGCTTAGTAGAGTGTCTGGCATATAGTAGGTGCTTAATAAATGCTTCTTGATTGACTAACTGCCCACAAGGAGAAAAACTCTTCCCTATCTGGCTTACTAAGATATCTACTTCCAGGCTTTGGACATTGCTTCTAGAATGTCTCAATAGTTCGTCCTCTAAAGTCTCTCTTAGGGAAGTTAGATGGTGCAGTGGATAGAGTGCCAGGCCTGGAGTCAGGAAGACTCATTTGCCTGAGTTCAAATACAACCTCAGACAATTATTAGCTGTGATTATTAGCTATGTGATTCTGGGCAAGTCACTTAACCTTGTTTGCCTCAGTTTCCTCATCTATAAAATGAACTGGAGAAGGATATGGCAAACCACTACAGTGTCTTCACCCAGAAAACCCAAGTGGGGTCACAAAGAGTTGGACATGATTGAACAAGTTTCTCTTCTTCTCTACTCCTAGTTGCCTCCTTAAAGAAAATGCCCCACACTAGACTGAAGCAACTGACTCTTTCCTTGAGCAATTCTCTCTTACCTCTGTCCTAGACCCGAATCAGTCCCTGTGGCTGGGACCAGGAGGCTAGGCCGCCATGATCTCCTCGATGTCTAGTTTCATCCATACTGCTGCCAGCACAAGGTCTTGATCATCTGCTCTCTGTTTGACTTTGTGGCCCACCAGTAACTTCCTATTCATTGATATAACTGATGTTACGAACTTCCCCTAGAGTGGATAACACCAGGCACCTGTTCTTGTTCCTGAATGTAACCAGTTCTCCATGTTGTTATGCTGTATTTGGCTGATTCCATGCCTCCCCACTCCTCACTCTTACCTCACCTCTTGCCCCTGAGTGGTCTATCGGGTCTGGATTTAAAATGAGAAATCCTTAAGCAATAAAGATGAGGATCTAAGTACTCTACATCCCTGTAAAGACTCTCAAACATTATAGATGCCTAATGACTAGTAGCATGGAAGAATAGCGTATCAATTCAGAATGCATAGGTTCAAGACCCAGCTAGACATGCTGGTTGTCCAACTATGGAAACCTGATCTAACCTCAATTTCCTCATCTTGAAATTGGGGGAAAAACTACTTATGCTGGTCCACAGGGCTGATGTGAAGAATGTGTTTTATACACTTTAAAAAACTATATAAATGGCATGATGAGAAATATATATTATATATATTTGTATAATATATATATATTACAAACTATATAAATTATCGTGATGAGAAATAAAGAGTCAGCATCCCCTGTCTCTTTAGTGGATATTGAGGCTATTGAGTCATGGTATACTTTAACCCATTCACCCATACACACTAATACAATGACTAAGGTGTTTGACAGCTATTCTAGCTTAGCCAAAATTGCACACACAAGATTTCATCATTCTTTCAACAAAAGGGAAGACCTTTGCTTTCCCTGGTAAACTCTTTTTAACACCATATTGCCACTCTAGACAGAACAAACACTTTTGTGGAAGAGTGAAGAAAGGTAAATTAATAAGCAGCGGTCATAACTCTGGAATCATGGTGTCAATTACAAGACATTTTTTTCCCTTTGCTTCATCAACTCCTTAGTCATTGTCTGTCTCCCAGATTATTAAAGACTCTAACTATTGTGCTTCCTTCAACTATCTGACAAAGTTTTGCTAAAAATGAATCAGGCTTGCATGATTTAAGCTCTACCTAATTTCTCTGCAAGCTAGATCAAACAATAGCCCTGTTAATTTTCTGCCATTTATATAAGTCAGCATTGAAATCTTTTTATTCCATTAAGTGAAATTTTGAAATGTTTATAACTATAAAATGTTCAAAAGTATTTTTTTAAAAGATTACATTTGTTCCATTTGGGAGAGGGGTGATATTGAGTTTGTTTCTACACAATGTTGTATTTTTTAAAAAATAAATTTCCAATTTATTTTAAGCTTTTTTAAAAAATTAACTAGTCACCAGTAATTTTTAAAAATATAAGCCTAACCTATAATCTCCATGATGGAGATGTTTCATATGAAATGGGAGCATAAGGCATCACAGGTGTGAATCACACAGTTTCATTTACCATTCTTCCCTCAACAGAGACCACCTGATTTTTACCGTTAGAATCCCAGATCTTGGCTAAATGCAATTTAAGTTCTAGAGTGGAAAGAAAATGCAAAGGAGCTACATTCAAATTCCAGCTGTTGCCTGACCACATCTGAACTTCAGTTTGCCTGGATGACCTCCAAAGTTGCTTCCATCTCTAAATCCTACAGTCTGATGATCCTATGGATTTTAAATATGATCCAAGACTGAATGTTGAACTATTCAATGCTCATTTTTCATGTAAATGTGTGTGTGTGTATGTGTGTGTGTGTGTGTGTGTGTGTGTGTGTGTGTGTGTGTGTGTGTGTGAATATTGTGAACCATTTGGTAAGAAATGGCAGTTTGGGAATAGGAATGCTACCCCTATTCAAACAAGTATGAAGAAATCATTTTCTTTAAATTTGGTGTCATTGTTTTCAAATAGACTCAAGAAATCTGCCCAAATGTAAACTAGTTCCTGGTGTTTTCCTCCATTAGAATCTGAGGGGCAGGCTTTGTCTTTGTATCTCTACTCCTTAGCACAATGCTAGCAAATAGTTACACCTTAATAAATGCTTGTTGACATGACACTACTCGCTGCCTCCTGTCAGCCGTTTTATTGCATCAGTGTTAATGGAACTATAAATTTAGAGCTGGAACAGACATCAGAGGCATCCAGGCCAACCTACTCACTTTTCAGATGAAGAAACTGAGGCCCAGAGAGGATAAATGATTTCCCCAAGGTCCCATATGTAGTAAGTGATGGAGGCATTATTTAAATCCAGAATTTCCAAGTACTATGAAATGAGCTGACCTCAAAGCCAAGAAGACTGGGCACCTTTGACATGTACCCTTGGCATGGCCCTCTAAGTGCCCCCAAGCAACTTTCTAAGACTGTCAGTGATGACTTACTTTGGTAAAGAGAGTTTCATCTTTTGGAAGTTCCCTAGACCAATGAAATTAAGGAAAGAATTTCTCTCCCTCCATATTCAAATGCAATCACCAAGAGATCTCACCAATCCAAACAGAAAGTATGGATTTTCCTTGAGTTCGCACATCTCATGGGCCACTTTCTAGACACCTTCCTGCCAGGCTACCCATGAGATGAAACACTCTTCCCTCAACCCCCATCTCTAACTCTTGGAACAATAATCAAATCAACACTACCATTCCTGGGAAGGATATTTCAACCAACTGCCTAGGTATGACCACCCAGTGTCTTCTCAAAACAAAGTATCTTTCCCTGGCTACCACTCCCTAATGTAGGTTATCTTACCTTTCCTTGTTAGAATGTAAACTCCTTAAAGGTAGGGAGACTTTCTTTTTATATTACTATCTGCTAAGAACAGCACCTAGCCCAGAGAAAGCATTGAATAAATGTGGTTTTTTTTTCATTCATTCATAATAACAACAGCTAACATTTATGTACTTCTTTAAAGTTTGCAAAGTGTTGTATATGTACACATACACATACAAATATACACACATATATGCACACATACAGCTAGATGGTGCAATGGATAGAGTGCTGGGCCTGGAGTTAGAAAGATCTGAGTTTAAATCTGTCCTCAGACACTGTGAACTGGGCACGTCACTTAACCTCAGCTTGCCTCAGTTTCTTCATCTGGAAAATGGGGATAATAATATCCTACCTCCCAGAGATGCGAAGACAAAATGAGCCAATAACTATGAAGTCCTTAGCACAGTATCTGGCATATAATAGACACTATATAAAGGTTAGCTATTGTATACATAAATATGTGTGTGTGAATGGATGTATATACACATGCCCATATAAAAAGCTGTAAACTTTAAGGCAGTATATAAATGTTAGTGATTAAATGTAGATATGTACATGTGTATATACATAATGGGCATATGTGTATACCTGTATAATACTCTATAAATTTTAAAGCATTATATGTTATGTATATATATATGTATGTGTATATTGTATGTACGTATATGTATATATGTGTGTACGTATATGTATATGTAAAAAAAACAACAAAAAACATATGCATATGTATATGTATATGTATATGCATATGTATATGTATATGTATACATAGGGGCAGCAAGGTAACACAGTAGATAGAGTGCCAGGCCTAGAATAGGAAAGACTCATCTTCCTGAGTTCAAATTTGACCTCAGACACTTACTAGCTGTATAACTCTGGGCAAGTCATTTAACCCTGTTTGCCTCAGTTTCCTCATTTATAAAATGAGCTGGAGAAGGCAATGGCAAACCACTCCAGTATTTTTTTTTCTTTTTGGAGGGGGGAGGCAGGGCAATTGGAGTTAAGTGACTTGCCCAAGGTCACATGGCTAGTAAGTGTTAAGTGTCTGAGGCCGGATTTGAACTCAGGTCCTCCTGACTCCAGGGCCAGTGCTCTATTCACTGCATCACCTAGCCACCCCCACTCCAGTATCTTTGCCAACAAACCCCAAAGGGGGTCACAAAGAGTTGGACACGATTGAAAAATGGATGAACGATAATAACTATATATACATATATAATATTTTGCAAACTTTAAAGTCCTATATCCATATATACATATATAATCTCTAATACTAATTAAAGATTAAATTCTAATAGCACTCCTTGACTTTCCATATGAGGAAACTGAGGCTCAGAGGGGTTAGATGAATTGTCCCTGGTCATCCATCATGGAAGTATAAGAGATTACATTTGAAATCTGGTCTTTTCTGGCCTTTCCATGATACCACACTGGCACTGAGAGCAGACCACTTTACTAATCTGAGCCCTGCTTCTGTTTTGTCCTGAGAGAAAGGTACAGTGCTTCCTGGGATTTTTTAAAAACACATCAGCTAATCTCTGAAATGACAATTTGATTCCATTTTGTTGGGAATATCTAAAAGCAAAACCTACGTATGTGACGTGCTCTAGGACCAATGACCACATAAATGATAGGTTTCCTTTTTTAGCAGGTCTCTGTAAGAAAGAGGCTATTTCGGGGAAGTCACGCTTAGCTTGTATTTGTTCTGTTTCTGAAAGCTTCTTCCTGGAAATAAACATATGCTCTTGAGAAAAAAAGCTTCTGTGCCACATTTACAATTTCTAAACATAAAGAAATAGTTCTGATTAAGAGAGGGATGAGGGCTAGGTCTGTTACTTCATTCATACAGGAAATTCTCAGTTGAGGAAACTCCTTCCTCCGACGCAGGTTGGTACATTCTCTGCAATTCAGAGATTCGAGAGAACTGCTTACAGTAGAGACGTAATTGTCCACTGGCTCCCTGATTAAAATGTAATTGGGACGTATTTAACAAAATAAATAAAAATACAATAAAATATAGACAACATTACATTTTAAAACTAGGTCGATATGCAGCCCACAGGGATCCGTATGTATAGATCAGTGGCCCTTGTTTCTATTTGAGTTTGAAACCCCCCACCCCCATCTCAGAGCACTGAGAAATTAGCCATAATCATAGCTAACATATATATGGCTCTTAGTATGTGCCCTAGCACTCTGCTAATTACAATTAATATCTCATTGGATCCTTACAACAACTCTGGGAGGTTGGTGCTATTATTTTACAGGTGAAGAAACGGAGGTAAATAGAGGTTAAATGACCTTTCTAGGCTGAGAGGAGGGAGGGGAGCACCAAAAACATCAAATTTGACCTCAGCAAACATAACTGTATTGCTAGCCTCTAAACTGACTTCTTAGATGATTCCAAGTCCATAAATAAATGTCACATATTTTAACCTTAGTGACAAAGTAATATTTGTCTGATAATGGATCTTTAAAATGAAAAGAATTGCAATAAAAAGTTTCTTTTAAGAGCATGGAAGACTCGAAATCTATTTGTAGCTGTTGCTAAATCACTGGAATAGGCCTAGAATGACCTAGTTTCTTTTCCCAGGGAAGCCTTCTACCCTGAGACCTCACAAAGTCACAACTGTGATATAACAGTAATGAATCCATCCTCCTCATTGCTTAAAATAGGGCTCTATTTAAATAAAATTGAAAATGATGGTGACTGGGACAAAACCACTAATCTCATTTACATTTTTCTAATTAAGTATTTTCACTCGTGTTTTTAATGTCACAGGACATTCCTGATAATTGCTAATATTTATAGAGCATCTTAAGAGTACATTTTGACACAGAAACCCCACGAAAAGATATGGTCTCTGCCCTAGTCTATGAAAGATGTAAAGAAGGTGACTGTTACTCATGGAAAGCAGGAGGCCGGATCAATTCAAAAGAACTGTGAAGAACAAGGCAATATGCCAAAAGAGAGAAGATGAAAGAGAGAACAGATGGAAGGGGGTATTGGGAGAAGCACAGGGAACAAGACGGGGAGGAGGATGTGTGGAATCCAACTGCTCAGTCTTTTGAAAAGACTAGAAACCTGTATGTAATAGCTACAGAACAAGGGCCATAGATTATTTTCTATCTCCTTCATAGTATTATGCAGGTCCATATGGAAAATTGCTTTGAATTCCTTGAAAGAAAGATGCTCTATGAACTACCAAATGCTCCTGTAATTAAGGCAATGATCTCTTTGCCATTCTGGTTCAATTAAACAATAAGTATTTACTGAGTACCTATGCTTAACACTCTACTGGGTGTTACAGAGACTACAAAAGAAGTTTGATGGTCTCTGCCCTCAAGAAACTTATGCTTGAGTTGAAAAGACAGCACTAACACGTTACAACAGCTAGATGATATAATGGTTAGAAAATTAGACTTGGAATCAGAAGGTCTGAGTTTGAATTCTGACTCAGGCACTTACTAGCAGTATGACCCTGGGCAAGTCAATGACTCCTGTAAGCTCAATTTCTTCAACTTTAAAACATGGACAATAATAGCACTTACCTCACAGCATTGTGGTGAGGATCGAATGAGATAACACGTGTAAAGCTCTTTGTAAACTTTCAAGTGTTATATAAATGCTAGCTTTTATTACTATTATTATGTCAACAGTGAAAAACACCAGACAGGGATATAATTAAGTGTGAAATTGTATAGAAGAATATAATATAAAGAGTTCAGAAGAAAGAAGAAAGCAGCGAGAAATAGAGTAGTTAGGAAACATTTTATGGAGGAAAGAGGATTTAAGTTCAACTTTGGCAGGCGGGGAGGGGGGTGGGAGATTTAGGGAAGCAGAGGGTAAAGTGGCCTAGAGTCATAGACAGGATTAGAATGGGAAGAAACCTTAAAAAAGTGACTGATTCTAGTCCATTCCAATTCCCTCATTTTAGGGCTGAATAAGCTGAGTCTCAGAAGAGACAAAATATAGAACATTATTGATAAGAACTACATAGGGAAGGAAGGAAGGAAAGAAGGAAGGAAGGAAGGGAGAGAGAGAGGGAGGAATCAAGGAAGGAAGGAAGGAAGGAAGGAAGGAAGGAAGGAAGGAAGGAAGGAAGGAAAAAAGGGAGGGAGGAAGGGAGGGAGGGAGGAAGGAAGAGAAGAAGGAAGGAAGAGAGGGAGGGAGAAAGGAAAGGAGGAAGGAAGGAATTAATGTTTTTTTTTTATCGTATTCCAGGGCTAAAGAAGAGAGGTAAGTCAAAGCTGATACCAAGGGTCTGAATGTAGGTGACAGAGAGAATTACGATGCCATTGGAAGAGATGGGAAAATTGAAAGTGGGAGCCAGCTCAAAGAAAACATGGAAAACATGACATGCCTTGATCTAGACATGTTGCATTTGAAATGAGGGCAAGACATCAAAGAGAATATGTCCTATGAACCATTGTAGATGTGGCCCTGGGGAGATCTATTCACTATACCACACTGCCCTCATGGAGATAGGAGGAGAGAAGCAAATCACAAGCCATAGGAAATGATCACAGAGGAAGGAAGGAGGAAGAAGAGCCAGTAAAAGGAGAGAGATGGGGAGAGAAACAGGATCACATAGGGTGACAGGTGTCAAGGGAATAGAGTGTTTCAAAAAAAGATGTATTCATGAGGGTTAAATCAAAAAAGATGTAGTCATATCACTTAAAATTGTTAGAGAATCTCTTCCATTGTCTTCATGACACTTATTTCACCACAAGTACAGAGAGAAATGATGAAAACAGGGAAGAAAACAAATAAACAAGAAATCACTGGTAAAGAAGCACCTCATCTGTCAGTCAAGAAGAATTTATTAAGCACCCACTGTGTGCTGTGTGCTGGGGGATACAAAGAAAAGCAAAAGACAATCCTTTTTCACCTGAAGTTCATGGGGGAGACACCACATAGACGACTATGTACAAACAAGAAACATAAGGGTAAAACTGGAGCTAATCAACAGAGGGAAGGTATTAGAATCAAGAAGGATGAGGAAAGGCCTCCAACAGAAGATGGGTCTTGAAGGAACCCAGAGAAGCCAGGAGGTGGACATAAGGAAAGAGGATTCTAGGCATGGGAGACAGTCAGGGAAATGCCCAGTTGGAGATGGAGTGTCTTTTTTAGGGAACAGCAAGGAGGATGGGGTCCTTAGTGTTCATTTGCTACTAGGTGTTACAGAAATGATGCCGTGCAGGTGTTCTCTCTCTCTCTCTCTCTCTCTCTCTCTCTCTCTCTCTCTCTCTTTTTCCTCTGCCAGAATTCTAATTATCAATAAGTTACACTTGAAGTGTTTTACAGGTGACAATTTGCATCACACCGTCTTATGGAAAACCACCGGGAATAATTCAAAGACGCACAAAGAAAGATAAAACCTACAGGAAAAGGCTAAGGGGGTTGGTCTAGTCACCTGGAAGAAAAGAGTTAATCTGTGACTTCATGACAGCTTTCTAGAAAAGGTTTATTAAACTGAAGGTATAGATTAGATGTGTGCTATCTCTACTGGGGAGGAGAAAGGACAACATTATAGCTAGAGGGTCTCAGAACATAAGTATTTCCCATAGGGAGGACTGATCAGCACAGGGATATGTTACTGAAGAAGGGTTTGCACATTCTTGCCTCTGGGCATCTTTAAAACAAGCATCTTGGTCAATTAATAGTCAATTAATCAATAAATATTTATTGACTGCCTATATGTGCCTGGTGGGAAGTAAGTTGGCTCAGTGAATAGAGTGTCAACCCAGGAATCAAAAGGCTCTGAGTTCAAAATCGGGCCTCAGACACCTCCTAGATGTGTCAACCTAGACAAGTCACTTAACCCTGTTTGCCTCAGTTTCCTCATTTGTAAAAATGAGCTGGAGAAGGAAATGGCAAACCACTACAGTATCTTTGCCAAGAAAATCCCAAGTGGGGTCATGAAGAGTCAGATACAGCTGAAAAATGACTCAACAACAATATATATGCCTGGTTCTGTACTAGGTGTATGAGGGATACAAAAATGGCATCTCTAAATAACACTACTAAATAAAGACTACCACAGATGACATAAATAGAAAACAGCTATGAAACCCACAAGTTAGTTGTTACTACTATTCAAATTGTATTGATCTATTTTAATATCGTTTCCACCCACTTCTAGGAGTATGTGATCAGGCAAGTACATTTTTTGTTTGTTTTGTTTCATCTTTGTATCCTTGGTATTTATTTTATATAATATATGTAAATCACTCGGCACAGTGCCTGGCATATAGTAGGTGGTTTATAAATGCTTGTTTCCTTCCTTCCCTTACACAGTTGCCAAAGTGATTGTCCCAAAGCACAGTTCTGACCACGTCACTACTCTACTCTATAAACTTCAGTGACTCCCTAGAGCCTCTATGATCAAATATAAAACTTTACTGTCATTTAAATCCCTCCACAACATGACTCCAACTTATCTTTCCAGTCTTATTATACATAGCTCTCTGATACATCCCTTGATCCAGCCTCCTTAGGGTTTCTGACACACTAACAATTCATTCCTCAGGTGCTATATCTCTCCACAAGTTGTCTTCCATACCTGGATTGCACTCTTTGCTTGATCTCTTAAAATCATGAGTTTCCTTCAATGATCTGCTTAAATCTCCTATACAAGGCCTTCCTGATCCTTCCAGCTGCTAACTGCTCTGATTGAAATTACCTTGTATTCCTTTTCTATACAAAGTTCTCTATATATTTTCTGCATTGGTTTTCTATGTATGTACATTGGTAGGTCCAAAAAGCATAAAGTGTTTACTAGGTTCCACACTAAAAAACAGATACATTGCCTCCCCAACAAAGGTCCATATAGTCAAAGCTATGTTTTTTTTCCAGTAGCAATTTATGTGTGAGTTGAACTACAAGGAAAGCTGAGTGGCACAGAATTGATGCTTTCCCATGGTGGTGCTGGAGATTTTTTAGAGGCCCTTGGACAGCAAGGAGATCAAATCAGTCAACACTTAAAAAAGTTAATTCAGGCTATTTACTGGAAGGTAAAATACTGAAGGTGAAGCTTAAGTACTTTGGCCACATACTGAGAAGGTGGGACTGATCGGAAAAAAACAAACAAACCTTGATGTTGGGAAAGATGGAAGGCAAAAGGGGACAGCAGAGGATGAGATGGATAAATAGTGTCATGGAAGCAATGAACATGAATTGGATAGACTTTGGGGGGTAATAAAAGATAGAAGGGCCTGGCGTGTTGTGGTCCACAGGGTCACAAAGAGCTGGGCTTGACTGAACAACTGACGATACAACAATAAGAACAGAGGTTCTAGGCCAGGAGTGGGGTACCTGTGGCCTCAAGGCCACATGTCGTCCTCTAGGTCCTCAAGTGCAGCCCTTTGATTGAATCCAAACTTCACAGAACAGACCCCCGTAATAAAAGGATTTGTTCAGTAAAACTTGGACTCAGTCAAAGGGCAGCACTTGAGGACCTAGAAGGCCACATGTAGCCTTGAGGCCGCAGATTGGCTACCCCTGTTCTAGGCACTATACAAAGTGATAGGAATGCAAAGAAAGGAAAAAAACATAGTTTGTGACTCAAAGAGCTCCCATTTTAATACAGTAGAAAACTTTTTTTAAGAAGCCCTATATATACATAAGTGAAAATGTAAGGTAATATCAGAGAAAAGGCACTAATTATCAGTGGGAGTGACTTAGAAAGGCCACTTGCAAAGGATGGGTCTTGAAAAAAGCCAGGAAAACCCAGTGATGGAGGAGAGCAGAAGGCACTTTCTAGGGATAGGAGACAGTAACTAAGAAGGCCCAGAGACTAGAAGTGTAATATTCTTTAAAAAATGGTAAAAAGGTCAGTGTCAGTAGATCACCAGAACCTGGAAGAGAATAAAGTGTAAGAAGACTGGAAAGATAGATATAGATCAGGTTATGAAGGGCTTTAAAAGCCAAACAGAAGATTTTAGGATTTTATTTTTGATCCTGAAGGTAACAGGGAAACATAGGAGTTTGTAGAGAAGACAGACACGGTCAGACCTGAGCTTTAGGAATAACACTTTGGCAATTAGGCTAGTTGAGGGGATTGATTGGAATGGAGATGCTTGTGGCAGAGAGACTGACCAGCAGGGTATTTTACAGGCTATGAGGTGATGAGGGCCTGTAACAGGGTGTCAGCCATGTGTGTGAGTGGAGAAAAGGGGAGATTTTAGAGAAATGTTGTATGCACGTGGCATACAAGTTTCTTAAGAGGTAGTTAGGTGGTGTAGTAGATAGATCAATGGCCCTGGAATTAGGAGGACCTGAGTTCAAATTTGACCTCAGATACTTATCAGCTGTGTGACCCTGGGCAAGTCACTTAAACCTAATTGCCTAAAAAAGAAAAAAGATTTAAATTTCTTGAGGGAAAGGACTTTTTCATCCTGGAGTGTTGAAGGATAAGTTGGTACATTAAAAAAATGCTTGAACTGAATTCAAATAATAAATATATCATTAAGCACCAAATTGTATGATATCTATTTTTAATACAAAAGTATTGGTGTAGTAGAAATATTATAAGATTTTGAGTCAGACTACCCAGTTCAAATGCCAGCATTCTTACTTTCTGTACATTTTCTGTACTTCCATTTCCCATCTATACAATGAGGAATTTGGACTTGCTGATCCTTGTGGGTCTTTGTTGCTGAATCATTTTTCAGTCATGTCTGACTTTTCGCTACCCCACTTGGGGTTTTCTTGGCAGAGATACTTTAGAGTCATTTGCCATTTCCTTCTCCAGCTCCTTTGACAGATGAGGAAACTGAGGCAAATGGGGTAAAGTGACTTGCCCAGGGTCACATAGCTAATAAATTTTTCTGACTCTAGGCCTGGTACTTTATCCACTGTACCACTTAGCTGCCCTGTGGGTCCCTTGTAACTCTAAATATATAATTTATTGATTCCCTTTTGGAGAAGGGAGAAAAGCCTTCAATGAAGGTTATACAGAGTAGTAGAACTCTAAGTGGTTCTTGATCGATGACTAGTATTTGAATCATTAAAGGGGAGGGCTATTCTGGAAGAGACTCATCTAAAAGTCTGGCATAGTTTAAGACCTAAAGAAAGAGAGATCCACCTGGATGCCATTTTGTGGCCTTTCCAGATTTGGGATTCCTATTTTTCTGTTGTTATATAAAGGATATTCTTAGAGTAATTTTAAAGTATTAAAGTTTACAGTCCTGGCATATAGTAGGTGCTTAATAAATGCTTGTGGGCTCATTCAGTACACATTGGACTTTTTTTTGTATTTTCCATTTGAAGTATGCTGACTCC
This sequence comes from Gymnobelideus leadbeateri, assembly GCA_011680675.1. Classification (NCBI taxonomy): domain Eukaryota; kingdom Metazoa; phylum Chordata; class Mammalia; order Diprotodontia; family Petauridae; genus Gymnobelideus; species Gymnobelideus leadbeateri. The sequence continues at coordinate 323,178 of WOXC01003375.1, forward strand.
CACCACAGCTCCCTCCACCCTTTCCCTAACACATGCCCTGCCTCCCCCTCCCCTATTAAAAATTGTGTGTCATCTTCAGGACAAGCTGTCCAAACATCCTGCAGTTTAGTCCATGGGGCAGTCCTGGGCTGGAGGTATGCCCTCCATGTGCCTTCTGTAAGGGAAGGCAATTAATTCCTTCACTTCTGCCTAGGAACAAGTGCTCACCCGGTCTCTCCACCCATAAGTTGTGTTTCTATAATGTCCCTAGATCAGCAGTAGAGTCCATTCCACATATGGCCCTGAGAACACTAACTTCACCCCAGGAACTACACAAAGGGCAAGACCCAACTTCTCCCTGAAGCCCTGGCCAAAAGCCATGACCCCATTTCAAGGGAAGGCATGGGGACGACCATTGTCTCAACAGAAAAGGCCCCTTCAGCAAACCTCCTCCCCCCCCAGCCCATGGCAATGTGACCTCCACAGTGTTTGCCGAAACTCTATTGTGCTCCCTTATTGTCTTGTATTATGAATGCCCAGGGCAATCCCTTCCTCTCCAGGGCCTGGACCCCCTCCCCTGTGCAGGGCTATTAATTGACGGGAGTTTCTCAGTCATTGTCTTGAGGCACACACATGCCCTGGTAACAGAAACCATATGCAAACCCTTTAATGAATAGCTCTCGACCTTCTCCTTGCATCCATTAGGAATATTCTATCTTTCTGCGGAAGCCTGGCTCTAAGCAAGTCCTAGAGTTCCTTCTCAGGCCTGAAATCTCTGACCACAACTGTGGAGCCTGGGTCTTCTCTAGTTTGTCAGAGTCAGGCTGCATCAAGCCTAGCTTAGCAGGGGGGAATGCAGCATCTGCCAGGGAGCCCCTTCACATACCCATCCTGGGAGAGGGGGGATGGGGAAGGGGACACAGAGGTTTTTTTCCACTCAACAGATGGCAGGGTGCTATTGGCACTTGGTTTATTTGGGTACTTACCATACATGATTTCATTTTATGAGGTATCAAAAAAAGCCTTAGTGCTATTTTATTTTTAAAAATTATCCTTATTAAAAAACATTAGTTTTAGAAAAGTTTAAAACTGCTCCAAGACTTTTGGGATATCCCATATTTATTTGTGTCTCCTGCTTGAAAAGTAAAAAGCCCATCTAACTCCTCCTTGAAGATTTAGGGAAGAAGGATTCTCTGAGATTCCTTTTGAGGGATCGGACTCTTAGAGATTTAAGGAGGCAGAATTCTCTGGGACAACATGCAAATTCTATTTTTAAAAAACTGTGATGTTTTATGTACAAACTGGTATCCCTGATCCCCTTAATTGCTAGTGCCCTCACTCTTTAGATCATATTTTAAAATGTATTTTGTGTATGCTTAACGACATACATATCTCCCCCAATGGAATGTTAACTCTTGGAGAACAAGAACGGGTTCTGTTTTTGTTTCTGAATTCCTAAGACCTAGTACAGAGTCATGTATATAGTAGGTGTTTAATAAATGTTTATTGGTTGATTGACTCTTTAACATTTGCATTATTCTTCTGAAATGGTCAAATTTCAAAATTATAAAAGAGAGAGAGAGAAAAAAGAATAATTATAAACCAATGGTTCAATGATTTCCATCATCTCCTCTTCTTCATTTTAAAAGTGATCTTTCTCCCAAGTTGATATTTCACCCTCTTTGGTCAGTTCCATTTTGATATCATTCTTATTCCTGTCCCATAATGTCATTAATTCCTAGGACACTAATCATAGGCAATTTCTCTTGTCCACACTTTTTGAAATAGTCTGATAATCTCCAAGCTCCAAATTTACTTTAGGGCATGGTTTAACTCCTCCCTTCCCAATATCTCTCCTTTTCCCCCCAAATCAGATATTATCTTCTTCAGGCTTTTCTCTTCTTTCCAGATTTATATGTAATCACACATTAACCTAAAGAAACCTTCATTTATTCCTTCACTCTTCAATTTTAAACACATGTATTATATATGTAATATATACACACATATGTATATTTCATGTTCTCTTTGACTTCTAAAGTCCTTTATAACCTTGTTCCTTTCTTCATTTCCAATCTTCTACATACTCTCTGATTCAGAGATAGTAGACTCCTTGCTGTTGCTCACACAACACACTTCATCTTCCAACTCTAGGCATTTTCACTGAACTATTAGTTTGCCAATTCCTTCTCCAGCTCATTTTTACAGATGAGAAAACTAAGACATAGACAGTAACTTGACCAGGGTCATACTGCTAGCAAGTGTCCAAGGTAGGATTCGAACTCAAGAGGATGAGCTTTCCTGATTACAAGCCCAGTGCTCTATCCAATGCACCACCTAGCTGCCCTCTGAGATTAACTCCAAATTTATCTTAGACATGGCTTGTTTGTGCATAGTTATGTGATGATGCCTCCTGCATTAGACTATGAATTCCCTGAGAGCATAGACTCTGCTTCTTTGTTTTATTCTTTGTTTCAATTTTCTTTGTATTTCTAGATTTTAGCAAAGTGCTTGGCATATAGTAGGTACTTAACTAATGCTTGCATTCAGAATTCATCCAAGCTTTAACTATTTTCCTTTTGAAATATGTCAAGATCTCCCACCACAGTCCCCCGAGCACTTTCCAAACATTGATAGTGCCATTTCCAAAAAGATGCCACAAAAAAACTGGAGTTGACTTTACGTTAAAAACAAAATTAGAATGGGTTTGACTTGTGGACTTTAACCCAAAGGAACATCATCTTCCTCTTTTCTAACGGTTTGGTTTTCCTCACATTTCCCTCTAAAGTCTCATCTCAATTTTGTTCTGTATATTATTTCTGCCCCCCCCCAAAAAAAAACGTATTCTTAAAATCTAGAGATCTCTTCTACTTATATTCCATTTTCATCCTGCCTTCTGCTTCCTCATCCATATTTATTTTTGTTCACCATAGGCCAGTAGTTACACCTAGGTATCAGATAAGAAAGTACTAATTCACCTGTGGTTACCAGCCCGAGGCAAAATTACGAAGTAGGCAAATATGTTTTTCATTGATTCTACCTTCTTCCTTCTCCCATCCAATCATAACCTTCACCAGTGTCCTATTCTGTCTTATCTCTATAGAGTTTACTTTTCCTTAATGTGTTTAGAAGGGCAACTAGGTGGCTCAATGGCCCCAGAGTGCTGGGCCTGGAGTCAGAAAGACTCCTGTTCCTGAATTCAAATCTGGCCTCAGATACTGATTAGCTGTGTGATCCAGGTCAAGTCACTTAACCCAGTTTTCTCATCTGTAAAATGAACTGGAGAAGGAAATGGCAAATCTCTCCAGTATCTTCACCAAAAAAACCTCAGAAACAGGTTATGAAGAGTTGGACATGAATGAAAAACAACTGAACAAAAATATGTTTAAATTAAACAAATGCTTTATTAACTTCTGGTTCACATCATTCATTTCCACCAGATTATGAGTTACATTTTTCCCCACCCATTACCCCAGAATAGCAGTCCCACTAGATATCCCCTCATCCAATCTGCTCTCTCCCATATCTTCTCCCATATCCCCTTCGACTTTGCCATTAGGGCAAGGTGAATCTCTGAGCCCCAATGCCTGGACATCTTATGAAACATTTAATTTTAAAACTTTGATTTTCAGATCCATTCCCTTCCTCCTTGTCACCCACTCCCTCTGAGAAGATAAGCAATTCAGTATGTGTTGTACATGTATAGCTATGCAAAACATTACCATAGTAGATATATTGTAAATGACTGCTTATATTTCCCTCCCACCCATCTCTCCTCCCACCTGGTCCATTCCCTACTTTGATCCTGTCCCTCTTTGATAGTGGGTACTTCCAACCTCCCCTTCCCCCAGAATGCCCTCCCCTCCATCATCCCCCCTCTCATCCCCCTTTCCCCTACTCAGGAGAGTGAATGAGGGTAAGACATTCCATTTAGTATGTACGTGATTCTCTCCTTGAGCCAACTTCAATGAGAATATGCTTTTGCCTTCCTGTTCGTCCCCGCCTCTGCAACTACTTCCCCTTGCCTCTTCTACATGAGATAGTTTACCCTACCCTGTCTCTCTCCATCTCCTCTTGCCACTTTCCTCTCCTGACTTCACCCCTTAAGAATCATCCCTTCCTTGGGGTGGCTAGGTGGCGCAGTGAGCAGAGCACCGGCCCCAGAGCCAGAAGGACCTGAGCTCGGATCTGGCCCCAGACACCCAACACACAAACAAAAACCCAGCCACGTGAACCTGGGCAAGTCACCCAACCCCAACTGCCCTCCAAATAAAAAAAAGAATCATCCCTTCCCATCAAATTCAACCTGTGCCCTCTATCCATGTATACCTGTGAACATATGCCATGTACCCTTCTTCAATTATTTTCATAATGAGAAAGGTTTCATCAAACACAGTTATTGTTTTTCCATGTAGGAATGTAAATAGTCCAACTTTGATAAGTTCCTTTTGATTTCTTTTCCTTGATTACCTTCTCAAGCATCTCTTGCTTCTTGCATCTGAATGTCAAATTTTCTATTCAACTCTGGTTTTTTCATCAAGAATGCTTGAAAGTCCTCTATTCCACTGAATGACCATATTTTCCCCTGAAACAAGATACTCAGTTTTGCTGGGTAGGTGACCCTTGGGTTCATTCCCAGCTCTTTTGCCCTCTGGAATATCATATTCCATGCCCTTCTATCCCTCAGTGTAGAAGCTGCCAGGTCCTGGGCTATTCTGATTGTGTTTCCACAATATTGAAATTGTTTCTTCCTGGCTGCTTGTAGTATTTTCTCCTTGATCTGGGAGTTCTGGAGCCTGTCTATAATATTCCTAGGAGTTTTCTTTTGGGGATCTTTTTCAGGAGGTGATCGGTGGATTCTTTCAACCTCTATTTCCCCCACTGGGTCTAGAACATCAGGGCAATTTTCCTTGAGAATTTCTTTAAGGATGATTTCTAGGTTCTTTCTTTTATCATGGCTTTCAGGTAGTCCAATAATTTTTAAATTATCTATCCTGGATCTATTTTCCAGGTCAGTGGTTTTTCCCATGAGATATTTCACATTGCCTTCTATTCTTTCATTTGTTTGGATCTGTTTAATAGTATCTTGATTTCTCGTAAAGTCACTAGCTTCCATTTGCTCCAGTCTAACTCTGAAGGAATGAATCTCCTCAGTGAGCTTTTGAGATTCTTTTTCCATCTGGAAAATTCGACTTTTTAAGGCATTCTTCTCCTCATTACCTTTCTGAGCCTCTTTTGCCATTTGAGTTAGTCTATTTTTTAAGGTGTTATTTTCCTTAGTCAGGCTGTTGACTCTCATTTCATACTTTGTTTGCATCTTTTTCATTTCTCTTCCCAAATTTTCCCCCACATCTCTTATCTGCTTCTTAAGGTCCTCTATGGTCTGTAGCCAGCTTGTATTTTCATTTGGGGCTTTTGGTGCAGGAGTTCTGACCTCACAGTCCTCCTCCATGCTTTGAGCCTCTTTGCCCCTAAAATAGGAGTCCAATGTTGAACTTTTCTGTTTATTTTGTTTCATTTGCCTAGGCATGTTGCCACTTAATTACTTGATTTTTGGGGCTTGTTGCCACAGTAGGACTCTGCCACCAGACAGGGGAGCTTCCGCCCAAATGTGGGGTCTTCACAACTTCTGCCAGTTGTGTGGCCTCTGTAAAGCCTCCACCCACTCTGGCAAGTTGGATACCCACCCCAAACTTCCCCCCCAGACCACAATCCAGATCCAGGCAGTTTAAAGCAAAAGCGATTAACCCCCAGACTGATTGCTGGATCTTCCTACAGTTCGCAGACCAGGAGCTAGAGCCACTACTGACGCTGCAAAATGGCTTCTGTGCAGCTGTTTCTTCAGCAGCTTTTTGCCCCCAGGGGAGGAAGCCACGTGTTCCCCAAATACTGGTCCCAAAGTCCATAGGGCACTAACCTCTCACTTTGTCCTAGGCATATCTGTGCTGATAATTCTGGAATCGCCACAATTGCTGGTGTTCTGGGGTCCCTCCAACCGGCTGGAGGCCCGGCCGCCCTGGGGCTAAAACCTTGGACCTGGGCTCGGCTCTCCCCCCCAGTGCGCTGTGCTGTCGGTTCCCAGTGCGCTGTGCTGCCTGCTCTCAGAGTGCTGCGCTGGCGGCTCCCTGCAGGGCTGCTGGGCTGTCCTCAGCAGGAGGTTAGCTTCTCTGTGCCGTTCTGTGGGTGCTGGGGCTCCAGAAGTTGTTTGGAGCTCCCTTTCACATTGTTTGAAATTTGTGTGGGGCAGAGCACATTGGAAATGCTGTTTCTACTCTGCCATCTTGGCTCCGCCCCCCACAAAAATATGTTTAGAAGTATTTGTGTTTATAACAGGGATTTGTCATCTAGAGGACTAAAAGCATTTTAAACCCAAAGGGATAACTCTTTATTGATGTAATTGTTGGTACCCTAACAGGTCAGTAGGGAAAATGTGATGGTAAGGGACTTTGTTGAAATGCCATATAGGTGGTCAACTATTCTGTCTTACTTGTAAAGCCAACCTTATCAACCATTACCATGATCCCTTCCCATTACATAAATCAGACTCAACATACCTATTTTTCCCCTTATCTGTGGGCTAAACTGGCTGCATGGTTTCTTAGCAGTTATCTGTTGCAAATGCATATTATATATATATATCCTTATTTTACTTCACTTGTGGCCTTCTCCTCCCCCCTTTCTAAACCACTATACCCTTATTCCCATGTTTCCTAACTCATCTGAACAAGAACAAAGTAATGTATTTAGGGGAAAATAATACACACCTTACTTCCAGAGTCATGGGTTCCAAGGTATGATATAATCTAGCAAAGAAATCTAATACCTAATTTGCATAACTCTCTGAAGCCACCAGCCCAGTGCTTGGCCAAAATGGCCAAGAAAATTATGAAAACCCTTAAGTGTGACATAAACAAAACTAAAGGGGTTATTGACCCTTTGTACAAAACGCTTGCTCATCTGTACCTAGAATGCTGTGGGAAGCTATGTTCTCTGTATCTTAATAATAAGTTAGGTGACACAGTGGAAACACTTAGAGTTAGGAAAACCTGAGTTCAGAACTCAGACATTTACTAGCTATGTGACACTGGACATGTTTGCCTCAGTTTTCTCGCCTGTAAGATGGGGATAATAACAGTATCTACCTCCTGGAGTTGTTGCATGGAGGAAATGAAATAATAATTGTAAGGTGCTTAAAACAATCCGGGACATATAGTAAGCACTATATAAATGCTAGTAGTTATCATTATTGCTAAGAATGACATAACAAAGAGGCTGACTTCCCAGAAAACCAGTGGCTAACAGGAAAAAATGAGAAAATCAAAGTAGGATTAAGACTTCTGTCTAGAAAGACAAAAGTTTAGCAGGGGTTTGATGAAAGGCCACAAAATTATAAAAGGCATAGAAAAGGTGGACATGAACTTGTCCATCAAATAGCAATTGATCAAAACTAATACCAAGAGATACCTCATATGGCTTGAAAAAAGTAAGTAAAGCATAGGGATGTCGAGTAAGAACCCAAAGGGACCCCAGAAGCCATAGGCCAGTCTGTTTGTTTTACAAATGAGGAAATAGAATTTCGGGAAAGTTAAATGACTTTCCCAAGGGATATCCCAAGGTCATATCAGAGGGAATATTCAAACCCACGTCCGTTGATTATTTCTGTACATCATGACATGTTAGAGGCCAAAAATCTGCCTAGATTCATAAAGCTTAAGTGAATTAGTGGATGATTATTATGAAAAATTAAGATATTTGGGGGTTATGTAACACCTTTGTATGTAATAGGTGGAGGGGGAGAAAAAAGTGCTACAAATCATTCCTACTGACCACTTGGTGGTTTTTCAAAGATCAAGCCCTCAGATGAGTAGCTGCATTGGGGTAATTCTTAGTTGATAGAGATTAGACTTGTAATTTCATCGTACAGTGAGCTCCCAGGGGAAGAACTTCCTTCTACCAATCAGTACAGGTTGATTCTTTCTTTGCATTTATATGGGCCTAAAGACACTTGGACACTATGTGTCAGAAGTGGGACTTGAACTTGGTTCCCAGGTCGGCTCAATCCACTACACCATACTGTTTTGTATGTCAATTCTTACCGTCTTCAATTCAACAAATATTTATATGACTACTATATGCCTGGCAGTGAGCTAGGAAGTACGGCTACAAAGATGAATGAGGAATATTCCCAGGCCTAAAGGGTCTTATAATTAATAATATAATATATTATAATTGATAAAATATTATAATTAACAAGATGATTATAATAAAATGCCATTATAATTAATAATATACTGTAATTAATAATTTATTATAATTGGTCATATTTTATTATAATTATTCATATAATAAGTAGATAGATGGGATCAAAGAAATTGATCATGTCTGTCCACAAAAGATAAATAAATCAAGCAAGATAGGGACACAATTGTCACCGTACTCTCTTCCTTTCGCCCAAGTGATTGCCATCACCCGGAGGTGATGTGACAAAAGCTTCGACAAAAGCTTCAGTCTGGTGGCGCAGTGGATAGAGTGATGAATCTGTAGTCAGGAAAACCTGAGTTCAAAACCAGCCTCAAACACCTTAACCTCTATCTGCCTCAGTTTCCTCATCTATGAAATGGGAATAATCATGACACCCACTGAGCAACCTTATTGTGAGGATAAAGAAGGAGATAGATGTTAATTAAGCATCTATATACCAGGTATTATGCTAAACACTTAACAGATTTTATCTCATTTGATCCTCACAACAATCCTGGAAGGTAGATGTTATTGTATTCTTAATTTAAAGTTGAGGAAACCAAGACAAACAGAGGTTAAGTGACTTGTCCAGAGTCACACAGCTAGTGTCTGAGATCAGATGTAAACTCAAGTCTTTCTGACTTTAGGTGCAGCACTCTAACCACTGTTCCACCTACCAGCCTCTAAATCTAAATGAGATAACATCTATAAATTACTTTGCAAAAATTAAAGGACTATGTAAATATTATTTATTATTATTATTCCTTAAATACTCAATTTCTAGTTCTGTCAATGGTATCTTAGTGGACTGGGTATGGTGGTACATGCCTGCAATCCAGAACCTTGGGGAGATGAGGCTGGCTAATCTCTGGAGTGATTAAGTTCTGCTCTGCTGAAGCCTATGTCAATTGAGTGTCTTAAATTTGGCATTAATATGTCCAGCCTCTGGGAGCAGGGGTCCATCAGGCTGCCTAGGGAAGGGCAAACCTTCCCATGTTGGAAATGGAGCAAGCCAAAGCTCCTGTGACAAAATAATGGGATCTGGTCCATGAGGAGCCCCTATACTCTCAGCCTGGATGAGAGACAGAGACAGAAAGACAGAGACTGAGAGAGACAGAGACAGAGACAGACAGAGACAGAGACAGAAAGAGACAGAGACAGAGAGACAGAGACAAAGACAAGACAGAGACAGATAGAGACAGAGAGAGAGAGAGAGAAAGAAAGACAGAGACAGAGACAGAGAGAGACTCAGTCTTTAAAAAAAAGTATAACAATGAAAACTCCAGAGCTTTCCCAGGTTTCTTGGATTCTTTCTTATCTGTTATTTCTTCAAATAAACTGTAAGAGGTAAGAGAGGTGGAAAGGAGGGAATGCCCAAATTTGAAACTTCTCTCTTCTTCCTTTCTTAACTTGCCCATCTTTGTTCTTCAGCCTTCTAACTCCTTTCTCTCCCCACTCCCTCCTGGCATGCTATGTGCAGCCACATACAATATCTTACCCTGTCACATTCACCCTTTCTTTTCACATCACCACAGCTCTTTTGTAGCTAGCCCTCTAATGGTTTCTGTAATCTCAATTATTTGTGATATTTCCTTTCTCTGCTCTTTCTGTCAATATTTCCTCATAGGATGGGCATCATTTAGCTCCAAGCACCAGTTCTGTTCTCTAAATTGCCATATATTGTTATCATCCCTTTGTGCCTCCAAAATGTATTTTTTTCCAGCAGCTCCCGCCAATCCCAATTGTCCCAAACGGGAAGCAGAATTTCTTGGTCTTTTCATTATCTGCCTTGACATCACATCTGTCTTTTCCTGTTCTAAACAAAATTCACTCGATCTGCATTGCTCCCTTTCCCCAACTTCCCTGCATTTATAAAGTTAATTGCAACCTTTAACATCACATGGTCTGAAAAAACACACCTCCTTAATTTTCTATTCCATCACATCAGCACTTTCCTGTGAAAAGTTTGCCTTCTGTCTGTTCTCCTAAACGAGCAATTCCCTGGAACTTGCAGGGATGAGGAGAGTAAAAATTATTCCCTGGCCTTTAAATATCCCTATGTCAAGTGTCTTTGTGCAGTTTGGGACATCTCTATTTTTTCTCATCCCCATCAGTCTTCTTTGTAGTCAATGACAATCCCCTTCATATTGGACTTTTGTCAGTAAGGGACTTTCCCCTCAGCAAAAAGTTGAGTACTGCTCTCTCTGCCTCCCTCCTTCTCCTGCCATTTTTCTTTGGGGGTGGAGGGGTGAACGACGGAGAGGGGACCCAAGGGCAATAACTAGCCTTGCCTTCTACTTTCCCAGTTCAAAGTATTATCTAGCCAGAATGTCAAAGGTTTCATACGCTCCCTATGTTATAATAATAATTCTTTAAGTTGCTTTCATATACATTAACTCAATGTTAATGTTCCTCTGAATATCTCAGTGAAACATTAAGGACAAATATTATCCCCATTTTGCAGATGATAAAACTAAGGTTCAGAAACATTGAGACATTTGCCAAATGATAGTTAAATGATAGCACTGAGACCAAATTCGAGTTCTCCTGGCCCTTGACCTACTGGCTACCTCTTATTTAACCTTCAAATTGTTCTTCCCAGTTCTGGTGACCTGTGGCTCACAGGAAAGTGCATTCATTAATCCATTCCTCTTTCTGTTTATTTTTTCTCTTCATCCCTGTCTTCTTCCTCCACCCTTTGGCAATCAGCCCCACCCAAAGTGCCATTCCATGCCTTTGGTGGTCCTTTGGAAGGTAGATGTTAAGTATACATGCCAAACTAAGTAAGTTAATTTTCTGTAATTCCCTTTCATCTTGTCTCTTTTTTTGCTTCTTCCTTTAAAAAAAAAAATTACAACCAAATTGAATTTCTTTTCTTTCCTTCATCCACCTTCTTTTTTTGGTACCTCTAAATCATATGACATGTCCACTTAGGTCACACCTCTTCTATCCTCTGCCTATAAATCACTGCAGAAATGTTCCTTGACCTCTAGCCCCAGGAACTTTAAAATCAGTGTTCCTTTAAGATGAGTCCAAACTAGTCACTCAATGCCTTCTTTGATGACAACCTCTCCTGTGAAGCATTTTGGATCCTATTTCCCCCTGACCCTGAAAAGAAAAAGTATAGGCAACAGGTATATGTATGTGTGTGTGTATGTATATATGTATATATATGTATATACATATGTATACATGTATATATATGTATTTATATGTATATACATATGTATATATGTATTCTAGAGTCAGATCCTAATTTTATATATTTTAATTAGGATCACCTAATTATATATATCTACACACACATATACATAGTCAACAGGTATATAGACAAATTTAAAGATATATATATATAGAGAGAGAGACAGAGAGAGAGACAGAGAGAGAGACAGAGAGAGAGAGACAGAGACAGAGACAGAGAGAGAGACAGAGAGAGACAGAGAGAGAGAGAGAGACTTTTCTTTTCTAGAAACCACACAAAGCTGTAAGAAATCTTGGAGATCATTTAAATAACCCCACCCTTTAGAGATAATAATTATATTTCACCTTCACATTGTATTTTCCAGATGAAGAGCTAGATTACAAAGTACTTTCCTGCAATGACCCTTTCTCCTCCCTCTCCCTATTGCTTTATTCTTCTTTCTTTCCCCTCAGGTGTCATTTCTCATAATACCTGAGATATTGCTTCTTGTCCAGCTAGTCTCATTTCCTCCATCACTTCAATCTGGTCCCCTTATTCCCATGCCTTTGGTGCAGTTAGTGTAGGCCTGATCTCAGGCCTCAAGTCTCTTGTCCTTCATAAGCTATAGCCATGTTGGCTTCCACCCAAAAGTGAGAGAGAATATTGTCCAATCCGTGTAGAAAGATGGTGGGGTCTATGGATACTCTGCACAGAGAGAGCTAGTTCATAGCCTGGAATTGTCTAGAAATTAAGCTACGGAGACAATTTCGGGATCTAGAACTCTAAAATCCCCACTTAACAGATTATCCTTGATTGATGAGAGTTCCTTAGCTTTATCTACTGATAGTCCTCTTTCATATCTGAGTAGTAACTTTGATACACATTTAAATAGATATCACAGAATCCCAAACCCCACCCCCACACATCGTTTTTTGGTTTCTAAAACTATGGTTGATCTCCTGTTGTGAGTCTTCCCAATGTCTCTGCTTTTTTTCACAGCATTGGATAAAGCCCTTTTATCCTCACCCTTCTGTGCCAACTTACCTTCTAAATTGTCTAATTGTGCATGGTTAAATAAATTATAGAATTCCCATAGTAAACTCCATGAAGATTTAGTAAATGGAGAGTGCGGAGTAGACTATGTAGAAGAACTGATAACATCCTCAATTTCAGATGGTACAATAATCTCAAAGTATAATGTATACATGGGCTTAAACACATAGAGTACCTCACCATTTGAGGTGGTTGCATTGTCAAGGTCTTCTCAAATAAAGAAATCTGGCCAGGTGTGCAGGCCCATGGTGCAGGCCTATGGTCCTTAATACCAGGGAAGCTGAGGCTCATGGATCACTTGAGTCTGGGAGTTCAGAGCTTCAGTACAGATGAAACTGATTTGGTATCGCCCATCGCCAAACAGTGAACCCCAGGCCATGAGGTTTCCTAATGAGAGGCAAAAAGACCCAAGTAGGAAATGGAAAAAGTCTAAGCTTCTAAGCCAATCAGCAGTGGGATTAAGCCCATGACTATACTTTTAGGGAGACCCTGTTCCAAAAGAAAAGAGAAAAAAAAGACATCTACAAATATTGTACAGCACTGGTGATAAAAGTATGTAAAATATTTCCCATCTTCATCCCTGTACAAAATGGACTTAGAGAACTGAATGAAGTATTCTCATTTTCATTACTATTACAATTCTGATCACATCAGGTAAAGAGTCTGTAATCCTCTAATCAGAATCTCTCCCTTAACACTTAGTGGCTTTTGGATGTCTCCAACCAAAAAATTATAGCTAATCATTTTTTTTTTTTGCAAGAAGGGTATGCCCAGCTCAGAAGTCTTCAGGCAACAGCAGTGGTGAGTGAGAGATTTGAGGTGGGAGGTGGGATGTAAAAGGGTCAGAGAGAAGGAAGTCCTAGGACATCACAAGAAGGGGGGAAGAAAGGAGATGGAAGGAAAAGAAATACAGATTTATATAGAACGTACTATGTGTGAGGCACTGTTTTCAGTTGTTTGGTTGTTTTCTCAATCCTGTCAAACTCTTTATGACCCCATCTGGGGTTTTCTTGGCAGAAATACTGGAGAGGTTTTCCATTTCCTTCTCTAGATCATTTTACAGATGAAGAACTGAGGCAAACAGGATTAAGTGACTTGCCCAGGATCACATATCTAGTAAGTGTCTGAGGCCAGATTTGAATTCATGAAGAGGAGTCTTCCTGACTCCAGGCCTGCCACTCTATCTACTACAGCACTTAGTTGCCCCTCAAAGCACTGTGCTAAGTGATTTTTACAAGTATTATCTCATTTGATCCTACAAGTCTAAGGTCGATGTTATTATGAGCCCCAGTTCACAGTTGATGAAACTGAGGCGAACAGGTTAAATGATTTATTCAGGGTCAAGCAGTATCTGAGGCTAGATTTCAACTCAGGTTTTCTTGACTCCAGGGCTCCATGCACTGCATCACCAACTACCAGAGAGAGTTGAATCCATAATGGACTAGTCAGGAAAATATTCCAATATGCATAGAAATCATCTAGAAAGAGAAGGCCTTGAAAGCAACATTAGTTTGTATCTAGAATAGCCCTTGCCAACAATCTGATACTAGCCCCCACTAAGGCATTTCATTTTCTTGAAACCCAAACCAGTAACATGTTTAATGCTTCATGGATGGTGCCTATACAGTACTTCTAACCCAGAGGACTTTAAAGCAATTATTAGTAATTTATTTACTCTTTACACTTCAGAGTATAAAGAAGGTACAGAGGAAGGTTTCATAAAATGGTCTTGAAGCCATGTTTTAGTGGAAAAAACAGAAGAGGAAGAAGTAGACCTCAGGATACCAAGAGGAGAGTTACTGGGCTTGATGAGTTACTGAGTAAACACCTTGGAAAAAAGAATCCTTGTTAAATATTGGCCATTATTCTTCTGGTGTGGATTCTTTTTCCCTTAAAGAAGTCACATATAGGCTATGTTGAGTGACCATATCCACACTTATCTTGTCTTCAATATCAGTCTTTAGGAGTAGATCTCAAAATCCTAAGTAGTTCAAATCCCTGATACTTAATATTATAGTGAAAGAGAAGATTGCTATGAAGGCTATGAAATTTCCAAATCCGTGACCTATTTTTTAAGTCAGCACACTGGAGAGACATGGAACACCAGACTCGTGCAATTCAGTCGAACAATAAAAAGGTGAAATTTCTCCTTTTCAGATAGTGCTTCATTTGCTCTACAGTTTTATCTTCTTCTACTTAACATCAAAAGAGCCAAAATCCCAGTTCTGCTGTAGGCTCTACTTTTTACTTACAGTGTGATATGAGGCCAAGAGAAATAAACTCTTTATCTCACCTGAGTTCTTCAGAAGTACATCATTTGGGTCCATCTGCTCTGAAACATCTGGGCTTCATCATCATGACTTCATAGCATGGAAAAAAGGAGTCTTGTTGAGTGAGGCATTCTCCTAGTGAATGGGGGTAAAACTTGGACCATCAAGAAATGGAAGAGATCCATTGGCTACACTAACGGCATTCCTGTTTGTGCACAACAAGGCCCACTGCTCTTCATTCTGGGATTCAACCTCTGTTTCTGCTGCTGAAGAACCAGAAAAAGATCATTTTAAATTCCTTTAAATTAAACACTTTCAAGAAGTTAGTCAGATAAGGAGAGAATCACTTCACTTTCCCCACCCCCACCATTTTTTTCTGTCTTGAATCAAGTGTGCTGAGAACACATCTTGGAATGGGATTTACAACTACTCATAGGCTGTTTGTTCTTGTTTCAAATCCTACAATATACCCAGAGGTTGCCTGATTATATAAGGTAACAAAAGGAACTGAGAAACAGATGTTGGGGATGAAATGGAGTAGAAGGGGAAAGGCTATTTAGGTGCCTGAGCTCATTCAGCAATATGAGGCAGCTTAGTGTAATGGATACATTACCAGACCTTGAGGTAAGAAGACCTGAGCTCAAGTCCCACCTCAGACATTTATTAGCTTCATGACCCTGAGCAGGATATTTAACCTTTCTTGGCCTCAGTTCCTCATATGTGAAAAAAAGGAAGTTTGACTAGCTGGCCTCTGAAGCCCCTGTGAATTCTCTAGTCTAGTATCAGGCACCCCTAAGGCTGTCTATGTTCTTGGCATCCAAGAGCACATGAAGCCATAGGTAAAAGCAACTACTAAAACCATTGTTCATTGCTTGTCCATTATTCTGGAAAAAGAACCATAACATCAAGAAGGTGATGCTATCCATGACTTGCAAATGCATGGGATTTAAGTGAGGAAGGGCTGTGCAAAGTCATCAGCCTCACTTTCTCCTTTGGAGCCACCTGGGTCCAGTGACCAGATATGGATCAGGATGAATGGAGATGCCATGATGACTAAAACCAACCACTCACTGAAAGATTGAAAGGTCCATCCTAGAGAAGTCACTGCATTAAGGAATTTATAAAATGTTGGAATCCCCAGTGCTGCTTAAATAACAAGGCTAATAGAAAAAATAAAACAAAATAAAAAATACCTTAAAATAGACTAAGAGATGAACCTAGACTAGAGAAGAATAGTCATAGTCAACCCTGATGAGTTATAAGAATCTGAAGAGGTAGTTGTTTGTAGGAAAAAGGGAAATTGCCTCCATTTTGTTGATAGAGAAATTAAGAAAGGAAAGGTGAATTCTATTCTCTTGACATTACACAGGAGTAGATCTAAGTGTTCTGAGAAAGCCTGAACCTCCTCTTTCCTAATCTTGGAGCTTATCTATCAGACCATATTTCCTCTAAGGGATTTAACACTTATTCCACAAAGCTTATTTCTACCTTCAATCCCTGTTGAAAGGATATGTAGAGAATCTGAAAATCAGAGATTTAAAAAATAGATTTGGGTTCCTGTCTAGGGAGAAGGGAGGGAGGAGAGGGGAGGTGTTAGTTTTTACATGCCTATATCTGTGTGCCTAAGTTGAGCCAGACAATATCCATCTAAGTGACTTTTGTGGTTGTTCTATAATAAATACCAAACAGTCCCTCCAGAATTCTATGTTGTGGCATGACATGGTTGGTTGGGCTACATCTAACTGGATCCATTCCAGATAAACCCCACCGACAGGCATGTACAGAGTGCCTTTAACATTTACTTTGGAATTAGAAGGTGGATTATTTGAGCATGTATTCTGAAACCACAAGGCCATGCTAGACACAGCAGAGAGAACAAGCTCCCAGCAAGCAAAAAACAACTCTGTAGACAGAGAAGTCAACAAATCAGCAGCCTCAAAGTACAGAGCTGGAGACCTAGGGAGCTCTAGGCCTTTCAATGGAGGGGAAGCAGCAAAAGGCTTGTTCTGGCTTGTCTTGTGCTTCAATCCAGGAACTGCAAAATCAAATACCACCCTGTCCCACTTTGGAATGACACAAAGCAGGACAAGAATCATCCTGGCTCTAAACCCTCCCCCCAGCTCACAAGTTTTCAAACACCCTTAAATCTCCAGCCCTGCCCTTGGGAAAGATCATGTTGGCAGCTATGAGGAAGAAGAACTGTGGAATGGTTAGTTGTCATTGATCAATGTTTTGCTCAGATTAGCTTGGCAAGAGAAAGAAAGATCCTGGAAAATAACAAAGATGCAAAAGCTATTTTCAGTGCAAATTACTAGGAATGTTCATGAGGCCATAAGAAAAAAAAATTACTCACTGATGATCTCTCTTGTAGTTTTCTTAACTTGGAACTTCTGAATCAATCCAACTTACTGGTTTCTGTGCAGCAGGTCTATAAAATCCCAGAACCCATTTTTCTCCAGAGCAAAGGTCTGAGAGCATTGAGACCCTCACCAAAAATCAGAGACTCTTGGAGTTATAAGAGATCTCAAATAAATATATCTGAGTACAAACACCTATGGTAATTTCTTATGCATAACAATCACTACCACTTAGAACTGAGGAGCCTTAACTGAGGAAGGAAAGTCCTGAAGGTACCCAAACAGTCACCTTTTGTTCTAAATATTTTCACCCCACGACATTTCAAACCTGTACCCAAATCTCTAAGTCTATATCCCCATCTAGCATTTTCACAGTTCATGTACCTCAAATCCCAAAGAAGTGGGTGAGTTGAAGGCCAAGACGGTCCAGCTTGGGAGAAACATGGTCAGTCATCACGAGGATTTTTCCTTCCTCAAAACTTTGTCATTAATAGCCTTTAACCCACATGGAAGCTCTCTCAGAAAACATCCAAGAAACACTCCCAACCTTTCCAACCCAGCCTCTGAAATCTGTTCACAGCTTCACTTCTTGTTATTTCCCAAAGCAGAGCCACCACATCAGATAATCCAGTCTCCTGACTGTTGTTCAACACATTTCCATTCAACATTCATTCAACAAACATTTGTTAAGCCTTTATTATGTTCAGCATAGTTTGCTATTTACTGAAGGGGGAACATAATCTACATGCTCAAGGAACATAAAATTTGGGGGAGGGTGACAAGACATATACAAAAATAACCAAAATATAAATTAAAATGTAAATGCATAAGAGAACTACATTAGGTGATAGAAAGATCAGTTCCAAATGAGAGATTAGGGAAGGTTTAATGGAGTTGATTTTTATTTATTAAGGGCCTACTTTGTATTATGCTCTATGCTAAATCCTGAGAATACAAAGAAAGGCCTCCCATCAATAAACAGTCCCTGCCTTCAATGAGTTCCTAATCTAATGAGGGAGACAACAGACCAACATACCAGGTAAATGCAAAAACAAATTGGAAGTCATTCCAGAGGGAAGGCACTGAAGGGACTGGAAATGTTTTTGTGCAGGATATGAGATTTTAGCTTAGTTTTGAAGGAAGCCAAGAGGTGGAGATAAGGAAGAGCATTCCAGACATGGGGAACAGTAAGCAAAAATGCAGGAGTCCAGACAGCAAATGTCTGGTGTAAGAAAAAACAAGAATTCTGGTGTCGGGGCGACTAGGTGGTGCAGTGAGTAGAGAGCCGGCCCTGGAGTCAGAAGGACCTGAGTTTGGATCCGGCCTCAGACACTTAATCCACACAAACAAAAAAACCTAGCCGTGTGACCTTGGGCAAGTTACTTAATCCCAAATGCCCTCCAAAAAGCAAAAAAAAAAAAAAATTCTGGTGTCATTGGATCAGAGACTAATAGAGGGCAATAAAATATAAGTAGACTAAAAAGGTAGAAAGTTTCCAGGTTATGAAGCACTTTAAAGACAGAGGATCTTATATTTGATCCTGGAAGCAATAGGGAGCCCCTGGAGTTTGAGTGGGGAGGTGGGGTGGGGCATGGGAAAAGAAGGGTAATATAGTCAGCTCTGCCCTTTGGAAAGATTATTATGAGGACAATGAACTGGAGAGATTAAAGGCAAGGAGACCAAACAGAATCCTATTTTAATAGTCCTGGCATGAGAAAATGAGGACCTGCTCCAGCATAGTGGCAGTCAGAGCAGAGGAGGGGTAGTACAGGAGAGATATTGTGATGGCAGAATAGAGAAGACTTGACAACAGATTGGATATAGAGGGAGGGAGGAGGTGAGATAGTGAGGAGCAAAATATGGCACCCAAGTTTTGAGCCTAGGTGACTGCGAAGATGGTGATGGCCCTTGACAATAATAAGGAAATTTAGAAAAGGAGGTTTTGGGGAAAGAGGTAGGGGAAATTAGTTCAGTTTTGAACGTGTTGGTTGTAAGGGCATTTGTGCTCACTCTTAAGAAGCAGTGAGATGCGACGGCAAGATCCTTGAAGCTGGAATTGGTCAGAACATCTTACTGTATTTCCTCTCTAGTCCTCAGCTTCCTCTCCTATAAAAGGAAGAAGATTAAAAGAGATCATCTTTAGTTTAGCTCCACATTCTATGATTCTAAGATCTAGATAACATCTGCTTTCCTTATGGAAAGAGTGTGATGACAACAATTAAATATCACCAAAGGTGAGAAAATTCTATAAGTAACAAAGATGTAGCATGTCCAGTATCAGAGTTTCCCCTGGTTCAACCCATTATGAGTTCCCACAACTCTCCTACTCCACAGCTCAAAGCCCACATCTTCACTAATCTTCTACTCTCTGATGGAAGTTTTTGAGGAAGAAGTGACCCTTATCATTGCCAAGACTGGCCACTCTGATTGTAGACTCTATCCCATCTCTTACAGCTACACAGCTCATGGATCATTCTATCCTAACTTCAAACTCTTCCTATTTACTGCCTACAAACTGTCCTCAAACATTCTCATGTTTTCCTCATCCTCAGAAATCTTCATTTGACCCAACTATCCCCTCGAGTTAGAGTTCTCTATCTCTCCTCCCTTTCACTACCAAATTTTTAGTGATCTAATTCATTTGGTCCACTTCATCACACACTCATTTCTCAACTCCTTTTCCTATTACTTTTAATTACTTAAATGCTCCCCAGAGCATATAAACAGTCTTTTTAAAAACATATTAATATGTTTGCTTTTACATTATCTTCATTCACTTCCCTTCCTCCCCAGAGTCATCCATTGTAAAAAGAGTTTTAAAAGAATGAGGTATAAAAAAGTTGTTCAGTAAAACCAAGCAACACATCAAACTACTCTGATAGTCTATACAATATTCCATTGCCATAGTCCCCCACCCTACAAAGAGGATAGAGGGCACATTTTCTCCTTTCTCCCTCTAGACTGAATTTGTTCATTATATTTACACAGTATTTAGTTTGATTTTTTTTTTGCTTTTCTTTCCATTTATATTATTGTAGTCATTGGAAATGTTATTTTCCCGATTCTATTATTTAGCTTTGCCTCAGTTCATAGAGATCTTTTCATTCTTCTCTGTATTCTTTTGTTTATTATTTTACTTCTTATTGTGAATTAAGCAATCATCAGCAAACACAAGCATAAAATAAGAGAGGAAGGAAGGAAGGAAGGAAGGGAGAAAGAAAAAGAAAGAAAGAAAGAAAGAAAGAAAGAAAGAAAGAAAGAAAGAAAGAAAGAAAGAAAGAAAGAGAAAGAGAGAGAGGGAGGGAGGGAGGAAGGAAGGAAGGAAGGAAGGAAGGAAGGAAGGAAGGAAGGAAGAAAGAAAGAAAGAAAGAAAGAAAGAAAGAAAGAAAGAAAGAAAGAAAGAAAGAAAGAAAGAAAGAAAAGTTTATATAAAAAAATCCATCTTCTGGTGTGGAACATTTGCTTTTAAGTTCAGTAATATAATTAACAAAATAGTAACAAAACTGGGTTTTTTGTATGTGTTCTCTTTTGGACTTTTCTGTATTCTTCTATGAATTTCCTTTAAAATGTTTTATAGATGATTGGGAAGAGAGAATATCTGTTATTATCCATAAACCTACCATTCTCATACTACCTCCTTGAATAAAAGTCCTTTTTGTAGTAACAGAATTAGGCAGGGGGAGTTCATAGGCACCCATTAAATGGAGAATTGTTGAACAAATTCTGGTATAGTAATGTAAAGGGATATTAATATACAAAAAAAGGACAAACATAGGGGCGGCTAAGTGGCACAGTGAATAAGAGCACTGGCCCCGGAGTCAGGAGGATCCTGGATGATTCTGGCCTCAGATACTTAGCACCCACACATAAATAACTAGCCATTTTACCTTGAGCATGTTACTTAACCCCAATTGCTTTAAAGAAAAAAAATGACAAACATATTCAGAGATCCATTGGAGGACTTTTACAATCTGATGAAGAGTAAAATGAGCAGCATCAAGGGAACAATTTAACACATAACTTTGAAAGAACTAAAAACTCTGATTAAAATATCAACAATTCTGACTTCAAATGACCAATAACCCTCTTGACAGAGAAGTAATGTATGAGAGATGCAAAATACAAAAGAAAATCAACATATTGGCCATGTTTGAGAATGTGCATTCTCAATATATTGTCTGAGAATGCATTTTGCATACATATTCTCAGACATAACAAATATGTTGATTTTCTTTTGCAAACTGTAATATATTGGGGAATGTTCCCTTGATTTTATGTCAACAGTCTCTTAAGAGACAGTGGTCTTGAAAGACAGTGTTTTTTTTTTTTTCTCAATCCTCATCATCCCTGTTGAGAATTCTAGTGACAATGGAATCCTGAGAGTTGTTTTTTTCTGATGGTCCTGAATGCCCAGCACATGGTTGCTCTGGGGACTGGGTTCCCAAGGATTAGATGATGTCATATGTGATGCCAACCTGTAGCCTAATCCAAAATGGCAAAGGATGAGAAACAACCAGAAGGTTCCTCCATTCATAAAGTATGCACTCAGCTCAGAAACAATGGTGATTGTGAGTCCCCAGTGGTAGAGACATTCCAGTACTATTGATTCCCTGAAGCTCAAGATCTCTGAGCACTCACAACGTTCCTTGTTTTCCTCCTACTTCCCCAGTTCTTCCTTTCCTATCTCCTTTGCTTTCTCATTTTCTTCCTCTGGCTTGTAATGTAGATGTATACATGTCTCTTTTATCTGCCCTTTCTCTCTTTTATACTGTCTTTCTTCAACCTGTAATACATTCTTTTCTTCTGTCTCATCCTCTCTTCTTTCATTTAAGTTCAAAGCTTCTATAAGAATCTATCCTCAAATAACCCCACCCTTGCTTTGACCTTTCCTTTACTTTATGTTCCCTCACTTTGTATCATATACTTCAAAAAATTAGTCAAGTAACAAGCATATACTAAATCCCTACTATATGCCAAACATTGTGCTAGGTGCTAAAGATACAAAAACAAAGAATAAAACAATTAGTATTTTCTGATAACTTAAATTCCATTAATGGAGACAAGTACATATAAAATTATATAGAGAATAAATACAATAAAAATTCTTAAATACAAGTTAGGGTGGGCAGTAGTAATTAAGGGGATCAAGAACACAGACATCCTTGAAAAACATGGTATAGTCAAATAGTAAGAGCCATTCCCCAATAGATAAGTGATCAAAGTATGTGAATAAACAGGTCTCAAAAGAATTGCAAACTCTTCATATGAACAAAGTCAATTTAAGAAAGAGTGTTCCAAATTCCTAATAATAAGAGAAATTAATACTTAAACAACTTTGAGGTTTCACCTCATACCCAATAAATTGATACATATATTTATATACACATACATATCTACATACCTGTATATATATATATATATATATACACAACACATATATATATACATATATGTATGTATGTATGTGTATATATATCCTCAATTCTTTTAACTGATCTTTAAATGACCCAATCTTAAGGCCTTTCATCTTGTCACTCTCCTCTGAACTTTCCAGTTTATTAATGTCATTCTTAAAAGATCCAGAATGGAACACAATACTCCAAGATCACCATTTTGCCTTGCTCAGCTATCCCTGCCTTTCCAAGAGACCAGATAGGAAATAGCTCCTCTCTTTGGTAAAGAGAGTCCAAGAAGGGGCAGAGACCCAAAGTCTCTTTTTCTCCTAATAATCTCCCTCCAATTTGTTGGTTTTGAAGGTTATGGTAAAATGGAGCAAGAGTACTCTGAGAGGGACAGCTAGGTGGCACAGTGAATAGAGTACTGGCCCTGGAGTCAGGAGGACCTGAGTTCAAATCTGGTCTGAGACACTTGACACACTTACTAGCTGTGTGACTTTGGGCAAGCCATTTAACCCCAACTGCCCTCCAAAAAGAAAAAAAAAAGAGTATTCTGAGGCCCACACATCCTTCATTCCACTTCAGTACTTGAATCATTCATTGCTGGAGACACCAACACCTCTGTAATTCAGTAAGTGGTCTTAGAGCATTGCTATGGCCAAAAAGCAAAAACAAACAAAAACCAAAAACTAATCACCAATCACTGTACAGTTATCCTGATATTGAGCATCTCTGAATTTAGTTAGTTTGGTCCTCAAACAACAAACATTATTTACTTGTTACCAAGTGAATACTCAAAACCTTTCTGCTTAGAAGATGACAATGGAATTTATACAGCACTTAAATGTTTGCAGAGCTCTTGACCTATGTTATTTCACTACATTTTTGCAACAACCCTGTAAGGTAGGGGCTATTATTATTCCTATTTTGCAGATAAGGAAACTGAGACTGAGAGGGCTTAAAAAAAAACTTGCCTACAGCTAGAAAGTAGCTTATGTGTGATTTGAAGTCTGGTCTTCCTAATTCATTACCAAGACCAGAGTTCTGCCCAGGCAGATAAATGGTTCAATGGATAGAGTGTTGGACTCAGGAAGATCCTAATTCAAAACCCTCTTCAGACATTTATTTGTCACATGGGCAAGTCACTCACACTCTGTTTGTTTCAGTTTCCTCAATTGCAAAATTGTGATAACCTTTTTTTTTTTTTTTGCTATTGAGAATTTCAGTTGTTTCTGGCTCTTCATGATCCCATTTGGGGTTTTCTTAGAAAAAACACAGGAGTAGTTTATCATTTCCTTAATCTTTCAGACTAGGAACTGAGGCAAAAGGGGTTAAATGACTTGCCCAGGGCCACCCACTTAGGTGTCTGAGACTGGATTTAAACTCATGAGAATGAGTCTTCCTGATTTCAGGCCCAGTGTTCTATCCACCATACCATCTAGTTGCCCCATGGGGATGGTAATAACATTGGGCAAGTCACTTAACCTCTGTTTGCCTTCATTTTCTCAACTGTAAAGTGAGAATAATAATAACACCTACTCAACAAGGTCATTTTGATGATTAAATAAGATAATATTTATCAAGAACTTAACACAGTACTGAGCCAACAGTAGACACTTAAATGCTTGTTCCTTTCCTTTCCCTATTTACTATGACACCAGCAGCTGTTTGTCAGAGTATCAGGGCCTGACAGAGTCTGGCAGGGTCTTTGAGAACCTAGAGTTACCCTCATAGCAGGATGAAGCACCAAAAGTTGGACTTCAGTGCAGACCTGGGATCTCTACCCTGCATTTAAACAATTAGGTCTTTGTTATGGTTAACAAGATCCTCTTTTAAAATGCAAACACTCCCTTTCCTAGTTATGCCTACTAGTCATCCTCACTGACTTAATGTTCAAGGTCTCCCAAAGTGAAACAGAATTGAAGCAATGTAGGTAATACAGGCAAAAATTCTACTTTTGGGGAGCCTCCCTGGAGGCAACTGAATCACTAGGAGCTGTAGATGTTCCTGCCTGCCCATTCCCACTGCCCTCCTGGCACATTGCTGCTTCCCTGGCCCTCCTACTGCACCCCTCCCAAAAGGCCTGATGGAAATAGGTCTATTTTTTAATGAATGTAACTTCCTTTTTTAAGCAAAAGGGACACAATAAAATTATGAGAACAGGAATTGCAAAGGGAAGGCATGACTAGTATTCAGAGGAAGTCATTTTCTCTCTCTCCTCCCAGACCTCACCATAAAGCACCATACAGATCCAAATAAGATGAATTCTGCCTTGGCAGCTCGCATCCTGTAAAGGATTGCTGAAGTGAGGTCTCTAAGGCAACAATGCCAGCCCTTTGGATGGCAATTGTAGAGCTAAACTGACTGTAACAGTAATAATACGTAATAACATGTAACAGTGTATAATAGCTAGTATTCACATGGCACTTTAAAGTTTGGAAAGCTCTTTACACATATTGTCCCATTTGATCCTCCATAACCCTGTGAGGTAAATCTCATTACCACCTTCATTTTACATATAAGAAAACTGAGGCTTAGAAAGGCTAAGTGATTTGCCCAGAATCACAAAAGCAGTAAGTGACTGAGTTTGAACTCAGGTCTTCTGACTCCAGCATCAATACTCTATTTACTGAACCATCTAGCTAACCCAAGATTTTCTTGGGGGTGGTAGGTATGCCTTATGGTCTATCACATCTTCTGGAAAAGATGGAGCCTTAGTTCCCTCTTCCCGATTCCATCATCCAATTTGTTAATTTAAGTAGGTATCTTAAATTCATTATCAGGTGGAGCTCATGAAACATACATTTTTAAATTCCAAATGAAAAGTGTGCTTTCAAAAGATAAAGATCAAAATGATGGGAGCAGTAGCAGCCTTAAAGGTACCCATTTCACAGAATCACAGAATTTCAGAGCAGTCATCTAGTCCAACCTATACCCTAAAAAGTATTCCTCTAGAGTGGCCATGCAGCCTCTTCTTGAAGATTACCAGTGAGAGCAACCTATAACCCTTCCAGGTAGCCAATTGTTCTTTTGGTTAGTTTTGATAATTAGGAAGGTATTTTTTCCCATTTTATACCAAAACAAAATCTGTTTCCATCGATACCAAATGGGACATATCTCAACATCTTCCACATAATAGCTTTTCAAGTACTTGAAGATAGCTATCCTATCCCCCTAGAGTCTACTTTTATCTAAGCCAAACATCCCCAGTTCATTCAGTCCTCATCTTGACATAACCTTGAGGTCCTTCACCATACTGGTTCTCCTCTTCTGAATGATCTCCCACAAAATACAGGACTCCAGTATCACTCATGTTCGCCTGATATACCCTCAATGATGGCAACAATATCAAGAATTTCGAATTGGCAGTTTGCAAGGGATCTGGTCACCTCCTAAAAACTCTTCCTTCCCAGGGTTTTTCTTTAACATGTCGTTTCAGAACAGCTGATCAGCACAAAGGAGCAATGTGTCTGGCCTTAGGTCAAGATTCCCCAACCAGTCAATGGGAAAATTTTGTTTGGCATGTCTCCAAGCCATTTGTCATCACTATCACCACCTCTCTACCAGATTTCAGCTTCTATTTAGTTTGCCAGGAGTAGGGAAGAGAGGCAGGGAGAAAGAGACCTGAGCAGAACAGAGACCATGGTCAATATTTATGCCCCTCTGTTGTTTGCTTGGGCACTTCATTATCAGCATCCTATCCCCTACTGATCTCAAGGTTCCAGAGAAATGAAAGTAGATTCTCCTATGCATACAAACATACATATATAAACAAATAATTAAAAAAAATAAGCTAGGGGTGTTCATTTGTTTTTTATAATATATGACTGATCAAGGCAGGAAAAGAACTTTCTAGTTGTTCCCTATGTATGTTCAGATCCACAATTAGACTGTAAATTGGAGGGCTATGTAAAATTGAGTGGGGTACATAAAGAGAAGTATTGTATTGTATACAATTGTATACACACAAAGTATTGTATACAAAGTCTTAGTAAAAAAAATGTCACCAAACAGTGTGCCTCCAATTTAACCCAATGATATCCCCAAAAGAAAACAAAGAAAGAGGGAATGAACATGTATGTATAAGTATATTTGTATGTATATTCAGATTTATTACAGGCAGCAGATCTTGGAGTAGCAAAAGCTGGAACTTAAGAGGGTACCTACCTTTAGGAAAATGGCCAAACAAATTATGGTATATGAATGTAATGGAATATTATTGCATTATAAAAAATGATGAAAGGAATACTTCCAGAGTCAAGTCAAGCCAACAAGCATTTATTAAGTATCTAATATATGCCAAATACTGTGCTAAATGAAGGGGATAAAAAGAAAGACTAAAAAAAAAAATCCTGTCTGCTCTCAAGGAGTTCAGTGTAACAGGAGAAACAAATGCAAATAGCTATGCACCAAAAAGGTATACACAGAATAACATAGAGATAAGTCACAAAAAGTAGACAATTAGCATTAAGGGGGATCTTGTTAGAAAGCGGGATTTTACCAGGGACTTGAGCAAACCAGGCAAGCCAGAAGATGGAGCTGAACAGGAAGAGAAGACCAAGGATGAGTGACAATCAATGACAATCAGAGTCAGGAAGTGGAGTGTCTTGTAGAAGGAATAGCAAAGAGGCCAGGATCCCTGTATCATAAATGGGAATAAGGCATAAAAAGATTGGAAAGTGAGTGATGGAGTCAAAATGGAGGAGTAACAGGAAGTACAGGGAGCTCCCTCCAGCCCTCCAAAAAATATTAATAATAAATAACCCTTTTCCAAACAAATATAGAAAGTAAGCCAGACCACATCCTCATGGGAAATTTTGCCGAAGGGGAAAAACAGTCACAGCAACTTATTTTTCCAGCCCAGGTCATCATAGAGAAGCAAAGAATTCTGTAGACTCTCAGGATAGAATCTGGCCAAGACCCAGCACCCAGGGTCTTAAAGAGGGTTGAAGCTGTGCATCAGGACAAGTGTAGCTCCATACCCATTTCTGGGTCACAGAACCAGGGCTGACTGAGGAAGAAACCTACACCAAAGGGTGATATTCTAGAATAAGTAGCAGTTACCAGTCTTAGGCTGCAGGCTGAGCAAGGAACAAATTCAGAAGTAAACAGCAGCTGTGTAGCTTAGACTACAAAAGCAGAAGACTATCTGTTGCAGCTTCCAACCCAGTCTGAAACCTGCAGAGGAATAATCAGGTTAAGAATCCCAGGCCAAAGGGAACCCTACAGTTGAGTCTCTATGAACCAGCAGAGTTGTCCAACAAGCTGATGGTATGGTGGTACCTCCAACAGGAACAGAGAAGGTTTAAGAAGGGCTGTTTTAGGGGGAAAGATGATGAGTGCTATTTTTAATATGTTAAGTTAGAGATGCTTATGGGGCATTCAGATGGAGATATCCAACAGACAGTAAGAGATTCAGGGCTTAAGCTCAGGAGAGATGAAGATTGGATATAGAGATTTGAGAGTACTTTACCTAGAAAAGATAACTGAATCCAAAGGACCTGTGAGATCTCTAAGAGAGAATGTAGTGAGAGCCCAGAGCCCAAGCATAGGGGCTTTGAGGCACCTGCAAAAGTGACTAAGTAGGATTTGTCCAATAGACCAGAATTGACAAATATAGCGAAACAGCATCACTAAAATCCCTGGAGGGAGGGGAGCATACAGCTATAGGGGATTTGGAGTGATGAAGCTAAACTGTTGTTGGTTTTTTTTTATTAACATTTTCCTATAGAGAGCAAATATGATCTAGGGTACATGATTAACCCATACAAGTCTGTGTAATATTGGCCACCAAAAAAAGTATTACATGAGCTTCAGATGAAGTTAGGTTTACCCAGAAAAAAAAATACCCATTAGATTAAGATGAATTTAAGATTGGCGGCAAGGGGTGGGGGGAGGACTGGGGGAAGGAAGGAAGGAGTACCTTGATCTTTCTTTGTATTTCCCCACAATGCCTTCACAGCATTGAGCACGCAGCAGGGTGCCATCAGAAAGTGACTGAAAGAACAACATGCTGCCAGGACTGCATCATTTAATCCATTGAGCCTTGACAGTCACTGGCCACTATATCTCTCTAGGTGGATACGGTCTCTAGGCTGCTAGAGACTGGACAGCCAAAGCACTACCTGATTCTAAGTCCCACCTTGGAGTATGCCCTCCAGGACCCAGGATCTTTCAGCAGCTCTTGGCCCATCAGCAAAGGTCTGCTTTCTTTTCACCCCTTCATGTGACAGGGCATTGTACACTCCATTGTTGGCCACTTGGGCATCTGGCCGGCTGCCCATTTCCTCTAGGCAAGTGCATACATTATTCCTTGAGCTTGGGTGGGATTTTTTTTTCTCCATTTTGGTATTTACTTGAGCCCAAGGGAGAGGATGGGGGTAAAGGGGGGATGTAGAAAAGTCTATGTTTCCCATTTGCAAATATTTTGACAACCTATCGGTGCCCTTGGATTTCCAAGGCAAGTAGTTTCTATGCAGTGGGATAGGGCTTCTCACCTACCCAAAACTTTTTTTCTGGAGGCAGTTGCGGTATAAGAACAATGGAGTCAAGGGACCTGGATTCAGATTTCACCTCTGCCATTTATTCTCTGTGTAACCTCAAGCAAGTCATAACTTCTTTGTGTCCAATTTCCTCATCTAAAAAACGATTAGGTTCTAGTCGAAGGCCTTTAAATTCTTTTCCAGCTCAAAAGCTATAAATTCTTACTACAAGGCCCCAATTATTCCCAGACACACACATCAGTAGAATCCCTCTTTCCAGGGCTTATTCCCTGCTTTCATCTCCCCCAATGTGTGCCCTCTAATCAATGATCACCTCTTCTCGAAAAATCTTTCACTCATCTGTCTTGCTAGTTCTATTTCTCTTTGGTTCATAAGAAAGGGGGATGTGGCATAACTCTGTAGGGGGAGGGGAGAATGCAGCACCCGGAGAGAGAAAGAATTCCCCTCTGAAAAGGAGTCTTGCATTGACTTGCTGGCTGCTCTTTGAAATGTTTTCCTGCCCGGCACCTTTGCCCCAGGACCAAGACTGGACTAGTTTGTGAGCCTGAGGTGTGGGGACTGGCCAAGAAGTTCTGTAATGTCATCTATGGCAGCAGTGTGGGTGGAGAGTAGAATGCCTTGTCTGCTGGGGGCTCAGCATTCTCTTCTGTCAGAGCACACCTGGGAGGAAGGTGAAAGGACAGAAAGGAGCTCTGCCTTCCTCTGGCTGTTGGCACCCAGGAAATGCTCATACTACATCTCAGTGTAATCTGCCCCCAGATCCAAGTTATTCTGGCCTCCTGACAACCTACCCCTGCAGGCAAAGGCCCAGGTATGAAATAAATCTATGCTCTCAGTCCATAAAAAAAAAGATTTATTGAGCATTGGCTGTGTGTCCAGTGCTATAAAAGTCACAGAATTCATATTTGGCATAGCCTCTACCCTCAAGGAACTTATAATCTAATTTCAGAAACAGGAGAGACACATATGAAATATCAGTCTACAACAAGTCTACATAAGCCAGGGCTAATTTATTTAAGAGGGACAATCCTCCCTTTCTTGGTTAAACTTGCTGAGAAGGCCATTTACAATCAATGCTTCTGCTTCCTTCCTCTCACTCTCTTCTTAAGTCCCTATGGTCTGTCTTCTGACCTCATCATTGGAATAAAATTGTTCTTTCCAAAGTCATCAAAGATTTCCTAATTACCGGATCTGATGACTTTTTCTCAGTCCTCATCCTTCTTGACCTCTCTGTAGCCTTTGACACTGTTGATCACCCTTTTCTCCTTGACATCCTCTTCTCTCTCTAGGCTTTTGAGATGCTACTTTCTCCTCCAAGCTGTCCCAAGACTCCTTCCTAACCATCCAACTCACTCTCAAAAACCATGGGTATCTTCCAAGACTCTGCTGAGTCCTCTTTTCTTCTCCCTCTATACTACTTTGCTAAGTGATTCCACCAGATCCAATGGATTCAATTATCTCTGTGTAGATAATTCTCAGACCTGGTTATCCAGGCTTAACCTCTTTCCTGATCTCCAGCCTCACATCTCCAACTGACTATTGGACAGCTGAAACTAGATGTCTTATAGACATTTTAAGTTCAACACTTCTAAAACTAAATTCATTCTCTTTCCCCTAAAGCTCTCCCAATTTCCCAATTACTGTGGATAGCACCACCAACTTCTTGAATAGCTCAGGCTGAAAACCTAGGTGCCATCCTGAACTCCTCATTCAACCCCCATAACCAATCCGTTGTCATGTCATGATGATTCTTTCTGCATACATTGTCATTATCTCCTTCTTTCCTCTGATACTTTTGAAGATCTTTATCATCTTATCTCTGGATTACTGCAATAACCTTCTACTTGGTCTCACTTCCTCAAATCTCTCCTCACTGGAGTCTATCCTCCACTCAGCTCAAAAAATGATCTTCCTAAATCACAGGTCTGGTCATGTTACCCCTTATCCAATAAGCTCCAGAAGTTCCATTTTAGGCCAAGGATCAAATATAAAATTCTCTATTTGGCTCTTAAACCTCTTTATAGCCTGATTTCTTCCTACCTCCTACTACATGTAGTCTAAAATCCAGTGACATTAACTTCCTTGCTGTTCTTCACACAAGACACTCAATCTCCTGACTTTAGAATTTCCTTCCTCCCCCCTTCCATCTCCAGGCTTCCCTGGCTTCCTCCAAGTCTCAGCTAAAATTTCCCCATCTGTGTAAGAAGCCTTGCCTGGTTCCCCATGATGCTAGTGAGTTCCTTCTGAGATGATCTCCAGTTTATCCTGTATAGATTTTATTTGTAAATGGTTATTTGCATGTTGCTTTCCCCATAAGCTCCTTGAGGGCAAGAACTGTTTTGTTGGAGGGCTTTTTTGCCTTTCTTTGTATCCCCTGAGTTTTGTACCTAATTGCTTGCTGACTTGATTTCATTTGAACAAAAGTATTATAGGAAAAGAAAGGAGAGACAGTGTGGGGAACTGTATTAAAGATAGGATCTGAGTTCAAATGCTGCCTTTGCAACTCATGTCAGTGTGATATTAGGCAAGTCATTTGACTTCTCTAGTTAAATTTCTGCATTTCTAAAATGAGGAAGTTATATTATTGTAGTCTCTAATAAAGTCCCTTCCAATGCTAAATCTCAGATCCAGGGCAGGATACAGGAATTGTATACTAAGGGGACCCCAGAAATAATTAATAGGACACAAGAAAATGAAGGGGGAGGGGATACCTGTCTTCCTCTCCTTCTATCAATGTCAGAGTGGCAGGTGAAAATTTCAGCCATCATCAGGCCAATTGGGAATGGTTTTAATTGGTTATGAGATCATTGCTGCCTGGCTTGATGCTGATGTAGGAACTTTAGAGTCCATGCATTCCCAGCTCCCTTATTCAACACTAGTACCAGTCCCCAGGCAGTTGTGTAAGGAAACACCAGAATAGTAACAGGACACTACCAAATTCTCAGACTGCTGCTTAGTGTCTCTCTTGTCACTTCAAAAGTAACTCTAGTGAGGGAGGGAGAGACCCAAGTGGGGCCTGGGCATCCCCAAATAGGATGACACCTTCCAAATACACTCCTAGTGTGATAACCATGATATGATCGCAGATTTTTTCCTCCAGCCAACTCCCACACCCCTCAGAACTCACATCAAGCTACATTTCTCACTTGATTCATTTGAATCTGGGAAACAAATACACCTGGTGTACTCCCTGTCCTCCTATCTGAGGAGGCAATGGGTTCCTTTTTGATAAAGGCTTTTGACTGGAAACAAGAGGACCACTCTTCTAGTGTACTGTAGTGGGGAGGTGGGTTCCCATTAAGGTGTGTGTTAAACGGGTTCATCTCCATCTTCTGAAATTCAGTGATTCTGTAATCTTTTTTCCTCTGTAACAGGAGAGAAGAAAGTGCAGCCAGGATAGTACCAGGTCCAGCATGATGGTGTCAGTCAATGACCATTCCAATAAGGAAGGTAATGGGGTACCAAACAAAGGGTCTCCAGGTTATTTTCATCTTTCACTTTCTGGTCCAAACTCTTCTTGGGGTGGTTGTTGTTGTTGTTGTAGGTTTCTGTCCTAAGATTAAGAAGCTGTCCTCCCTCCCTCATGGGTTAGGCACAGGATCATACCATTTCCAGTCCAGGATGCTCTAAGGGAGAAGCCACTGCCCCTATCTGAATATCAATGGAAGAAGATCTCAAATAGAATTCCTTACTCTAACTATTCTAGTCCACTTTGACTTCTCTTTCTGTAAACCAACCAGGGCTTATATCCAGAATGACACAATTTGCTGCTGAATTGTTCTATTTTTCATGTTTTGTCTCCATGACTATACTGTAAGTTCTTTAAGAGCATCTCCAACTGCCCATTGGGCATCTCAAAACAGATACCCTGCCTGAAAATGAATTCATTATATTTTCTAAAAAGACAAACTCTTTTTTTCTATCCTAATTCCTGTAGAGGGTACCATTACTTTTCTAGTCACTCAGGCTCAAAAGTTAGGTGTCATCCTCAACTCAATACTCTCTCACAAACCCATATATTATCCATATCTTGTCACTGTTGACTTTTGAAACATCTCTCAAATATGTCCTCTTCTCTCCTCTGACATTGCCACCAGCATGATGACAACGTTCATCATCTCATGCCTGGGCTACTGCAGTAGCCTGCTGGGTAGTTTACCTGCCTCAACCATCTCCCCACTCCAGCACATCTTTCACTCGGCTGTCAAATTGATCTTTCTAAAGTACAAATCTTACCACATCAGCCTCCTCTGCAGTAAACTCCAGTGGTTCCCTATTGCCTTCAGGATCAAAAGTAAAATCTTCTCTCTAGTTTTTAAAGCCCTTTATAATCTGACCCCTTCCTACTTTTCCAGGCCTCTTACTCCATACTCCACCCCTCACCTACTCTGTGATTCAGCGACAACTGAACTCTATCCTATTCTTCTCACAGAACACTTCGTCTCCTGACTCCAAGAATTTCCACTGTTGTGATAGTCTCTCTCCTCATTTCTGCTTCCTGGCTTCTCTGGTTTACTACAGGTTTCAGCTAAATCCCACCTTCTTCAAGAAGATGTTTCCAATCCTCTTTAACCTGAGTGCATTCCCTCTGAGGCGTTTGTTCCATACGTATCTTATTTGTACATAGTTGTGTATACATTGTCTCCCTCATTAGACTGTGAGCTCCTTGGGAAAAAAAAATGAAACTGTTGCTATTGTTGCCATTGTCGTTGTGGCCTTTTTTTGTATCCTTAGCACTTAGCACAATGCCTGGTACATAGTAGGTCCTGGAGAAATGCCAGTAGGTTCATGGATTGAACGGTTGATTGACAAGGGCCATGCTCTAGGCTTCTTTGAATTCTCATTGCCACTAAGCAGAGGCCATGCTAGGCCCTAACAAATACTTGTTGACGGATGAGTATATAGAAGAGTGAGAGCAAGATTGATAAAATGCAGAGTCAGGAGATGACAGTTCCAAGTGTATTACTCTAGTAATACACTAACTCTGATAAAATGGAAAAGTCTCCTCTAACTTCTCTGCACCTCAGCGTCTATTAAATGGTAACAATATGCATAACACACAGGTTTGTTATGAGAATCTACTAACAACAGCTAACATTTACATAGCACTTTGAGATCTGTAAAACATTGTACGTTTCATTTGATCCTCCCCCAAACCAAGTGAGATGATGTGTAAAATGCTTTCTATGTGATGAAAATGTTAGTTCTTATTAGTGGGAAAACCAATGGACTTGGACTGAAGAATGAGTTAAAATCCTGCATCTTCCACTTACTAATCTTATAACTTTGAACAAGTCACTAAAACCCTTTTTCCTTCAGTTTCCTCATCTATAAAATGGGGATATAGTGCACACTTTGCCCATTTCACAGGACTGTTGTGAAGATCAAGGGAAATGCTTAGTAAACTATGTAAGGGCAGGGATAAGACCTGGACACTGTGATTAGATTGGTATAGGGAACCCCAAATAAGGAAACATCCTTTAAAAATGCAGATCAGCCCTTCCTCTGAAACTTAACATCTTAGAGAAATGCCCAAAACACTGAAAAGTTAGGTGGCTTGGATGGGGTTACACGGCCATCATATGTCAAAGACAGGACTTGAATCCAGGTTTTTCTGGCTAAAAAGCCAACTGTCTATCCACTAGATGGTGCAATGCATAGAGTGCCAGCCATGGAAGACTCATGTTCCTAGGTTCAAATTTGATCTTAGAGAGGCATTAGTTGTGTGACCCTGGCCAAGTCACTGTTTGCCTGTTTCCTTATCTGTAAAATAAGCTAGAGAAGGAAATAGCAAACTGCTCCAGTGTCTTTGCCAAGAAAGTCCCAAATGAGGTCAACAAGAGTCAAACACAACTGAAAAATGACTGAACAGCAACAACCCTGTGCTCTAAGCTATGTTGCTTCTCAAATGGTATAAACATAGAGCATTATCACTAAACCATCTAGCTATTATTACGTTATACTAATATATGCTAATATGCTAATAATATAACATGATGTAATATATTAATATCACTAAACTATAGCTGAAATAAACATCTCCCCCATTTCATTAGGCTGTGGCATTTATTGCCTAAAGATTATGAAATAGGACTCATGAAAAGTATGAGACATAGCAGCAAGAATACAGTCATCAATTCAGAAGACCTGTGTTCAAATCCCAGTTCTGACATTTATTAGCAGTAATTCCCAAAAAAGTACTTAATTCCTCTAAGCCTTAGTTTCCTGATCTGTAAAATGGGTATAATGACCCTTGTATTATCTGTTAAGGAAAAAGGACAGTTAGAATGTTGGCTTAAGTCAGTCCAAGAATGGAAAGGAAGTTTTAGTTTAAGAAAACTTCTCAAACCCAGTGTTATTGTCCAGCAAATTCTTTTTCTAATTACCTCTATTGCTCAAGGTCTGAACTTAGTAATAATCTACCCTTTCCGGGGTGAAAAACTAATGAAAGCTATAAATTTCCTCTGAATTATTTATAATTCTCATCATGCCATTTATAGGAGTCTTGCCTCTATGGTGATGGAGAATATCATATGTAGAGGATCTGTTTGACAGCCCGTGTGTTAGAAACAAGCCACATGCAGAATAAAATAAGGCAGGGTTATGAACCTAAAATGAATTCAGGGCACACAGTATTTCCTATTGTATTTCATTTCTAATAACCTTTAGGAACCGTTCCCTTTTCCCTCCCTCCAGGAGTATCCCTACAGCAATGAAAACCCAGTCTACCCCTTCACCATGAGATTGTCAGTCATCTCCCCACCCCCAATCCCTTCACACGTTACAGGAACTGCTTCCAACAACTGCTTGTGGCAAGTGTAATTATTAGACCCTCTCCATTCCCCTAAGGCACTGCTCATCAAATTAAACTCTGTGTGTGTTTTTTTCTTTTTATCTCCCTCCTCAAGCTTCTCTTTTTGACTAATTATTCTTGCGTACTGGAAACGCTCTTGCCAATGCTTTTATTAGAAAGTCTAAGCTTTAATTTTTTGACAATCACGAAGGTTCCCCTTTGATTATAACTTGCAATTTAGCACATAGCATTCTCCTGAGATCAGTCACTGCACGTTGATGGGGAAGCCATCTAAAAATATTTCTTCTAAGGGCCCCAAAATGGGCTACCTAGCTATACAGAGATTCAACATAGACCCCTCTCCAGATCGACCCACCTCTAAATAAACAGTGAGCTATACAAGGGGGATATATTTATGTCCTTGGTAACAGATTAATCACCTTCTTTTATACAGGACAGAATGATCTAAATGTATCTTCCTGTTCTTTAAAAAGGAAGCCTTGGGTGGAGACCTAATCACATGCCATTGTCTGTTATGCATTCATAAAAAAGATGAACAATTATGGCACTTGAAGGAACCCTATCATCAACAGAGAGGAAAAGACTATTTTTCTGAAGCATGTGAATTCAGCCTTTATGACTAAATGACTACTTAAATCTTAAAACTCTAATCATTACCATTTGCTTCCTAAAAATACCCATCTCCCTTAATCCATATTTAGAACAGAAAACACGCGGCTCTTGGAATGTTTCTGCTGCCCTGAAATGAAGAGGGTATTTTCTCGGAGAGTCTCGATTTAGCTTTGGAGGGGCTTCAAAATAGCATCTCCCCTCCTTAACCCCTTTATTGCTGGGCTCCTAGGAAGGTATGAGGGGAAAGTGGATGCTCCCAAAGGGAGGGGGAAAGATAGAACAGGAAAAAAGAAATTGACTGTACACACATAAATTCAAATGGTGGCACCGTGCCACTTCAGAGAAGTAAAAGGCAGATGCATGATCCCATGGTTACAGAGTAAAGCTGATTAGACTTGTGTTATGGGTGCAAGTAATCTGTTACATTATTCTATAAAGCTCTTTGAGTTTCCCCACCTGCAAAATGAGCTATGGGATGGTCTGCCTGCTCAGAGACATTGTACAAAGACATGTCTAGGAAGGCCATTTAGGGTCCTTCATGGAATGAAACTCTGTGTGAGCAAATTAATCATATCTAAACATGTTTCAATAATAACTTACATTCATATAGTGCACAACATACATTTTCTGATTTCCTCCTCATGACTTCTCCAATAAGGTCAGAGTATAGACATTCTCTCTATTTTATAGATGACAGAAAAATAAAGTTCAAAGAGGTTGACTTGCCCAAGGTCACATAGATAATATGTAGGAGAACAGGAATTTGAACCTAGTTCTTTAGATGATAGATCAAGAGCCAGGAAGGACTTCACAGACTATTTAGTCCAACCCCCTGATTTTGTAGATGAGGAAACTAAGGTTCCAACCAGCTAAGTGACTTGACTTGCCCAAGGTCACAGAAAGCATCAGAGAGGGGAATTGAGTCCAACTACTACACTTCTCCTGAGGGTGTTCTTTCCACTGTACCATGCACATCTACTGTTTTTCCCATTGCAGCAGACTTATACAGGACTTGAGAAGGGCAATGATATTTTCCCATATGCAAAGTGAGTTATGCTGCACACATTTGCAAAGGAAAAACCCGAAGAGCCTCCCTTATCAACTACCAAAAGGGTGCCTACCCTTTTTTCTCCTCCTAACTGGCTGGTCTTTTATGATAATAATGGCCTTAACCAAGTCTGGGCTCCTCTCTTGACACACATTAAAACTGCTGACTCAAGAGAGAATAATTCAGTCTGAAATATCAAAAGAGGCTGAATTGCAGAACACCTTTTCCTGGGTACAAAACCCCACAGGAAAAAGGAATGAGGGAAGGGAGATGAAAAGCATCCTTCTGACACTGACATGGAGACCAATCAGCAGGGCTCTCCTTTTAATGAAGGAAGGATGAAGGGAGGAGAGGTAAGTGTGCTCACTGCTGTGAGACAGTCAGCCAACCAAAATGCATCCACTTGCAAACAGGAGATACTGAGGAAGAGATAGATCTGAAGCCTAGATCTATGCTGCAAACCTAAAGAAGATCTCTAAAGGTTGGTCATCCCAGTTCATGGAAGAGGCATCTTATCTCTGCAAAGCAGAGAGAAAACTGGCCCTAGGCACCTAGCTCCACCCTGATAATAATTTTCAGTAAACTAGATTGAAGATCTAAAAAGGTAATTACCTTAAGGTCTGCATGGATAGATTTCAGGGAGTCCATTAATTTAGATGGGGAAAAATACATCTTTATTGTCACTTACCTCTAATTTCTTCCAAATATTGAAAAACATTCTGAGGAAGTATTCGTAAGTTTCACCAGACCAGCAAAGAAACCCATGCCACTAAAAAGGATAAAAACCATTGCTCTAGAGAACTGGCAGATCAGAGGCCCTGTGATACCTAGACTATTATCCCAAGATAGGATGGATAGATTCCAAAGATGCTCCATTGCAACTTAGAGCTGCCAGGGACATTGAATAACTGATGTTCTCCAACTTCCAGAAGTTTCTCCATGGGGCACTGAGCAAATGATAGATGATTTTCAAGAGCAATGGGACCCTGGGCCTATAAAATAAGGGAGATAGATGAGAAGATTTCTAGTCTATTACAATTCAACTCCTAGAACCCTACAGTTTGTCATTCAGTCTATAAATCAGAGCCTCCCAATTTAGGAATGAGGATTCCTTGAATTTACAGAGTTTGAAAATGTGGAAGAAATGTGTATAGTTTATCCTATCCATTTAAATTTCTTCATTTGGCAGCAGAAAACTCTCCAGATGAATGATTATGTTGCAACCCTACTACTGAACCAGGGAAGGGAAAGGGAGGCACAAACACAAGACTTGCACATCCAAACAACACTCATTAAAATGTATATTTTTTTACAGTCAACCAAGACCTCGGGAGGGCTAGAGACAGAAGTAGAATGCTTAAATTTTCCAAATCTGTGTCTGAACTAAGGTGGTGGCTTGGTACCTCCAAAGATGGCTTCCCAGATTTCCCTTTTTATATAGAAAAACACCCACATCCAATCTAAATTAAGGATAACGCTTCATTTTAAGAGATTTTAGGATGACGGTAGTGGGGTACAAGATCCCATTTCCAGATCATTGGGAAATTTTTGAGGAGAGTAATTGGTTATAGGGAATGAAAATATAAAAGTAGAATGTTCCCTGATTTGTTAAAGTTAGCTAACGAGGGGATATTTTGAGATTATCTGGTCCCAGATACACACTTTTATCTATGAAGTTTGGAGGAAGAAATGGAGAGACATTCTCAAGTGCTTTTTAGAGGTAGAAGCAAAGCTTGAGAGAAAATAAATACTTACAGGATGCATGCCAATTATCTGCCAATTGCCAAGAAAATAGCCTGGGGTTATTCTCTGAAGTGAGGAATCAAAAACCTCATAGAGCACTTATACTTGTTGGGGGGTTTTCTCCCCTTTGAGATTCTATATGTTGAAATGTTAACTCAGATTCTGTAAGGGAGGGGGAAATGAACTTCCACTATACAAAGATCTTAACAAGTGAGGATTACTATACAAACATCCTAACAAGGCATTGCTATACCTAAGAGAGATGGGGGTGGGGATCAAAGAAGCTGTTTTCAGTAGGAGGGTCTGGAAGAAAGGGAAATGTCATATTCAGCCTTTATATAGCACTCTAAGGTTTGTAAAGTCTTTGAGGTAGATCCTCTCACTATCCCTTTTTTATAGATAAGGAAAAAGAGGTTTAGAGAGTTCAAGTGGCTTGTCCAAGTTGACACAGCTAGTGTCTAAGGTACCTACCTGAGTGTTAGGTCATTCTGGCTCTATGTCCCAGACTTTCTATTGACCACACCATCTATTTGCCTTGATCTAAGTATAGCCTTACTCCTTTGGGACTTGTACTTCTGGAACAGCTCCCCTGAAAGTAGCTCCTTCAACACACTAGAGATTTATATTATGTGTGCTAAAAAATATTTAACAACTGGATTTTTTCCCAAAAAATATGAATGACACTTTTAAGTTTAATCATTATTATTTTTTTATTAATTTAGCTTTATTTTTTGTTTGTTTTTTTTTTTGCTTTCTGGAGGGCAATTGGGGCTAAGTGACTTGCCCAAGGTCACACGGCTAGTTATTGTGTTAAGTGTCTGAGGTCGGATTTGAACTCAGGTCCTCCTGACTCCAGGGCTGGTGCTTTATTCACTGTGCCACCTAGCCGCCCCTAAGTTTAATCATTATTAACATTTTCTCCATCACTTTTTTAAGTCTAGGCAATTGACAAAATAATATACCAAAAGGTATTAACACTCACATTGAAAATGTAATCATTAGAAGTTCATTCCAAAATGCTCCAGGCTATAATAGAACCACCTGCAGAGAGAGGAAAGAGATTAAATGAAAGGACATTATATTTAGATCTGTAAGACCTGAACTTGAGTCTTAGCCTTGCCATTTTAGTTGTGTGGCTTTGGACAAATCTCAACCCCTTTATCCTTCATTTTCTTATCTGTAAAATGCCGATATTGATATTCTCTTTACCTACCTCACAGGGCCAAACTTTAAACACTTCAAGGATGTGGGATTTTTTTTATATGAGGCATTCCTTCTACCAATGAAAATTACAACACATTTACTAATCAGCTTGTCATTAAGAGTTGATCATACCCACCCACCTACTCCCCAAAAAAGTCATGTTAGGACCCTGGTAACAAGCCTTTCTGCAATTAGTTAGGCTGATATTCAGATGACAGCCATATAGTATAATATCTAACCAATATACAAGACCTTGGTAGAACTTGATGGGCTTAGCACACCAATGATATAACCTCCAAGAATGCAGGGTACAGGATGATTTCAGAAAAACCTGGAAAGACTTACATGAACTGATGTAAACTGAAGTTAGCAAAACCCAGAATATTATACACAGTAACAACAATATCACATGATGAAAAACTATGAATGATTTAGCTATTCTCAGCAATACAATGATCTAAGGTGATCCCAAAGGACTAGTGATAAAAAATATTAATTGCTTCTAGAGGGGCATCTTAATACAGACCAAAGTTTGCTATTTTTCACTTTTTTTCTTTCATTCTTTTTTTATTCAAGTCTTCTTGTACAAAATGACTAATGTGAAAATGTTTTATATGATTGCACATGTATAGCCTATATCAGATTGCATACCATCTCAGGAGGAGGGAGGAAGGGAGGGATAGAATTTGGAACTCAAAACATTTTTAAAATGTTAAAAAACAGTGTTTTAACATATAATTGGGGGCAGAGAATAAAATGTTATATTAAAAAATAAAAAAGAATGCTGAGTCACTTCATTCCATGATAGAGAACTGAAGCTGAATTTTAGTGGAGGTAAACTTTCAAGTGACATCCAAATGTGTTTTATCATTACTACAATTCCCTCACTGAATTTAATTCAACCCCAGCACAAACTTACCATTCAAACCAGTTGACAGAGGCAGAAAAGTTCCTCAGATGGCATTTACTGATTTATCTGCTTTTCCCTTCTCCAAATCCTGATTGTTCATGTATAGAATCACAGAATGTTTCAGCTGACAGGGGCCTTTGAGATCACTTAGTTCAATTCATTTACTTTACATTTAAGGAAACTGGAGCCTAAGGAAGTGACCTGACTTGCCCAGTGTTACATAATTAACAGCAGATCAGCAAAAGCTTAAAAGAAATAACCCCATGTCCAAAATAACCCAGAATATAAGCCAGGAGGAATGTTAAAAATATTGAAAATTTCATCACCACATCACATGGTTCTCCTTTAGAAGAAACTATGTCATCTCATGATGTGTTTCAATTCAATAAACGTGAACTGTTTGCTGTGTATAAAACTCAACATGCAGGTAAGATTCACATTCACCTGCTCTCTTAATGTATAAACCATATTAAAGTAATTTCTTCAATACATTAAAAGAGCCATGATTTTTGTCAAGGTGGTTATTGCTTTTGCTTGCAGCAATTGTAATCTTTCTGTATATGTGTTGCTGTGTTATGAAAGATTCTCCCCTGTTGATGTTAAGCTATCCAAACTTGGCTAGAGGGATGACAGGCAAGGGAAGGGTGTTGGACATGTTTAGCAAGGAAGATAGCAAGATGCCCGCATTTTACTGGTCTTGACAGATGACCAAAGGGAATGAAGAGGGCTTCTTCTTGTCAAGGTTGAGCCCTATACTTGTACTCTTGATCTCCTCTTCTCAAGGAGGTTGGCCCCTTGATAATTCCCCCTCTCATTATCTGTAACTACATATTCACTATGTCCTTCCTTGCCACCCACAAATGTGTCTAGATTTCCCACCCCCTATTCTTAAAAAAAATCAAAACAACTTTCATTTGACCAACTCTGTCATTTCTTTAAGGTCTCATCCTGTATTTCTTGGCAGTTGAGTGGATACATGGGTTAAGGGATAGCCTCTAGGCTAGACTCCTGGGAGGGTGGTTTCTATTAGTTGCCTTCATTTCCTCACCTCCCAGTAACTCCTCAATCCCTTTCAATCTACTATCTGATCCAACCACTAGACTGAAATTATTCCCTTAAGGTTACAAATGATCTTTTAACTGTTGAATCCAATGTTCTTTTCTCAGTTCTCATTCACCTTGACCTATGTACAGTTCTTGACAGTCAACCACCCACTCTCCTGAACACTGTTTCCTCTTTTGGCTTCCATAACATTATTCTTTCTTTGTTCTCCTCCCATCCATCTAGCCACCCCTTCTCAGTCTCCTTTGCTGGATCTTCCCACACACCATATAAGGGATTCTCCTTACTTCCTGGACTGTCTTCCCTTATCTCTCTATATTATCATCTCCCTTGGTGGGTTATGGTAGCTGATGGCACAATGGATAGAGTACTGGGCCTAAAGTCAGGAAGCCCCGAGTTCAGATTCAACCTCAGATGCTTATTATCTGTGTGACCCTGAGCAAGTCACTTGACTTCTGTTTTTCTCAGTCTCCTCACCCATAAATTGGGGATAATAATAGCACCTATCTTGTAGTGTTGTTGTGAGATTCAAATGAAATAATACTTGTGAAATCACAGTGCCTGGCATATAGCATATAGCAAGTACTATTATATAAATGTTTATTCCTTCTTTCCTTTATCAGCTTCTACTTAATCATCTCTATGTAGGTGATTCCCAAATCTATTTATCTTATCCTCATCTCTTTCTTAAACTCCAATTACTATTTCCTGCTGGACATCTTTCCCTGGATGTATATAGGCTGCTGTACAGTCAACATATATAAAACAGAACTCATTATATTACCCCTTTTCTCTGACCCATCCCTTCTCCAAACTTCCTCATTTCTTTGGATGGCACCAGGTCTTCCTTCTCTGTCAACCTCTCTATTCAACTGCCAAGAAGTATTGATCTTACCTCCACAATATCTCTTAATATCTATCACCTCATCTCTACTCACCTATCATTTGTGATTATTTCAATAACCTCCTTAAAGGTCTCTCTGCTACCAGTATCTTCCCTCTCCAACCCATTCTTGACACAGCTTACAAAATGATATTCCTAAAACATAGAACTGAACTGTTACCACAGATACACACACACACACACACACACACACACACACACACACACACCACACTAAAAAATCTTCAGTATCTCCCTACTGCCTACAAAATAAAATAGAAATTCTTTGACCTGTCACTTAAAATGCTCTACAGTGTGGACCCCAGTTGCCTTTTCTATGTTATTCCACATTTCTTCTATATATACTCTTCATCACAGTCAAATTGGGCAGCTAGCAGTTTCTCACACATACTATTCAATAGATCAGGTACTCAAATCTTTCCCTATTCCTTATAATACACCCAATTTTCAACATATGGGACAGAGAAACAAAAGATTCATGAAAAGAGATGACTGCTGGAGCAATCTTTAGAAGGGATGGAACCAAGCATGCAAATACAGAGATTTGCCCTAGTGAAAAGTATACAGGAGACAAAAGGAAAGGAGGAAAAAAATGAGCAAAAAGCATTTGTGGGAAAAAAGAAAGTGAACTATCTACAACAGGGGTGGGGAACCTGTGACCTCGAGGACACATGTGACCCTCTAGGTCCTCAAGAGCAGTCCTTGAATCCAAACTTTGAAGAACAAATCCCCTTTATTAATGGATTTGTTCTGTAAAACTTAGACTTCCTCAAAAGGCTGCACCCAAGGACCTAGAAGGCCATGTGTGGCCCCACCCCTGGTCTAGAAAGTTATAGATGTTTTACTAGTAGACCTTTTTGAGATTTTCTGAATACTTTTTTCACTGGCTGATTCTTTTGTTTCCTTGGCTAAAATGCTGCCTATTTGGGATCAT
The DNA here is from genome assembly GCA_011680675.1 of Gymnobelideus leadbeateri. NCBI lineage: Eukaryota > Metazoa > Chordata > Mammalia > Diprotodontia > Petauridae > Gymnobelideus > Gymnobelideus leadbeateri. Next base: position 367,388 of record WOXC01003375.1, read on the forward strand.
GGGTACACAGTAAAAAATATATTGTGGGCTGGACAATAAATATTTGCTATTTAATTGACTGATCAGTTGGTCTAGGTGTTATATATGTGTGAGAAGGGATGGAGAGGAAGGTGGGAGGAACCTAAAAACAGCAGAAGGCTTTTGTTCCTACTTTTAATGTCACAAGAAGCATATAAAGACATTCAATTGAACATATGTGCAACTTTTGTGTTTGTATGTGTGTATCATGTGTGTATATATCCTGAGAAAATGCAGCATACATAATTGGACTAGATGGTCTCTTTCCAGCTCTACAATTACAAGTCTAAAATGAATTGATTAGAATTAAATATAATTAGGGGATACTGCATGGAGAGTATGAATTTCTAGGCGAGCTTTGAAGGATGGGAGGGACATTTCTTGCAGGAGCAGAGGAAGTGGGGAATTCTAGCCAGAGGATCTAAGATTCTGTGAAATATTCCTTGTGTAAACACCTGTCATTGTTAGAGTTTTGTTTTGATCTTTATTACCACAGTTCTCATTGTATTTCTTTGTTTCTAGTTCAATAAACAAATAAATGAAACAGTAGGTCTGCTATCTTCTAACAGTCTCATTCATCCATTCCTGCCTTCTAAAGGTGCTGAAGGGTGGGGGGAAAGCTGACGGGAAGGGAGCAGAGGAAAGACCCAAGGCTTCTGGTTTTTCCTGATGAGGAAAGAAAAGAAAAACTGGTTAACGCTTCCCAGCCAGACAGCAGGACAATAAAGCCCATGTCAGCATGTTAGTCTGGGAAGAGTTAATGAACAACCCGTTCAAGATTGAAAGGGTGGACTTGAGAAAATATGGGTGGGACATAGTGGCAGCTAAGGAAGCCCAGTTCACAACTCACTCAGAGAGGAAATGGGCATGGATTGTAAGGAAATCATTTTTTTGGTTCCTGGCTAATCAGGTGGGCAGGGCAGCAGGGTTAAGGGCCCAGCCCTTTCCCCCCCACCCTCCACTACAGCCACCTCCAACTACTGTTGCTGCTTCTACAAAAGAAAAAATAAATAAATTTCAATTATTTCATGCTCCAGTCTGAGCTCTTTGTTATTTTGCACACTTCAGGTTTCTCCCAAGTACAGGGGAAAGAGAAGAAGTGGGGGAGGGGAGGAGAGGTATTAAGAAAAAAAGGTGAAGAAAGCACCAGGGTCTCTACAACCCAAAGGTCTCTAGCCCTCATTTGTACCTCAGGCTGCCTACAGGTACCTCAGGGGCTGGCCACAAAATTCTATAACATCTTTCAAAGACAAATTAACTTTATAATTGAAAAAGACCTCAGAGACTTGCTAGCACAACCCCACCCCACTCCAATTTGACTTGCTCAATGTAACCCAACTAGTTAGAGGTCCCCAATTTCCAATCTAGCTCTCTTTCTACTTTACCATATCACCTCCAGTGATTGGTCTTAATTAAAAATTGTGTATGTGTGCCATTTAATGCTTTTAGAATGTGTTAGAGAGGCCTAGAGAATCAAAGGTCACAGGCTGGGTTTGGCTATCCTGGATAAGCGTCATGGAGGCCTCCTCACAGGAACTTTCAAAATATGTGACATCATGCCTTTTCTGGGGCTGCTTAGCCAAGCATTCAGATGTTCCAAATCATCTTCCCTTTCTTCCACCTCTGCCAGACTTCAGGAGCCAGTAAAAGGGGGGGCGGGGGAGGGCGGGGCAAGAGAAGGAGATGAAATTCAACTGGGACCATTTGGGTCCTGGGCATTGGCTAAGATAAGTTAGAGGAGGGAGGAGTTTGAAACCATTGGCTAATATAAGATTTGTAGATTAGCTCTCTGGTCTGCTTTTATCTCTACCCCCAACACCACATCCCCATCACTACCCATAATAAGTGGCTATAGTCCAGGATTGATTCAGACTTCTTGTCACTAGGTCAGTGAACTGTATTTCTCTGGTAAGGGAAAGGGGACAGCAGGAAAGGTGAAGAGAAGTTGATCCTGCTCTCATCAGCATAGTACCTAAAAGCCCTTACTGCTTCCTCTTTAATAGATCAGCAAATCTTGCAGCAAAGTCAGGAAGATAGTTTCATTTTCTAAAGGCAAATCTAGCCTGAGATTAAACAGTCATGAAAAAAGTATTTGACTGAAAACAAAATTAAAAACACAAAAACTCGACTGGGATGTTTTCTGTCTTTGGCTAAAAACTAACAGTAAAATGGACTAGGAAATGCAGAATGAAGAGTAGAAGCAAAAGGCAGAGGCCAAGCCAATGGTAAAAATCCTGGACTGATCCTTGTCAGGATTTTTAAAAATATTGATGTCGTCTAACAGCAAGAAATGATGAAGTCTGGGTCTCTTGGAGCCTGCTATTAGCAGAACACTATTCTTTGGAGATCCTGCATCTTTCTCCAAAAGTAATAAGCTTCTCAATATTCTTTGCAGGTTCTACATCAGGTCACTCCCACTAACCATGGGTGTCCCACAAGGCTGTGCCCTGCTCTCTCATAACTATTTCTATTGGTGATTTCATCAACTTCCCTAGATTCAATTATAATCCATACATGGATGATTTTCACATCTACTGATCTAGTCCTAACCTCTCTTACGATCTCCATCCTCACTTCTCCAATATCTATTTGACATCTCAAACTGGATGGCCTGTAGACATCTTAAACTCAACCTGACCCAAACTGAACTTGTTATCTTTTCTCAACCCCCAAAGCCCTCTCCTCTTCCTAACTTTCCTGATAATGTCCCGGGTACCACCATCTTTCCAGTCACCTAGAATCAAAACCTAGATGTCAGCCTTGACTCCTTTCTTTCTCTGATCCTCTATATCCAATGTGCTGCCAAGTCCTATCTATTTTACCTTTGTCACATCTCTTGACTGGGACATCGAGGCGGTGCATTGAGTAGAACACTGAGCCTGGAGTCAAGAAGACTCATTTTTCTGAGTTCAAATCTGTCCTCAAATATTTCCTAGCTGTGTGACCCTGGGCAAATCACTTAACCCTGTTTACCCCAGTTTTGTCATCTGTAAAAGGAGCTAGAAAGGAAATGGCAAATAACTCCAGTATTTTTGCTAAGAAAACCCCAAATGGAGTCACAAAGAGTCAGACACAACTGAACAACATCTCTTGCACATATCCCCCCTTCTTCCCTTACACAGCTATGACTCTTGGTGCAAGCCCTCATCACATTACACCTCTACTATTACAATAGCTTGCTGGTTGGTCAGCCTACCACAAGTCTTTCTCCATTCCATTCTATCCTCTGCTCAGTTATCATATTGACCTTCTTAAAATATAGATCTGACCATGTCACTTCCCTACACCCCACCCTCACCATTCAATAAATTCTAAGACTCTCTATAACTTTCAGAATTAAATATAAAATCCTCTGTATGACATTCAAAGCTCATTATAACCTGATCTATCTTCTTATACAATACTCCCCTCTACACACTCTCTGTGATGCTGTGACATCAGTTTCCTCACTGTTCCCCACACAAGATAATCCATCTCCTGACTCCTGCCATTTTTTCTGGTTGTCCTCCATGACTGGAATACTCTCCCTCCTAGTCTCCACCTCCTGGCTTCCCTGGCTTCCTCAAGTCCCATGTAAAAATCCTCTTTTATTGCAAGAAACCTTTCCTGATCCCTCTTGATGCTAATGCCTTTCCTGTGTACTTATCTCCTCTTTATTCTATGTATATTCTGTTTGTATATAGTTGCTTGTCTGTCTCCCTTATTAGACTGTGAGTCCCTTGAAAACAGGGGCTGGCTCTTTTTCTGGGAGGTGGGGTTGCTTTCCTTTGTGCCTAACACAGTGTCTGACACATAGTAGGCACTTAATAAAAGCTTGCTGACTTGTGATTGATTGGACTGTTATTCTTCCCACACATAGCTTTCAGAGTAACTATTGCCAAGATGTTCAGAGAATCACAAAATGTCAAATTTAGAGAGGACCTTAACTCATGATAATACACCCACCTCCTGATAAAGAGATGATGCTCTCGGGGTGCAGATTCAAGGAATTTTTGGGGGGTGGGGATATGACCAGTTAGGGAATTTGTTTTACTTGACTATACATATTTGCTACAGGGGTTTTGTCTCTCTCTTTTTCTTTTCTTTTCTTTTTTTAGGGCAATTAGGATGTCTGAGGCTGGATTTGAACTCAGATCCTCCTGACTCCAGGGCCAGTGCTCTATTCACTGAACCACCTAGCCACTCACCCCCACTCTTTTTCAAAGGGTGGAAGGGAAAGGAAGTAGGAGAAAATTAAAACAGATTTCTATTAATTGGAAAAAATAGATGAAATATTTTTAAAAGCCTTTAAAGAATCTATCCTCATTTTAGAGGTGAGAAAACTGAGATCCAGAGCCATTAAGTGACCTCCCAACTTACAGCTCAGTTCTCTTTCCAATGGACCCCAATTAGGACTTCTTAATTATCTTGTGCTGTGCTGAAAATTGCATTAGCCCTTTGCCTAGATTTGCTGCTGCTGCTGCTGCTGTTGCTAATAACACTAAAAATGGCACCTAAAATATACATAGCACTACAAGGTTTGCAAAGTGCTTTACATTTATTGTCTCATTTGGTCCCCACTACAAACTTATAAGGTAGGTGTTATTATTATCCCCATTTTAAAGATGAAGAAACTGAGACTGAGGGAGGTTAAATGGCATGCCCAGAATCACATAGCTAGTGAGGATCTAATACAGCATTTGAACTCAGGTCTTACTAATGCCAAATCCATTACTATACCTTGCACCCACCTCTATAATTTCTTTTTAAAATTGTAAACTCTGTGCAAGTATGTGAGCTAAAGGGTTTAGTGAGTGTCTATGCAGTCCCTGAAGGAGTTGAGATTTCCAACATGAAGGGAAAGGACGTTCTGAGGAAAGCAGGCTAAAGAGGAGCACCCCTTTTCAAAGCTCCATGTCCTAGGTCAAATTTTAAGCTGCGACCAATGCTGTTTAGAAACATCTAACTCCCAAAAGACAGATATTGCAGGGCTCTCATCATGGAAGGCCTAGAAATGTTACATGTAATTAACAAATGTTTTGCTGGTGATATTTAACAAAACATCTGCTCATTTCCACATTCCCTTTATTTCTTTATTTCCCAAGCATTTAGCAGAGGTGACAATTGGGGGAATAAAGAGAAAGAGGAAGGGAAAGTAGGAGCTTGGTTTTCTGGTAAATGATGGGCTACAATTTATCAACTTTCTCTAGATCGATCAACAAATCTCTCATGTGCTTACTATGTATCAGGCAACTGTATTAGGAACTGGAAATGGAAATCCAGGCAATGAAAGGATCCCTACTCACAAGAGCTGTAACTCTTCAAAGAAAGAGAGTCTTAGACAAGCTTCCATCAGCTTTAATTATCTCCTTGTAATTCCAGGTCTCTTGAAAATTCTTACCCCAGTTATCCTCACTTAAAGTTTAAACTAACCAGCTGGTATACTTGTTCATAATTTCCTGAATGTTTATCTTAACAAGGCAGTTTTTCTTGTTGTTGTTTTATTTTGTTTAATACTAAAAAAAAATAAGTTTCAGATTTTTTTAAGCCTGGGAAACAAAAGCAGATGTTCCATATCTACAACTTCTTCAAGCATTTAGTTTTATTTGATCTTTGCACGCCCTTGAAAGGAAGTGTTGGGGGGGGGGTATGCATATGTGCTGCCCATGCACATGTATGTGCTGCTGAGAAAATCCCCAAGTGTGCCCATGACTAAAAGAATTTGCACATGCCTTTATAATATCTGTGTGGTCCTTGGTGTGCTTCTGGTTGGTTTGTGTTAGAGTCTGAATTTCTTTGTTTTTGGTTTGGGGGGTTTGTTTTTGTTTTCAGGAGGGTGAGAAAAGAGAGGATGTTCTGGATAAATACTTTAAAGTGTGTTTGACAATATTAGGGAAAAATAAAGGAAATATATAATAATATATTATTTTATTATAATATGTATTTATTACATAACACATATTACATATAATAATAATAAAGGCAAAAATAAAGTCAAATATTTTAATCTAGAAGATGAAAAATGTAAGACAGAAGCCTCTTCCTTGGAATTGTCATTAACCTCATCCTCAATAATGACCTCAGCTCTCCATTGTCTTTCATACATGTAGACACAACTATCCTCCTGATGCCAAACTTCCTAAATTGGCGTGCTACCAGTAGCTGGGAAATTCTCTCCTTTTTGCTGAAATATCCAAATTTGGCTTCCCACTTCTGTTTTCAGCCACATACTATCAATATGTTCTCCTAGGTACAAAAGGGAAAAGAACCAAACCCAACATACTTGGTTTTCTAAGGATCTTAGAACTGTGAATTTGCCAAGAAATCTTTAGGGCAGGTTAATATTAATCAAACCCACAAAGAAGTTAGTTCAGTTAAGTAAGAATTAAAAATAGTTAAAGATTAGTGAGGAAGATCTCTACTTGTATTTAGATGTATGATCATACAATAACTAATATACCACCCTTTAAACATAGCAATTTAGAACATCTATAAAGGTCCTAATAAAAAAATTTAAACCAAAAAAAGCATGCTATTATTCTTAACAAATCTAGCTATGCTTATACTAGTTCAGCTGCTAGTACTACAGAGACATAGCCCAGATACCGGGCACATCTACCTGGTAGCAATTCTTTGAATTGTAGGTATCACACTCTGGAAAGATAAGCATGGGATCATAGATCATCCTCTCTACAGTATAACAAACATGAAATATAGATAGTTTCATTCCAAATCAGGTACTGAAGCTAAATGATCTATAAGCAATAGTTATGCCCCTCTGGCTCTGAACACTCTATATTAAAGGTTATTAACCTAGAACTTATGTGTTTTTTTAAAAATCTTTTGATAACTGGATTTCAATGTAATCGATTTCCTTTGTAACCCCTTTATTTTATTTTATGCATTTAAAACCTATTGTCTAAGAAAGAGTCAATGGGCTTCCCAGATTGTCAAAGGCACCAGGACACAAAGAAGGTTAAGAATCCCCGCTCTGCATAGTAACAAGAACCACTGGCGTCCCTTAAAACAATTATGAATTGTTGGGAAATTATTTGTTTGCTTTAGTTTCTATGCTTCCAGTCATGGAAACAAATGGTGAAATGCAGTGCTTTGGAAAGGAAAAAAACTACAGTGCTAGGGGATGTCCTAGGGGATGTCCTCCAACAGATCAGAAAATCAAAATCTGGCTTTTTGCATAAAAAATAAGCATTTCTCACCTGAATCTCCAACCTGCTCCTTTATAGGAGGAATGTTATCTTTAGCTGGGCTTCACGTTTTACTTCCTGCTGCTTTGTCCATTTTATGTGGTGTGAATATGGAAGTCAAATGCTCCCCAAGCTTATGGGAGAACTCAGGGCTGCTGGTTAGACCCTAACCCCTCACCCATGGGTTGATGGTTGTTTGTTTGTTTAATGTAAACTTTAGGACGTTTTTACTGAAACAGACCTTTGGTTTACCTTTGGGTCCTTAGAGATGGCTGTGTGCCCTGATGATATACTACCGGGGCAATGGGAGGCTATCCAGCGAAAGGTAATTTAGTGGGAGCTCAAGGTGGAGCCAGACTCATGCCCAGGCATAAAAAGAGCACATGCCCTTAAGACTCTGACTGCTGCCAATTGTCTCCGACTTTGTGAGCCTCAAACCCTCCTTCTCCATGTCTGAAATTCCTGACAGACCCTATCTCTGCCAGACCCTGGAAAAGGGATACTATGGCACCAGCTCACAGTTCTGACCCCACTTCTTGCCTCTGGCCTTTTTACTGAGCAACTCTTATCTTTGTCCTGGTTTTGCCCTCTGTTGGGGGCTTCTGGCCCTATCTCTAGCAGGAAATCGTTTGGCCTTGGTCTTTCCACATTTCCCAACTCCAAATCTTCAGCTGAAATAGCACTTGTAGGCCTACACCCCTAAAGAAATTAATGAAAGAGGAAAAGGCCCCAAATGTACACAAATATTTATAGTAGTTCTTTTTGTGGTAAGCAAAAGCTATAAACTAAGCTGGCGCCCACCTATTGGGGTGTGGATAAACTGGCAAATGAGTATAATAGAATATTATTGTGCATAAAGAGTGATAAAATGGACAACTCCGGAGGAAACTAGGAAAATTTCTATGGACTGATACAAAGTAATATCACCAGAAATACATAACAATTTATGCAATGACAACAATATTATACAGAAAAATAATTTTGAGAAATATTAGAACTCCAATCTGTACAATAATGAAACAGAAATCAAGAAAACAGAAAATGGAACATATTACCCACCTCTTGACAGGGGGGTGATAGACCTTAAAAGTAAAATGAGCATACATTTTTGAACAGGGTCAACGTGGAATTTTACTGGACTATGCATATTTGTTATGAGTATTTTTGTATTGTTCAGTTGTAGAGAAGGGGAATATAAAGGGACAAGTGACAAATGTTTAGGAAGAAAGAGACAGAGAGAGAATCTTCAGCCCACACTGGAAGTGATTGAAGGTCTTATCCCTGGCTCCATTACACGCATGACCAGGAGGGACATTAGAGTTATTGCAGCTCAAGGTTTTATTGTCTCCAACCAATAATAATAATACCTTAGATTTCTATGGTGCTGTTTGATTTTTTTAAGTGTTTTGTCATACATGCTCCCACTTGATCCTTGCATCAATCCTGGTAGTGAGACAGGGCCCCTTGTTATTATCTCCTATTATAAAGATGAGGAAACTGAGGTTCAGAGAAAAGAAGCTTCTTGCTAAGGTCATACAGAAAATCAGTGATAGATTCCAGATGAATAACTAAAATACCCTAAAGACCTGCTGTTTTGAATGGTTGTCTGTGGAATTAGCAGCCTCAGAGCCTCGTGTCTTCACCAGGTCATCAGAAACATCAGACAGTCAACCTAACTAGGGAAGGAAGGAAGGAAGGAAGGAAGGAAGGAAGGAAGGAAGGAAGGAAGGAAGGAAGGAAAGAAGGAAGGAGAAAGGAAGGAAAGACAGATAGAAAGACAAAGAAAGAAAGATAGAAGAAGAAGAAGAAGAAGAAGAAGAAGAAGAAGAAGAAGAAGAAGAAGAAGAAGAAGGAAGGAGAAAGGAAGGGAAGACAGAAAGAAAGACAGATAGAAAGACAAAGAAAGAGAAAGAAAGAAAGAAAGAAAGAAAGGAAGGAAGGAAGGAAGGAAGGAAGGAAGGAAGGAAGGAAGGAAGGAAGGAAGGAAGAAAGAGGAAGGAGGGAAGGAAGGAGGGAAGGAAGGAAGGAAGGAAAGAAGGGGAAAAGGGAGGGAGGGAAAAAAGAAAAACAATAAACAGTGTGATTTCCTTCATCCTAAGCCTATCTGCTTCCTAGGATACTTTTTAGAGCGAGAGTCCTGGGCCCCCACATAAAAATTCATCCCATTTCGTAACTTCCTCCATTAGCATTCCTGAGAAAGCACCTGGTAACTAACAAGGAGTAAGAATGTAGGAACAACTAATGAATGATCTGAACGTGCTTGACATAATATTAACCACTAAGTAGACTTGATGATTAATAGCATTGCATTCAAGATCACAGTGTTGATAATGGTACAGAGATCCAAGAGAAGTCATTCACTGACCGAGCAACATGGAACATGGAGCTGGAGAGAGGGCCTATTGGGCCAAACTCTTCGTGAAGATATGAACAAGGTTGCCCAAACCTGTACTTCCCACAAATGTTTTTTTTCAACCATGCTTATTTTTACTGTATTTTAATCTCTGCTGTTGGAGGGAGGAGAAATAAAGCTCTTCTACCCCAAAGCCCTCCTTCAAGTCTGTCCTGCAAATCCAAATTGTTAATCCTCAAAGACCCCCAGAGTCCTGGGATACTACTAATTAGAGGCTGTGGTGGAGATTTCAGTTTAACTCCTTAACTATTCTAAACCAAAATGCCAGCTGGAATGGTACAGTTCCTTGTTATCACCCAAGGCAAGAATTCCAAGCCAGACTGAGAAGGAACCAAATTTCCTCCCGAGCAGATGAAGGGAGAGAATGGGACTATTGTGCTAGCCCTGAAGACGGCTGGAGATAGGATCTGTTGTGTTTGCAATCAAACTATTTAAGAGTCTGCAGGCAAATTAGAAGAACAACTGGCTTTATTACATAAATTAATACGGCTAAGTTTAAAGGCAGGCTAATTCCAGGGGCAAATTCCTGTTCTCTCTGGTTTTCAGGAAACTCCAACCCCCACATCCCCCCTTCTCAACCCTCTAGCCCCAGTGCTTTACAGAAGGATGTCGAGTAATAAGTATCACATCATCAGAGTACTTTCAGTTGGGCTGATTGTGCCCCGGGGGCAGGACCCTGCTAATAACTCCTTGTGCAAACAGGTGGCTTTGAGAAATGAGGGCTTTATGAGGTCCTTCAATCTGGATGCCCCCTAAAATGTGCTCTCTAGAGCTGCCTCCAATCAGTGCCTTTGAAAATACCGTTAGAAAAATATCATTTTTTGTAATGAGTTCATTGTGGACAAGGAATTTTTAACTCACAAATCATTCATTCCAACAGGACATATTATTAAATTCAGTTTTCTAGGGCTCTCTTGGCATCTCTCTTCCTATCTTGGCCACTCTTCTACTCATCAAAGCACATTGCTGAATGAATGAATGAATGAATGCCAAGCAACATGCTAAATGCTAGAAAATCAAATACAAACAGCCAATAAGTCCCTGTGCTCAAGGAGTTTACATTCTAATCAAGGAAACATCATATATGGGGGAGTCATGGCCAGGGAAGGGAATTTCAGTCTGGGAAACACAGAGATGATAATAATAACCAAATAATAGGTTACCCAGAAAAGGTGACAACCCACATTGATAAGAGGGACTTTCTTTTTATCTTTTTTTTTTTTTGCTTTTGGGTGGGGCAATTGGGGCTAAGTGACTTACCCAAGGTCACATGGCTAGTTCTTTGTTTGTTTGGGTGTGTGTGTGTGTGTGTGTGAAGTGTCTGAGGCCAGATTCGAACGCAGGTCTACTGTACCACCTAGCTGCCCCCTCCTCCAATGAAACCATAGACTACTTCCTATGGTCTCTATACTACTCCCTATAGTCTCTATACTATAGCCCCTATAATATAGGCTATCCCTACCCTATCATTTGTATTTACTAATCTGAGTACATTTTGTTTCCCTGCAATAGAATATAAATCCCACAAGGACAGGGACTCTTCATTTTTGTCTTTGTACTCCTAGTGTAGCACAGTACCTGTAACATTTTAATAAGTGGTTGTTGAATGAATGAACATCAAGGCAGTAGAAGCTGAGCAAATCTTATAGTATGAGAAACAGAACAGTTAAGAAATCTTACTCTTCAGGTGCATTGTCAGTTAACGGCTTTAGAAGGATTAAAACTCAGGAGTCCTGGCTCCCCTGATCTCTCTCAATCAAACTTCTTCTAACGACTCAAAAAAAAAAATGAGGCTCTGAACCACAGACACCAGAAATAGAGCTCAGGAAACTGAGATATTATCAAAGCATATCCAGTTTAAATCACAGGTCTCCTGCCTTCTTTCAATCGATGATGTGCATTCAACATCTACTCTGGATTAGTTTAAAATCCTATGCCAAATAGATATCATCTTGCCCCTCCAAGGGGACATCATGTGGCAAGATTCCACAGACAAGAGAAGCAGGAAGTGGGAGAAGGATATCTTCTGATTTGTAGACTTGAAATTTGATTTTTAAGAATGACAGTTAATTTAGATCAGAAGATAAAGCCCACAGTTTGTATCCTGCTAAACACCCCAAAGTGCTTTTCTAGATCAGCCATAATTCTGGGGATGTCTACAATGAGATCTTTTGTCAACTGACAAGAAGAAGGAGGTCATTTTTTTTTCATATTCCTTCCAATACACAATAAACTCCAGGCTGTCTGAGTGTAGATTACTAATCCACCTTTTCTACTCCCTCACTCTACAAGAGTGGAACACTTTGTATCTGAACATGGAATGCAAATTAATCTTGATGTTTGCCTTAGTTTAGGAAATGGATAAAGTGGATAGAGGACCAGCCTTGAAGCCAGGGAGACCTGGGTTCCAATCTCCACTATGACACACTGGCTATATGACCTTGACCAAGTTCTTTAACCTCTCAATGACTCCCCTACTCTCTCCATAAGTAAATTTAGGTAAATCCTTTCACTTCCTTCAGGTCTTGATTTAGAGATATGCAAAATGACAGCAGCAGTACTAGCCACTTCTCCAGGAAAATAATCCTTAGAGAACAACAGTTAATACCTCAAAGAGCCGAACCTAGTATTTCCAAGTTGGATATGCTCATCAGACTAGAACAGGAAGGGTTAGCAAAAAGAAAAGTTGCCCAAATGGCAACTCATACACACAAATACAAAACAAAACAAAGCATGTCAATTTCTTTTTCACTTTGTACTTTTTTAACCCACCAGTATTGGTCAAGCCCCTAACCCCATTCAAGGATTTTAAGCAATTAATCCAATACTCACTCCAGCAGTTCTGTGTTCTACCTAACATCATAGGGCAAGCATTTAATGAAAATACCAAACTCGTTTTGGTTCTCAAAAAGCTGGATACCTCTATTCTCCAGCTCTACCCTTTTGTGGATGGCAGTATTAGTTCAGAAGTGTGATCTGCATGGATTTATCCAATCAGTCTCTTGGCTCAGTTCCCATCCACCCACCAGGAAAACTCTACCCTCTTCTGTGTTTCAATGGACCCTATTCACATGAGCAGGACATAATGAAGTCAATCACACAAGCATGGTTTAACAGTATAGAACACTTTTTCATGACCAGAGAAAGAAAGATAATAAACAAATACAATAAAACAATGTCCACATAGTCTGTGCACCTGAGGCTCCTCGCAGGCCCAGGCAGCCCTTGACCATCCTATAGGCATGCCCTAAATCTAAGAGTTCCCAGACACAACCTGGCCTCTTCTACTAGTAGTTAACAAGTGTTCTTCACCTGCTTTTCCACTCAGTCTCAGAAAGGATCAATGTTTAGTAAGGAGAGAAAAGTGGGAACCAGGCCCAGCAGTCAATAGCTTTGTTATCTACTTTCTGTTCTAATGAAAGCAGGAACCTACATACAATTCCGTCCTGCTACAAATACTTCCAGGCTTGACTGCTCATTACATGGGCTGTAGTAGACTCCATCAGACATTGAGTAGACTCTGTGTTGCTTGTTCATCAGTAGGGCATCAATGGTAGCATTAAGGGCAGATAAAGAGGGAGTCCTTGGCTTTCAGTCCTCCCTCTCTTCAAATCACCATACTTCAAGTTTCTGCCTGATTGTGTCCTATATCATTTCTGCCCCATTGTTCTTCCGATCTTTTCATATTTTTCAGCTTTGTGGGTGAGGCCTACCCGCAATACCAGACCCATGACTTGTCAACGGTAGTATAGATAGAAGACCAGCTACAATTTCATTCAAAAGCTCAGGTCTATCTGGTAATAAGATTCATAAATTAATAATCCCTGAAATGCTCTGAATTCCAAGAAATGCTTCAAAGGGGCTAAGCTTGAGGATCCTGAATGGGAACATGGTGTCTAACTTGGAAGAATTCTGCACAGTGTTATTGTTCTCTAACTTTTGTTTAGTTCAAGTTTTCCCAGAATTTTCTACTCAACCTTTCCCTCCCAAGCTCCATATTAAGGCTAATTTTGGTAAATAAGTCCCAATGTTTCTTTAATTGCCCCTTGATGTAAAAAGCAGAAACGTACCTTCTCTCTAGAACGTATCACCCCGTCCCTCTTTTACACTCAGATGAGTCTTCATCCAGCCTTTTAGGACCCTGCTCCTGATGTCAGACTAGCTCAGAAGAGAAACTTCATGATGGCCAACAAAGTGTTCATGTTCATGTACTCCCTACTCCAGGAATGAAATTTCCCCTCTTCATCATTCCCACAAAGAATATCATAGGATGATACATTTAAATCTAAAAGGATGATCCCACCCAAACTCCCTCATTTTACAATTGAATAAACAAGTTCAGAGTGGTTATGACTTTCATGAAGTCACACAGGAAGGAAGTAGCAGATCCAAAATCAAACCCTCTCCCTTTAACAACAGAACCAGGACTCTTTCCACTAAAATATGTGATGTCCTAAGACAACCTGTATCAACAAGGATCATAGGATATAGAGCTAGATGGACTTCAATGGATAAGGCTCTCTGGAAGCAAAAGAGTTATGGGAGACACAAGTAAATAGGCTGTCTAGAGGAGGTTGGGGGCCTCATGCCTTTTTTCTCCACCTTGTCCTCAGACATCTATATCCTTCTATGTGTCTCGACCAATCTGAGCTTTCGCATCCTCATCTATAAAATGACAGTATTGGACATGATGACCCTAAAGTCTATTTCAGCTCTAAATTACCACAGGGCTGCCAAATTGATATTCCTAAAGCACAGATCTGACCATGTCATTCCCTTGCTTTAAGAAGATCCAGCAGGGGTGGCTAGGTGGTGCAGTGAATAGAGTACCTGCCCTTGGAATCAGGAGGACCTAAGTTCAAATCCAGCCAGTATCAGACACTTAACACTTACTAGCCATGTGACCTTGGGCAAGTCACTTAATCCCAATTGCCCTGCCTTCCCCCTCCAAAAAAAAGCAAAAAAAAAAAAAGAAGAAGAAGCTCCAGCAGCTCCCTCATGCTTTGAGAGACCTGCAAACTCCTACCTGGCAGTGAAAATCTGCCACGATCATCTCCAATCTTCTTCTCTAAGAAGGAAAGTCCTCCACAGCCATCTCCAGTCTTCCTTTCCTTCCTTATTGCATATTACTCTCTTTTCCATGGTCTATGTTCCAACCACACAAGCTTATTTGCGGCTATTCCCCATACATGACATTGCACACCATTTTCTGCCTTTGTACAAGCTGCCCCTTGTGCCTAGAATGCTCTCCCTTCCTACTTTTGCATTTTCAGACTTAACCCTGGTCTTCTATAAGTGAACCTTCCTGATCCCCCCACCACCCAGGGGCTAGATTCCCTAACAATATTGTATACCTATAATTTGTCTACCTGTACCTAGTTTGTACCTTGAAATTCTCACACTGTGGTAAAGGAGTTTGCATATAGTAACCAAGTGTGTAATATTTTGTTACTGCTTGTCCTTAATTCTCAAAGAGGACATTCTGCTATATCATTATGGAGGAAAGGATGAAGGAGTGAAGCCTCAGTTCCAGTGTCAAAGTCTAAAGGACAGAAGCTCTTCGATTCCAGTCCAGTCAACAGGGATGACCTGCATGCATTCAATGAGTCTTCTCTTTGGGAATATTGCTGATGTTTTCACCATTGGATATCTATTTTTTTCTCGTTTTGCCCCAATTACTACATGATATTCTTATTCCTTATTTCTTTTCGTTGTTAATTTTTTTAATTAACAAAAATCTATTTTCTCTATTCCTCATACACCCAGTGCAAAAGAAAAAAAGAAGAAAATCCTTGTAACAAATAAGCAGAGTTAAACAATAAATTCTTTCACTTGTCATGCCTAAAACTATAGGTCTCATTCTGCACTCTGCTTACTCTTTATTTCTAAACTCTAATGTATTCTTCCTAGATTAGTTCCTCTCTTCATTCTGTACACACTTACTGTCTGCTTGTTATGACTTACTGACCATTATCTAGTCACTCACCAACCACTGGCCATTTGTTTGATTGATCAACTTGATCAAAAAATTTTAATCAGTTAGTGTGCATAGACAAAGATAAATGCAGCTCAAAGATTTGTATTATTATCATCTAAATATATGATTCATCCATGTAAAGAATTCCCAATAAATGAGTTGCTTCTATTAATTCAGATCAGCAACTATTTCTAGAGAACTTAGTGTCAGAGGGACACTGATGTTAAGTGACACAACCAGCATTTGTCAAAGATAGGACTTGAATCCAGGTCAAGGTCACTCCAAGGTCTTCTCATTGTCTACTCTGCCATTCATGGAGTAATGGATCACAGGGAACAAGGATGTTATTATGTTCCTTTTTTCTACGAGGGAATAACCTTGATGCCCACCCCTGGATAGCTGGCTGCTGGGAAGAAGCCACGGAGTATGTGGCACCAGGAATTTATTCATCATATTTCTTGACTTTGTTGATTTCCCATGGGCACACTTCACTTCTCCTTCCAATGACTACCATGAGAGTCAGCATCCCAAGTCATAGACCATTCACTATAGCTTGAGGCAGGAGGAGAGAGATGCCATCAAAGTACCATGGCCATCAAAAAAAAAAATGCTGCTGCCATTAACTAATCCTTTGCATGAAGCAGATTGTCATTATCCAAATTGATCTTCAGACCTGTCTCTATGTGAATGCTCTCTAGTTTTTTAACCTTTCTACTCATAAACTAAAACTGAGGTTCTCCTGTTGAGCCCCTGAAGTAGGTACCTGGCTGATTGGTGAATTTTTTGAATTTGATCTTTGTATAATGATGCTGTTCTGTGAATTCATTCCAGGAACCTAGCATTATATTTGGACCATCCTTACCTGATTTCACTTGAGCTCATTGCTTCTCTCACACTTTCTACAGACCTTTCCCTCCTCATTAGACATTACTCATTTTTGTGCACTCAGTGGTCCAGCTTATCTGGCCTTCTTGGTCTTCCTCACACATGGCATTACATCATCTGCCTCCATGACTTTGCACAGGCTATCTCTCACACCTGAAATTCACTCACTCCTCGTCACTTCTTAGGACCCTGGTTTCCTTCAAAGTTCAGCTCAAATGCCACCTACTCCATGAGGCCTCCCAGATGATAGGGCCTTCTTTCTTCTAGAAATATAAGGCCAAAAATCATCTTAAATTTATTTAAATACATTACATAGGGACTTATTTTATATGCGTTTAAATGTGCATGTGTTGTACCTCCCTATAGAGTACAAGCACCGTTAGTACAAGAAATTATTTCAGTGTTATCTTTGTATCCTAGATTGCTAACACAGTACTGGCATAGAATAAGAAGTGTTTAATAGGGGCGGCTAGATGGCGCAGTGAATAGAGCGCTGGCCCTGAAGTCAGAAGGACCTGAGTTCGGATCCGGCCTCAGACACAACACATATAAACAAAAAAACCTAGCCGTGTGACCTTGGGCAAGTTACTTAACCCCAGTTGCCCTCCAAAAAGCAAAAAAAAAAAAAAAAGTGTTTAATAAATGTATATTGATTGATTGATTGAACTGAGACTCCTACTAATTAATTGCTACCCCCCCCCAAATTCTAGCATACACTAGGGTCCTCCCCACCTCAGGAATGGTCCAACAGATGCAACATCCAGGAGCACAGTGTAGCTGCTATTATTTGATGGATATATGGAAGGACTCTCTATGCCCACTCCAATCCATCCTCCTTTCAGCCAATAAAGTGAATTTTCTAAAAAAACAGCTCTGATCATGCCATGGCCCTGCCCAATAAACTTCAGTGGCTCCTTATTCCCCCCAGAGTCAAATATAAAATGCTCTGTTTAGCATTTAAAGCCCTTCATGACCTAGCCCCATCACACTTTTCCTGTCTTCTTACACCTAACTCCATGTCTCTCTTTCATCCAGTGATACTGATCTGGTTGTTCTATGAGCAAGACCCTCCATCTGTCAGCTCTGGGCATTTTCTTTGGCTGTCCTTCAGGCCTGGAATGCTTTCCTCCCTTTACTCCACCTCCTGAACTCTCTGGTTTATTTTGTCCCAACTAAAATCCAACTTTCTGTAGGAAGTCTTCCCAACCTCTCTTAATTCTAGTGCCTTCCCTCTGTTAATTATCTCCTATTTATCCTACAGAGGGTCATCTCTAGTCATCCTGATCTGTATCTTGTGACTGGACCCAGAAGGCTCTGGAGGAGAAAGTGAAGCTGGTGACTTTGCACAGCCCTCCCTCACTTAAATCCAACTCATTTTCATGTCATGGCTTCACCTCCCTGATATCCTGGTCTTTTTCAAGAATGAAGGACAAACACCGTGCTAAGCTTTGTATGTACAAAAGAAAGCGAAAGACAACCCCAGTCCTCAAGGTGCTTACAATCTAATGGAAGAGAGGACAGGCAAACAAATAGATACAAAGTATGTGCTTGATAAATGTTGTTGTTGTTTGTCCTTGTTCTCAAAGAGGATCATAACATTAAGGTAATGCTATGACATGCAAATGGATTGGATTTAAGTAAGGGAGGGCTGTGTAAAGTCACCAGCTTCACTTTCTCCTCCTGAGCCTTCTGGGTCCAGTGGTAAGATATAGATCAGGACTGGAAATGGTCCTGGATGCAGTGGGAGATCTTGGTCTTTCCCATATTGACTTTTCCCAGTTTGACTGAGGCAACACCCATTCAATGGTTAGGGCTAGGTAAGAAAGGAGGCAAAGAATGGTCATTGTTCAGACCCTAACCATTGAGTGGTCATCAGAGCTGCCTCAGTCAAACTGAGTTGTTTGTTTGTTTGTTTGTTTGTTTTTGACAACTCAGTCTGGGAGGGGAAGACTATTTATATTCACTCTGAGCCATCAGGGTCTAAACAATGACCAGGTGGAACTTGGACTGGGACTTATTGTTGGCCAATCAATGAGAGTCAGGGTTATTTGGGTTGAAAGCATGGTATTTAAGAAAGAAATATAAGCCCAAAGATATCTTTTGAGGATTCAGTGATCAAAATTTTCATTCCTTCCCACAGAGTGCCCACAGGTAAGGGCATTATATTTGATATGAACAGAGGGAGAGGAGAGGGGAGGGAAAAAGAGGGGAAGGGAGGAGTTGGCCAACTGGAACTGGCTGGCTGGGTCCCCAATGGGACAGTTCATACTACTTAGAGGTTATTGTTTGTCCTTTGTTCTCAAAGAGGACCATGACTTCAGGATGATGATGCCATGACTTGGAAGTGAATTGCATTTAAGTGAGGGAGAGCTGTGCAAAGTTACCAGTGTCACTTTCCCCTCTGGAGCCATCCGGGCTCATTGGCAAGATATAAACCAGGATGACTGGAGATGACCCTCTCTTCCTCCCTCCCCCTACATAGTAGGTGCTTAATAAAGCACCTATTATGATTGATTAGTTGATTGATTGACTACTGCTTAATGGTACAAAATAGAAGGAGAGAAGCATGCTACCAGTAGGGCCCAAACACCAATCCAAGCTCACAATCTGAACAGGGTAGGGCAGATCAGAAGCAGAGAGCAGAACACCTGGAGCTTCAAATACCTAGCTCTACCTTGCACTATCTCCTCCTCCATCTGAACCTGGCTTATGAGTTAATTTCTATATGCCTAACCTTCTACTTCCCCTCCAGGGCCTAATGGAAGGGAACCAACTTGTCAGTGCCTTTCTATGGTGCCTCTTCCATCTAAGCACATCAAAGGTAAACATGAACCATTGCCTCAAGCCTACAGAGGGTGCCCCTCAGTGGAAAGGAGGGTTCCTCCACCACTAACACCAAAGGGTGGTGGGGAGGGTCTCTGACTAGGAGTCAGGGACACCTTGCTTCAAGTCCTGGCTCTGATGTTTATTAGTCGTATGACCAGGAGAAAATGCCTTAGCTTTTCTGAGCCTCATTTTCCTCATCTTCAAAATGAGTGCAGGGATACCTGTAGCAACTTACCCTCACAGGGTTTTTGTGAAGGTCAAGTGAGATCATGTCTATAAAGTGTTTTTCAATCATTTAAAGCATTACAAAAATGTCAAATATTATTATTAAGTGAGATAATGGATATAGAAACACTCTTTAACATGCTATAATGTGGGGCGGCTAGGTGGCACAGTGAATAGAGCGCCGGCCCTGGAGTCAGAAGGACCTGAGTTCGGAGCCGGCCTCCGACACTTTATCCACACAAACAAAAACCTAGCCATGTAACCTTGGGCAAATTACTTAGCCCCAATTGCCCTAAAGGGGCGGCTAGGTGACGCAGTGAGTAAGAGCGCCGGCCTCGGAGTTGGGATGACCCGAGATCAGATCTGGCCTCAGAAAATGAGCACCCACCCATAAATAATGACTAGCCGTGTAACCTTGAGCAAGTTACTTAACCCCAATTGCTTATAAAAATAAAAAATAAAAAATAAAAACATGCTATAATGATGTTGGCTAGCAGATTATGGGTTGGAAGGGACCTTGGAGGCCAGCTGGTCCAGTACCCTCATTTCACAGATGAGTTACAAAGACCCAGAACAGCTAAGTGACTTTCCCAAAGTGAAACATGTGTGTAGTAGAACTAAGATCTGAACTCAGGTCCTCTGACTCCAAATTCAGTGCATTCTCCACTGAGCTATCCTGCCTGTTATGTTTGCAACTCAGGGTTGGGATGACCAGTTTGTGAATTTGTCCGTTGCTCTGGAACTGTCTAAGTCACCTGTCCTCACATTCACATACAAACGCTCTGGAATCTGGGATTCCAGGCACAAGCATATTTGATGTCCACAATCTGAAGGAAGTTGGGGTTTTTTAAATTCTTTAATTTTGAACTACCTGATTTGAAGCAGTCAGACACAAGGGAGAAACACATAGTTAACTAAACGTGCTTGGTGACATTTTAAAAACGTGATATCCCTCTTCTGGCTCCCTCTAACTTCTGTCTTCCCCCTTCCCATTTTCACCTGGGCTCACCAATGACACTTCAAAATAATGAAGCAAGCGCTGATTGACTCTGGGAACTGTCACTAATAATGTTAAGCTTTCTGTTGTTTACTGGCTAGCCACTTGGCATGCCCAACGTGCCGCCAAAGTCATTCTGTGGGATACTGTTGAGCTGACTAACAGAAGGGAGGAGAGCCAACAAAGTGGCTTTCTCTGTTAGAGATGAGTTGAATCTTTCTCCCGCAAGTCTCAGTGGACACTACTTGTAACTTCCCTCCCACTTACTCCCCACCCCCCTCACGGACCATAATTTGTCTTTTCTAAATCCCTACTCTTTTTTTTGATAGGGGGTGTAGAGGGGGGAAGATCATTGCATTTCAGAGCAGATTCACATTTGAGGGAGAGAAAAGGACATGATTATAAAGGCATGCAGAAGAAAAGCCAAATCACCTGTTGGTTGTTTTCAGAAACATCCTGGGGAGGGAGGGACAAAGGGAGAATGGTCATTGGTCCGGGAATGGGGGACAAGGAGTTCTCTGATCCAGAGAATTAAGAGCTGTCTGCAAGTCTTCCCCTGTCAATCCACAAAGGAGCTGTAAGGCAGCCATTTGATCTTCCATATTTACCTCCCCCTTCCAGCTGCCATTCTCCATAGACAAGGGGGCAGGGCTCTCATCCTCCCCCACTGGCTTCTCCTCCCACACTACCAGACAACCCCTTTCTGAACTGGATCATAGGATCTAGAACCAAAAAGAATTTTAGGGGTGATCTAATCCATCCCTTTAATTTTATAAATGAGGAAACTGAGGCCCAGAGAAGTAGGGCCAAGGTCACAGAGTCAGGAAGTAGCATTCTAATAGGATTCTCGTCCAGATCATGACTTCAATTCCATTGATCTCTCCAGAACAATGTGAGGACATCTCTGCTTACAGTTTCGTCTGAGGCATCAGGAGAAGGGGCTCCTAGAGCTGCCCTGGGAGTCAAGGGTTCTAGTCATGGATGTGTGGCTCTGGCCACCAAGGTACACAGCAGGCTGTTCTTGACTCCCAGCTCTCCCTGCCAAGCCTCACCACTCTCCTGAATACTTCTTTCTATTTACAGGGGAAGTGAAGGCTGCCCCAGCTGCAAAGGGACGTGCGGGAGGGAGGGATGAATCCTATCAGAATTGCACACACACAGTGTTGGCACCCAAAGTGAAACCAGCCTGAGGCTGGCGGCTTGCCAGCTCTGCCTTGGTGTGAAATGCTGGCCATTTGCCCAAGATTTACAGGGTAGCTAAAAGTAGCTCTCATTGACTGAAAACTATTTTCTCCGCTAACAAACCTTTTGCCTCCTTTCCCTTCCCGTTCTCCTTCCCCCCACTCATCTCTGGGCCATCATCACTCACTGAAAAATTATTTGAGGTTTGATCTCTGAAGGCTTTATAGGCTCAGAGCTAAGATAGACATAATCTCACACATGCTCACGAGAGCACACACACACACACACACACACACACACACACACACACACACAATCTCAACCCAGCATTCTGACATTCTTTCCATGGTATGTATCAGGTCACAATTATATGTTCATGGAAAAAGCCAGATTCCCTCAGAGTAAATAAGGCACCTCTAAGGGACAGGGGGAGTATGGGGGCTGCATTAACCCTTTCAGGCCACTAGGGCATTTGTTTATATACCACCAAGGCTGCAATACAAAGACAGTTACAAGGGAGTGAATGCAAATGTCATCAAACCTTACAATAAGGATTTTAATACTTCCTCTCTCCCCCACCTCTGAAAATAAGTTCGATATAAACACAGCTCCCCGGAGTCTCATACTTAACTCTTGATAAGATCTGGAATTTATTTACATACAGAAAGAGTTTGGGTTTTGGGCTTTGGGTGCAGGGCGGGGTGATAGCTTGGGTGATAGCTAACCTTCTCCTGACTCATGCCCTGTCTAACATTGACTGGCCTCCTGAGCCAGACTAGATGGTAAATCTTCATTTGGTCCAATTTATATAGCACCATCTTGTCTCTAGAACACAGCAAGCTTAGGATTCCCAAGTCTCCCTTGCAGTTAGGAGTCAGCAGCTTTGTGCATTGTATGCTGTCTGGGCATGCACAAGGCATGGTGGGGTTTGGCAAGGGCACCGTGTCCAGGCACCATCAACTGCTACTATTTAAAGCAACAGAGACATCCAGGGCTCTCTGTGTGAAAAAAAAAATAACCAATTCTCTGAATCTTGCTAGACCTTTAGATGAAGAACAGAAATAGCATCCCAGGCCACCAACATCATTGGGGTGCTATGAGGTGAGCAGGTGAGAGGTATTAAATACACGTGGTATTTAAAATAATTGCTAGCATTTATATAGCACTTTAAAGTTTGCAAAGAGTTTTACATATGTTATCTCACTTGATCCTCACAACCTCAGGCCTTTATTAACTCCATTTTACAGATGAGGAAACTGAGGCAGAAAGAGATTAAATTACTTGTTTAGGGCCACACAGAGGGTTAAGTGTCTATGGTAGGGTTTGAACTCAGGTTTTCCTTATTCCATAGGTAAAGAAAGAAAGAAAGAAAGAAAGAAAGAAAGAAAGAAAGAAAGAAAGAAAGAAAGAAAGAAAGAAAGAGAAAGAAAAAGGAAGGAAGATAGACAGATAGATGAGAGAGAGAGAGAGAGAGAGAGAGAGAGAGAGAGAGCCCTTAAAGCTAAGAATAAAATTCAGTGTTATCTCAGTGTCCCACCAATAAAAAGGAAGATGATGATGAGTTTATAAATGATAAATGAGGAAGACTTTCTTTTAGAAATAAGTGCCTGAGCATCCTCAGTTAATCAAACATTCTATAAACATATCAGAGATGCTTAAAGTGCTATATAAATGTTCTCATTATGAACAATAATGATAATATTAGCTAACAGTTTTTCTATAACTTTAAGGTATATAAAACACTTCCCTCATGACAATACTGCAAGGTAGGTTGAGAGAGTATTATCCCTATTTTACAAATAAAGAAACTTGAACTTTCCAATCTTGTATTGAAAAGAACCCAGACCAATGGGAGTCTCTTGGCTCTAAAACCAATACTCTTTCCTCATCAGTAAAATATAAGCACCTTGAGGTCAGGGACTATTTTCTGTTTTATTGTGTGTTCTAACAGCCTAGCATAGTGCTTTTAACTTAGTAGACATTGAACAAATGCATTTTGGATTGGATTGGATTAGATGAGACGAGAGTGAATTAGATGTGACACTCTGTTGAGAGGTACATTCTGTTGAGAAGCAGTATAGAATCATGGCTGAAGTTCCACTTGGAGTCAGGAAAACCTGAGATCAAGTACTAACTCTGATACATATTAATTGCATAACTAGGGGCAAATTATTTAACCTCTCATTACCCCAAGACCACTCTTTGACTATAAATTTAAAATGATTTGTTCATTGGAATTGGTGGAGTGAGCATCCACAACGGGACTTTCCCATAAGATGAAATTATAGGTCCAGACCAAAAAGAAGGAAGAAAGGAAAGAAAGAGGGGAGGGAGGGAAGAAGCAAGAGAAGGACAGAAAGAAGGAAGCAAGATAAGGAAGCAAGCAAAGCAGGAAAGAAAACAAGGAGAAAGTGAAGAAGAGAGGAAGGAAAGAAGGGACTCTAGACTATAGTCACTATACTCTTTATTCACACTTCCAAGAAGCCTTTTAAGCAACTTGTGACTGACACTTCTGTTACTAAGATAAGTTAAGGGATACAGCTTTAGGAAGTACATTAAATCTTCCTAGACTGACATTCCAAGTAGTTGTACCTATTTGGGGTAGGTTTGGCTAGTAGTTAACTTTCCTCAGTATTGATAAAGGTAGTCTTTTCTACTAAAATACAGTTCTTCATTCAAGCCATAGGATCATAGAATTTATAACTATAAGTACTCTTAGAACTAATGTAGTCCAATACCCTCATTTTACAGATGAGGAAACTGAGGTCTAGAGATATTAAGGAATTTCTCTAAAATCACACAGAAGCAAAGTCAGGTCTGAACCCTGGTTTTATGATTCCAAATCCAATGCTTATGAAACATTGATCAAATTCAACTGACTTCTTATAAGCAATAAAATACAATAATTAGAGCAAGTTTTAAAATAAATGCAAACTTCTAAGTAAAATATAAGTATCCTCAGCATTACTTAATGGTTTTAAACTCTATGTGCCTATTCATTTGATTCCTTTATATCTAGAGGAAATAAGCCTTTATCCTTTTCCCTACTTCCAGGGCCATCATAACACTCTTCAGATTCCTGCCTATTCAGAGGAAAAGTGTTAATTACCTCCTTAACACCTTTCCCTATCATTCTGTTACAACTATCAGCTTCCAATTTCTCTCTGCCAGTGCCTTGAAATCCCTTTACAAAATGGAGTCATATAACATGTGTGTATATGTTTTGTCCTATTTCACTCAGACACAGCTCCTGCTTTCTGGTGAGTAATTATTCCAAAATGTTCCTTGTAAGGGTGTTTTTCTTATGAACATTTTAAAATCACCAAACAAAACATAATGGGCTTTAAACAAGGAAACATCAGCTTCACTAAGTCACAGAATTTGAGTTTTGAAAGGAATTTCAGAGACTAATCAATATCTAACTTGAACATGAAAAATAGATCATCTCTAAAATATCCCCAGCATATAGTTATCGAGACTGTACTTGAAGAACTCTAGTGAAGGGAGTAACTCATTACATCCTAAGGCAGTTTGGGAAAGCTCTAAAAAGATGAGATTGATTTAATAAGTCAATTGAGTCCCCACCCCCCATCCCTCCTACCCTACCACCCCACCACCTCTCTTAAAATAAGTGATAAGATGTCCTGATATCTTAATGAGGGGAGAACAAGAGTCAATCAATAAAATATTTTAGATTAGGTATGAAATAACCTTAAATGAAATAGAATGAAGTTGACGGGAAGAGTGCTTGGAATGGAAGAGGATATTTAGTCAAGCCTGATGGATAATATATAAAATAGGGAGCCAGTTTAGAACCCAAGTTATTTGAGCATCTGATGGAGATTCCAGCTCCAGAGTGGTGAATGAGAAGAGAGTATTCTAGCTAACCCCCCAGAGATGTCCCTTCCAGGAGGGGGAATAGTAAGGAAGGGAGGGAATCAAGTAGGCTTCTGGTTGGACTCTTCTGCCTTCTATCCATTCTCAGAAGGAGAGTCTTATGAATTTCAGAGGTCCAAAGGACTTCCCATCTTCCAATCAGAATCCTAGCAGCATTCTTGATGACAGGCTGGTCTGCATTAGAATCCAAGGTAAGACTGGATATAGATTCATAGCTCTATAAGAAACCCATTGAAGTAAACTATAATACCCACCCATAGGAGAAAAAGACTGCCAGCTACCAGAAGCTATAAGTCATCCCCTGAGTTCTCTAACTTTGAGCGTACTTCCTCTGAGACTCTATTTTACTTGAAACTGTATCATAGACTTTTTAGGGGGTCAGGTTAGGTGACAATTTTGAACCAACTGTTTAACTGTCTTAGTGACCATCCCTTTCTAAAAGCCCCTTAAGTCTGGTTGATGAAATTGTTCTTAGCTAGGAGTCATGACAGAAAGTACAGTGGGGTGAGTACAATAGAGTGTGACCTGTACAGTTGGGAAACCCCCCAACCCCTAAGAATCCCTTCTAGAACCAAGAATCAGATTCAACATTATCTCCAAGGACTATCACGCACACCACAATTCTGGTTTTTTAGATGCTCATTTCAAGGAAATATCAAATCGTCTGGCTATTTTCAGATTCTTTGACTCTAAGAAAGTTGTTCTATATGAGAAATAAAGAGCTTTGAAGAGGCCTTGCTCTGGAGGTCTGACTTATCAGCATGAGTGACAGGTGGGAAAATGGCTCCAGAGCATGTGTTAGAACTCTAATTGCTAGCAAGTTTTTCCTTGTGCCAAGCTTAAACTTTCCTGTTTGCAACTTCTATATATCTTAGTTCTGCTTTCTAGGGCCAAGCAAGACAAGTCTATTTCCTTTGTCCATGTAAGAAGCCTTCAAACATATTAACACAGCCAATATTTCTAACCTAAACCTTCCCTTCTCCAGGATAAACATGCCCAATTACTTCAAATAGTCATTAGGGGTCATGATTTCAAGGCCCTTTACCATTCTGGTTACCTTTCTCTGGGCTATAGGATAAAATGCTAAGGATGTGATGAGGTCTGGGGAGAATTCTCCGGGACTACCACCTCTTTAGTCCTGGAAACTCTGCCTCTTTTATATATCAACCTAATATCAAATTACCTTTTTTAGCTACCATATCATACTATCAATCCTTATTGAGCACATAGTCAACTAAAAGCCCCACTTATTTTTCAGATAAACTGCAGCCCACCCATACCTTCTCTCTCTTGGACCCATAATGGTTGATTTTTAACCCAAATGTAAGATTTTTCATGTCTCTCTATTAGATTGTATTTTATTAGATTTAGCCCCCCATTTTAGCCTGCCTAGATTTTGATTCAGTCATCCAATGTGTTTTGGTAGTAGTAATAGCAGCAGCAGCAGCAGTAAGTAGGTAGCAGTAGTCATAACCATAGTAGCAGCAGTTTTGTGTTATCGTTTTGTGATTTAGAGTAAATAAAATAAAATCTAGGCTTGAATCCTGGACTTTCTACTTATTAACCTTCTAACAGACAAGCCCTGGATCTTAGGGACTTCAATTTTCTCATCACTAAAATGAGAGAATTTGTAGCAGATCATTTTTAGTGTTTCTTCTAGCTCCAATGTTTTACGATTCTGAGATGTGCTATGTGGGACAAGCTTCTTCTCTTTGTGTACGTACATGTCTTGTCCCCAACCTGACTGGAAGTCTCTTGAAGTGAGGCACCACATTTTCCTTCTTGTGTCTCTGGTAGTGGGTACTGTAGATATTCAATAAATATTTATTAATGATAAGCCATTCTGTTCTCTCGCAGGTTAGCTTCTGCCATGCAAACATTGGACATACCCAGATGTCCTTCACATGTAGAGGACTATTTCCAGAAACGACAGACTACGTGGGCTCCAGAGAGAAGAGATAAGGATGGGGAGTTTCACATAGGACCTAGAAAGAGGCCTAGACATTCATGAAGTCCCTATACTGGATCACACATACCCAGGAATTATGAAATAATTATGAAATATACCAGATGAAAAGGCTTAAGATCTGCAATGGGAAGGAGCAAACCCAAGGATCTTCCCTAGTAACAGAAGAATTGTTTATAATAGGGAACCACGTTTACAAGGCAGTAACCTAAACCCACCCTTTGTAGACTCTGTGAGCCAGAACTGTGCAGGGAGGAAATGGGTTGTCTAGCATCACAAGCTCTTTCCGCATGATGAAAGTGAGAGTTCTCTATGTTCAATGTCTTGTTGACCTGAGTGAGTGCTACCAGGTTAAATGAGTACCCTATTTATAGACAACAGTTTGAGACTCATAGTCCTAAGATTTTCTTAGGAAAGGCATCCAAAATGTTGCCACAGTCTATCACATAAGAGACTAAGACCCCTTTTACATTTGGGTTGTCTATACACACAGTGATAAGAGAACAGTACAAGCCAGTCCACAGATCAAGTTCTAATACATGTGTGGTACAGAGCCTAAGAGTCATAGGAATTCAGAGCAAGGAAAGTTTGGCCCCAAACTATGATTCTATTTTGCTTGGAACTTGAAAAAGGTTTTTAATGTTTATTCCTATTCCTTTTCTGTCCCCCTGTTAACATTCTACCTCTGAGTTCTGAGCAAGTTTCCCCAAGGGAGAGTTTTCATAGCCTAAGCAGTCCAGCTAAAGAAATCTTCTGGCCTAGTTAAGTAGGAAGGAACTAGACGTCCTTGGCCATTGTTCTCCTAGATTGACTGTGCAGGGGCGTGGTCTGGACTCAATGGCCCTGAAATCCCTTCCAGTCTAATTTCCTCTAAATCTGAAAGACACTCAGTGATGATAGGCTCCAAAGTCTGAAGATCAGTAAAGAAAACGTAGGGACTAACTTTTCTCATTTACCTGTCTTTACTCTTTCCTGCTAGACCTCTTATAAATAAATTTCCACTTTAGGGAAGCTAGCCTTACTTAATTCACTTCTGGTTTGCTGCTGCTACTGCTGCTACTACTACTACTACCACCACCACTACCACTAATAATAATAATGATAGATAGGTAGATAGATTTTAAGTAGCACTTTAAGGTTTAGCAAGTATTTTGCAAATATACTCTTATTCTCAGAATAACCCTGTGTGGTAGTGCTATTATTATCTTCATTTTATGGATAAGGAAACCGACGCAGGTTAAGTGATTTGCCCAGAGTCACAAAACTACTAAGTATCTAATGGTAGATTTGAACTCAGGGCTCCCTGACTTCAGGTCCTGGAAACCTAGCCACCTAGTTTATGGGAGATTTCACTAGTGTTTGCTGAATAATCTTACCAACACCATGGGCAGCAGGTGTGACATAACACTAAGCTAATTAATCTTTTATCAAAGAAAGGGGATTCTCTTGGAAGACAAAGGAATCCCATATCGAAGGATACTTACCCTCCTGTGACATTCCATTTTAGGTGGCAGTTTGGGTCTCCTCTTAGCCCTACTTGGGACCAGTCTTTGTAGAGCAATAGGAAACCAGCACTCCATAAAGAATGTGCAAGGCCCGTCCCAAGCCCTTCCTGTGTCCTAAAAATATAGCCTATTCCTGAAGCAGCTATTTTGGAATCAGGCGACGAACTACTTCCTCAAGATGAAAAGGCCCCCAATGCCCTCCTCATAAACAGGATCTGGGTCCACAGAGATTTATCAGACTAGATGCTCAAGGCTGGCACAGACGTAGACACAAACACTTTAGAAATTGACAGCCACGGTGACGGGAAGGCTGAACTTCTGAAAGAAATCCCCCATTGAGCTGGGTTTGTTGTTTTTTTTTTTAATTTCAAGTGACCAAAAAAAAAAAAAATGAAAATGAAAAAAAAAAGTAGAGAGCAAGGCCTGGGGGGAGAAAGAGAGTGAGTTTCCTTTCTATTAGTGCTGGCTTCAGTCTCTGTCCTCTTACTGGCCCTTCCAGTTTGAACATGTCCCAATCTTTCTAATTCAGCCCCACTTAGTTCCCAGTTGTCACTAGCTGGTACTTGACTCTAGTCTTCACTAGAAGGACAGTCTGATCTGACCAATTGATACAGATTTAAATTATTCTTTTTAAGCTCTCACCCAATAGTGTTCTTTCCAACACCCAAGAAAGAAAACTCTTTTTTCTTACAGAATGCAGTAGGAAGAAAAGATTCCAGAGGCCTCATAGCTTTAGAGTTTCAAATCAAAACAAATCTTTGGGAAGCATTAAATTAACTGAAACTCACAGTCCATATTATGGCCCCAATGTGGGGTGGATGTCTATTCCTTTTTGAAATAAAGCTTGTTTTAGCCAATGTTCTAAGGATTTCTGGTTAATTAAAATGTCCTTAAATAATGGATAAGAGAATTAAAAGAAAAATAAATGGTAGATGTCTTATAGCTCCCTTGTCAACCTTAGAAGTAACAACCAAAGACCTTGCATTTAGTTTCTACATCTTCTCTAGGGCCATTGGTTAAGTAGATTCAGTCCTTGGTACTTCTTTTTTCCCAGTATTGACCCTGCTTTCTTTCTATGTCAGGTCAGGAGTAATTTACAATCTACTTACTACCTTTTGTAAAGGCTCTATCTATCCTTTTCTATCTCCAAAGCACATCAGCTGCAGTGCACAAACATCCCCCTTCACTACAACCCCAAACCACAACCCTCTTCCTTTCTTCCCCCTTCCCCAGACTGTCCAGACCTGAGGCATGCTTGACTCCATTCAATTCAGTCAATCCATATAGTATCATCAGAGAGATCATCCAATCTATCATCCTCTTTTTCCCGATGTGGAAACTGAGGCCCAAGTCATAGGTAGCAGAGATGAGAGTCTGACTCCAAATTTAACATTTATTCCACTACACCCTTAAAACTGTACCTTTCCCCACCTTTCATCTATCACCTATATCTTTAAAAACTTATTATTTAAGTGCTCTATATCCAGGGGTGTGCTAAACCCTTCTTAAACCAGTTAGTTTTTAATTTTTAAATTTTAATTTAATTTAATTTTAATTTTTTAATCTGTAAAAACTAAAAATCATTCCATCCATTACAATCCTTCTTTATAACCTGACTAATGTTTAATGTGAAAGTATTTGCAGATCCTATACTTGATTGCATGCCGCCATGGGGTTGGGGGAGGAGAAAGAGGGGGAGAAAATTTGAAACTCAAGGGATTGTAGAACTGAATCTTGTAAACTAAAAGTAAACAAGCAAATTAATAAAGACAAAAAAAATTTAAAAATAAAATTGAAAGTAAAAAACCATTGAAGAAATAAATAAACCTGAGTTGGTTGTATGAAAAAAACAAAGCAACAATAAAATACATAAACATTAAAAAAATCAGGACTTGATTTGTTATTTTATTGACTTAAGAAAGTGATGCTGAAGCAGTTAATAATACAGATTAAACTTTAAAGTATGTCATGTGTACATTCCCCCCCTCCCCCAGAGAGCATGTTATTAAATATTTACTAGCACATCCCTATCTGTATCTCTGTTGAGCTAAAGCTGATGTCACTTACATGAATTTTCAGTTCACGGTTGTGTTTCTTGTGTCTCTCTTTTTAGATTTTAAGTTCCAAAATGGCAGAGATTTCCCCTACTTCTTTTTAGCACCTCCAGAGTACCTCACATTATAGTCTACATGTAGAAAGTATTCATAAATATCATTTATAAAGTGTTTTTAGACTCTGGAAGAAAAACACCTCATAAACACAAGGTCACATCCCTGTTGTACAGTTTAACTCGACCATGCCAAGTTTGGGCGATGCAAAGATAAAGTAAAGCCCAGTCTCTGCCTTCTAAGAGTTTACAACCTATTGGAGCAGACTTAATACATAATGAACATAGAACTCTGATTCAAGGCACAACATGGATAAGTGAGTTGGGAAAGACCGATAAAGTGTTCTGAGGAACTTGAGAAAGGACAGATCACTTTCTGTAGAGGAATCTGATGAGAATTCCTTATATTCATAACAACGATGGTACCCAAATTGGGCCTGGAAGGAATCCTGGGATTTCAACAAATAGAGACAGGAGAAGGCAGGTCAAGAAGTGAAAATAGCCAGCAGTTTTCAGGCCCAGTCTGGATAAAAGATGCATTACATGAAGAGATAAGAATAATATAAGATTGATTGTGATGAGCCTTGAATGGCAGAATAAGGAGTTTATACTTTATTTGTAGGCTTTTTAGTATGGATTCACCTTTTAAAAAGTAGCACATTGGGAATATATTGAACAAAATGGCATCTGCATTCCCTTCCAGTTATAAATCTATGACCTTATGAATGATGTGAAAAATATTTGGAGGCATTAATATAATGACATGGCAACCAATTAGATACAGGGAACAAATGGGAGGGTAGAATAAAAAATTCTGATGAGGGTTTCAAGCTTGGATGACCAAGAGCATGATGATGATGTCCCAAACTCTATTAGAGAAGTTGGCCAAAGTTTTGGGGAAGTGATAGTGAGTTCAGTTTGGGATACCAGGTGTAGATGTCCAACAGACTCTCAGAAACGTGGGACTAGAACCTAATATATACTAATCTCCATCATCACCATCCTCAGCGTTTTTCTTACAGGAGATGTCTGGTTGGCTGCCTTGTAGCAGAAAATAAACAGACTTGGGTAGTGAACTGAAACTTTCCAATTATGATGTTCTCAGAACTCATCACAAGAAACCATTTAGACATTTAAAAACAAGCAACCAAAATCTCAGATATCTCTTCTCCATTTGTTTCCTCCTCAAAATCATATTGGACATCCAGAATTAGACTAGAAATATCATGGGAAAAGATTTTTACATTATTTCTAGCACTTCCTGTTTCTGGTCAAGACGGCATTTTTCAAGATTGCATAGTCAGACTCCAGTACAATATGGCTTTGAGCTGTAGCACTCTGGCTAGAGCTGGGAGGAGAGGGAATTTTTATTCATTCAAACCGGTTCACCCAGTCCCAGATCATTTACACTTTTCTCTGTAGAGAAGACAAAGTTCTGTTGACCCAGGTTTTTGGTGCACAGTGCACCAAACTTCCTCTTCAACTTTCCTGCCCACCTTACTTGAGGGTCAAAGGAAGGTTCAAGAGAGGATAGATGGGGCAAAGCAAGTGGTAGCTACTGCATACAAACTCAAATAGCTAACTGACTGCTGATGGTAGTACGAGAAAAAAGGAGGACCACTTTTAAATTGGTATGGACTTAAAGCCACCTTTTGCCTACCCATACTTGGTGTGAAGAAAAAATCCCTCCTCCCCACTATATACAACTTTGGGTGTTATTACCAAAGGGACTGTCATTGAAGTGAATATGAGTGAGCTGGGCCTTGTGACACAAGGAGGCAAAGTTATCTGGGGAAAATATGCACAGGTTACCAACAATCCAGAAAATGATGGATGCACAAATGCTGTCTTACTCGTTTGATGGACTGAAGTTCTACATCTTTGACAATTATTAAAGATTCTACAAAGTATCAAGAAAATGACAACAGTTACTACATTGAACAGTCACAAAACAGAACCAAAGACCCAATTCTACACATTGCTTGTTTTGATTTGAGATTAACTTGGAAAAGAAATGAGACACTATTTTCTACTCTTTTATGAGACTTTTTCCCATTTTGAAGTGGCAATTAAAAAAAACTTGTAGCCACTCTGCCTGATGAATACATTGAAATTGTCTTTCAAGATAAAAAAAAATTGACTGGGTAAAGAAAGTAAACATGTCCTTCTGTTAACCTCCTTCATATCTTTCCATCCCCAACCACACTTCTCAGCACAGGCTAGAAGAAAACCAGAATAAACCAGCTATTATACTTGCCAGTATAGTGGAAAGAGAAAAGTATGGGTGGCCCAGAAGCAAAAGACGGCATTCATGGGATACATTTAGAGAAAGCATGGCATAGAGAAAGGTTTTCAGGATCTGGAGGCAGAAGAGCCGAGTTTGAATCCTGGCACTGGCACTGACTGCCTTGTGACCTTGGACAAGTCAATTTTCCCCTTTAGTCTTCAGTTACCTCCTCATTAAAACTAGGGACTTGAATTCAAGGACCTCTAAGATATTTCTAGTGCTAAGTCTATGATCACGGTTGTTGCTGTTGTGGTTGTTGTTGTTGTTGTTGTTGTTGTTGTTGTTGTTGTTTTAAAATTGATTGCTTTAAGCTGCACAAGTTGTTTGAAAGGTTAAAGAAATATGCAGTTTTAGGGGAGTTTGCTGTTTGTGGATGTAATGTTGTGATGTTAACAGGTTCAGCACCCTGCTCATTCCCATCTCTTCACTTGGTCTCTTTTTAAATTTTTTTTGGGGGGAAGGCAAGGAAATTGGGGTTAAGTGACTTACCCAAGGTCATATAGCTAGTAATAGTGTGAAGTGTCTGAGTCCGCATTTGAACTCAGGTCCTTCTGACTCCAGGGCTGATTCTCTATTCACTGAGCCACCTACCTGCCCCTACCTGGTCTCTTAACTGTTGGTATGCTACCACCACCCAAGAAGAAAGGATAATGCATTTTCTCCTTCACATGACTAAATTCACAGCCTTTTTTCTTTATTGTCACCTTCTTCTCAGACATACACTCTTCTTCATTCCAATAACAATTGTCATATTTAGAGTACTTTAAAGTTGGCAAAGTACTTTGTATATATTTAACTCATTTGGTTTTCATGACAACCCCATGAGGTAGGTGGTATGGCAGGGAGCGTGCTAGATTTGGAGTCAGGAAGACCTAAGTTCAAATCCAGCCTCAGACACTTCCTATTTACATGACTCTTGTGTGACCCTGGACAAGTCACCTAACCTGTTTGCTTCAGATTCCTCAACCGTAAAATGGAGATAATCACAGCACCTATCTCACAGTGTTGATGTGAGAATCCATTAAGAGGTGTTTTGCAAACTGTAAAGTGCTAAAGAGAGGCTATTAATGATCCCCATTTTACAGATGAGGAAACTGAGGCTCACAGAGGTCAAGTGGCTTTCCCATAGTCACGCTACTAGCCAGCTCTGAGGAAAAGGATATAAAATCAGATCTCTCTTAGCACAAAGTCCAGCACTCTTTCCTCAGCACCATGTTGCATGGTCAACTTGTCATACAACACAACTTTAATTAACTAAAAAGGTGCAAGAGGGATTCAGGAGGTCAAGACTGCAGTGAAAGAGGCATCAATCAAGATGGATAAAGCATTCACTAAGCAGTTTACTATAGGTCACCCATTGTACTAAGTATTTGGGATACAAGTAGAAATAAACAAGGCAGTCTCTACCCACAAGGAGCTTACATTCTAATGGTGATAGTACATAAAGAGGAACCTGAATTGGAAGTGGGGGGACCTTGCACAGTCCATGTGCCAGTGAGATGGAGTATAGATGGGTTCTTTCTTAAAATAGCAGGCAAGGTGGTCACCAAACGGTAAAGGAAGGTCCCAGGGCTCAGTTATTCAGAATAATTTCAAGTGTAAATTACTAAAGAGTTTCAGTTCTAGGAATATAGATCCATCAAAAACTCTTTATAAAGTACCTACAATGTGCCAGACACTCTACTTGTTGTTTCAATTGCTTTAGTCGTGTTCAACTCCCCGTGACTCCTCTTGGGGTTTTCTTGGCAAAGATACCAGAGTGCTCTGCCATTTCCTTCTCCAGCTCATTTTATGAATGAGGAAACTGAGGCAAACAGGGTTAAATGACTTGCCCAAGGTCATATGGATAGTATCTAAGGTCAGATTTGAACTATGAAGATGAGTCTAAAGGAAAGGAAGACAAAGTAGGAGATGATGATGATGATGATGTCAAGAGGGTTTGAGATAAAAAGAGCAAAAGAAGAATGAAATAATGTCTAATGACCTCGGTTTTGTTTTGTTTTGTTTTGTTTTTCAGTGAAATAACAGACAGCTGAGAAGGGAAGGAAGGAGGAGGTTTGGGAGATTTGAAGAAGAAAGATAAAGTTTGGAATATTACTATTTAAACACTGTCACACTGGGGCAGGATGTTAAAAGTATAGAAGGGCAAAAGATAGGCAATGTGCCAAGCAGAAGGACCTGACAGATACTAAAAGTTTAGGAAGGGGGAAAAGAGTCAAGTTCAGAGATATCAGCTAACGGAAGGTAGAACAGGTAACTATGGTCCAAAGTCATCAGAGGTCAGAGAATTATCAAGGACCATATAAGGCAGTAGGGCTAAATGCTGATTCTAGTTTGAAAACCTGTTTTTTCACTACCTGATGGGTGTGGGCAGCCTGGGCCCACAGGTGCAGATTGTAGATAGAAGGAAGTCAGAAGCATGCAAGTGAATCTGGCCCTTAACTCAGGCAGGAATAAAAATATTAGGATTACTTTGTAACTTCCAATTAAGCCCATAATCACATCTGCTGGTAATTCTGGTCTAAACACATTAGTCAGGTTCACCCATGTGCTAGTTGTAAGATACCCACACCCCATGGTTTTCCTATATATCTATGACAAAGACTTTTCATAAACCTCAGAATGCTATATATACACTTTTAGAATGCTTGTGGTATTTTCCCTCACCCTTTTCTTCTGTAGAGGCAATAAGGTCATCTGACTTTTGTCTTGCCACCAAACTTTGATAACTCTGGGAGAGAAAGTCTTTGTTTAATTCTGCCTCACTTAAAACCAATTCATGCTCAAATAAAGACATCACCCCGTGATGCCATTGGTCCTCTTCAGAACTGAAAAATGAACAACAGCAACAAAGTATGGAGAAATGAAGTTGGTAAAGGGGAGGTCTGGGTTTGAATCCTGGCTCATACATGACTATACTTGACCTCTCTCATCCTCAGTTTTATCTTCTCTAAAATGGAAGCTCTGCTACAAAAGTCTTAATCCAAGGCATTGTTGTCATTTAGAGACAATCTTTGGATCACAGATATGAAGCTGATATGGGCCAAAGATACCATCCCATCCTTCATTTTATAGATTAGGAAATTGAGGCCCAGAGGACACTTGTCCAGGGTTACTCAGGTAGTAAGCACCAGAGGTATAATCTGAACCTATGTCCTCCAAAGCTATAGCCAGTGATCTTGCTACTGTACCATGCTCTGTCCCTCCTATATCATATGGGCACAAGTTCTGAAGATTCTAGCCTGTTGGAAAGGCACCAAGTACGGTCTTGGTAATGGACTGGGCCTGCTGTCCAAGGATCAGCCTAGCTAATCACAGAGAGCTGTATCACCAATGGTCTAGCCATCTGGTGATCCATTCTTTGACCATGGTAACCCATGAAACAAGGAAAAATGCAACATGAAATTGATAAGAGGACACAAAGTAGACAAAAAAGTAAAGTAGCTATCAATATTTCTATAACAAATTATTTTCTTCATCAATGACTCTAGCACCTCTGAGGAGGTGAATTAGACCAAATATAAATGATAACATATCATCATTTTAAGGGCATTAAGAGATAGATTCTTAAGATATCTAAAAAGAACTATGAATAAATGGAAAAAT
Source organism: Gymnobelideus leadbeateri (assembly GCA_011680675.1). NCBI lineage: Eukaryota > Metazoa > Chordata > Mammalia > Diprotodontia > Petauridae > Gymnobelideus > Gymnobelideus leadbeateri. The sequence goes on from WOXC01003375.1 coordinate 404,463, forward strand.
GAGATATCAAATAAAGATTATTAAGAGAATATCAATAATAAAATCCCATATGTCTATTTTCTTTTACAAAATATGAGAATGTTCTATACATTCTTCAAAGTCATTCCTGATAATATATGAGAAGGCAACAAGCAAGTTTTTGCAATCTGTTTTCTGAAGCAAATCACATCATATAGTCATATAGTTGATAAAAAGAAACAGAGAACTAACATGTGATTATTTTTTAAATTGTGTTGACCATAGAAAATATGGCCCTAGAACAAGGTTTGCTAGAACCAGTTGGAACTGACTCAGAAGGGCTGGTTGTTAAATTTTGCAGTGTGAGCATTTATACCTAGAATATCAGAAAATTCTACAAATCAGGCCTTGATTTATTGTTTTGTTGGTTGTCTTGATTTAAGACAGTGATGGATAAAATGTTAATAACACAGATTAAACTTAAAAGTGTGTCATTCATACATTCCCCCCAAATAAAGATCTGATTGTTAAATATTTGCTAGGAAACGACTGCCTCAGAGTCTTGCCTCTAAGAAAGTGTCTCCATGCATATGTTAAGATTGTATAAGGTTCTTCGCTCGATGTAACAACATAGAAAACATTGTCTGATCACATTCTTATCAGAATAAAATGTGAAGACAGATGCTCAACAAAGAATTTGCCACTGTTGTGGAAGACGTCAAAAACATCCTCCTATAGACAAAGATGTTTTTTAGTGTGAATCACAGTGTGTTAATTTTGTTCTGCCCAAAATATTGTAAAGCCTCCTCCGTGAGATCTATAATCATTGAAAGAAGGCCAGCCTAATTATCCATATTTGAAAAAAAAAACAAGTAAATGAATTCCTACTGGCCAGAATATAACATGCAACAGAATAGACAGCCCATAGAGCCCATCTATCAGTACGTACATAGGACAGATAGATGATTGAGTCCAGAATTGAATAGGAGGAAAAGAGTCAGCTGGATTACATTAGGCAAATTGCATCATGCTTTTAATGATCCCAAACATGAACAGCACCAGGAAAAGAGGACAAGGTATTCAAAGGTGGAGGACACTATGCAGCTGAAATGGTATGGCTATAAGGTCAAGACTGTGACCGAAGGAAAGCGAGGTCAGAGCAGGGGTGTTGAGTGGGGAGAACAAAGAGGCGTAGATGGAATAGAGGTCATGATGAGGACAAAGAATTTGTTGAGGAATGAGCTAGAGCAGGGGTCCTTAACCTTTTTTGTGTGTTACAGACCCCTTTGGCAGCCTGGTGAAACCTGTGGACCCCTTTTCACAATAATGATTTTAAATAATTGAAGGAAATGCTAAATTTTCAGTGAGAGGTTAATGAAAATAAAGATGCAATCTTTCTCATCCAAGTTCACTGACCTCCTGAAATCCATCCCTGGATCCCCTGATATCTAGAGGGAGGCATGGCAGAGTAGGACATTTTGCTCAAAGAGGAGGGAATTTCTGAATCCGATGTCCTATAGGTGATAGGTGGTTCTGAGGTATAGGGTGTGATCAACCCTTTACATGTCTGCAGATCTAAGTCATGGGAGCTGAGGTTAATAAACCTCTCGAGGTCAGGGTGTTTGAGTGGTAGCAATGTATATATTGGAAGAGGCAACTGGATTACATTAGGATAATTGCATAGTGCTTTTAATAACTCCAAGTTTGAGTAGCATTAGGGAAAGGAGGCGAAGTATCCAAAGCAAGGTGTTGCTGTTGCTCAATCATTTCCAACTCTTTGTGACCCTATTTGGGGTTTTTTTGGCAAAGATGTTGGAGTGCTTTGCCATTTCTTTCTTCAGTTAATTTTACAGACGAGAAAACTGAAGCAAACAGGGTTAAGTGACTTGCCCAGCGTCTGAGGTCAGATTTGAACTCAGCAAGATAGGTCCTCCTGACTCCAGGCCTGGCACTCTATCCACTAGTGCCCTTAAAACAAGGTTTTCTAGGTCAAACCCTGAGTCTGAAGGCTGAGACTGGGGTAGAAAGGAAGACCAGAAACCTGGAGGTTGGTGGATGATGGCAGCAGAGATCTGAAGCAGATGATATGGATGATGGAATGAACCTTGAAGGAGGAGAGGATACAGAGTAAAGGCAGCAGAGTGAGGGTCTAGAAGCAGCTGTAGAGAAGTACTTCAAGGCCAACCAAGTGCTTTACATAGATCTATTCATTTGATCCTCACAACAATCCCCTAACATAGATGCTACAGCTAGGTGGTGCAGTGGATATTGTGCTGTCTGCTGTCAGAAAGACCTGAGTTCAAGTCAAGCCTGAGTGACCCTGGGCAAATCACTGTCTGTCTCAGCTTCCTTATCTGTAAAATGGGGATAATAATAGCATATATGCAATAAAATTATCTTCTTAATCAACTAAGAAAATATCTGTAAAACACTTTGCCTCCCATTGGCTCTAATTCTTCTTTACAACATGACTAATGCATATAGAGGGCCTATATCAGATTGCATGCTGTCTTGGGGAGAAAATTTAGAACTCAGAATCTTATAGAAGTGAATGCTGAAGACTAAAACTAAATTAATTAACAAAAACACTTTTCAAATGTTAATGTTCTATATAAATGCTAGCTATTATTATGTCGTTTCGTCATGAATAGAGACTTGGGCTTGGAATCAGAAAAACCTGAGCTCAAATCTAGCCTCAAACACTTATTAACTGTGTAATCCTGGGCAAATCACATAGTCTCAGTTTCCTTAACTGTAAAATAGGTATAATATTAGCATTTACCTCCCAGGACTGATGTGAGAATCAAATAAGATAATATTTATAAAGTGCTTTGCTCAGTTCTTAGCTATACAAATGCTATTTATTGTTGTTGTTGTGGTTGATATTTTTATATGATGTGACAACCTCCAGAGAGATAAGGTTTCCTCTAGTGCCCAGAAGATACAGAGTCTAAAACAAAGAAACCTAGAATGAAAGGCAATTTGTTCACAATAAAGCAGGCATTTCAGAGAGCACTGTACAAAAAGAGGACAGGTGAGGAGGTTATGGACAGTAGTAATAAATTTCAGAAGGATGAAAATGTGAGAAATAGCAGTAGAAAAGACATGAATTGGGTGCATGTATATATGTATATCTATGCATATATAAATATACATGTGCATTCACACACACTTGCACACATATATATCCAGGACTTGGTTCTTTCACTTTACAAGAGATGAAGCCGTCTATGTGCTTTCCTGATAGAGTGGAGTTTACATAAATGAGAAGCATAGCAATCCTAATTTGGCAGCCAGAGGGTTTCCCTGAAGAGCCATGCACAGTGTCACAGTGTCTTATGATACTAAATCTGCCTCACTGGATAAGTTGCTTCATTATTTCCTGCTCTGGGTAACTCATGAAAATAGGCTAAAACAAACACACTAGTGATACACTATGGAAAAAGTGAAGATATTAACTTGCCCTTGAGTTAGTAAGCCATTAAGAAAGGATGGAGCAGGATTTATTAAAAGTAAGTCTAGGTCCCATGGAAGGTGCCAGAAAGACCATGTTGGAAAAGAATGGAATAAGTTGCAGTAGACGAATGTTAAGAGAAACAGCATATATCTTTTGTCTAGCCCCCAGATGGTATTTTACTTTCCTTTTTTATTTTTTTATTTTTGAAAAGGAGGTCAGAGCCTCAAGGCAGGCAAAATTAATGCAGGAGTAAGAGGTTCATACCAGAAGGGTAAAGAAGGGGGAGATATTGAGTGATCTCCCCCAGGAAGCCAGTGGTATGGTCTGGGAAGTCAAGGAAAACAGGAAAGATAGAAGAGGAAAGACAAGACTGGTAGGGAAAATGGCAGAGATGCAGAATTCAAAGAATAACAGGAATGTACTAAGAAGGTAAATAACACCTTTCTCTGAATGTCAGCTGTGAAAAAGCTGAGACATACAAGAAAGGCTGTAAAAAGAGCTGGAAGCAGCTCCTGGGTGAGAGAAAGAGAAAGAGAATTGTATAACAGCAGTGGTTTAGCTATGCAGATCTTGTAACAGTTGTGTAATGATACAGGTACTCCATTTGTACTTGATTCTCCCAGTTATATGCAGTTGTTTGGAACTATAACATATAAATTAGAGACTTATTCTGGGTTATTATCTGAGAATCATGCAATCTCAAAGTTAGCAGAGGACCTCAGAACCTGTCTAGAACAACCGATACCTTGAACAATATTGATGCAACATCTCTGCTGTTTGTTTTTTTCTTGAAGTCTTCTATTTGGGAGAAAGTCACTATTATAGTACTCAAGATTGTGTGTGTGTATATGTGTGTGTAAATACACACACATATACATACATATGTGTATGTATATATATATATATATAGTATAAAATGCAAAATGATGTATTATATTCCAGTTTTTCTCTGTTTTCCAAGCCTGAAGAAAATCTAATTTCTACCCAAAGATCCTCCCTAAACCACCATTCTTTCTGACACTATAATTCTTAAGACTTCAGGTGGCAGAAACATTATACAAGTAAACAAGAATTTGAATGAAAATGGAAAATAGACCCAAGATATTTAGAACTATGGTATTGTTCATCACCTAAAGCAGAAATAGTACTGGCTGCAATGCTGGAGAGGATAGAATGGATTGGTGAAATTGGTGCCTTTTCAAGAAATAGTTGGGGCGGCTAGGTGGTGCAGTGAGTAAGAGCACCGGCCTCGGAGTTGGGATGACCCGAGATCGAATCCGGCCTCAGAAAATGAGCACCCACACACAAATAATGACTAGCCATGTAACCTTGAGCAAGTTACTTAACCCCAATTGCTTAAAAAAAAAAAAAAGAAATAGTTGATTAATTAGTTTTGCACTCAATCTTTCACTAAAAAGATAACAAAGACATGGTACAGGATGACCTCTTTAAGTTTGCATATTTCAAGCAAAATCCTGTTTTAAATGAAATGAAATTTTAATAAGTTATTGAATGCTTGCATCATCCCTGGAAACAGGCAGTGGGGGATCATGGGAACTAACTAGTAAAGCAGAACATAATAAAGGGATTATGTGTAAGAGTAGGCTGGATCCATAGAAAGGCCTTAAAAAAATAGGTAAGTAAGAACCAAGGTCAAACCCAAGTACCCAGCCCAACGTGTAGAGGTGTTTCCATATCAATGATTCAAGGCAAGGGTGTGAGTCCCATCATCAGAATCCATAAGCAAGCTGAAGTTGGAGCACCTCTAGAGAGGGTGAGGACACATACCAAGGCAGTCAGATATGGACTGAAGAGGCCAAAGCCTAGATTTTGTCTGTAACTTAAGATGAAGCAATCTGGCTCCCACAGATGAGGAAGCAGCAAGACTGAATAGTGGTGCATTATCCAATGAACACCAACAGCCAGAAGGACTAAAGGGAATAAAATACAATATATAAACATGATGGAATATTTTCATATAATAAAGGAATAACACTTACAAGAAAAAAATTTTGAAAGAAAACAGAAGACATTTATAAACCAATACATAAAGACCTGAGCAGAGCCAGAAGAACAGTGTACTCGGTGACAATAAAATGAAAATAACTCTGAAAGGAAGACAAATTCTTTGGGGTCATCATGACCACTTTTGATGCTGGAGAATAGACAAGAAAACATAACTAATTCCATTTCAGCAGAGCAGTGGGGGGGGAGGGAGAGGTACAAGGCCAGAATGTTGCCTATACCCCATATGTCACACGGGTCATTTTATCAATTTGTTTTTCTTTGTTACTGGGGAGTGACCAATGTGGCAGAGTAGGGGTGAGGGAGAGGGGAGATTATACAACACCCTTAAACAATGACTTGACATAAAAATAAAATATATCAATAAACTTGAAAATAATAATAAAACAAAATATGTAATAATGTAATAATCTAAATATATACTAATATGTGATATAAACAAAAGTACTGAGCAAACCCTTTGCCCTAACCAGAAATCTTTTAAACACTTCTTATTAGAACAGGAACAGACAGGGCTGCCCTGGGTCCTATAGCTGAAGGTAAGTGAGAACATTTAGCCAGAGTGGGGAGCAAGAAAGCAGACAGAAAGGGCAGCTTCATGTGTTGACAAACAGTTTTGTCTGACAAAAAGTATGTACTAAAGGTGACCTATAGCTAATAGTCAACAATATCCTCTAAGGCAAGGCAAAGTTTCTTAACTCTGTGTGTGTGTGTGTGTGTGTGTGTGTGTGTGTGTGTGTGTGTGTGTGTGTGTGTGTGATAGATCACTTTGGCAGTCTGGTAAAAAAAATGAACCTCTTCTTAAAATGTTTTTAAATGCATAAAATACATACATAGGATTGCAAATGAAACCAGTTATATTGAAATATAGCTATCAAAATGTATTTTTTAAAGTTCACGAACTGCAGGTTAAGAATCCTTCATCTAAGGAGGCTATATAAAGTTTTATATCTGATTCAAATTGAAAAAAAAAGATTCTCCTCACTTCTCTTAAAATTCGAACAATTAATTTCCCAAGCAAATCAGGACAATTGAAGAATTCAAGGTGAAATTGAAGTGGCTTCTTTCTGGCATTTGAATCATTGATTACTGAATTTTAGACTTCCTCTGGATTATACAAACATTTATCATAACAAATGTTCATGAAGAAATTTTGTCTAAAATGTCAAATCTTGAAATCAAAATTGAAAATTTTAGGCAATTATTGGGAAACACCTTTTTCTTGCCCATTGCAGTCCAGTATACAGAAATATCCATTCCTACAGCTTAAGGAATTTGAATACATAAATTATGATGTACAGTTTAATTATCCTAAAAGTAGTTTTATTCTATTTAATCTATTTAGCACAGGATTGAAGCCCTAGGTCCCACCATGGCTGATTCAGAGGATAAAACAAATTTAAAGTACCATAGAGTCTGTGCCAGAAACGAACCATCTTCAAACACAAGTTTCTTGCCTCTTGCCTTGACTCCTGGGCTTCATTTTCTTTCATTTTCTTTGGCTACTAGACCAGACTTCATCCTCCAATTCTGGGTTAAGCTATCACTAATTAGCCTCTCCTTCTGATTCCTGGAGAAGGAACTTTTTTCCCTCTGGAGTACCCTAAGTCCACCCTTTCAACTTCTGAGCAAAACCCCACTTACTCTACAGTCATCTCCCCCACCAATCTGACTGGTTCTGAGTCTCAGAAAGTCTGTCCTCTTTCTGGTTAATGACATGAGCCCTACTTTCTTCATTGAAATAGTCTGCACCTTCTCTTCCCTGTATGTATGTTTTCCTTTCTTAGGTTAATAATCTAGCAGTTCTGTTCCCTACCCTTTTAGTTAGCTCTATCTTGAATCCTCTACTCTCTGTCTCCCTCATTCTATTCCCATGACTCTCCCCTCTTCCCATTTCAATTTGTTTTTAGTTCCATCTTCTTTATGATTCTACCCAACAGCCCTAGATTTACATTCCATCCCATGAGTGTCCCTGGTCCAGCTAATCCCCAGACTGTCATATTATAACATTTTCTTTAAGTCTTCATTATAGGCATTTGAATTTTAAAAGCAACTTCCATAAGCCTCCTATATATTTTAGAAACATATGACCCACAGTTATATTTTAATCCATACCACCCTGTGGACTTTTTATCCATCTAGGGTGTTCTTCCTCAAAACCCCTAATCACCTTATAGAAAACAAGCAGCTATTTCCTAATATCTGAATATTTGAAGTCAGGTAAAAAAAAATCTGGATATTTGGCAAATGTCTAAGTTCTCCTCTGGGTATTTGACACTAAGATCACTGAGGTAACAACAACATCAACATCAACAAAAGACCTTTTCTACAAAGTACTTGTACACTTTGATAGAATGCAAGCTCCTTGAGGGCATAAATTATTTTAATTTTTAATTTATTTTTGTTTTCTCCAGCACCTACCACGATGCCTAGCACATAGTAATAAATGAGTGCTGATTCATTGCAGACATTTCCAATGGAAGTCTTCATACAGACTGATGAGAATATCCAGCTGCTCCCAAAAAAGTGGAACGGCATTCCAAAGAACCTTTTCCCCACCTCCCTCATTTCCTTGTGATGAGATACATTTGGATACATCCCTGAATTCTTCAAAGAATAAAAGGAAGATGCTTAGTTCTAGCCTCAGCACTTTTCTGCAAGATTCTCAAAAGTGCATGTGACAGAGTGTCCTTAACAGCCCACGTAGGCAGCCAACAGTGGACACAACCATTTACCATGAGCTCCACTAAGGAACTGAAGCCTAATGGAGAGGTGAAAGTTCGTTGTTTTTGTGTTTTTCCTCACCTATGACTGAAAATATATTAGAGATGGTTTCAATGTACTGTTTATCCAAATTCCCAAGGGGTTTTTTTTATATTTAAAACTCTTGAGAAAATGTTCCCTGATGCTTGCAGCTTCTGAAATGCTGAGTCTGATTTTCACACAGCCCCACCCAAGTTGTGTAGGACTGGTAGAATCCAAAATCCTTGAGGATAAGTATTGTTTCATATTTCTTTGACTCATCCACACACAAAGCATAATGCTTTATGCACAATGAATACTAAGTGAATATTTTTTGACACAAAGAGAGGCAATGTGAGTAAATTTTAAAATGTGGATTTTCCAGGACTGCATCTGCCACTAGTGAGTTGTGAGAATTTGTCTCTCATAGCCTCGGTGTCCTCGTGTGTAAAATGGGACTTGAATACCTGCCCAATCTCACAGGGCAGTTGTGAGGATAGAAATAGGATAATGCATATGTTAGTGCTACATAATCTGTTTAGTCTCCTGTTAATTTTTTGTACTTGATATGAGATTTTGTTGTGATCCTTCCATACCTTCTCATCCTGTGGTATTCCTGTCCATTTTATAAGGTATTAGGATCCTAGATTTAGAATTAAAAGGAACTTTTGAGACCAGAAAGTCAAATCCCTCATTTTACAGATGAGGAAACTGAGTCACACCAAAGAAAGTGTGACTTACCCACAGACATATTAGCTAGTAAGTATACAAAGTGGGATTTGAATTCAAGCCTCCCTGATTCAAGTCCAATGTCCTCGATCTGTGATACACCTTGTTAAGATTTAAATCTTTTCATAAAGCTCCCATAGAGGATCCCCTTCCCTTCTACCACCACCCCTCAGTATACTACCTTTCCTTTATCTTTTTGATATTTTGAGAGTACCAAAGCACCCTGCCAGCTTATTCATGCTGGCCACTCACTCTCACTATATAAAAGGTCGATATTTCCTTTTCCTAGTTTTGTCTCCAATACCATATTTTATATCACCTTACATATATAAAAAGGCAACTCTCTATACCAACAAGAGGTATTATTACAAGGACAGCTACTGTTATTATAACTGCCCCTTGCTTCCCCAACCATTTGAACAGAGAATTTCTCACCTTGAGCCAGTAGGTTCCAACAAAGCAGTTTTCCTCCAAGGCTCAAAATGCAGCCCAGTAAAGTGTCAGAGTATGGGGGGGAAGGAGAAAGTGAGGCAGCAGCTGCTTGACTGAGGGGATACATTCAGCAATATAAATACACAGCTATGAATGTATGTGCCGCCTCCTGCAAAGAGTTTAAGAATACCAGAACATTCAAGCGATATCATCTGCACGATCCCTGCTGCCTAGAAGCCAATGCCCACAGCTCAGTATTGAGCTTAGAGGAGGAAATAGCCAAGAATAATGCCAGGGCCTAGAAGAACAGGCAGCATCGGGGCTTCAATCATTGGAATTGCTGAATGGCATGGGGTGACTCACTACCTATTACCCCATATGTACCACAGGCTCCCTCTCTGAAATCTGGGACTTTTCTATACCCTCCCTTCTGTACCATTAGGACTACTGGGAATGTAGATAGCATCTTCATAGCTGTTTAGAATGTCATCTCTAGGGGCAGCTAGGTTGGTGGCACAGTGAATAGAGCACCAGCCCTGGAGTCAGGAGGACCTGAGTTCAATTCCACCCTCACACACTTAACACTTACTAGACGTGTGACCTTGGGCAAGTCACTTAATCCCACTTGTCCCTCCAAAAAGCCAAAAAAAAAAAAAAGAATGTCATCCCTATACAAGATATAAGATGATGATTTTCTTTGTACCTCCATAGACAAGTGATTTTCTGTTAAAAAAAAAAAGTGTCCTGGATTATCCAAATGTTGTTATCAGGGATCTCTCCCATCCTTGCATATTAGTGTTATTGCCACTGTTTGACAGATTTGTAAACTGAGTCACAGGCAAGTTGAAATGTGACAACCCAGAAACACACATCAATTTGGAAAGAGAAAAAGGTATATGGATCCCATATTTCTTGGCCTCCATCCCACCCCCCAACCCCTCCAGTTCTATTTGTTTACAATACTTATAAGCTTACTTTTCTTGTTATTGTTGTTAAAGCCAGAAATCTCTGAAAACCTGGGATGATGTGTCATATGCAAGTTCTAACAAAGCTTTATTCGGCTTCTAATGATCAGGTTCTAAACAGTCAAAATGAAAGAAATCTGAAGCTCAACAAAAGAAATAATGTTTGTTCCTTTTCCCCAAGAGAAAAAAAAATTTATGACTGTCATAAAATCCCCAAAGGCAATGCCTTTTCCCTCTTAATATAGGAGGAGTATACCAAATGGCTGGGAAATGGATTTTTTATGAATTCAGCCTTTCCCTAAGGAAATGGATTGCCTAAATGTGGCCTGAAAGGTTAAAACATGCAAAAGATTCATGGGAAGCAAGAAAGGAAATCATGAGAGGTCAGCACAATTTCGGTTTTTATCGGTTTCAATAGCTTCGTGGTTAAAACCATAACATAATTGTTTACATCTCCCAAGGAAGGGGAGCTAGAGGAGAGAAACGCTGCCATCAATGCCTCCCAACAGAATGTCTAGCCAGCTTACCCTGGGCTCAGACATTCTGATGCTCAGATGTCTACAACGGCAGACCCCAGGTTTTAGAATTGTCGGGTTTATTTTTGTTTACTTTCTCTTCTCTTTCCTACTTTTTTTCTTTTGGCTTTGTATATTTCTATTTCTGTGGATAATATTATTCTTGTGGGTAAAAAGGCAGAGGGTGTAGGCGGGGACAGCTTCCTCCTAGTCCTACTGTATTTCCTCTCTTAACTCACTATTAACCTTTAGTCACAAAGAGTCAAGGGAGATATTCCACAATGGGAACAGGCAAACACTGGCTTTTCTTTTCGATTGTTCTTTTCCAATTTGGCTTTGCTCTTTCCCCAACAGGGTGTAAACAAAACTCAGTCTTTTCTTCTCTCTGGAAGAATTCTTCAGCAGGTAAAAGTGGGGTGTGTCTCTGTGCACAAAGTGAGGTAGAGACCCAACTGAGGGCAGTCATTTCAATGATTCAGGTAAAAATGAAACACTTTGGCCTCAGGCATCTTGATATCTCAGGTAAGAAAATTGTGTTTGCTTTCCATTATTTAAGTATTTCATCACACCACCAGTTTAACTTTCAAGTACAGACACAGTTTCCATTCAGCTCTGTTGAAAAACTACAATAAAACTTCCAAACACAAACAAGGCTTGGTCAGTGTGAATGAGTGGTGAAGGAATGAAGATTCAGAATGAATGCTGTAACTCAGAGTTCCCCCATACTTTCTATTATTGCTGGTCCAAAGCACAGATAATTAATAATAGCTAATATTTATAGATCACTAATATAGATAATATTTATAGATCACCAAGCATTTTATAATTATTATCTCATTTGATCCTCACAACAACCCTGAGAGATAGGTGCTATTATTATCCCCACTTTACAAATGAAGAAACTGAGGTAAACTGAGGTTAAATGACTTAGCCAGGATCACATAGTTACTAAGTGTTGGAGAAAGGGTTTGAACTCAGGACTTTATGATTCCAGGAGTAAAGCTTTATCCTCTATGCAACCTAGCTACCTTAATTCTTAGATCTCTCAATTAAATCTTAGAACTTAAATCTTACATCTTAAATCTTAGAACTCCCTCTCTGTAATGTAGCTTTGGACACACAATTATGTCAGCCAAACTCCAGAGTGTGAGCCCCATCTCAGGTATTTGACTCCATTCTATTCCCCATCCTTATGCCTAACCAAGCAAGATACTTCTGTGTGGATATGTATTCACAATTACTTAAAAATAAATAATCATTAACATTTTGTTGAGGGTACAGAGAGAGGGAAACAAGTATTTATTTATTTTTCTTTCTTCCCACTTAACATTTTATTTTTTCCAATTACATACAAAGATAGCCTTCAACAATCATTTTTACAAAATGTTGAGTTCCAAATTTTTTTTCTCCTTCCCCACATTCCTCCCCAAGACGGCATGCAATCTGATATAGATTATACATGTACAACCAATCATATTAAACATATTTCCACATTCGTCATGTTGTAAAAGAAGAATCAGAACAAAAGGGGAAAACCACAAGAAAGAAGGAAAAAGAAGAAATAATATACTTTGACCTGCATTCAGACTCCACAGTTCTTTCTCTGGATGTGGACAGCATTTTCCATCATGACTCCCTTGAAATTGTCTTAGATCATTGCATAGCTAAGAAGAGCTAAGTCTATCAAAGTTGGTAATCATACCATGTTGCTGTTACTGTATACAATGTTCTCCTGGTTCCGCTCACTTCCATCAGCATCAGTTCATGTAAGTCTTTTCAGGTTTTTCTGAAGTCCACCTGCTCATCATTGCTTATAGAATAATAGTATTCCATTATATTCATATACCACAACTTGTTCAGCCATTCCCCAATTGATGAGCATCCCTTCAACATCCAATTCTTTGCCACCACACAAAGAGCTGCTATATTTTTGTACATGTACATTCCTTTCCCCTTTTTTTGATCTCTTTGGGATATAGATCCTAGTTATGGTATTGCTGGATCAAAGAGTATGCACAGTTTGATTATCCTTTGGGCATAGTCCCAAACTGCTCTCCAGAATGGTTGATCAGTTTACAACCCTACCAGCAATGCATTAGTGTTCTAATTTTCCCACATCTTCTCCAACATTTATCATTTTCCATTTTTGTCATATTAGCCAATCTGATAGGTGTGAGGTGGTACCTCAGAGTTGTTTTAATCTACATTTCTCTAACCAATAGTGATTTAGAGTAATTTTACAAGTATTAATTAAGTACTTCTTCTATCCCAGACCCTTTGCTAAGCACTTTACAAGAATTATTTCATTTGATCCCCACACTCTTTGAAGGTAGGTATTATAGATATTCCCCATTTTACAGTTGGGGAAACTGAGGCAGACAGCAGTTAAGTGACTTGCTCTGGTTTACACAGCTAATAAGTAACTGAGGCTGGATTTGAACTCAGATCTTCCTGACTCTAGATCTAGTTATCTATCCATTGTACCACTTTGCAGCCTCCATTAAACACTCATAATAGAATTCAGCATGTTAGGATCTTAGACCTAAAGCTAGGAAAAACCTAAGAGGTCACCAAGTCCAAACTACTCATTTTACCAACCAAAAAACTGAGACCCATGGGAGCATACCCATGTTCACCCAGGTAGTAAACATCACAGGTGGAATCTGAACCCAGAGTCAATGTTTTTTTCCCCCTATCTATGCTGTTTTTTCCCCTTTTATAAATCTTATAAATACTATTAGAATAGAACTCATTTACTCTGATGGTGCCAAAATGATATGCTGTAAATGCCCCCTTCAAGTCACATATTGACTTAGAAAACCACACATTAACATTATCTATATTCTATTGTATTTTTATTTATTTTGCTAAATATTTCCCAATTACACTTTTGGGGAAAGGTAATAGGGTTAAGTGACTTACTGTAGCAGCAAGCACCCTAGCATCCCTAGAATGGCTACCAACACAGGTTCTTAGATCTGCTTTTCAAAAGGAAAGCAACTCAAAATCAGTTAACAAGCTTACTTTAATCAAACATATATTACCTAGTTCAGGGGAAAAAGGTCAGCACCCCGGACTTCAGAGTTACAGAACTTACAGATCAAACAGACAGGCTTCCAAACTGTCCAACCATTATATCAATACCAAATCACAGTTACCAGAGAGGGAAGCATCAACATCTGGGTTTTCAAAGCCGGGGGGCTCTCAACAACGGCTTCCCAGAGTCTCATCTGGTCAAATCACACAACACTTCTCAAAATGAGCCCCAAAGCAAAGCCTCAAATCAGGGATTATATAGTCTTCTCCTGGCTCAGACAATGTAACCACCCTCTTGACCCACTGCCCAATCACACAGCATCAAGGTGTGGTCATTCCTGAAAACCAAGCCTCCTACCACAGGCTCCATGTAACCACATTCAGCCTATTAGGAGGCAGAGTATACTTTCAAATTAAAGAAGGTTCTCAGAGTCACTTAAGTCAATCAAAGTCTCTTAAGCCAATCAAAGGGCCTATGGGCAGGGAAGATCTTCAAATCTGCATTTCCATTACACTTACCCAGGGTCATACAACTAGTAAGTATCTGAGGCCAGATTTGACTCCAGGACTGGTACTCTATCCACTTCACCACCTAGATGCCCCCAATAACATTTTTTAAAATTATTGATTGATTAATTGATTGATTGATTGCCTTGGGGGGGGGGGAATTGGGGTTAAGTAACTTGCCCAAGGTCACATGGCTAGGTTTTTTTTTTGTGTTTGTTAAGTGTCTGAGGTCAGATCTGAACTCAGGTCCTTCTGACTCCAGGGCTGGCGCTCTACTCACTGCGCCACCTAGCCACCCCCCCCCCCCCAATTACATTTTAATCTGGTCTGGGCAGCTAAGGAGTGTTTGGGTTATGCAAGAGGCCCTGTGTTTGATACCTCAGGTCTAAGACAGAAAAAAAAAAAGAAAAAAGAAAAAAAGTCCAATTTTGGCATAAGAGGACCTCAGTTCAAATCCTTCCTCCTCCACTTACTGCCTGAATGAGTTTGGCCAAATTAACTTTCCTGGGTCTTGGTTTCCTAAAAAACGAGGTGTTAGACTAGCAATCACTGAGGTCTCTTCCAAATTAATTATCCTAATTATCCTATGAAACATTTCTCCAGTTTTCCAAAAGAGAAAGAATATAGAGTCAATCCTCAACATTTGGGCATTTAACTTTAGTGACTTCAAGCATTTGTGTGATTTTATTAGGAACCTCATTTTCACTTTTGCATTGACAACTGTATACATTCATCAGTATGCACAGTAGAAGGAAAAAAATGAAAGGAGGGAGGCAGAAAGCTTGTGGAGTAGCTGGTATTCTACTAGGCACTTTACTGGTTGTGTTCATCCTACCATTGAGTAAAGAGTTCGACATGCATTCATTAAATATTTTTATCAGGATTATTATAGATGGGATGCTTTGAGTAGGGATTGTACTAATTGACCACTAAGGCCCTTCCAGCTCTAAATATACGATCTAGTGGAATCACAGAATTACAAAGTGAGGAGGGACCTCTGAAGACATCATATCCAGTTTTGTCTATTTGCATAAGAGAAAATTGAGACCCATAGAGAAGTCACTTGCCCAAGATCACAAGTAAGTATCAGAGATAGGCTCTGAACCCAGGGCCTTTGATTTCAAAGACACTGTTCCTTCCACTATGCCAAGTCAATCTCCAAACTAGCTCTCTATTGAAAGACACAGTCAGGGCTGGGTCTCAGCTAGAAACAGAAGGTCTTTAATAGCTTAACTCATACTGGATTGGCAAGCTAATTATCCATAACCCAAAATTCTGAATGCCCAAGTCATGAGGAATGTCTGGACTTTTCTGTTTCTAGCCTAGACCCAGCCCTGGCTGTGTCTTTCAATGGCTAGCATCTTTGTTGACATTCTGAGCTCAGTTAGCAGATCCCCTTTTGCTAGAAATAGGTGTAAGATATCAGATGCTGAAGAAAAACATTCAAATCCTATTGAAGTCTCTTTAATCAGAAAAATTGAAAAAGCATTGAAAAGAAGTGAACTTTGGAGGAAAAGAATTGGGTTGGGAAGAGGGGAATTACCTTTGGTGCACAAGTATATATCATTAGTACACTTTTTCTTTTTAAAAAAATACTATCTCCTATTTTTATATGACCTACACATTTCCTAATATATCCTTTCCCCTCACAGAAAGCCATCCTTCATTGCAAAGAATTTTTAAATGGAGGGGGAAAAAGTTCATAGCAAAAATGGCTATCAACCAAGTTCAACATGACTTGTAGTGTTCCTTACCCACAGCCTCCACCTCTGCAAAAAGGAAGATGCATTCTCATATCTCTTCCTTGAAGCATCAATACAGTTGAGGGCTGGTTTTTTTTTTTTTCAAATATAGGAAAGTCACTATTCGGTGGGTGCTATCTAGCATATGTCCTCCATGAATGGGGAAGCCTCTTATATAAGACAACCTTCTGTGCCCAAGAAGCTTGCAATTTAGTGAGTATGTTTATTCCTTCACAGCCTCTCATAGTGTGATGGATAAAGTTTTGGTCTTGGAATTAGAAAGTTCTGGATTCAAATCCTGCCTTAAATACGTATTAGCTATGACAAGTTCTGGATTCAAATCCTGCCTCAAATACGTATTAGCTAGACAACCCCAAATGATAAAATGAAAGGGTTGAACTCAATGACCTTTACACATTCTGGAAAAACCTGGAAGCATAAGACATCATGGGGAGCAGCAAACCTGAACTTTGGGGCTACTTTAGGAAATGAAAACTGTAGCTCAGATTCCTGAGCTAACGGATGATAGAAAGAACATAGGAAAGGAGAGGAGTAAAACACTGAGAAGGAGGGAGAACAAGAAAAACATCCTCAAGTCCACGACCCCAGGGACTGGTATGATTGCCACAAACATCACCTGGGCTTTCCTTTCTGTCCATAACAAGCAATTGTACACATACACTCCTTGAAAGCATATTTAGACTGCTCTGCATGAAATTACCAACATCTCTGTCTGACCAGTGCTATTACACCCCCTGGCCTCTTGGGATATCCTTCTGTTATCTGTCCATGGTGCCTTTATCATCTGGTACTGTTCTCCTACTTCTCTGTGCCAAACCTCAAGCAACTTGGCAAGGATACTTTGTAGTAGGAAGAAGAATATAAACACACAAAATAGGCAACATAGTAATAGTCATATAAAATAATGACAACAGTAATCCTCATAATAAAGTCTAATTCTCTGGTGAGAAAACAAGGCAAATACTTCAGAGGAACTAAGGTTCGAGTCCTTAGGACCATAGTTATGGTGTGATTATCCAATTGGCATTACCCATTACATTCTTCTGCATGAGTTATAACTAGATAGACAATAGATAGACAGAAAGATATGTAAATGATAGATCTGATTAGACTGTAAGCTGCTTGAGTACAGGGGCTATCTTTTGCCTTTTTTATATCCCCAATGCTTAGCACAGTATGTGGCATATAGTATGAACCTGATAAATGTTGATATATAAATAGGGTGTTTATCATTATTATTATTATTATTAATCATTTATGATGTGCTAGGCCCCATACTAAGCACATTGGATACAAATCTTTGTCTTCAAGGAGCTTACATTCTAATGTGGGAAAATAACACACACCTTTATTTTGTTATTTCTAGTGTTTAGCACAGTGACTGGCACAGAGTGTTTAATACATGCCTCATGATAATGATGATAGAGACAATGTTGATGACCATGACAAACAGGAGAACTGGAAAGAGGAGGGCTATTTTGAAATGACATAGTATGGAGAGGTTTGGAAAATGATAGCCAGGTGGCACAATGGATAGAGCCCCAGATTTGGAATCAGGAAGACCTGAGTTCAAATACTCAGACATCTACTACCTGAGTGACCCTGGGAAAATCACTTAGCCTCTCTCCTAGCCTCAGTTTCCTCATCTGTAAAATGTGAGTAATAATAGCACCTACCTCCCAGGGTTGTTGTGAGGATCATGTGAGATGGCACATGCAAAGAGCTTTAGACACCTATAAAGGGTTATACGAAAGCTAGCCCTTAGTGTTGCTGCTGTTATCAGGGAGAGGTCTGGAGGTCTGGAGGCAAGACCCAGGGCTGATCAAAGAGCTGATGTCACAAGATGATCCAGCAAAGAGAAGATGGAGGGTGGGGGAGATGCAGGGATGATGCTGTGTGCTATGAAAACAGTGGAAAACTGAACCACAGTTTCTTATGGTCCAATGCTCACCCTCTGGGACTGCCTTTTGGGCAAAGTAAAGAGGACAGGGAAGAAAGTTCTTCAGTATAACAGGGCCCCAGAGTAGGAATTCCCAACATAAAAATGTTGTCATCCAAGATCTAGTCATTGGTGATAGCATGGTGAAGCTATGACCTTCATTCTTCTAAAAAAAAAAAAAAGTTATTCAAGGCCCTCAGCAGAGAGTTTTTTTTAAAAAAACTAAACTAAACCACATTTCACAAAATAGATCCAATATCCAGCAGACACATGAAAGCTGGCTCCCAATAGAATACATGTTCCTTGAGGACAGAGATTAGAGAGGTTTTCTGTTTCTGGGGGGCGGAGATTGAAGATTTTATTTTTTGGAGAGGGAAGAATTGCTTGTTTGTTTTTGTCTTTGTATCACTCTGTGCTTGACAATTTTGTTATTTGATCAATTAGTCATGACCCTATTTTGGATTTTCTTGGCAAAGATGCTGGAGTGGTTTGCTATTTCCTTCTCCAGCCCATTTTACAGATGAGGAAACTGAGGTAAACAGGGTTAAGTGGCTTGTCTACAGTCACAAAGCTAGCAAGTCTCTAAGGCTTGAATTTAGGAAGATCAGTCTTTCTTACTCCAGGTCCAGGGCTCTAGCCACTATGCCACCTAGTTGCCCCATGCTTGGCAATAGTAAACATTTAATAAAGGCCTGGAGCATTGAATTGAATCAAAGTCCTGGAGGTTGGTGCCTCCAACAGATAAGCAATTGTTTCCTTTCTGCCAGTACTAATATTTCTTTCCATCCTCTTTCTTCCCTATATAGTCATGGGCAGAAGTGATAGCTAGTGTATACTAATAAGCTAGTGTCAGCATATGAACCCAGACCCTCCTGAGTCAAAAATCCAGTACTTTCTCCACCACACCAGGTGGTAGATAGAGGAAGTAAATCCAGGTGCAGCTCAGCAGGGACATCCACGGCATATATGCCAGCCAGCAGTGTATATTGATCTTAGACTTGGAGGACACTAAATCCTTTAATAAGATGTCCCTATGCTGTCTTTAAAGGAAGCTACTTCTAAAAATAGCAAAACGAATAAACAAAAAAAAAAACCTGTTTGTGGTTATTTTTAAGGAGAATAAAAATCTAGAAGAGAAGGCCCCATTCTTCCCACCCCCGCGGCTCCCCTTAGCAGGGAAGGTTCCCTGCTCCTAATTCTCTCCATCCCCGCTCCGAATATTTCGAGCTCATAAAATGGACTTAGCTAGAGACTCCATCAGCCTCAGATGCTTGAGCTACAAACAGTCTTGGCAGCAGCTCGAGGGGCTGACCTTGACTAGGATTTGGTCCTGTTGTGCCTTCCCTCAGAACTGTGCCGCTATTAAGAAAATAAAGAGTTACAACCTAGTTCCGTGGATCCCCAACACATTAAATGTTCTAATTATCTGGGATGAATCAGCACTTCTGCTCGGCATGTTGTCCTAGGAGGGCTTGGCAGGCGGCCTACACATTGAGGAACTTCAGAAAAGTACTACCTTGGGCCTCCCAGACTATTCTGAGCTGAATTAACCCCATCTTGAAGATTCATTTTTCTGTGTTTTATTAGTAGTGCCAGTGGGGTATTGGGAGGTAGGGAGGGGTAAAGGGGAAGGGAAAGTGGGGAAAGGAAAATGATCCTTTTATGAGTCATCACAACAGGAAAGGAAATAACATTTTAAGAAATTGAGGATTTTAAGGCCTAACCTAAATTTGTATGAATTTGTGTTGTCATCCTGAATCAACCAAATTTACTTAGCTAGGTGAGTGTTTTTACCTTGTCATTTCTGACATAGTTATACAATATAACACCATAAAATAAAGGGCCTGGAAGGGAGAAAAATCCTCCTTTCTCCCCATTTATTTCCATGTGATTTTGAACAAATTCCATTTCATTTCTGACCCTCAATAGTCTCATCTACAAAGGAAAAGGTTGGACTAGATAACCTCTGATCCTTTCCAACTCTTTATCCATGATTCTGTGATCTTTTCCCAGCTCATAATTTGCTATTTGTTCTCCATCACTCAAACATACTTCCCATCCCACACCAATTTCCATCAATGGATGAAGCATGCATGGCCCATTAATAAATTTCCAGATTTATCAGTCACAGAATGAATAAGGTTAGAGACAGTCCTTGGACTGTCTGTTGCTGAATGCTAGGTTCCTCCCCATGTGTGTGGAATGCCATGTTAACTGCAAAGAGGAAATAATATCATCAGCATTATCTTTGCACACAAAAGACAGCTGTGTAGGTATTGGTTGACAAATGAGGAAATTGAAGTATGGAAAAACAAAGTGCTTCACCAATAATCACAAAGCAGCCTTCTGTCTCCTTCAGATGTTTACAGATGTCTAGTGCCTGATTCTTTCCTGCCTTTCTTCCTCAAACTTTCTTCTTTCATAGAGTAACGATGAACTAACAAAAACTTCCAAGCAACACGCATCTGTGTGTATGTGTTTGTGCATGTGCATGTGCATGTGCCTGTGCGTGTGTGTGTCTGTGTGTCTGTGTGTGTCTGTGTCTGTGTCTTATTTGCTTCCCGATAGCAAAAACCCAGAGCAAGGGTCAAAGGAGGGTTCCTCCTTTGTACTAGCCCCTATCCCCCACAGTGGTAAGTGTAATACCAAGCATAATAAAGAATTGTAGGCTATAGGAGACATGCAATAAACAGTTGTTCAATTAAGTTGGGCTCCAAAAGGGAATGTCTTTATCTTACCTTCTGCTCCTTACAGGGGCCATTATTCTGTACTAAGCCCTAAATATGTTGAGCCCAAAGGACATCTCCTACACTTTGAAAATGATTGACAAACTCTTCTCTGTACTTATGCCTGAATTCTCTGGAAAATATGGCAGAGGGGCAGAGTAAGTTTCATCCTCCTAATTCATGCACATTGGGTAGCATTATTCTGTATCTTAAGGGGATTCAAGAGACAGGATTCCCACCAGTAAGACCCAAGTCCCTAAGGGAAATGTTAGGCCCTTGAGGAGCCTCATGAAATCTTTGAGGATGATGGGATATCATTTTATAATTCACTGAACTCCATTATTGCCTAAACAGTCCCTAAGCAAACCAGGAGAATTAATACACATGCCGTGTATGAGCTCATACCTACATACACACATACAAAGTAGGCCCTAGGAAAAGCCAACAAACATATAACCAATAATAGCACATAGCTTCTGCTATAAATCCTTTCGAGACTGTGCCAAAGTTGAGCTTTGACATAGAATTAATCAATTATTCAAAGATGAGGGAGAGCCATCTCTGGATTTCCAGTAAAAGATAACGATGATGATAACAGACAGACAGACAGACAGATAGCAAGTATATACTGTAAAGCTTTACAGATATTGTCTAATTTACTCCTCATGATAACCTTGGGAAATAGGCTCTATTATTATCCCCAACTTATAGATGAGAAAAGTGTGGCTCACATAGATTCAAGTAGCTTGCCCCTGGTCACACAATTATTAAGTCCCAGGTTGTGTTGACCTTGGATCTCCAGTTTCTCTGGCCTGCAGTTTTTCTTTTCACAAAATGAGACCTTTGGACCAGATGTGTTCACTAAGACTTCTTCCAACATTAAAAGCTCATATACATATCACAAGTGTAAAAACCAGAGGCCAAAGTTTCTTGCTCACATCTCTCTTTTCTATCAACCTAGAGGCCTAGACACCGCAGGGGGAGGGGGCAGGGAGAAAAAAGCCAGTTGTTGTTGGTTTTTCCCCCATAGACAGAACAGAAGAAACCTGGCTTTTGCTTCATTAGAGAATCTGTGACCAGAGGCTGCTGGACGTGTATTATTTGTTTTAAAATAATACACAAGACTTACTTGACCTTGTGTCCCTTTCTAAAAATGGGTCTGGCTGTTGCCTGCAGATTGCTGGAGGGGATGGTGTGAAAGGAATAGAGGAATTCTCTTCTCTGCATGTCATGACAGCATCCTGAGGCTCGGGGTTGTTGGGGGGTTTTTTCTTTCTTTTTCTGCCTTTGTTGCTTTGCTTCTAAATCCTGAATTTTGCAAATGAAGCCATCAGGGTAGAGTTCACAAGAACCCTGGAGGTTGCTTTTCCAAGCACAGAGAGAAACTGTCAGGTCTAAAGAGAAAGGGGGGAAATCATAGATCTGCTCTGCGACTTTATGCTTATCCTGTCGAGGTAGAGATAGATGCTGTATGAAGCTAGAGAGATGGGCTTCTATTTAAAGAATAAAAGGGCTTATGGCCACAACTGCTGGATTCACAAAGCTCATTTACAGGGCAAGAGACAGGCTGACGAGTTTGCTGAAATATAGGATCTTTTTCTAATCAAGATGAAGGGTTGGGTATATAATGTAGGTCCATTAAGGGGTATGAAAGTGTATTTAGGGGGAGGTAATCATACGTTAGCAAGAAGCAAGGCTTCATCTGAGAAGTAATTCTAAACCAAGTGAGTGGAAAACCAACATGTATGCAAAAGACAGAGCAAGTGCTAAGATTTAAGAACTCATTTTCTTAAGCCAAGCTGCCCATAGAATGTTGTCTTCCTGTCAGTAGAATCAAGGCACCCAAATATCAAAGCCATGGGAGCGGGGAGGGGGAGAGAACTGGACACTAGAATTCTAAGAACACAATGAAGAACAATAAGGAGTCATTTCCCATCCTTGTGAGTAGGAGAAAAGCATTTATTTAAGTAATTTAAGTAATACTTAAATAATAAAAAATACTTAATAAAATAAAAATACTTAATAAAAAACACTTAAATAAAATACAGCAGCAAAAGAAAAAAAGGAAAGGAATAGGGGCAGCTAGGTGCCACAGTGAATAGAGCACTGGCCCTGGAGTCAGGAGAACCTGAGTTCAAATCTGACCTCAGACACTTAACACTTACTAGCCGTGTGACCTTGGACAAGTCACTTAACCCCAATTGCCCTGCCTTCCCCCCTCCAAAAAGAAAAAAGAAAAGAAAAGCAGCAATAGCAGAGAGGTCATTTGGGCCTTCATTACTTCCAAAATAAGGTGGCTCAGTTGGAACTCACCCACCCCTAAGATAAGGAAGAGAGAATGACAGAAGGAGAACCTGAAAGAAGAGACAGACAGATTCTGGGATCATTAACCAAAGAGTAAACAGAGTCTTCTAGGCCATACCCTGAACATTCTCTAGGGGAAATACTGCCAGAGGTAACCTCCCAGATATGGAGTACAGTGATCTGGACAAAGCAAATTCTTGGGATAAAGCAAAAGCCATTTTACAGTTGATAAAATGTAAATAAAAATTACATGCAAAGGAAATTAAAATGAACTAAGAAATTTCTTTTATGTTCAGGCATTGGCAAGTAAATCCCTCCAGCTTCTGAAAGATTCATTCTACTCTACATTAGAACTCCTTCCCAAGGGCCTGGCTATCTTGAATCATAATAAGTCCATTATTTCTCTCTCCAGACCATGCTTCACATAAGTTCCAGTCATCCACTTTGCCAACTGTCTCTGCTATTCACCTGTCTCCTCCCACTTTCCACATCTTGCTATATGGCTCAGTAATACTATCAATACTGGCAAAATACCATTATTCCTGGGAAAAGAGTGTCAATTCATTACCCTATGGATCAACCCAACCTACCTATACCTCTCCAGACATTCCCTTTCTGGCTCTTTCTCATGCATACCTGGCCTCCTCTGATTAGAACAGAAGCTCCTTGAAGGCAGCTCTTACTTTGACATTTACATTTAGCATAATGTTTGGCATATAGTAAACGTTGTGAGAATCAAATTAATAACATATGTAAAGAGCTTTGTAAACGTTAAAGCACTGTGAAATGATAGTTAGATTGGAACCCTTGGCTAAATCGGTTCATTCTAGGTATCACAGTGGATAGAGCGCTGGGCCTGGAGTCAGGAAGACCTCAGTTCAAATCCAGCTTCAGATATATTCTAAGTGTACAACCTTAGGCAATACACTTAACCTCTGTCTGCCTCCTCTTTCCTCAATTAAAAAAATGAGAATAGCAACAGCACCTACATCCCAGGGTTGTTGTGAAGATGAAATGGGAAAACATTTGCATGGCACCTAACACATAGTAGGCACTTAATAAATTCCTGTTTTCTTCCTTCGATTTGTATCTCCAGGGTTTCCTATGATACTGAGCTGACTCCAGTAGGCCTATGGCTGACATTTTTGTATTCATCTTTTGTTCCCTAATCCTTCTTCCATTCTACCATCCTACCTCAGACTATATCATACTGGATAACTTTTTATCTTTAAAAAAAAAAGTAATATTTTGTTTTTCCATGAATTATATGTAAAAATGATTTTTTAACATTCATTGGGTTTTTTGTTTATTTTGAGTTCAGATTCTATCTATCCCTTCCTTCCTCCATCCTCTCCAACCTCCCTGAAATGGTAAGCAATCTGACACAACCTCCTATCTTTTGACAAAAATCAAAAGAATTATTCTTTGAAGGACTCCAGGTTATACATAGCACAGCGTCAATGTCAAGACCAAAATGTGTCCAGAGATTAGTGGTTTTGTCCCATCTTCTGTTTTACTGCAAGTTCTGAGTCTAGCAGAGTTCATGTCAGATTTTCTGAGCATCACCATCAGTACCATCTCTGATCAGTGGTGTGCCTTAGGGTTTTATGTCTAAGGAAAGCCACAAATGTAAAATTCAAAGGACGTGGCCTAGCATATTCCCAAAGGCACGTTCTCAGTATCTCTATCAGTCCATATCACAATGCCAACGTCATGTGACAATGTCATAATGCCCTATGACTTCATAATAGTTGGGACTTTCTTTTTTGTCTTTGTCCCTAGGGCCTAGCTTTGATACTTGACACATATAAAGGTTGGTTGATTGGTTGATGCATAGACAATTCCTGAATGTGTAGTGAGTCCCACTCTTGCTCCCTACCACAGGTTGTCCCTATGATTGGCTCATTCCCCTGACCACCAGTTGTCCCAACTCTACCAATGAGTCACACTTACCCATCAGTGAAGTATGGGAATATATCCAAGTTATCTGAATCCAAGTGACCCTCGTTAGTGCTGGTCCCATTCAGAGATGGGTTGACAAGAAGATAACAAGATGTATGTAGTTGCAGGAGCTCAAAGAGCTATGGCCCAACCTAGCTTTATGCCAAACCACATGGATCAGACCTCTGGGGTCTCAGAACAAGGGACATATCAGCACATCCCTTGTTCTGTGCAGTAATCAAGTTTAAAACCATTCTTTGTGAGCATAGACTTCATGTGATCAACCCAATTTCTTTTTCAAGCATATAGTTCCCTGGTAAGAGTCTCCCTCTGTGGAGTCTGTGGAGCACTTAGAACTTGGTTAGATATCAAAGACACCAAGATCATTCACTGCATCCTGGACCATCACTACTCTCTTGACTTTTGCCTTGCCACTGGACTTCAATGACTCTGGAAGAGAGAGTGAGGTTGATAACTTTGTGTAACTGCCTCAATTAAATTAAATTAAAGTCAATGATGTCATTGGTCCTCTTTGAAAACAAAGAATGAACAGCAACCACCCACGATAGACCTCTCCATTGCCCTCTGTTTCACTGCTTTGAAGACTGTTGTGCTCCATATCTCCCATTCATATGATGAATCATAAAGTAATACAAATGGGAGTGTTTGGTACTTAATTCTATGTCGCCTTTCCTGATCCTTCCAATTGTTGGTATCGTCCCTCCTAAACTCCCTTGTATGTCAGCACTTTGTATGTCTCTTGCTTAGCAACTTTCCATTTATGCTGCATTTATTTTTATGTGTATTCATTTCACTTTCGATCCTTACAAGTGGGGACTGTTTAATTCATTGTACTTGTATCCCTAAACTCACCTACCCCTGGCCTGGTAGGTAGTAGGTTCTTAATAAATACTTGTTGATTGATTACTATTTGATTGTTTTTTTTTAAGATTTAAATAAAGTATATGAGTTGTTTTGTAGCCTCTAAAACAGTGACATAGAATTGGTGGTACCCCCCCCCAAAATAATGCTTAATGATAAAACTTGCTTAGGGAATAACCAGAAGGGCTGGAGAAAGAACATAAGAACTTTGATTCTCTTTTTCTAGAATTTCATTAGGCAGCTTCGCCTTCCTCTACTAACCATATTTTTGCATGGTTCATTAAAACAAGAAGAGGCCATGGTCAGACAATTGTCTCCTACTGCAGTACCACAATTGCTTCTACTGAAAAGGATAATGTGCATCATTTATGACTGTCTTTTTCTCCTTCACCTGCTCCTTAATTAGGGAGCCCCAGCCCTTTGCAGAGTCTGTGGTGGTTTATTTTTATTCTGCCACCCACTATTAGTGGGGCTTCTCCCAGACCTTCCTTTATTAGTGTATAGGCTTAATTGATTAAATGCATGATTGATCGTCTAGGCCTGTTTTTCAGAATCATTCCCTTTATGCCATTTGTTTTCCAGATCTCCTGTTTTCTCAGAATAGTAAGTGCTACTTAACCTTCTTTAGGAGCACACCAGGCATCCATCATTTCCCACTATTTGCCTGCAAGATATGAAGAGATAGTTGGGTTGCCTTGGGCATCAAATATGTATGTAATCAGGAGCCTGTACTCAGTCCCACTGACCCATCATACAGATACTTGTGTACACATGTCCCTTGAGGGCCTCTGCCATTGTTAATTCCTTCATGATTTCCTAACCCTCTTCTTCAGAGAGCCGTATTCTAGATATCACTACATACTATTTACCATTCCAATCCATTGAACTTTGGACACTGGTTGTTTGGAAGTTCTTCCTCAAATCTAACTGAAATCTGTCCTCTTCAATATCTATTTCTGCCTTCTGGGGCCAAGGAAAAGTCAACTGAACACACATTTATTAATCAACCATGTGCAAAGCACTATGCTGAAGACTAAGAATACAAACACCAAAGATGATGCTTATGCTTTATTATAAGAAGTGTGAGCCCCTTTCTATATGATAACCCTTCAAATTTGTAAAAATCACTGTTATGTCCTTTCTAGGTTAGAAATACCCCCAATGCAGTTCCCTCACTATCCTATTCAATTATCTCTGGATAGATGATTAATTAATGTCTTTCTAGATATTATATACTCATAATATGCTCCAGCTTATTAATGTCTTTCCAGATGTTTATGCCTAAAATATGCTCCAGCTTATTAATTAATGTCTTTCCAGATAATATATACCCATAATATACCCCTCATATTACATACCAGCTTATTTGTGTCTTTCTAGATATTAGATACCCACAATATACTCCAGTTTATTCATGTTTTTCCAAAAATGTGGCACCCAGAATTGAATACAATACCCTAGATGAGGCCTATCCACAGCCTATAGTAGAATTGTAATCTTCCTGTTTCTAGACATTGTTCTACTATTAATATAATCTAAACTCTCGTGAACTTTTTTTGGCTTTTTGGTCTCACTGTTGGCTCATATTGAATAAACCCCTAAGAGGCCCTTTTCAAAGGAATTGTTGTCTAGCCGTTTCCCTTCCAGCCTCTATTTAGTTGATTTTTAAAATGTGAGCAGAATTTATATTTGTCCCCACTGTTTCATCTCAGTAGAATTATTAGCCTAACCAGTGGAGATCTTCTGGGATCTAGATTTTGCCTGTTCATTTTTTGAGTTCATATTATACCAGGCTAATTTCATTCCAGTCTATCCTTGCATCTATGAGGGCTCTAAACTCATGAGCCTATGCTAAATTGCAAGGCTACACTATGCTTTTACAGACAATACTAAAGCATTGCATGATACATTGGACTTAGCCAGTCACTCCAGATCATGTTAGATATTTGATAATTGCATTTTAAAAGGAGTCTTCTGGAAAAAATAATATAAGCCCAAAAGGATGACTGCTGTAGGAAATTTCAAACACTGTGACAAGAAGATGGTATATAAATATTTTTTTGCTTTTTAGAGGGGATAAGGCAGGGCAATTAGGGGTTAAGTGACTTGCCCAAGGTCACATAGCTTGTAAGTGTTAAGTGTCTGAGGTCACATTTGAACTCAGGTCCTCCTGACTCCAGAGTTGTGCTCTATTCACTGTGACACCTAGCTGCCCCAGTATGTAAATTTTTGAGGAAGGAAGATCTTTCAGCTCTTCTCAAATCATATCAGCTAGGTAAATCCCTATTGAACTTAAAATTGTTGGGCCATAGCACTTATATTTCATGCCCATCTCTACATAGTATATATCTCATATACTCCAAGTCAATCTCATAGTGAACATAGAAGAGCCTACTTTAGGAGATAAACTTAGTAAACATTTTCTTTTCTCCACATGCTGGAGCTTCTTACAGTTTAGACTCTGGAAATTTCTGAAGGGCCCAGCCCCTCTGCATTATTGATTCCAGTCAACAAAGTGGGGAGCAGTATAATCTGTCTGTCTTTGTTCCGTTCACTTGGCGGTGTGTCCTCATTAGCCCCCTATGGATAGTCAACCTGTCAGCAGGTCTGCACTCCAACTGCCTGACCCCTGACTCCCACTCATTCTTCCACAAATTAATTTCCCAAATTGACAAATTAAAGTGCACAGTGTGCCCAAGGTCACTAAATCACACTGGGTTCTGGTAAATGTCAACCAGTGCTTTAAAAGGGAGGGGAGAGGCGAGGAGTTGAGGGGAGGTGAGAGGAAGGAAGCATAGCCAAAAATGCATTAAGTTGACCCCAAAAATGTATGTGAGGGGAGTACTTATAACTTTTTTTTAACTACCAATCTTTTTTTTTAAGATTGGGGGGAAAAAAGGTTCACTTGGAGCCATATTTGAAAATTATTTGAGCCACATTCAAAAGGCTAACCAGGGTGAAACTTGTTATGTGATGAAGCCCTTTTTTCAAGACTGTGTTATCCTAAAGAATAAAAAATTCTTTATGTTTTATAAAGGACTTTCACATTTGTCTCACTTGATTCTTACATCAACCCTACAGAAACAGCAGGTATTATCATTCCTGTTTTATAAATGGAAAAAGGAAACCTAGATTGATGAAGTATTTTAGCCAAGGCAATAAGAAAAAATGATATAGTAACAGTAGTACTGATTCACTTTTATATAGTGCCCAAAGGGTTTACAAATAAGTAAATAAAAGTATATAAGTATATAATATAAGTAAAACCCTATACTAATATATAATATTAATAATATTATAATATAGTATATAAGTAAAACCCTATACTAATATATAATATTAATAATATTATAATATAATATAGTATATAAGTAAAACCCTATACTAATATATAATATTATAACATAACATAGTATATAAGTAAAACCCTATACTAATTAATAGTGAAACTGAGATTAATTTCACATCTCAAGTCATTCCAACAAATGCACAGTAAGTACTGAATATGTTGAAGGTCATTTTGTATTTTTTCTTTATTTTGTGGACTGACCCACATAGTGAATTATTAGAAGGGGAAAAAAGATGCATGTGAATGGAGCTAGCTATGACCTACATCACTTAAAGGAATGTCCAAATCTATGAAATCACAGTTTCATTTCAGGATGTGCAAAACACTATACAACCTCCCAGGGCAGTGCCCTTCTCACTTCACTAAACCTCTTCTCTTTTAAGGAAGAAACTATGGCCTTGGGTTTAATTTAACATTTAAAGTGAGATGTTCCCCCTCAGCAAGAACAGCAGATTCATCAGCAAATATTAAGGCCTGTTACATGCAATGCCTGACAGTTGCTGTTTAAAAATGCAAAGTATTCTGACCTTTGGGAGTTTTCAGTCTACTTGGGAAAGCATGATAAGCTAAATATCATTGCTAAATTTCAAATGAATGAAAAAGCATTTATTTATTAAATTCTTACTATGTGCCAACCATTTTGCTGAGTACTATGGATACAAATGGGAAACCAAGACAGTCCCTGCCTTCATGGAATTTATATTCTAAATGAGGGAGACAATATGATAGGTGGTTAGAGGGAAGTGCTTTGGTCTGAGAAGTCCATGAATGGAACCATGGGGCAATACTTTGGCCTTTTTTTCCTCATTTCATCCTTTATTCTTTGTGTAACATCCTCTTTTGGTAATAGAGACCCTTCCCTCCAACCACACTGCAGAAGAGACTCAGGCATCCTCTTACTGCTTCCTGTCCACCATGAGGACACTTTTAATGGACTAGTGAACTGGAGCCCCACAAACATAACAAAGCACAATCTTTGTCCCTCGGGTTTTTCCTTACTGATGTACTTAGTATGAAGATGACTATCTGATCCCTAGAGAGCCAGTGGAGAAATATTCTTCCCATTGGCACATGACTTCCTAGGCAAGCCTGTGTCTGCTACGAGTCTGTCTCTTATTAATCTTCTTTCCTTCCATACTCAGCCTTTAGAAATCTTGAAAGGTAGTTGGCATCTTCTTTCTTTTAAGCATCAGGATATAGAAACAATCATGGCAGCAACGCTGGCAGCATACAAGAGCAAAAGAACAGCATCAGGCTGGCAGAGAAGGAGGCAAGGGTAGTGTTGAGATGGTTAAAATTCCCAGAGCAAAGGATGGAAAGGAGAGAAGGGTGGGGAGAGAAAAGATGAAGCTGCATAGTCCCAGGAAGTTTAGCACTTTAAAACATCTTAGCTCTCCCTGGGCACTGTCTTTGGAGACCCAGTTCTGTAGGTACCTTAGCAATGAAAAAAAGACTATCCAATAAAGATAGTAAGTGTTACACAAGTGAAGGTAGGAAGTGGGAGCTGAAAAAACTCATTTCTGGCTGAGGTGATTAGGGAAGCCTTCAAAATTAGGTGGCATTTAAAAGGTGGGTAAGATTTCAAAGGACAAAGAGGTGAAGGAAGGGTACTCCAGTTAGAGGGAACATTATGTCCAAAGGCATAGGCAGGGAAACATGAGGTGTGTTTAGGGGTGAGATGGTTCAAGAACCCCAAAACTCTAGCAGGATTCAACAAATCCACCAAACATTTGTTATGTATTTGCTACATGGAAAAAACATTGTGCTAGGTGTTGGAGAAAATACATCATTGAAAACAAAATACTCTCTCACTTCCTGAGATTTCCAATGTAGAAGAAAAACATATGCAAATATCCATAATATAAAAATAAAATATATTAAGAATTAACAACAAAGAACTATTTGAAGTCTTAAGAAGTAAAGGTCATTTCCAAATGAAGATATAAGAGAAGGCTTCAGACTTGGGCATAAAGTCTCTTGGTCTGGCCAATATCTCCTCTGATAGTATGGACAGCGGATAACCCTACCAAAAACATGGTAGAATCATTCACCAAATTAGATCTGGTACATGGGAGAAGAGATCTATAAAACTCAAAGAGTTTAGGGCAGGGGTGGGGAACCTGCGGCCTTGAGTCCACATGTGGCCCTCTAGGTCCTCAAGTGTGGCCCTCTGACTGAATAATAAATCTCTTGTTCTGT
This sequence comes from Gymnobelideus leadbeateri, assembly GCA_011680675.1. Lineage (NCBI taxonomy): Eukaryota > Metazoa > Chordata > Mammalia > Diprotodontia > Petauridae > Gymnobelideus > Gymnobelideus leadbeateri. Next base: position 435,932 of record WOXC01003375.1, read on the forward strand.
AAAACTTGGGCTCAGTCAAAAAGCTACACTTAGGCATCTAGAGGGCTACATGTGGCCTGGAGGGCTCAGGTTCCCCACCCCTGGTCTAGGGTATCTCCACAATAATGAATTAGGATGCCTAGATAGCTAGGCTAGGTGGTTCAGGACCCCATAATTTCAGTTCTGAATAATCTAAACTGACTGTGTGAACTGATTAGAGAGATGACAAAATTACCAATTCTCCAATTCATCATACCATTTTGTAATGTGTAGTTCTAGCCCAATATACCAAATGATATCAAAGCAAAATTTGGTTTTGGTGTCCATATTGTCTGCCTTTAATGGTTTGGACAATATCATAATAGAATTGTGTGTGTGTGTGTGTGTGTGTGTGTGTGTGTGTACACACACATACATATATATATATATATATATATATATATATATATATATATGCATTTCTATAACCTTGCATAGCTAAAATGTGAAGTCATAAAATTTGCTTCTCCAAGCAACAAAATGATTGGGTCAACAAAAATGCCTTAATGTTGCTCTTAAGGCCACTAATTGATTCTGCTGCCCGGATATCCACTTGCAAGGCATTCTCCAGCCTCGGAACATTAACACACAAATGCTCTGGCACCAGCTGTCTTAAGCCTAAATCTGGTCTCCACCAAAAGGGTGGCATTACATGCCTTCTCACTTTACATGTTTTCATTTTTATAACAACATTCCTGAAGTTCGAAGCTACCGAAGGTGGGCGAAGGAACGGGAGGACGACCTCAACTTTGAAGCCTGGTCTGGTGTCTTCCTTTGCGGAGGGACAGGCCTGAGAAGAGGGATGTAGAGTCATCCTGACAGCAGGAGGAAATGATTTATTGGGAAGCCTTAGGCACTGACGCCTGTAGAGAATTAGGAAAAGGAGCCCTGGGATTCATATCCCAAGCGTACTAGATGAATTAAGGCAGAAGAAAGAGATAGTATTTCCTTTGTGGTGGGGCCACAATTGCTATGCCATTTCTGAAGTAGACCCTCCTGACTGGGTCCAAGCCTTTTTCTCTTCTGTGTATTTAGTCCTGAAGGTGGCAGAGTAGAGAGAAGATTGGGCCTAGAGTCAGGAAGTTCAAATCTAGTCTCAGATACCTACTAGCTATGTGAGCCTGGGCAAGTCATTTACCCTGTTTGCCTCAGTGCCTCATTTGAAAAATGAGTTTGAGAAGGAAATGGCAAATCACCCCAGTATCTTTATCAAGAAAACCCCAAATGGGATCATGAAGAGTCAAATACAACTGAGACAACTGAACAAAAAAACTATTGTTTTTTTTATTATTAAAAACTACAGAAGAATCAGAAATTGCACCCCCAACAAGTATTAAGTTTCCTTGAAATAGGTCAAAATTCAGGATAGAGTTACTTAATAAACATTAATTAATTTAATGCCATGCACTGTGCTAAGGACTTGGGATATAAATAAAGGCAAAAGATTGTCCCTACTCTCAAGGAGCTCAGTGAGAATTTACCAGGTGATCTGATCCCTTCTTCTCCACTAACCCCCATCCAACCCACTCTTACACCTCTTTATGCCTTTAAATATATAAGTATCCCTATATAACTAGGGCAATCTGTGTGCAATTGTGTCTTTGAGTTCTTGGAGTTAAGTCCATCTCAAGTACTTGTCCGTTTTTTTCTCTCTCCCGTTTCGAACGCAAGCCCTGAGATGGTTCTATACCCATGAGCTCAGCCATCCAAGTAAGCACTCTTCTCTGTACATGATAGGGGCTCAATAAATATTATCTAATAATTGTGAATGAGGAGGCTGTGGTGAAAAGGTTAAATGAAATTCTGTAAATAGACCTCTGAAGTTCCCATTGCCACCACTCCCCAGAACTTCCTTTTCCAGGGTTGTGAATTTAAAAATGATTTTGGGTGTGGGCCCGTGCTCTACTGGGGATGGCTGTCTGCCCTTTAAGGTAGATCCCACTTCACCAGAAGGAAATGATGCATGGTCCATGTTCTGTGTTATAAATTCATAGCTGCCAGAGAGGGTAAGATGAGGTCATAAACCAGAGTGGTGAGAATAGCAGATTGGCAGTGGGAACCAGTAGGTTTTATTACAAACTCTGCCAGAGCTTCTGTGTGCACATGTGACTCGGAAAGAAACACTCCCTCTTTCTTGGTCTTGGTTCTCCTATGTTAACTGGGATTGATTGATGGGAACAATCTTTTGCAAGTGACCTCCTTCCCAGACCATGTGGCCTCATGAATGATCACCAGCGTCATCCGGTGACTGGAGCAATATATCTCTCATGAATAAGATTCTGCCTCTTCACAGCCAGAAGAACATGGGCATTCTGCCCTCTGGTCACAGAGGAGATTTTCCAATGAAGGGTGGCCTCATCAGAGCATTGGTGGAACACTAGAACAACTTCAGTTCTCCAGACTTTGGAGACAGAGGTAAGGAGCAGGGAAGTATGACGTCAGAACCACAATCATCAGGACCCTTCCTCCCCACCTCTTCCTCTGTTCCTGTTAAGCATCCCTCACTAAATCCTAGGAACATGTAAATAGGACCATATGTAGCATTAAGGGTAGAAATTCTTCTCCCCAACTAATAATGACTTGGACAGTCCAGCAAAAAGGCACACAATTCAGCAATCCAGGTGCTTAGATGGAGCCAAGAGTACCACACACTCTTGGTCACAATTCCTGAGCCTCACAAGATTGGGTTTTCCCAGCAGCAATGAAAATTATAGTAACAGAGAATGCATGAGGATATTCCATATAAGGAGAGAGTCAAAGCACTGGGGAAACCACCTACATCCTGTGTTTATACAATAATCTGTTTATAAATCCCTTCTGCTGTAAACTCAGCCATCAGCAACTCAGAGGCATTACTAAGAAGGAAAATAAGTCTCTTGAGCAAAGGGCCAACTAATAAAAAGTAAGGAGATGGGGGGGAAAGCAGGAAACATGTTGTTACCTTCACAGACCATCAACCAGTAAAAAAGTTTTTACTGAATGAGGGAGATCATGCTAAGACCCTTACTCTAATCTCATTACTCTCTACTCAGGCAAGTCAAGGCAACAAGCATTTATTAAGTGCCTACTATGGGTCAAGCACTATGAAAAGCTAGGTGAAAACAAAGAGATTTAAAAAAACCAAAAACCAATCCCAGGTATCAAGGAACTCATAGTCTAACAAGGAACTCAGAGATTACTATATACGAACAAGTTATATGCATGGTAAATTGGAGAAGTACTTAAAGGGAAGGCATTCGTATTAAGGGGGATTGGGAAAGGTTTCTTGCAGAAAGTGGGATTTTAGCTGAGACTTTATGGGAAGCCAAGAGACAGAGATGAGGAAAGAGAACATTTCACACTTGGGGAACATCCAGTAGCAATGCATGACATTTGAAAACAGGATCTTTTATTCTAGAAACAGCAAGGAAGCCTGTGTCACTGGATCATAGAATACATGGAAGGGAGTAAGGTATAGGAATACTGAAAAGATAGGAAGTAGACAGGTTATGAAAAGTTTTAAAAACTAAATAGAGGATCTTATATCAGATCCTGGAGGTAATAGGGAACCCCCAGAGTTTATTAATTAGGGGAAAGGGAATAACGTGGTCAGACCTGTATATTAGGAAGATCACTTAGCACTTAGTGGAAGATAGGCTGGAATAGAGAGAGACTTGAGAAAGGAAGACCTTTCTCAAGGAGGCCACTGCAAAAGGCATGAGGTGATAAAGACCTGTACCAAGAGGGCAGCAGTGTCAGAGAAGAGAAGCGAGAGTATGAGATTAGTTATGAAGTTAGAATTGACAAGACTCGACAACTGATTGAATATGGGGGGAAGGAGAGAGAGAGAGAGAATGGGGAGTTGGGGATGATACCTAGGTGTCAAGCTTGGGTGACTGGGAGGATGCTGTTACTCTTCACAGTTATGAGAAAATTAGGAAGAAGGAAGGATCCAAGGGAAAGATGATGAGTTCACTTTTAAACCTGCTGAGTTTAAAGATAACATTCAATCTTAGAAGTCCAATAGACTCTTGGAGACATGAGACTGCAGATCAGGAGAGAGATTAGGGCTGGATAAATAGATCTGAGAACCATCTGCACAGATATTATAATTGAATCCATGGGAGCTGATGAGGTCACCAAGTGAAATAATTTGGGGGAACAGAGGAAGTGTCTTAGCTTATTCCCCTGGGAAGGAATTACCCTCAGAATCACCATTTCTCTCTGTTTCCTCAGGCACATGACAGGCCACCCCTTCCTTCTCAACTGAGGGTTGTTCAACTAGGATACACACACACACACACACACACACACACACACACACACACACGCACACAAACCCAATCATGTATTTCTTTAGAAAAGCAGTGTGCCCTTTTTATACATAAATAAATCAAAACACAAAGGTTATACCTGTACGAAACTGAAATAAGCAATTGAAAAGTCAAAAATTCAACCAATCACCCATCTTTTTTTTTTTTGTCAAGACAATACCCCAACATAAGTCCCATTAGAAAAAGAGCATTGAAATTGATATTTGGAGAACTGGCTTTTAGATCTAGCTGTGCTTTGAACAGTCTATGTGTCCTTGACCCTCCGTTTCCTCGTCTATCAAATAGGAATACCTATCTGGCCTATTTCATTGTTACGTTGTGAGAGTCAGATAAGACAGTGAATGTGAAAGTATTTTGAAAGTACTCAATTCTTTAGAAAGGAAAGGCATAATTAATAGTGTCCATTTTTCATAGAATTTGACTGAAATTTTGAGTGAATTGACTGAACTGGCCAAGTCATTTTTCTAATTGACAATTATAATTCAGGTAGTTCAAATGATCCCCACATTAATTCTACAATCAAGCCAAAGACCAATATGGCTTTGTTAAACCAAAAGATAATTATAATGATTAGAAATAGCATTACTTGCCAAATTAAAAATGTTTTCATTAGCACAAACACTGGAATGGCCATACAGTGGCTTAAGTCACTTAATCTGTTTCCCTATTTATAAAATGAGAGGGTTTAACAATCTGTGATTCTACAGGACCCCTTATTTGTCACTGAATTATAGTCAGAGTCAAAGACATTCAGGATTATGTTCTACCTTGGATTCTCAATTACATCTCTGATCTGGCCTTGGTTTGGGCCTTTATTGATGAATCAGTTTTATGATCACTGAGAGGAACCCTGTGTCACTCATGATGTAGATGATGAGTAGCTTTTGAGAGTAGTGTTGTCCTTCTTGTTGTGGTGTTAGAATGATGCTATAGAAAACCACCTTAGGAAGTTCTAGGCAGATAACTTCCTTCTTGGTGGCTCCTTTAATCTTGCTGTTCTTTAAGAGTCATCCAAGAACAGAAAGAGGGGAGAGGATAACCTAAACCAGTGGCTTCCTGTTATGACTAGGCTGGTCAATTTACCCCACCCCACTAATCACTATTCACTCTGGGTCTCCATTTCTTTATCTTTATGGGGAGATAATCACCCAGACCTACTGCCAAAGAATAGTTAGGATTGTATAGAAAGTATCATTAACTGTTTTGACAGCATAGCAAGAGAGACTTAGGAGTCTGGTCTTATCTGACCCCATGAATCACTATCTCTTAGCCCCTTGTATCACTTGGGTTTAACATACCACTCATCTACCTCTGACTTTACACTGTTTGCTAAACTCACCCTGTCAAAGCAGACAGAGAATGATTCAGCCAAGATGCCTATCAGCCAAGAAAGTTCTAAGTGGAAAGAGTACTGGCCCTGAATTCAAAAGACAAGAGGTCAAATCATGCCTCTGGTGTTCATTACCTATGTGTCCCTGGGCAAGTCACATAACCTCATTAGGCCTCAATACTCTGATCTGAGAAAAAATGGAAAGGATGGACTAGACTTCTGAGGCTAGCTAAGTCTGTGATTCTATGATTCTAATGAAACCATAAGCAAGAGGAAAGAGATCGGGACAGCTTCATTTTGTTTTGTTTTTCCCACCCTCATTCACCAATGAGGTCCCCATTTGAGTTACCTGGGCAATAACAACTTTCATTTCCTATTGAAATAGCCAAAAAGATTAGCACTGTTCCAAGGGACTTCTTGCTGAGAAAGTAAAGACCTGAGGAACTTTAATCAAGAAACCTATAAATACCACCCAAGACCTTGCAAAGCTCATTAAGGATGGGCATGGCACAGATGTGAGGAACAAACAGTGGGGTGGGGACAAGTACACCAACATTTCTAAATCTGGTTCTCCTTGATTGAGAAAACATATGCTTCAGGGATGAAGAGGCAATCATTAAGAACAAATCAACCTGTCATGTTTCTTGTTCCAGCTTCTAGTCTCTTCTCGGAGCTCTGTGGCGATTCTTGGTCACAGCTAGGCAAACACTAAGACTCTATGCTTCCATAGTTTCATACTTTATAGCATATGAAAGATAGGTTTGAAATTAGAGAGTGAACAACGTGAAGAAACCAAGAAAGTTAACAAGATTGGTGATGGGGGAGAAAAGTTTTTGGTTTGGTTTTCCCCCTTGCAATGAAATAATCAGTCTCTTCATTCCTACATGAAGACTTTCCCAAGCAATGTACCATTCAACAATTTAATGCCTTCTTTTCCATTTTTCAAAGCCCCTCCTAGATCTCATTAAAACTCTGCAGGAAGATTATGGACTTAAGACCTGAGCATAGCTGGTTAGTCAATAAACATTTATTATGCTCCTACTATGCGCCAGGCACTGTGCTAAGAACAGGTAAGAGAAATTTCCTGCTCAAGAAATTCCCAGTCTAATGGAACAGACAACATGCAAACAATTATGAACCAACAAGCTATTTATGGAATTAATTTGAAATAATCAATAGAGGAAAGTCTCTAGAATTAAAGGGAATCAGGAAAGACTTCCTGTAGACGAGATTGTAGCTGGAACTTGAAGTAAGCCGGTGAAAATAGGAGGTAGCAATGAGAAAGAAAAGCATTCCAGGCATGGAAAAAAGGCAGGGAAATGCCCCAACTATTTACACCCCCTTTCCCCACCTTCTCTCCTTAGAGAACAGTAACTAATTGGTATATCCCATTTCGATTCTTTATTCTACCCCTATCACAGCCTTTCTGGTTCTCCTAGGCATTCCCTCTTATCTTCCAATTCTTTCCCCCATCTCATCCTCTCACTAAAATCTCTTTCTTCATCAATGCATGTTGGTGTTTTGCTATTTATCCTTTCACTTAGAGAGGCCAAATGGCTAAGAGGAGAGAATTTTGGGCCTTAGAGTAAGGAAGACCAATTCTCACCTCTAATATTTTCTATTGACTGTACAACCCTGGGCAAGCCACACAGCTTCTTACACAGTTCTTCTTCTACTCAGATACCAAAATGATTTTCTAAGTGCAGGCCTGATCATGCCATTGACCCACTGCCTCCTCCCCTTCCCTCACCTTAGGCAACTCTCTAAGACTATAAAGAGTCAGATAAGATCCATTGGTAAAGGGAGTTTTGGAATGGGAAGTTCCATACCCTGATGAAATCACGAGTCCAACACAGAAAAAAAAAATTCTTGCATGTGTTTTCACTTTCCATTGTTTCTTTAAGAAGTATTATATCAGCTACATTTCACTTTGGGACATAAGAATCATAAGTATGTGAGGCTGAGGGCATCAATTATATTTCAATTAAGGACTCTTCACTTGCCCCTGAAATTCAGGTATCATACAATTGGGCAAATAAGTTATTTATTATTTATGTGTAACTGGGGGTAGCAGAAATGGCTGAAATTAGTCTGTGAGCTGCAGGTTTATTTTCTCATGTTCCTATTTAGTCAACTAATTTTTTCATTAGGAGGGAAAATCTTGCCAGGCCTGTAATTAAAAAGAGATAGTATGGTTTTGGTCCTTCTGCTGCCAATATGGAGGGAGAAACTAGCCTTTTTAGGTTGAGGAGCAAAATATTTTTGAGGATATTGGAGCTACTAAAACAAAGTGAAAAATAATGATTTCTTCCATCTTTAAAAGAGCCCCAAATACTCTCTTTACCTGAAACTCTTCTTTTAAAGGTACTGATCAATCTGTCAATAATTATTTATGAAGTTCTTACTATGAACTAAACATGGTCCATAGTGCTAAGGATACAAAGAGAGGTGAAAGCATTCTCCCCAGGGGTGGCTATGTGGCTCATTGAATAGAGCACCGACCCTGGAGTCAGGAGGACCTGAGTTCAAATCCAGCCTCAGACACTTGACACAAAAACTAGCCATGTGACCTTGGGCAAGTCACTTAACCCCAGTTGCCCTCAAAAAAAAAAAGAAAGAAAACATTCTCCCCACTAGAAGCTCACATTCTAATGAGGAAAACAACAGGCAAATAATGATATTTTTTGTTGTTTAGTCATCTCAGTTATGTGGCTCTTTTAATTCATGACTCTTCACGATCCAATTTGGGGTTTTCTTGGCAAAGATACTGGAGTGGTTTGTTGTTTCCTTCTTCAGATCATTTTACAGATGAGGAAATTGAGGCAAACAGGGTCAAGTGACTTGCCCAGGGTCACACAGCTAGTAAGTGTCTGAAGCTATATTTGAACTCAGGAAGATGAGCCTTCCTAACTCCAGGCTTAGTACTCTATCCACTGCACCCCTTAATAACTATGTACAGACATATATTATACATATATATATATACACACAAATATTTATATACATATAATGTAAATGGAAGAAGATATGGGTGAGGAGATGAAGAGAAGCAAAGGCCTCTTGCAGAAAAGAATATTTGAATTCTAGTTTGAGGGAAGCCTGGAAAGTCAGGAGTAGGAGGTAAGTTGGGCAAAATATGCCAGGTAGGACGGACAGCTTGTGCAAATTCCCAGAGTCAGGAGATAAAGGCCAGTGTAGACAGATCCTAGAATACATAGAGGAAAGCAAAGTGTAAGAACAATAGAAAGATAAGAAGGCGCCAAGTTGTGAGGAATTTTAAACGCTAAATAGAATTTTGCATTTGATCCTGGAGGTAATAGGGAGTCACTGGAGTTTATTCAGTAAAAAACAGGAAGCTACAAGGTACAGGGGCATGATCAGACCTGTACTTGAGGCAAATCACTCTAGTGGCTACATGGGAGGGCAGACCAGAGTGGAGAGAGACTGGAGGCAAGAAGGCTAATTAGAAGACTATTGCAATAGTACAGATGAGATGCTATGAGGGCCTATACAGGGCAGTATCCATGTAACTGGAGAAAGAGAGACTTATATGAAAGATGTGAAGATAAGAATTATAAAAGTTGACAACAGGTTAGCTATGTGGGGTACCAATGAGTGGCCAAAGATGACTCTGAAGTTGGAAATTTGAACAACTAGAAAAATGGTGGTGTTGGGAAGAGGGATGGTTTTAGAGGAAACGTAAGTTCTGTTTTGGACATGGAGAGCCTGAAATACTTTCAGTATATACTACTTAAAATTATGGAAAAGCAGAATTTGATGATAATCATCAAACTCTCTCTTGTTTTACAAATGAGCAAACAAAGGGCCAGACAGTTTAAAGTGACTTGTCCAAAGTCACACAGACAGGGGAACTGAGATTTGAATCTAGATCTTCTGACTTCAAAGCCAATGCTCTTTCTTTCAGTAAGACTTAGTAACTAAGATGGTAAGCTTCTCATTCCTATTTGGGAATGTCCCAATTGCCTTAAAAATTTCCCTTCATGTTTCCTGGAATGTCAGCTGTGGTTCCACTTCTGGAATGAGAAACACAATCCAAAATGAGTCCTAACTTCCAAGTCCAGCAAGCTCCTCAGAGGTTGTTAAAGTTTAAAGAAAGGACAAGTGTGGTGTAACAGGAAATACAAAAGAAGTTGATTCTACTCCTATCCCTACCACTAACTAGCTATGTGATTTTAGTCAAATCATTTGACCTCTTAGGGTCACACATTCTTCATATGCCAAAGTCACTGGACTAAATTATTCCTAAGATCTCTTTTCCATATCTAACATTTTATGATTCTAGGAGAGAAACTTGAAGGAAACATAAATAAGATGTAATTTCTTTCTCCCCCTCTCATTTTGTAGATGAGGAAACTGAGGCCAAGAAGGGTTGAGTGACTTGTCTAAGGCCACATAGATAGCTAGTGGCAGAGGTAGAAGGAAGAATCAGGTCTCCTGTCCCTTAATCCAAGATTCTTTTCATTATAGCATTCTGCCTTTCATGAAAATGCTTTCAAATATTTTGAGGATTGAAATGTGAGAAAGGGTTAAACTCATTCTGCCTGACCTCTGGAGAGTCAAACTAAGACCCAAGTATGGAATTTACAGGGAGACAGATTTGTACATCATTGTGTTTCTACCTCCCACTTAGCTCTTTTTCTATTTCACTTGCTTCTGAAGTGAATCTGCCATTGCGAGGCAAAGACACGTGCAGAAAGAATTACCAAGCCATATTCCTATTTTCTCATATCCATAAGTGTAAACAAGGTACACCTCAAGGGTACTTGGGATGAAATCATGGAAAGGGAACAGGCAGGTTTTTACATATAATTTTCTACTGCAGACATCATGATAGTCATACAATTGACTAAAAGATATAGGTAATTAAAGATCTTGCTATATCTTTGGTTGGATTTTTAAAAGCATTTGACTTAGTAGAAAAAAATATAGCCTTGAATGGTCTCTCCATAACAAGGGTCCCCCATATATATGTTCATGTGTATATAATATATATATATGTTCATGTGTATATATAATATAATATATATGTATATAACACATCATGCCTTCAATAAACAAAAGTAACACTTTAACTACTGACGACTACAAAAAACAAAGTATAAAATGGAGAGGTATATTCATTTAGGGATTAGGAGCTATTATGATCTCCATTTTATAGTTGAGGAAACTGAGGCAAACAGATTAAGTGACTTGCCCAATCTAGTAAATGTCTAAAACTAGATTTTACTCAGGACTTCCTGACTCCAAGCCCAGAATTCTATCCACTGTACTACCTATCTGCTTCAGAAAGATATGGATAAGAATAGTACAAGTCGGGAAGGCAAAGAGGATTGTAATCTGCTTCAGTGGAAAGAGTGCCTATCTCAGGGAAATTATGGATACCTCAGAATAAGGAACAACATTCTACAATTTGAACTATCCAAAAATGAAATGGACACAATCCTGAGATGGTTAATTTCTCATCATTCAAGCCAACCAAGTGGGAGATCAGGATTACCAAGTGTCAGGAATGTTGTACAGGGAATTCACTCTTTAGAAAAGGTGGGACTAGTTGAGCTATAAGGACCCTTTTAACCTTAAGGTTCTTTTATTTTATCTGTGTGCATAATATACATATATCCTAGTCATAATACTTTGTCTTTACTCTTCAAAACCTCTAAATAATAAACCTTTCATATAAAGACATTGGGGAAAATACAGAAATGGTAATAATGATCGTGGTGTCTTACTATTTTAATTAAGCATCATTCGTTCCCCAGAGTCCTGCTCTAATGCCTTATTACAGTGCGGAGGAGTTCTTGCGTTTCAAAGACTTCCAGTGGAATGTCATCTCAGGTCCAGTCTTGACAAGTTAAGAGAGACTTATCCCTGGAGGACCACCAAATGAACTTTAGTGATATAGTATGACAGTGACAGTTTAGTTATTCTCTAATGTACTGAGAAGGTTATGAACTGCATCAGTGGGTAGATTACACTCCTTGAAATATTAAAGCATCTATATACCCAAGGACAGAAAGAGATATGGAGAGACAGATGAACAGAGACAAAGTCTATTGAGATGAGATGCTTTCAATGTCACCATGGCCTTATGGGGTCACAACCACCTCTATAAGCTGGTTAGTGTCAGTAGGTAAAGCTGTTTAATGTTAGAAAAGATTATAGCAACATATGGCTAAGAATATATAGCCATACAAAGAAAAGAAGACATTCCATTGTAACTGAAGAATAAAGTTACAGCAGCTGACAAAAGCCTGAGCTAGGTTTTCTAGGAGATTGACTGAAAAAGATAGGCGTTCTCTGGAGTCACATTATCCCATTGATAGTGGAAGAAGACCGCTTCTAAATAAATTCGCTTGTACTTTAGCTCCGAAAATAAAAACAGCTCCCATTTCTTAATCTTTGGGAAATGCACAGAGTAGCAACTAGGATGAAATGGATTGAAACAAGGCAAGGGCCAAGAATAACAGTCCTCAAACTTTGGGGTTTCAAATCTCTTTGTGCTCTTAAAAATTATTGAGGACCCCAGGGAGCTTTTGATTATATGAGCTACATCTATTGATGTTTACCACATTAGAAATTAGAGCCAATAGATTTTTAAAATATTAATTCATTTAACGTAATAATGAATTACTTTTTGTTAATATGACACATTGTATGAAAAATAACTTATTTTCTGAAATAAAAAATTAGTGAAAAAATGGCACCATTTTACATATTTTTGCAAATCTTTTGATATCAGGTTTAGCAGATGATTAAATTCTCTTATCTGCTTCTCTATTCAGTCTGTTAATATATATTGTTTTGGATGAAGTATATGAAGAAAATCAGCCTCAGATATTTAGTTGGAAAAGGGAGAAGTATTTTAACAGGCAAATAAGTATTATAATGAAAACAGTTTTGACCTTATGCACCCCCCCGAAAGTATACCAGGGACCCACAGTGTCCTCAGGTCACACTCTGAGTACTTCTGGCCTAAAGAGACAAGATTGGGACACTCTGGAGGCCAATACTACGTGAAATGAGGAGTAGATGTCTCTTTCACAATCCCCTGTGATATATCTTCTATCCCTGAAGATCAACAATTACTTAATTTAGTCCATGTTTATCCTTTATCCCAGGCCTCTAGCCCTGCTACAGAAATAGTAGAGCTTTATTCTCAGAACTTTGGTCCTATGATCAACACCTTTGTCTCTTCCCCTCTTCCCCTCTATGTGCTTTCCTGTAATAGCTTCTAGAGAACATGACTCTGGTGACCCTATTTCCCTAAGACCCTTAACATTGTAATCTCTTGACTCTTCAGTGCTCTAAGGACAAGCCTCAAAACATACAAGAGTTGACCACACATATCCCCATCTCTATTTGGCCCTTTAGCCCAAACAAATTGTCTCTCAGTTGTTTATTTTTTTTGTTTTAAATTTCCCTTTACTTTCTAACTAGAAGGGAAAGTCCCTTTACTTGTACAAATGAATATAGGGCCATAAATTGACAAGATGACCCTCCAAAAAAAACAAATTCCAAAAAGATTACTCCTTGGGCTTCATCAACTGCAGAGAGAAAATGCTACCTTTCAAAAGTAGAAATTATAAAGTACCATGTAGTAGAAAAAATTCTGGGCAAAGAGAACTGGGTTTGGTTCTAATCCAGGTTCTACTGTTTGCTTGCTTTGTGACCTTGGATAAATCACTTCATCTCATTGGGTCTCAGTTATGAAATAAGGAGTGGTGGAGGTGTAGGATGATCCAAGAAGACTCTTCTAACTAAAAATTCTATGACAAAGAAAGAAGGCATCTGATGAGGGCCATCACCCAGGATCTGACTCTATCTTACTTTGCATTGCTTTTTGCCTGGGGCACACTGGAACTATGTGATTAATTAACATTAGACATACTGCCTAACAGATCTTCTGCAGGTGGGTACCTCCTACAAGTGTAGAGTTCAGCTAAAATGACTGGAATGCTATAAATAGTGTTTAGGGAAGTTCTCTATCTATCAAAGCATCCTTTGTTGAATGAGCAGAAGCTGCCTGTAGTAGGAACCCTCATTCCTGTGACATCTGGCTTGGTCTCTGAATCACTGCAGGGATCTCCAGACTTTCTAAGGGTTTCTTGGAGACTTACCTGTGCCAATGGGCAATGGGATATTTTCCCAGGTAACTCCAGACTAGGAATTGAAGCTCAGTACCTACTCCTTCTACCTTTCATCCTGATGCAATCCCCTCTACAACTCAGGCTCGCTGCCCATGAGCCGTCTCAAAGTCTCTGGCAAAAAGCCAGAGTGCCAGCTGAGCAGGAGGCAGCAGCTAATAATAACTATGGCTGGCATTTCTATATGGCTTAAAAGTCTGCAAAGCGCTATACTGATTCAGTTTATTCTCACTACAGCCCTCTGAGGTCACCTCCAGGATCACATGGCTAGTGGTACCTGATGTCAAGTTTGAACTCAGTTCTTATCACTGAGTCCAGAAGTCTACAACATTGAAACGAGATGGTGTCTTGAAAAGAACGCTATCCTGGGAGTCAAGAAGCTTGAATTTGAGTTTTCCTGTTCTGCTACTAAATACCTGTATGAACTGTAACCAAATCACAACCTCTTTGGGTCTCAGTTTCCTCATTTGAAAAATAGGGTTCATTCAGCAACATGGATGATCCCTAAAATCAGCTCTACAATTCTAGAATTCCAAGAAACTACACTTCAAAAGGAATAAATTCCTCCCAGATGTTGGTACCTGGAGGTCTCACTACCATGAGACAGGCAATCTCCACTGGGTACCTGTCGGAATGCAGGGCATGGGAAACTCTTTCTTTTTACTAGTGACTGAGGTCTGACAACACTCACCACATGTTCTGCCCGCAGCCTTTTGTCCTCTTCATTTTTTAAACATTTGGCTATTTTGGTGGGATAAAAATCTACTCCATATGTTTGTCATTCTTAACTCATTCATCAAGCTGCTGTTTTATAAGAGCTATTTGGTGTTCAGAAAGCCTGGTGAGCCTTTTAAAGACTTTTTTTTTTCTTAGAATGTCATGAGTTGCCAAGAGCAAAGGACCCCAACCCCCATCTGCCCCAAGAGTCCTTTTCTCTTGAACCGTAAAGTTCCAGCAGCTTCTATGCTTAGCAAGACAAACTGCACACTCCAAGGTTTGTTACTGACAAAGGCAATAAGTATTTTCTTTAAATGATATTATCATCTAGTTGGTTCCTTATGTTTTCCTTTCATAAATATTTTGCGTGCAGGCTCAAGGGTATACACGCAATGTCAGAAGAACTCAAGGCAGGTTTCCAGCTTATTGAGTGGACTCCCTGTGATGAATTTATAGGGGATAGAGACAAGAGTCCCCCAGGACAGGCAGTCTTTCAGGGAGTGCAACTTGCATCACTGGAAGGAATAGCCACATTGGTGAGATCACAGATTCATTGGCATATTTGGAATATGTATATTATATGTATAGGCTATATTAGACTATAAAGCTAAGTTAATTTTTTTCTTTAGTCAACAAAATTCTGAAGTGCAAATCCACTTATCAATAATAGCTAAAATTTATAATAATTCTTTAAAGTTTGCGAAGTACTAGAAAAATAGATAGACAGATAGACAGATGGATAACATGTTAATATCCATATAGACACATAGCTTTAGATATATTTATATGTAGGGCAGGTAGGGGTAGCTAGGTGGTCCAGTGGATAGAATGCCAGGTCTGAAGTCAAGAAGACTCATTTTTAACAAGTTCAAATATAGCCTCAGACACTTATTATCTGTGTGACCCTGGACAAGTCATTTTACCCTGTTTACCTCAGTTCTTCATCTATAAAATGAGCTGGAGGAGGGACTGGCAAACCACACCAGTATCTTTTCCAATAAAATCCCAAATGGAGTCTTAGAGGGTCAGACAAGACTGAAATGATTCAACAACATAAGACATAGCCGGCTTTCTCTAGATGGACATAAATATGTGTTGTTCAGTCAATTTTCAAGATAGCTAGATATTTTTGTTGTTGAGTCTTTTCAACATCTGACCCACTATGGCCCCATTTTGGATTTTCTTGGCAGAGATACTGCACTAGTTTGACATTTCCTTCTTCAGCTCATTTTATAGATGAGAAAACTGAGGCAAACAGGGTTAAGTGACTTTCCCAGGATCACACAACTAGTAAGCATCTAAGGTCAGAATTGAACTCACAGATATGAGTCTTTTTGATTCCAGACCTGGCACTCTATCTGCTGTGCCACCTAGCTGCTCCTAAACCTAGACATAGCTATCAGTATCTATTATATATCTATTATCTATATTATATATATTATATACATCTATTGGTATCTATAGGTATATAACTATATCTCCATCTTGTATCTATCTATAGATTAACTTGCAAAGAGTTTACAAAATACTACATAGAAGATATGTATGTATGTGCATAAAATATAGTCTCATTTGATCCTCAAATCAACCCTGTGATATAGACTATTATCATTGCCTTTTTATAAATAAGTAAAATGAAGGCTGAGAGAGCTTAAGTGACTTTCCCTGAGTCACAAAGCTAGTGTGTGAAGCATAATTTGAACTCAGGTCTTAACTCTCAGCCCAACAGTGTATCTACTATGCCAAGTGACCCTTTATCACCTAGAAACAGAGATGATCTTATCATATTTTTAATGACAGAAATAAGCAGAACTATTTTTTTTGGCAGCCATTCAATCATTTGATCAGGGATCAACCCACACCTGGACAATCCAGTTAGTTGTATAGACACAGTCATACAGATATTTATCATAGGATACAAAAGAAATGGATAGGAGACATTAGGCTGAACCGAATCTGGGAATTTTTTTTTCCAGAATAATGTACCTAAAGATAGTGAGCTATACTTCCCTCCCTTCCCAGGGTGGAAATCTGAGTTTCAGATGCTGTAATGTTTGGTTTCCAGATGAAGATTGCTGCTGCTTTGTCCTCCAATTTTATGACTAGGCACAAGAAGATCAAATGTCTGACCCAAGGTCACCTAGTGAGTCAGTGGCTCAGCTGGGATTAGGAGAACATGAGCCTTCCCCACTGGCTCCTAGTCCTTTCAGCCTAATCTCAAGACTTCCATGCACACCTCCTTTCTCCTCTTTCCTAAGAATATGACTTGAGCATATTTTGGGCTAAGCCAAAATACCTACCGTTTAATTCTAGAGCAACAGGAATGTATGCGTGTGTGTGTGTGTGTGTGTGTGTCTGTGTGTGAGCGTGTGTGTGTGTGTGTGTGTGTGTGTGTATGAGTGAGTGAGTGTGTGTGTGTGTGTGTGTGTGTGTGTTTGAAGAGGGAGGGGGGATGGGAAGGACATGGAGGCTCCATGAGGGAAAAAAAAAAGAGGGAGGAGAGAAAGTGGCACATAGATAGAGACAGTAAGTCTGAGAGAGGATGAGAATATGCCCTACATATTAGGTCCAAAATAGTCCTGTAGATGAAATACTTGGACTTGCAGAGCCTCATTTACAAAGAGGAAAACTGAGGCAGCTAAAGGGCCTTAGCCACTTGTTCAGGTGGCTAATCAGTGGAAAAATGGGGTCTCGGACACACCATGCTCAAATTTCCCACCTGTGGTACTTCCTTAATATGGGGAGCCTTCTTTTATCTCTCCACTTATTGGAATCAATGCTTTCAACTCTCATGAGAAAATGTATTTTGTCTCCCAAGCCCAGATAGCTTTCTCAGCCAGAGCTGAAAGTATACAGGGCTAGATTTCCCATGACAGGTGCTCCACAGGACAGTCTTTCAGTTTTTCAATCTACTTGTTTCAGTAATAGCTCCTCTACAAAGTTAGTCCAGCCAACTAGTGAGGCTGGTGATCTTGACAGTGTCCTGAGTCTAAATAATTATATTTGAGAATGCGGAGTACTTGAAGGAAATGGATGTGTACTAAAGGTTTCTCTCTGTTTCGTATCTTATTCCATGCTCCTTCAAGTTAGTCAAACAGAAGCATAGGTTCTCAGAGTTGGAAAAAACTTTAGCAGCCATCTAGTCTGACCCATACCAGAACAAAAACTCCTATCATCATTTACAAGGGGTCAACTGGCCTTTAGTTGAAGACGTCTAATGAAGGAGAACCCACCACTTCCCTGGGCAGCCTACTCTACGCTAGGATAGATATAATAGTTGGTAAGTTTTTCCTCGAAGTTCATCAAAATCTATCTCATTGCAATTTCTACCCATTGATCCTAATTCTATCCTTCTGGAGCTGGATAGAACAAGTTGAATACCTCTTCCACTCGTCAACCCTTCAAATGCCTGAAGATAATAATTAAGTCCTGTCTAAATCATCTCTTTTCCAGGTTGAACTTATCCAGTTCCTTCAGACCATTTCCATAGTTCGTAACTACTCACTCTTCCCTATCCTGGTTGGCCTTTTTTCAAACTTATCCTTCAAACTTTCCTTCTAATATATAGCACCAAGAATTAACACAAGACATTGTGGTATGACCTACACAGAGAACAAATGGACTATCACTTCCTTAGTCCTTGATAATATGCCTTCTAATTCAACGTAAGAATACATTAATAATTGTTATTTGCCATCTCAAAACAGTTGATTCATATTGACTTTGAAGTCCAGTAAAAGCCATTTCTACTTCAGACCACCTTGCCAGCCCCATATTTGTATTTATAAGGCCATTTTTAATCTAAGTGTAAGAGTTTTTACATTTATACCTATTAAATTTTATCTCATTAGATTTGACCCAATTAAAGGTATCACAAATGTTGTAGTATACATAAACTTCATAAGTATGTCATATATGCTTTTAATGAGAAAAATATTAAATAGCACAGGGCCAAGCACAGATCCCTGGAGCAATACATTGGAGACATTCTTCAGAATTGATACCAAACCCTTAATAATTTTCTTTGGGCCATTTCTGAATGCACCTACCTATATTAGGGAGCAACTCTATTGAGTCTGTATCTCTCCATCTATAAGAACAGAAAATATAGTTTGTCAAATACCTTGCTAGAAGTCGATATAAATTGCATCTATAGCATTCCCCTTTATTAAAAAAGGAAATAAGGTTAATATGGCATGATGAAGCCATCATGGCTTTTTTTTTTGGGGGGGGGGGTCACTATTTCTTTTTCTAGATGCTTACTACCCATTCTAATAATACGTTTATTTTCAGTAATTAAACTTGATCGCCTAAAGTTTAGAGATGCCACTCTAGCCCTTCTTTTTAAAATTAGAAAACCATTTGCCCTTCTCTAGTATTGAAACATTTCCTCCATTCTTCATAATGCCTTAAAGTTAGTAGACATGGGGTGGCTAGGTGGCTCAGTGAATAGAGCATTGGCCCTGCAGTCAGGAGGACCTAAGTTCAAATCAGGCCTCAGACATTTAACACTTACTAGCCATGTGACCTTGGGCAAGTCACTTAATACCAATTGCCCTTCCTCCTCCAAAAAGCAAAAAACCAAAAACACAAACATAAAGTTAGTAGACAGTGGCTTAGAAATTACTTGTACCACTTACTTTGACACCCTGAAATGTAATATCTTGGAAACTGGTGACTTGAATTCATCAAGGAAAGGTAGATGATGCAGTGTATTAACAATGCAATATTCACTATGCCTATAGCAATTATAAATAGGCTTATGTGGTTATTAATCACAAAATATATCAGTCTCTCTATATGGGGGATAAAGCCAGAGAATTTATTAAAATACCAAATAACCGAGTCCCAAAACCAGAAAGTCAAAGCCATCAGGGTAGTTATGAAATTGGCACAAGTAGTTAATGTAGTAACTAACCACATTCTTAAGCCTTCAAAACAGAACAGGCTACCTCAGGCAAAGGTACTTCTCTCCCCACTCACAGCAACTGCTCAGCGTCCAGGAAGCGTGCTCACAACAGCTCCGGCCCCCCCGCAGTTCTGTTCCCTGGCAGTCCCCAACAAGAGTCCTTAGCAGAAATTGCGGCTGGCTCAAAAAGGAGTTTGTGCCTCCACCTCTATCTTGGCTGCTACTGCTGCTGCTGCTGCTGCTGCTGCTGCCGCGGCCACCGCCAGTCCCCACCGGAACTCTAACTCTTCTTCCGCTTCCTCTTGCCCCTCCCCTTCCTGCTATGTCAGCAAGTCCAATGGGGCATGGAAGATCTTTAAATCCCATAACCCTTACATTCGGCCCCAAGATCTTTCATATCCCTTACTTGGCAAAAGTATATTAGGAATAACTGGTGTCAACAGAATTTTACAACAATATAACAAAGATAGCACACAATAAACACAGAAAACAGAAAACAATATTTCAGGGTGGGGTTTGAACACAAGCTCCCCATCATTCCCCCCCGAACAAATGGGGCCCCGAAATCTTGGGGTAAGGGGCGAAGATCTCTTCTTCCATGGCTACTTGCTGCTGAAATCGGATGTAGAGCTGTCCCTGTCCCAGGGGGTCCCATTTGAGAGGTCAGTTCTTAATGTGCTTGATGCCAAGTCCAAGGGTGACACATCACAGTTGCAGACAGGGGGTGACATCCAGCTTAAGCTATCGGGCGTCTACAGGTGGAGGGTACCAAGCCTGTGGAAACAAATCTGGCAAGCAAGGTAAACAGACAAAAAACCAAGAAAAAGCAAAGAGAAAATAACCAGACTACTGTAGCCTCACTCACGGTAGAATATATGAGTTAAGGGTACAATTTTGTAATCATCTTCTCCGGAATAAACAATAGTTACAGTGTTATCCCTCCCATGTGCTATACTCTCTGCAGCCTTTGGAATATCATCTGGCTTCCTTTTTACCCATACTTTAGCTCCCGATTTTATTCTATCAGTAGAACCAAATCCTTCAGTTCCTCTGACAGTCATTTTGGGAGGAGGGTCAGTTTTTACAAGTGGTATTGTTTCACAAGGAACGATAATCACTTGGACTATCCTATCATTTTTATGAATCTGTATGGGCCCTTCACCTAAATTATGGAATGTCACAACAATTTCTCCTTGATAATTAGAATCTATTACTCCAGCCAATACATGTATTCCTTGGGCTGCTAATCCTGATTTGGGTAAAATCTGTCCAAAGTGATTTTGAGGGATTCTTATGCATATCCCAGTGGAGATTTTTCTTATTTCTTTTCTATCTAACCAAAAGTCCTCTAAACAATGTAAGTCATATCCCACTGAACCAGGTATTCCTGGGTATGGTGCAGGGACATCTGGCCTCAAGGTCCAATACTCAATATTTGGGATCTTATGTGTTTGTTGTTTTCTAATTTGCAGATTTGGTGTCATCATTCTGGCTAGAGGTGTACTTCCTCCCAATGGCCTATTATTCAAATTACGTAAAGCCATGAACAAATTATCCTTCCAATGTTGATACGAATTATTGGAACTTAACTTCCTTAACTGTTCTTTCAGTAATCCATTAATTCTTTCAATTAACCCAGATGCTTCTGGATAATAAGGAATATGATATATCCATTCTATATTGTTTAATATACAATATCTCTTCATTTCATTACCTTTGAAATGTGACTCATTGTCACTTTGAATCTGCATTGGGGTTCCATAATATAGACTTATGAGATCTAGAGTTTTACAAGTGTTTTTCTGGGTAGCATTCTTATAAGGACAAGCTACTAGTACACCCGAATAGGTGTCAACACAAGTACATATAAATCTACATCCTTTATCTTGTGGTAGTGGACCAATATAATCTATTTGCCAGATTTGGGCTGGGACTTTTCCTCTTGCTATCTCTCCAGTTACTACCCGAGGGACAGTTCGCTCCTTTTCCAATTGACATATATGACATTCTGCTGCTATCTGTTTTAACAGCGAATGAGAGATACTAATACCTCGATCTTGTGCCCACTGGTGTGTGGCCTGAACCCCCAAGTGCCCAGCCGTTTGGTGGACCCATTTTGCTAATACTGGGTCATCAGTTGTTGTCAAGGTAGGGACAATATGTTGAGTAGCAATCTTTGCCAGTCGATCAGCATGAGCATTATACTCACGTTCTGGCGTGGTGAGGGCCACATGAGCATCTACGTGAAAAACTGACAAGTCAGTGACCAAAGACATATTCCAGATATCTTCCCATAATTCTTTGCCCCAGACTAGTTTGCCATGAATCTCCCAATTTTGATTTTTCCATATGGGCATCCATGTAGCTAACCCATTAGCTACTGCCCATGAATCAGTGAATATATGACACTGTCCTCCTTGTTCTATTTTGATGGCTTGATGTACTGCCATAAGTTCAGCATACTGACTACTTCCACCTATCCCAGTACTTTCCAAAGTCCTTCTAGTACATGGGTTATAGGCCACTGCTTTCCAATGTCTCTTTTGGCCCAAATATTTTGCTGTCCCATCAGTAAACCATGCATGTCTCTTTTGTTCTTCAGTTAGTCCATCATATCCCTCATTCCATTTTACAGAGGATTGTACCAACTGTTGCTTTGGCTCAGGGGGTGTGTCATTCCTCTCAATTCCTACATTTGCTACAGATTCATGTAGAGCAGAAACTCCACTTTTGCCAGTTTTCGCTCTATTTTGAATATACCACTTCCATTTGATTATACTAGCCTCTTGGGCATGTCCAATTCTGTGAGAAGCTGGGGTACTCATTACCCAGGTCATAATCGGGGTTCCAGGTCTTAATACCACTTCATGGCCCAGAGTCAATTGTTCAGTCTCCACCAAAGCCCAATATGCAGCTAACAACTGCTTTTCAAAAGGTGTATACTGGACTCCAGATGAAGGGAGCTTCCTACACCAAAATCCCAAGGGTACATTTCTGCTTTGCTGTTTTTGCCATAAGCTCCAGTTTGCATAATCATCTTGTACCGTCACTTGTAATTCCACTGGACCATTTTGCATGGGCCACAACTCTAGGGCCAATTGTATGGCAGCCTTGGCTTCTTCAAAAGCTTTACTCTGCTCAAGTCCCCAATCAAATTCATATTTCTTTCGAGTGACTCTATACAAAGGTTTCAAAATCTGTCCCAAATGTGGAATGTGGTGCCTCCAGTACCCAAACATTCCTATGAACTTTTGGGCTTCCTTCTTATTGGTAGGGGTAGGAAAGTCCTGAATCTTTTGTCGGGCTTGTGGAAGAATCTCTCGTAGTCCCTTGTTCCATTGTATACCCCAAAATTTTACATTTTGAGCTGGTCCTTGAACCTTTGCAGGGTTAATTTCCCACCCTTTACTTTTCATATGCTCAATTAGAAGGGTCAAACTTCTCTCCACTTCTTTTGCATCTTTTCCCTGTATCATGATATCATCAATGTAGTGGGTAAGCTGTATACCAGGTAGCATTAATTCATCTAACTGCTCAGCCACAATCCTGTGACAAATAGTGGGGCTATGTAGGTACCCTTGTGGCAAGCGGGTGAAAGTATATTGTCTACCCTGCCAAGTGAAAGCAAACTGGTCCCATTGTTTAGGGTCTATTGGGATGGTGAAGAAGGCATTTGCTAAGTCAATAACTGCATACCAAGTCCCATCATATTTCTGGATCCTTTCTATTAAGGTGATGGTATCTGGAACAGCAGCATACAAAGGAGGAGTCACCTTATTCAATTGTCTATAGTCCACTGTCATTCTCCATGTCCCATCTGATTTTCTTACTGGCCAGACAGGATTATTCCATCTTGTGGTTGTAGGGACTAACACTCCTGCTTCAACATATTCCTTTATAGTAGTGGTAATTTCATCTTGCCCACCTGGCACACGATACTGTTTTAAAGTAGTTACTTCAGAAGGTTCAGGTAAAGTGATTGGGTCCATTTTTATTTTTCCCACTAAAACTGTATTAATTCCTATCTTCCTTACAGCAAATTGGTATCTTCCTTCAGGTAAATTCAGAGTCATGCCTCTCAATATATCTATTCCAATTATGTATTCAGGAATAGGTACAACAACCACAGTATATTCTTTCTTAGGTAACTGCCCAATTTTCATTGTTATTTTAACTTGTCTGGCTGATATTTCAGCCCCTCCTAGACCTGTGATGGTAATAGGGATTCCATGTTTAAACTTATCAGGGTTTCCATAGATAAGTGTGGCCTCAGCCCCAGTATCTAGCAAGGCCCTAGTCACAGTAGTTGATCCATTCTTCCAATATATTGTTAAACTGATATGGGGTCTACAATCTCCTCTGTATATTTCTTTAATCTGGGCTGGGGCCTGGCCTATTTCCTATTCACCCTGAAGGTGGGGCAAACTTGGATACAAAGATTCTGATTCAGGAGTACCTTCAGGGGTGGTTCTTGCTTCCCTATTCATTCTAATGTTAAGTACCTTTTCTTGGTACAGCTTATGCAGCTCTTCAGTTGGAATACCATCTATTCTTCTATAGTCCACCCCTGCTCTCAATAGAGCAAAAAACAGTTCCCTTCTAGTTGGTCTATTTTGTCTCTGAATCCTCTGGCTATGTACTCTTCTCTCTCTAGGCAATTTATCTTGTCCCCATTCCCCTAGGTCACTTAATTGTGAAATCTTATCCAGCACCTCTGAAAGAGGGTGCCCTATTTCTCCAATTAATAAAGTCAGAATTAAGTGCTTATAAGCAGGAGGAGCAGTCTTCACTATGATATTTCTATGAGGAACTCCTAGGGGGGTTTCATGATATGCATTTGCATCTCCAACCATGATGGTAGTTTTCATTACCTCTTCCTTTAGCTTCCTCATACAATCTCTAAGTGAGTACCAGGGTCTGTCTCCACTAGGCCACATAGAGACAGTAGGATATTGCTTTCTGCATCCCTGTGCAACTAAAGCTAACAGAGTAGTATTTCTGAGGCCTCCTCCCACATGGTAGTCCCTAAAAGCTTGGTGGACAAAAGGATTCTGACTGATACTTATGAATTTTAAGCAATCCTCACTGTCCAGTGTTATTCCTCCAGCGCCTTCATCAGTGATTCTTACTATCTAAGACACTAAAGACTCTCCCATTCTTTGGGTGAATCTACTCAATATGTCAGTAATCTCCTGTTGAGTGAAATCCTCAATTATCTCCTTGGACTCTGTTTGGCCCTGGCACTTCTCCTGTCTTCTTTTTCGTATGGGGAGAACTTCTATGTTAGAAGACTCCTCATCTAACCTTGTTGCATTCTCCACACACACATTCTCCTGGCAGCTGTCTAGGCAACTCTGCCCAGCCTGTACAAAAGCTGCATGCACATTTCTTCTGCTAGGTTTTTGCTTCCTTTTAGCTACATGAACAGTAGCTTTTTCCTGGACCACCTGAGTCCCTCCGGTTTGCTCTTCTAAATGCTGTGACACAGGAGAATCCTCAAGCAAACCAGCCAACTCCCTAGCCATCTGAGCTCTTTCCTCCAGCAGCTTATCCCTACTTTTACACATGAGGCGATAACTTGTTAGCAGGACCCAGCCTCTCCTGCACACTCCTGCCAACTCTTTGCCTGGTTCTATAGGTATTCCTTGCAAGCATCTTTCCAAATCTCCAGGTTCTCCCTCTTTTAGTCTTGGTTCCCAGTTTTCACAGGGCCCTGTACTTTTGGCCCATTCTCTGGCTAGAGAGGAATAAGGCAAATCCTCCCATCCTGGGATAGCCATCTCTCCCTCTAAAGCCCCCCTGCTGCCAAATAGAGGCCTGATATTTTGTGATCCCTTCCCCGTCGCCAAATGTATTAACAATGCAATATTCACTATGCCTATAGCAATTATAAATAGGCTTATGTGGTTATTAATCACAAAATATATCAGTCTCTCTATATGGGGGATAAAGCCAGAGAATTTATTAAAATACCAAATAACCGAGTCCCAAAACCAGAAAGTCAAAGCCATCAGGGTAGTTATGAAATTGACACAAGTAGTTAATGTAGTAACTAACCACATTCTTAAGCCTTCAAAACAGAACAGGCTACCTCAGGCAAAGGTACTTCTCTCCCCACTCACAGCAACTGCTCAGCGTCCAGGAAGCGTGCTCACAACAGCTCCGGCCCCCCCGCAGTTCTGTTCCCTGGCAGTCCCCAACAAGAGTCCTTAGCAGAAATTGCGGCTGGCTCAAAAAGGAGTTTGTGCCTCCACCTCTATCTTGGCTGCTACTGCTGCTGCTGCTGCTGCTGCTGCTGCTGCTGCTGCTGCCGCGGCCACCGCCAGTCCCCACCGGAACTCTAACTCTTCTTCCGCTTCCTCTTGCCCCTCCCCTTCCTGCTATGTCAGCAAGTCCAATGGGGCATGGAAGATCTTTAAATCCCATAACCCTTACATGCAGTAGTTAGAGCGTTTGACCTAAATCAGGAAAAACTGAGTTCAAAACTGGTCTCTGATAGTTATTGGCTGTGTGACCATGGATAAGTCATTTTACCTCTCAGCCTGTTTCCTTCTCTGTAAAATGGGGCTAATAATTGTATCTACCTCCCAGGGTTGTTGTGAGAATAAAATGAGACAATATTTGTAAGTGCTTCACGAACCTAAAAATACCATATAAATATTAGTTATCATGTCCTTACTCACATTAGTAAATGAAATATGTAGTACATTTTTATTCTGGTCTTAGATGGCTGCCATCATCCACTGCCTTTGCTCCTACTCACATGCTATTAAATGAAGCCGGTGAAAATAATGAAACCATGCTGAGGGTGTCCACTACAAGTCCCCCTTACGTAATCTCAACTGGGCCCTCATTACAGCAATACAATCCTTTATCATCTCCCCAGTCAATTCCTTCTATTCCACAGTAACTTTTCTGAAAGTTTTCACCCTTCTTCAAACCTCCCAAAGTTTCTTTACCTTCTTAACTGACCAAAAAAAAAAAAAGGAGGCCGTTCCCTGAGAACTTCCTCTTTCCTGTCCCCTCCTCAACTCACATTACTCAGAGGCCTTCCACTACTAACTCCTCCTTCTACCCTGTTTCATATGAAGAGGCGGCTCTTTTCTTTGCCAAGGCAAATGCTTCTGTACGCACGAGAGATCCCATCCCGTTCCGTCATCTCCAGCAGATTGCCTCCTCTATCATCCCCACTGTCTTCCCAATCTCTAGTCTCCCCATCCAATGGCTGCTTCCCTCTTCCAACAAATATACCCATATCTTCCCCATCCTCCGAAAGTAAAAGCAGCCCCTCCCCACTAGCTATCCTCGTATGGTTCTCCTCCCTTTTCTGGCTAAACTCCTTGCGAAAGTTATCTACAATGGGTATCCCTGCTTCCTTTCCTCTCATTATCTTCCTGATTCTCTGCAGTCTGACTTCAGACACATTCAACTCAAAAGGCTCCCTCCAAAGTTACCTATGATCTCTTAATTGTCAAATCTAATTGCCTTTTATAGAAATGAAAAAAAATAGAGAAATGGTTTGTTGATTGATGCTGCCTTTTGGTTACATTACTGGTAAAAAGTATTTTGTAACCGTCTCCCATTATGTATTTAAAAGAAATGCTCTCTCCAAATTACCTCTGATCTCTCTTTTTTGTTTGTTTGTTTTTATTTTTTTGCTTTTTGGAGGGGGGAAGGCAGGGCTATTGGGGTTAAGTGACTTGCCCAAGGTCATACTGTAGTAAGTGTTAAGTGTCTGAGGTCAGATTTGAACTCAGGTCCTCCTGACTCCAGGGCCAGTGCTCTATTCCCTGCATCACCTAGCCATGCCCCTCTAATCTCTTAATTGTCAAATCTAGGTGCCTTTTCTTAATTCTCATCTTTCCTGACCTCTCTACAGCCTTGGACACTTTTGACCACCTTCTTCTCCTTAATCTTCTCTCTAGGTTCCCGCTACGTTGCTATCTCCTTGTTTTCCCCCAACCTATCTGAGCATTCTTTCTCAGTATCCTCTCCTGGATTTTCATCCAGGTCATGCCTCCTATTATCAAGGCTCTGTCTTGAGTCCCATTCTCTTTGCCCTCTATACTACTTCCCTTGGTGATGTTATCATTTCCCATGGATACAAATATTGTTTCTATGCAGATGATTTTCAAATCTATTTGTCCAGCCCAAACCACTCTCCTGACTTTCAGTTTCACGTCCCCAGCCGCCTATTAGATATCTCAAGCTGGATGTCCTATGGACATCTTAAACTCAATATGTCCCAAACAGAACTCATTATCTTTTCCCTAAACTCCCCCCTCTTCCTAATGTCTTAACTACCTAATTTCTGCTTTTGGAAGAAACAATGATGTCTCCCAATGTGCCTCTGCCTTAGACTTTCAATGTGTTCCCTGTTCATCTATTTCCTCAATTGGTCTAGGTAGTCTTTGTTATATTCTGAAGACAGTAACATTTCTGTTTTTCCTACATTTATCTTCACCTAAAGGCTCTTAACCATGCTTCTCCATTGTGGTTCCTAAATTCCCATAAATGAATATGTCTTTTTAATATACAATGCTATACCCTACCTTAATTTTTTTAACCTAGTCTGTTCCTTTTGAATGAGGTATAACTTTTTAAAGCCAATCATTGATCCCATTTCACCAAATTTTATTCATACCAATTAAATTAAACTTGTCTCCTTATGTTTGATTCTTTAATTTACCCTGTTTGGAACCCATAGTTTGTATATTTGTGTAGAGAAACCTATGGCATATTTTTAAGATATTGAGGATTGTTTCTAATTTTTTAATTTTTAAAAATTTATTTCATTTGTAATTTATGAAATGTCCATAAATTCCCATTAACATAAGCATTTCCATAACATAGTATGCCAAAAAAGATGATTGCACATGAAGCTGCAAATTTATTATATACAACTTGCTATTTCTTTTAAATACATAACAGGAGACAGTTACAAAATAATTTTAACAGTAATATAACCCAAAAGGCAGCATCAAATGACAAACCATTTATCTATTTTTTTTTCATTTCTATAAAATCTTTATGGGAATAATTTATTTGCAAGTGGAGGGCATCCATAAGATAACAGGGTTTTGTTGCTAATTTGTACAACACATCATAAGCATTGTAGCCTAATCAATAAAGAAGACCCAGCTTTCAAGGCAGAAGGACCTGATTCAAGTTCCACTTGTGACACATTCTGACTGTGTGACTCTGGGCAAGTCACAACCTCTCTAAGACTATTAGGTGTAGAGAAGTGCCACCTACACTGGTAGAGCGAATTTCTTTAGGTGAGAATTCTCTAAAACAATTAAATCACAGGTCCCTATCACATCTCTAGTTATAAAACTAATTAGAAAGGTCTAGATACCATAGATAAATTGTTGCATTTATTATTTATTGATTTTTTTTAAATTCTGATTCAGTCTGAGTCAGATTAGAACAAATTTTCAGCCTTAAAGGCTCTCCTGAAACAAAATATCTCCCATGCATAGATTATTGGTATTACTACTATTAGCACATGTTAAAAGCACGTGAGATGCTTTGACAAATAGGACTATGGAGATAATTTTGTTCATCAGGTTGCTGAGAAGCAACATAAAGGGAGACAAAAAGTCCTTAACTATTTTATTCAGTTTTATCATGAGCATGACCTCACTCCTACCACCAACTCTGAGTTTTTTTTGTTAAAAAATAAATGTATTAATTCATCACCACTCTTGGGCCAATGGTATAGGAGAAAGTGTACTAGATTCATAGTCTGAGGACTGGCTCTTCCATTTGTCATGTCTGTGATTTTGGGACAGTCATTCAACTTCTCTAAGCCTTAGTTTCGTCATCTATTAAAAAGAAGAAATTAGATTAGATCATCTCAAAGAACCCTTCCAATTCAAAATCTATAATCCCATGATGCCAAGAAAAGAATAGAGATTGAAAATGAACGATTGTATAAGTGGAAAGGGATGCCAGAGGGAGAATCTGAACTGACTAATTGCTTTTATCATCAGGAAGTGTCAAAGAAATGCCAAGTCACTGAAATGACTCAAAGAATTTTCTATTGGAGTATTGTCTCAGAATCCCGTGTTTTAGATTTGAATCTTCCGTTCCCCCATATTTTCCTCTTTACCTCTTTCAGCAATAACTTGATTTTAGTGACACAGCATGTGAATACTTCCTAGTGGCTCAGCTTTTAGCATTTTAAAGAACTCAACCCAAACCTTTAGCCTGTACACCTGAGCCAAATAGACCATCAGCTTTGTTTTTCTTACTAATGGAATGAAGCAATCCTTTTTTCTTCCCTATGATAATAGAGAGCTGCTTAATTTTTAAATGGATAGTTCTGGTGTTCTATGAAATATTAATCACCACATTGAACCAGTGAAGCATTCAGGCTCCTTGAAAAGTAGCCCACCATATCTACTGCCTGAGCCATAGGAAATGTGAGCTAGCAAAACCAATGTTTGGGGATCAGTGGCTTGTCTCTTTCAAAGAAAACCAGGGGGTCTTATGAAGCTGGGCATTGCTTTGCTGATATTCTTAATAGCCTTGGCTCCAGAGACACTGCCCATCAGCCAAAGAAACAGATGAAGTCATAGCGACCATGAATATTTCAGGGAGATCTTGTAAACATTCATCGATTGATGGTAGTTGTAATGCAATCCACATATCATTGAAACGACTTCCTGGAAACTGAGGAGTGGGGAGGAGCTATGAGAGTAATGGCTGGAATGTGTCACCACACACACACACTCCCCTCCCTCCCCTTCCCTCCATCCCTGCCCCAGTCAGAATGGGTAAAGAAAAGAGGGGATTGGATTTGTCATTGACATCTGCTCTATAAAATGGACTTGGATTTGGTTCAGATTGCTAGGGGAGTTGCAGAGGAGAGGTATCAGTGAGACCCATGGTCCTAAGGACTAAACACAGGGAACAAGAAGCATTCTATGGACTGCCAGTCTGAGGGAACTCAATCAAGTAAATAAACCTCTGCATTTTATCCCAGTGGTTTCCTTTTTAAGAGATACAGTTTTTAAAACTGTCTCATGACTAGTGACTAGTGACAACCAGTTAGTGCTTTGGAAATATGAGTATTTTTTTTAAAAGAAAGAAAAAAGATAAGCAACTCAGGCTTTTTTCTGAAATTTAGAAAGCCCAGTGGTGGGGTTTTCCCACAACCCTCATCCTCCAATGTTTTTTTTTTTTTACTCAGTCTTTTTTGAGCTTCTTAGTTTCATTTTCTAGTAGAAGAGAAAATGCTGAATGTATATTAACTGTGGGAATGCCATTCAAGTTCCTTCCCACCTCCATTTTGCTGGCTCAGTTGCTTGAAACTTATTGCATCCTTTGGATTCTCCATACCAACTTTGATTCCCCACCCCCATCTGCTGTTTGGACACCATTCCCCTGTTTGCTTCTGAAAGGATCTGCCACTATAATACTAACTTCAGCTTAAATATGATTGGCCATTATCATTCCACTCCAGATTCTATGAGGAGATGAAAATAAGCCAATTGGGGGAAAAACACATCAAGACCAAGCTATAGGCTAGCTTAAAGGTCCACAGGGAGGAGGTAATGTCCTATCTCATGGAGTCATAGAATGTGAGTTAGAACTTTGGTCTTCTATCTGCCCCAACTTTCACACAAAGCAAGCATCTCCTTTATACCATTTCCAATGAATGGTCGTCTCAAGTGCATTTGGATGCCTCCAATGATGGGGAATTTAATCCTAATAGCAATATCCAGTACTCCATGGCATGAATTGAGTTAGGCATTTGAGTGTCTTTGCTATATAAGAGCTATATATCGAAAAATCTTATCACATAGTTAGATGGCTATTTAGACCATCCTCAGTGCAGTCAGCTAACACATATGACATATCTCCTATGGGCAAGGCATTTGCTTTCTCCTTCCTTGTCTCCTGATGCCAGTGTTATAATGAGATTTATTATTTATGAGACTAAGAGAATCAGCTCTTCATCAGATGTTACCAGGTTCTGGACTAGGTTCATATAAATTGCAGAACAGGACCACTAGCTATCTGTCAATGCCTGGAGTTCAGCCAGCACTGACATCATTCTCAAAACTGGCAATGCTGAGTGCATGCCTGTTGTAGAAGTAGATACAGCTGGGACCTCCAACCAGCTGCTGAATATGGAACCTCATAGAAGAGTGACCCTAAGCAAGGCAGACTGAGGAAAGACTACAAAGATGTGACAAAGCTCAACTTTGAGCAAGGCAGCACAAAGATGGACAGCTGGGAAGTCATTGCCAGAGACCAAACACCCTGGGCTTGGGAGCTAAGGCTTCAAGCAATTCAAAGTTCAAAGCACACAGTTATAAAATGAAAAACAGGGAAAGGCAAGCAAATAGAACTCTATTCACAATAATAATAACTGACATTATGTAGCATTTTATGTTTGCAAAGCACTTACATACCATTCATCCCTTCAACAAAAATTTACTAAAAGCCTATTCTGTGCCAAGTGCCCACAGGATATAGAAGAGACAAATGAGGATGTCTTTGCCAGTTAGAAGTTTACATACTATTGGAAAGAACATGATAAGAGGGGGAAAAAATGGGACATGGGACTGACCTGTGATTTTCACCAGTGTGGAGAATTCCCAGAGCTTCTGGGTAAGGAAACTCGATCTATCTATAAGGAAACTAGATCCATCTAAGTCTATCTATTTTAGTAACTCTTCTGCAATAGATATGAGGTCCTTGTATATGCCACTGCCCAGCCCCCAAGCTATGAACCTTGACGTGGGTGACTCTTTAGCAGAGAAACACCTGGTTCTTTGTTATTGCCAAAGAAAGCTCTCCTCCTCCAGAGGTCAGAGGACTCAGGGCTAAGGAATGTGGCTGGCAGAAAAACCATTCTCACCCGTGCCAGTGGGAGCTTCAAAGGTGCTGACAAATGTCCCAGAGCCTCCCGTTCCAAGCAATACGTAACTTACTTCGGTATGCTTCGTTCAGTTACGTATTGCTTCCGTTCTCCAGGCCATTGAAGTTGGCATGGTTTGGAACATACCTAGCTCTACTGAAGCAAGCAGGGCTTGTTGACTCATGAACAACTGGGAACAACCAAAGCTGCAAGTAGGAATTCCAGCACCTGGGGCAAATTCAATTGTGACAGGGGATGTCTAAAGTATGACCACTCTTGTACATACTTGAGACAGACTAGAGGCAGAAGCCACGGAAGCTGAGAAATGTGAGGAAGTGGGAAGCCAGTGGGAAGGGATTAGGCTGGAAGAAATGATGGGGGAACTGGTACTGGACTGATTGGGGAGGAGGAGATGGCCTGGGGGACTTTAGATGATAGCAGGAAGGGTCTGAACAGGAACTCTAAAGCAGGAGGGATGTTTATTAAGTATTGGTGACAGAGGGGGGGTCTAAAAGTGGCAGAGGGAAGCAAGAAATATGCCAGTTCCTCCTTGTAACCCTCTGTATCAGTAGATGTGAGAGGAGCAGCAAATCTTGGAAAAGGTTCCAAGAGCTGTCTTCAAAAGACAGTTGGATTTCATGAGCACCAGAATATGAAAGAAATGCAAGTGGAAGAAGTCTAAGAGGAAGGGAAATATGTAAACAATTGAGGAAGATTCGAGAGAGTACCCTGGGAAAGGAGGGTGGAGAACATTAGAAACGGGGGATGACTAGAACATAGCTGGATAGCAATGTGACTGTGGAGGGAAGTACCAACAAGGGAGAAAGAGTCTCAAAGGTTAACAGAAGACAGATGGGTCCAAAAGAGACAGTCCAACTGTGTGTGTAGTTGTGGGGAAAAGGCTGTGATTCATATCTTCCTTTTGTCTTATTCTGCACTACTAGCTATTGCATTCTTTTGCTTTGGACCCTGTTAAAGACCTGAGTTAATGCAGTAGGGGTGGGAGGGTCACTTATCCCTTTTCCCTCCCCCTCACCTCAAGTAACCCCAATTCCTCTCCCTCCTCCAGAGCCACCTTCTCCCACCAACCCCATTGTATCATAGGCAAGCAGAGAAATATGAGATACAAGGTACAGAGAGAGGGGTATCTAGACCTCAAGTAAGAGGAAATAATGCCCTGACCTGGTACACAGCCCTAACTACACTGCCCTAGTTTTAGCCCTGGGATCAACTGGGGTCAAGAGGGCAAATGTGGTGATGAATAGTATTGCCCTAGAACTGGGAGGTCCTACTGTGACCTTGCCCAAAGCATATCAAAAGGAAATAAATAGCATGTAAAGTTGAGATTCATGCTAATTCACTGAAGCAACTGATATTACAAACAATATTGCCATCACCCCAACCCCTTCAGCAAAGGAGAAAGCTATTCTAGCGGCCTGTGTTTGGCTTGACAAGCTGCCCTAGTATAGTTTGATTATGTGCAGGCTTTCAAAGCCAGCTTTGTCTTTGGAACCATGAAGAGCCCCATCAAATCAGAGTGCAAGCAGCCTCCTTTGCACCAGGCATGATTACCTCACTAATGCTCCTTTTGGGCCTTTTATGTGCTTCAGGGACTCCTTAAAGCAATTACAGACAAATTAAGTGATTTGGCTAAACAAATGGCCTTAACTACCCTTTCCTGGGATCCTAAATTTAAAACAAGGGAGCAAGGAAAAATTTACAGAACCCATTTCTCTCTTTCATATAACACCTCTTTGAAAATTGTGGTGGCTCAGACTAGGCTCTGGTGGTATAAAAATAACTCTTTGAGGGAATGGGGAGGGGGACCAAGGGAAAACTTTCAAATTTCAAAGTGAAAGGCTTCCCCAACTTAATCCCCATTTTGCCTTAGCCACATGAGTCAGATCACCCTCCATGGACAGCTGGATGGGAAGGAGTCCTGTTTCCAGAGCACGCTCCCTTCCCCCCACCTCTATCTCTCAACTCATAGATTTGAGGTAATTGACATTGCAAGTCTGTTTTAGGCATGGAGACCCAGATGTAGTCAGTGGTAGGGCTTTGATAGGAAAGGGGATAAAGAGAAGGGGAGGACATCGCAGGGAGAAGAGTGAAGAGCATGAAAGAAAGAAAAGAATGAGAGGAGAAAGTAAAGAGAATGAGGGAGAGACAGAGAGAGAAAGAGAGACAGAGAGGAGAAACAGGGACAGAGACAGAAAAAGGACATGAGAGAGACAGCCTTAGATAAGTAAAAGAGAAGGAGAGATCGAAAATGTGAAGGTTCTAAAACAAATCTCTTTCCCTGTAAGGCAACAATAAAGTAGGTGGCAACCTGGCCACAGAAAGGTAAGGAAAGCTTACCTAGCCACTAAGTGGCTGTCTCTGTGACTTTCCCCAACTGCAAATAGTTATTATGTATGATCAAAAGACCTAGACTGACCTTAATTATAGATTTTAAAGATGAAAGGAAAAGATGGGATTTTTTCCCTACAATAAGGAATAAAAAAAGTAGAATTAAGATTCTGAATCCACTGTAACTATATAAATTGATGACCAGCTTTGTAGCACAACCTTGAATACCATTCCCTTCCTCCTCTGAATTTTCTCCCACTCCTCCCTTTGTCAAGGCCTTGGATTGATGAGAGTGAAGGATTCATTGTATTAAACATGACTTTCAAAAACACGGTAGGAGTTGATGGCATTACAGTAACATTCAGAATCCCAGAATCTCAGACTTCAGAGGAACCCCAGAGACCAACTCATACCTGAACAAGAATCCCTTTCACAACGTACCTAACCAAATGTCACCTAGACTTTACTTGGACATCTTTTAAGGAAGAATCCACTACCTCTCTGAGCAGTTCATTTCCCTATCATATAACTCCATGTACTTAGAAAGCTTTTCCAGACACCAATCCTAAATCTGCCTTTTTTGCAATTTCACCCAAAATTCCATTGTCTAGGTCCAACAAGAACTTGTCTAATTCCTATTCCACATGCCAGCCATGTACATACTTAAAAGCAGCTATCAAAACCCCCTCCCAAGTCTCCTCTAGGCTAAACATCCTCATACTTTCATTCAGCCCTCACATAGCATAATATTGAGGCTTTCCACCATCTTGATTTCCCTCCTCTGGACACTTTCCTGCTTGTCAATATCCATCCTAAAATGTGTTATCCAGAATTGAACACAATACTCCAAAGATTATGTGACCATGGAAGAGTAGAGTGGGCCCATCATCACCCAAGATCTGACTCTGTGTATTCCTTAAAGCAACCTAAGACTGCATTTGGTTTGGGGTTTTGTTTTGGATTTTTTTGCTACCATATCAAATATATATTGAGCTTTGTGTGCCCTAAAACCCTCAGATCTTTTTCAACTTGCTATCTAACCACACCTACCCCATGCTGTACTTGTATAACCATGAATTTACAAGTAGATTCAACACAATGTTCTAACATATAAGGACCTTTCTGAAGTGTATTAGTTATCCTTCTTAGTTTTGTATCATTTGTAAATTTGGTAAATACTCCATCTATGTCTTTACCTAAGAAATAATTAACAACATAAGAACAAGCACAAATCTCTGGGGCACTCCAATGGAAACTTCCTTCTAAGTTGACATTGAAGCATTAATAGTTCCTCTTTGTGTCTAAATATTCAACAATTCAAAATTAATCTATTTGTTTTCTCACCAAAACTAATGCAGTCTTTGGCTGCTTTAAGAAAGGCATGGTGAAAGAGAAAGAGATGGGGGAGGGAAAGAGACAGAGACAGACAGACAGAGACAAGAGAGGCATGGTGTCCAGGATTAAAGGGTAATAGGCTCACTGAATACAGTGAGAAGGATATAATGAAGAATGCTTCCCTGGTAAGATCACCTTTAGAGTATTGTGTTCAGTTCTGGGTACCCAGAGGGAAGGGAGGGAAATTGATAAGTTAGAAAACATAAAGAGAAGGTTGTCAAACAGAGCTTAGATATAGTCTACTTAGCTGAGGGGTGGGCACAGGAGAGTGGGGGAAGGAGGGCAGAACCAAAAGCGATAGGCAGAAGTAGCAAAGAGGCACATTTAGGCTTGACATCAGAGGGGAAATAAATAAAACCTTCTTAACAGTTGGAGCTATCCAAGAGTGGAAAGGACTACCTGGAGAAGTACTGGTTTTCCCCTTATTGGCAGTCTCAAGGAAATATATATGACCACTTGTCAGGTATATTGTAGGGGAGAATTCTTTTTTCAGATATTTGTTGGTATAGATTGTTATTAAGGTCCCTTCCAACTTTGAAATTGTGTGTGTGTGTGTGTGTGTGTGTGTGTGTGTGTGCTTGAAAGATCATTGCCCGAATCACATCTGCCATTCTTCTGCATCCCAGAAAGAAAGCTATGATGTGGAAAATCACAAAAACAACAAACCATATACAATCTGCCTAGGTAGGGAAGCTGTGACCTTGATCTTAGTTATCAAGAATCAATGCAGAAAACCCACATGTGAATAGCTAACTTTGAGGCTGCTGTTTAGAATGTTCAAGATGATGGAGATTCTGAAATACCCTAAATTTCATGATTGGATTTGGGATGATGACTCTCATTTGGACTTTTTTTTTAGAGGCAATCAAATTTAAGTGACTTGTCCAGGGTCACACAGCTAGTAAGTGTCTAAGGCTAGATTTGAACTCAGTTCTTCCTGACTCTAGGACCAGTGCTCTACCAGCTAGCTGCCTGTCCCTCTCCTTTGGATTTATGAAAGACTCTGATATGGTATTTCAGTACAAGGAACAAGAAGAAATATTATACAGTTGATTTCTCATGTGACTCAGAATAAGGGGCTCTTTTCCTCCTAATGTCCTCATCTGGCACTGTCATACCAGTGACGAAAAACACTATAAAATAAAACATGGAAACCCATGTTTCTAACAAAACAAATGCGAAAAATTGTAGACCCCCTAAGTGTTCTTTGCCAAAAAACAAAACCATTTGGAATAATTTTCCAGGGAAACATGAACCAAAGTAACTGCTAGGTTCACACCCATATACAACTGATGTTCCTCTGTCATTTTCTCTCTGTGCCCAGTGCCTGATTTTCAGGCCCATCTTGCCTGGACCTCTACCATTCTTCATTCTGTCCCTCCTTATCTTTCAGCAGGGTGTGACTGCTGGATCATCACCAGTCATCTTGACTTTTTCTCTTGCCACTGGACTCTGATTTTGCCCAATTCTGCCTCATTTAAATCTAGTTCACACAGAGCCAAAACATCACACTGTGATGCCATTGATCCTCTTGAAAGACAAAGGACAAACAATAACAACACTAGATTATCTTTCACCACTGTCCTTCTTCCTCAATTGAAAGAAGATGCCTACTGCACAATCCTTGGGGGTTCTGAATTCTTGGGTTAGTAGGTTATGCCTACTAAGAGAAAATATTCAACAGATTACTTTTCATGCAACCCATTTATGCTACTGTGGGCAAAAGTGAGTGCTGCTTGGAATGATGCCTATTACCCCAGGCAGACCTGAGGAAGCTACCAGAGGAAGCTCAAGCATGACAGGCATAGCTAGAACACGGTTCAGTGGCAGCTATTGAAATATATATCAAGTCACCCCAATCAGCTACGACTCCTGCACATACAGGAATTCAGATTTCGGCTGTATATTGTGCTTTCCTGACCAATCACCTACAAGCATGTTTACTCTAGGCATTCAGCATAGATCAGGGTGGAGCAGAGGAAATGAGGTAACCATGCTGCCTGGCTCAGGTAGACAGACCAGCAGACAGCTAGCTACTGTACCCCACCCCCAGAGTGTATCTAACATACATATAGACATTAACATGCATAACATACATATAGAGATATATCTTATATGTGTAGACATATGCATATATATGTGTATAATATCTGTTAGCTTTGCATTTTAACTAATTATTGTTGCTTATCATGTGTCATTTATAGCTATAGAAGGACTACAAGGGCTATTGGTGTCACCTAAATTTGATACCCTGAGGCGAAGTTCTAGCCACCCCACTCTAGGTACAGGTTATGACATAGATGGGTAACAGGTAAGTCCCAAACATTGTTTTCATGAGATACTTTATTTCATGTTCCCAGGCAATTTTTGATAGCTGTGATTTACACTTCAAAACAGATTCGAAATGTAAACTACAACATTCATAGATCATCAATCAGAAACTCTTTATAGGACACTAGATTCTGAGGAGATGGAAAGAAAGCTACTGTAACATCCTTTTCAGACCTAGGGGAAAGCACAATTGGTTACATCTTTGTGACCAATAGAGGCAATGTGGTGGAATAGAAAGAGTCCTGGTTCCAGAGTTGGGAGGATCCTGGGTTCAAATTCTGCCCTGTGGGGAGGCTAGGTGGCAAAGTGAGTAAGAGCAGTCACCCCAGAGTCAGAAGGACCCAGATCGTTCCTGGCCACACAAAAATAACTAGCCAGTGTAACCTTGGGCAAGTTACTTAACCCCAATTGCTTCTTAAAAAAAACATTCTGCCCTGTATCCTTACTATGTATGTGAACATGAGCAAGAGTTAACATTGCTGAGCCTTAGTTTTCATATCTATAAAACAGGGATAATAATAGCACCTGCCTCAACAGAAGTATTGTGAGCCAATACTTCGGCTTTGCAAACCTTAAAGCCTCTGTTATTTTTGCCTACTGAGAAGGGAGCAGCATACATATTTTAACAATCATTGGAACAGTCCCTTGTTTCCATTCTTCAAACAATAATAGAAAGGGCTAGTGAAAGAATGAAAGGACATTTCCATCCAAGGGACAAAACCACAGTGACAACCCCAAAAGCCACGTTCGCCGGCCGCTTTCCAAACTTGACTGAACTTGGTGGATAAAAAGCAGCAGTCTGTCATTGTTTGACTCTGACTTATTTACATGGGGAAATGGAAATGGAGTTTTCTCTACAATCAGTACAGTGGAGGAGAATGCTAGTAGTGAGACGGCAGTGCCATGGCTGCAGCGACATCCCAGCTACAGGATTCATAAGACAGACCCATTTATACAGGGACTGTGGGCAGCAGTCTGCCAAAGGCTGACTGATGACCCCTGAGACCTTTCCTGATCCCAGGAGAACTTTTTCTCCCTTTGTCTACAGTATCAGCAGAGCTTACTAGATAATCAATGGCTCAGCCAACCAACATTCATTAACTACTAATTGTGTGCAGAACGTGAAACAAAAGGAAGAAGAATTGGATATTATGCCCACCTCTGCTACTCTCTCAACTTGAGACTACAGACTAGTCTCTTGCCCTTCTCTAGAGCTTTTGCTCCATCTATTTAATGAGTATTTATAATCTCTGATGCCCACCTAGGGATATTTAAAGACAGAGGATTTCTATAAATTGCCTTGAGTTTAGGCAGTGGGCAAGTAAAAGTATTTTAGTAACACAAATACACAACCTTTTACTGTTGACAGAGTGCCATCTTTTCTCTCATTTGATCCTCACAACAGTCCTATAAAGCACATAAAACAGATCCTTTTCCCACTTTACAGATAAGAAAACTGAAGCTAAGAGTTATTTGTCCAAGGACATGTAGCTAGGAAATGGCAAGTCTGGGACTTGAGCCTGGAGTTTTTGATTCCCAGGTTCCTTCCACTGCACCACATTGTGATACCCACCCTAGTGAACAGAATAAGGTTCAGTCATCTGTCAGTTTCCTGTCTGCTGACACATCATTCTTCCTCTATTTTAATTTTGATCAAGCAATGAAATAGATGTCATGGGAATTTCTGGCAATACCAAGATATCTGAGGTGTCAGGGTCCTATGACCTCTGATTGCCAAAAACCAATGGTCTCTGATGATGGCCCATCCCAACCCCAAAATAGAAAAAGGCTCAGAAGGTATTGTCAAGGATATAATTTTTGCTGATTTTGCAACAGAGTCTTTATTAACTCCCCCTTTGATAGTCTGTGTGTGTGTGTGTGTCTAAGATCTCAGGCTACTTATAACTCTCCTAGTGACACAACATCATAAATACACAGGAAAAGCTTCCTGAGCACATGGCCATACACATGAGTGTGACTATCAGAAAGTGGTACAGAAGGTCAGCACACAGCCGTGCCAATGCTCAGTTCAGGACCAGGGCAAATAAAGCAAATGTCTATCATAATATGCCAAAATTCTGAAGGATAAGGTAGAGTTTAACAAACAGTCAGATCTCCAGCACTCCCTGTATCTTCTCTGCTTCTCTGATCACCTCCCTGTCTTTGTCTCAACACCATGGATTTGAATGCTCTGTAGTAACCCTCATGCCAACCTGGCCTTGTTTAAGTTTGCTTGGATTTTGATCAAGATCCTTCCCTTCTTCCCTAGATGTGAATTGCCCTAATTGTTGACACATGCCACACACACACACACACACACACACACACACACACACACACACATCCTTTTGTATCTAATCTGTATTTACCTGCTATATGTCTATTTATTTGTATATTGTTACCCATATTAGAATATAAGCTTGCGGAGGTTAAGAGTTGAGTTTCTGTTTTGTTTTGTTTTGGGGATTGTTTTAGCTTTTTGCTTTTTACTTTTCTCTCCAGCATTTAGCATACTACCTGGAACATAGCAAACAATTCATAAATTCTTATTGATTGATTAATTATGACAAAAGCCACTCAAGAATATAAAATTTACAGAGCCATCTTATTCTGCCATAAACTTTTTCCAACACACACATACACACACACACACACACACACACACACACACACACACACACACACCCTGTAACTATAGTTTAATCAATCCACTTATACATGAGCCCAGAGCTCTCATTCTCACAGTTTTTATAAATTGCCTACAGGCAGCCTCAGAATGAAAGGAAGGAAGATACCCTTGTTAGGACGATTGTTAAAAGTGGCTCCCTTCCTGACCCCAAAGATCAAATGCCAGGGCCTCCCTTGATATGGTAAACTTCAGGCAGGTCTAAGATCAGGCAATACTTCATAGAAATCAAGGTTGCTGGTAAATTTCATGGATAGAAAAAGCAACCTGCCTCAGCACCAAACTTCTTTCTAATATGTGACTTGGGCACCTATGAGATCGATAAGGTAGGACCTATTATTTTGATATTATTTAAAGTTTTTCCATCATAATTATTCAATATAGTTTTCTGAGATGGTTTATTTCACTTACTTTGGAACTCTTATGCAGTGATCAAGATCTTGGTACAATCTGATCAAATCTGACTTACTCTGTGCTATATGTGTTCTTTTTGGTCTTTCAGAAATTAAACACGTTCTGTTAGCAGTTTGTTAAGGGACACAGACTGCCCAGGTAGGTTATTGAACTGCCAATTCAGAGATTGGTATTCCAACTCTTAGAATGACTTGCAACAAGAAAGAGAGTCAGTCTGGATTATGCTCCTGATTTCTCTATGATTGAAACAATAACAATAATAATAGCTAGCATTTATATTGCATTTACCACGTGTCAGACCTTATGCTAGAATCTCTTCATTTGGTCCTCACAACAACCCTGGGAGGTGGTGCTATTATTATCCCTATTTTACAAATAAGGAAACTGAGGCAAACAGAGGTTTAAGTGACTTGCCCAGGGTCACACAGTGGGTGTCTGGGGCATGATTTGAACTCTGGTCTTCCTGAATCTAGGCCCAGCACTCTATCTATTCTATGACCTAGCTGCCTCAATAATATTATACATGACATTAAGGCAGTTTGAAATCTCTGGAGTATAGGCGCTCTTATATGTCTGCCCAAGAAAAAGTAGCAATCCAAGCAGCAATCCAAACAAGCCCATTGCTAATGACACTTTGATTAGAATAACATTCAGACTTTCATGACACATTTCCTTCAAGAAGGTAGAAACCCCAGAAAACTAGGTCAATGCACCAAAGCTGATAATAAATGAAATCTCTTTTGTTCACTTTTCTACACTATATGGACTGTAGTCCCTGGATCATAAGTGGAATGTTAAATGTCATTTTTCACAGATGTGGTCTTGATAAGTCAGCCCAACTCTGAGACACCTAGCCAAAGAGTAAAGTGCAACCCAGGCATTTCTGGAAGCATTGTAGGGACCACAGAAACAGGGAATTCTCCATGGTGGATAATAAGGATGTTATCTAGAGGAGAAGATGATCTGAAGGGTGGGCGGGGGAGGAGGAATGTTTTACTTGGGCTGTCAGTTTCATTTGGCAATCAATAATTTAAACCTAAGTCATTACATGTTTCCTCCTTAAATTCCATTTCTTTTGGAATTCTCCTGCATGGTAATGACATCTATGGAGGAGTCTTCTTTTAGGTAAGAAAAAAGGCCCAAGACTACTAAAGATTCCCTTCTGAGGCCTAGTTATTGATTGGACATGCAAGGTTAGTGATGTACATGTGGTCCCAATTTTAAATTCTTTCTCATGGAAGCAGTACAGAGTCTCCAGTATTTATCTCCAAGTAAGATTTTCCTTCCTTAGAAGGAGTCATGATTCAGAAGCTCATCTGCATATTCACAATGTCAGCCTGCCCCCCTTCAGTACTTAAAAAAGCACTAAGATCATTATCATTAAATAATACATAATGATATCTTTGGTCTACAAAGATAAAACCCTTTCTTCACTTAGGGGAGCTGGTGCAGTTTGAGTATGAGTTTCCATGTGTTAAAATGGTGCTGATCCACGTTCACCCTCTTATGACTGGTGGCACATGTTTACAGTATGGATGGCTGATGTAAGAGGTGCAATCTATGATTATCAAATGGAACAAAGCTAACTAGTTCCAGAGAAATCAGATCCACAATGCGGGGGCTTTATTAGCACTGGATGCTAGCCAACTATGTCAAAACGGTATTTCATTGTGTCACTTCCTGGCTCAAAAACCTTCAGTGGCTCCCTGTTTCTGATATGATCAAGTCTAAACTTCCATTTCTGGCTTTCAACTGCCTACCCCAAGTCTTCCTTCCTACAACTCCTTCCTTTTAGCCTTAACCCACAAACTGACTCCATTCTACCTATCCAACACTTTCTTACTGTTTCACAACCCAACAACCTCTGCTCTACTTGGAAGAATTGTATTACAGTCTTACAAACACGACTTGCTCATTTCTACCTCCTTGCCTTCATTTATGCTATTTCTATCTCTGGGAATATTCTCTCTTTCTCCTCCTCTCATGATTCTATTCCTCCTTTCCATCCAGATCAATCCCCATACCCACCATAAAACCCCTTCTGACTTCCCAATAGAAAGTAAGCACCTTGAGGTTGAGTGCTTTTCTGTTTTGTTATTGATTTCCCAGTGCCTACACAGTGCCTGGTACATAGTAAGGGCTTTGGTAAATGCTTGGTGGTTGGTTGATTGATTGCATAATTCCTAGTAGGTCCCTTAGAATCCCTAATTTCCTTCAAAGTGCATCTCAAACACCACTTTCTACATCAATCAATCAAAAATCAACAAGCATTAAGTATTTTATGTGCTTAATAAATGTTCCAAGCTCATAGTCCATGAGCTCTTTTCTGATTCTCCTAGAAGCTGGTGCCCCTCAACTTTCTCTCTCTCTCTCTCTCTCTCTCTCTCTCTCTCTCTCTCTCTCTCTCTCTTTCACACACACACACACACACACACACACACACACACACACACACACAATTGCTTTGTATTTACCTTACACGTACTTCTATGAGTACTTGGTGTCTTCCCTCTGAAAAAAACGTAGACTCCTTGAGGGGAGGGACTCCTTTATTTTTGTCTCTGAAACCCAAAGCCCAATGTAGTACCTGGCAGATAAGAGGCACTTAATTAATGTTTGTTGATTTAATTTATATTGCCTGTCTCAATACTCGTTGATTTTGTTCATTTCCCATCATATACATTACACTGTATCGAATGCTTTTCTCTTAAGATCATTACTTGGCTGTTATCTCCATTTGAAGCCCCGAAGATAACATTTATATAACATCCAGTGGAAAACATTTGGGATCTGGTGATTGGACATGATCTTGAAGCTAACACTCCAAAACAGCATTCCCCCCAAAATTTGCCTTTGACTTGATTCTCCTTATCACAACTAGGATAGCACTGGCAAAGAGTCCTCCAGGGCAGGTCAGGAACACTAGCCCCCCATCTTCT
This sequence comes from Gymnobelideus leadbeateri, assembly GCA_011680675.1. Lineage (NCBI taxonomy): Eukaryota > Metazoa > Chordata > Mammalia > Diprotodontia > Petauridae > Gymnobelideus > Gymnobelideus leadbeateri. The sequence continues at coordinate 480,372 of WOXC01003375.1, forward strand.
TAACCCTGAATGAGGACCCCTTATAAATAAATGAAGGTTTTAAGAAGCAGACATATGCACTTTGAGTTGTGGAAAGTGAACATTAAATCTCCAGTCTTGAAATACCAGCAGCCCCATTCACTGACCTCCAGGAGATGACAACAAGAATCCACTATGAGTCATTCTTCCAAGGATAGAAGAGCTGTGGGCACCATGTTTTAATCAGGTGCCTGCCATAAAAAAATTAATTAGAAGAGTTTGTGACCTAAAGCAGCCAACATGGGCACTTCACATGGCTGTCTTCCCAGAAGCTTTGTCCTGCCCATTTAGAAGTACCAGCCATTATTTCATTGAGGAGACCGATGGTCACTGCATGAATGAGAAAATCACAAGGGTAGTTTAGCCCCTGCTCCACCCCTCAGAGGCCCTGTCTCTTTCAGGAGAGCAAACTTCTTAGACTACCTGTTTGACCACAGAAAGAACAATTCTTCCTCTCCCCATGTAAATGTACAAGTGTTTTCATGCACCCAAACTTCCCTCTGCAGTTAAGAGAATCAGGAACTGTGAGTCTCAGATTCACTGAGGATTGTCATTCAGGGCCTGTCAATGAGGCTACTACCTCCATAGGAAACTGAGAGAACCCAAGTGACACTGATTATTGGGCAACAGATACCATCAGTGAGATTGAGCTATATCCAGAACAGGAGGGCTGAATGGAATGGGAATGGTGCTAAACTTTGTTGAGGAGGGAGATTTTGCAAGCACAGAGTGAAGGCTACAAAAGATTGGGCTTGCCTAGACGGAGACCTTCCACGTAATTTCAGTGGGGACCTCAACTTGAACTCCAACCACAGATCCAAATGTGAAAGGCCAGGGCATTATCTGTTAAGCCGCCCGGCCTACTGGAAAATCTCTTCTGCGTTAATGCTGAAGAAAAACAAAAAACAGATTCCTCTGGAAGCCTGGCCAACTACCACATGCTCCACAGTGGGCAGGGTAACATGCCATACCACTTGTTGGCAATTACAGGCAGGCAACTTGTGTTTACAAAGGATGTTTGGAGGACGGCGGGCTGCAGGTTGACAGCATTTCAGAACTGCTCCCAGACCTTCAAAGTTGCACTCTCATTGCTCATCAGGCAAGGAGGTCTTCATACCCACTACCCAGGCAGTGGCCAGGAACAACATTAAGAGCCTTGAGGAGCAAAAATGCAAAAGGCAGTCTGCTCCTCCATGTTCTCATTCATCTCAAGTCAATCAACAATCATTCACCAATTCTAAAAATCACCAACACTGATATATCCCTTTAAGGTTTGAAAAACACCTTACATACACGATCTCACTTGATTAAGCACCTATTTTGTGCCAGGCACTCTCTCTGTCTCTCTTATTTTAACCAATAAAAATATTTCTAAGAACCAGCCAACAGCCCACCCATTTGAAGTCATTTTGAAAACAAATCCCAGAGTAGTACAATAATTTAGATGGTCTTTCAGAGTTTAGTATACAATTGACCTATAAATAAGTAAAAGACTGGAATTGGTTTGCTAAACACACTCAGTTCCCTCAAGGCAAAAATAGCCTCTTCTGGCAACCAACCAAATCAGGTGTAGCATTAGAATATTTCAGACCTTTGACTTCAGGCTAATTTAGAGATTTATTTCTATTGCAGAACTTGTTTCCCATACAGAACAATTTTCCTTTGGCATGGTCTGTATCCTTGGAGGTAAAGTTCTTGAGTTGAGAAAATGGCAGGGTGTCCTAAGAATTAGATTGTTTTCTGTGTGGAGCACCATTCCGTATAAGGTAGATTATAGTAAAGCACAAGTAAGACTCCATTTTCTTTCATTTTAGTTTCATTCCCCAAGACTAGATCCATTTGAACTCCCTTCAGCCCTGATATCTGCACCATTTAGAGAAAGCTGTTGCGTTAGAGAACAATGTGGGAAGAGACAACAGATCTCGCACAGTAACAAGGGAGAGAGAGGGTAGGGCCATCTAGCACTGGTAAATGCTAGCCCATCCATGTACCAGAAGAACACTGAGTACAGGAAACTGAGGAAGCTTTGTCAAACTCAGACTCCTATTGCTTAATTCTATATTGCATCCCACCTCACCTCTACTTTTCAAAATTCTTATCTTCCTTCAACACTCAGATCAGGAGCTACCACCTCCATGAAGCCTTCCCTGAGCAACCATTGCCTCTCCAACTCTCTTTCTCCTCAAATTATTGAACATTTACTTATTTGTGTACATGTTTCATCCCCCAGCAGAATACAAGCTCCCTGAGATAAGAAATTGTGTCTATTTTGTCTTCTATTCAATGCCCAACACAGTACCTAGTACTAGTACCACTGTCCTGGGCACTAGGCTCTTCAATGAAGCTATAATCTCTCATTGATGTGGTTACTCACTCCTCTAGTGCTAAGTGTGATTCATTCATGCCTTCACGTGCTATGGTCTTTCAGAGTTTGGTGTAGCATTGACCTATGAATAAATAAAAGACTGAAATTGACTTGCTAGACAATCTCAGTTCTCTCAAAGTCTAGAAAAATCAGCAAAACAATAAATCAAGATTTTTGTCCACATCCTCCCTCCACAGAAGGTTCACTCAACATGCTGGATGTCTTCTCTCATCTCTCTCAATCTCTTCACATTACATGAGTGCTAATAGAGCAACAGACTCCATTTATTATGCCTTACTTTCTAAAGACCAGATTATGCCCTTTCCCTCTTTCATATAGTGTATTTTAAGTAAACGTTTATTGAACCAAATCATTGAATTTCAGCCTGATCCTAGAATACATGTTTTTGCTCATCCCCTTCAGCCTCCTTGTAGGTCCTGCTTCTATTCACCCACTACCTCAGCTTCAAACCTTATATCTCCATTTGGAACTAGTTTATCAAACAAATACATGGCAGCTCTCTAGCCATGCTTCCTGGTCAGGCAGACTTCATCCTGTTCCATAGAACACACTCAGATACACAGTAGAATGTGGGCCAAGTCCCCATCCTGGTCATACCCAGAAACAGGGTCAGGTCACAAAAACAATCCCAAAAAGATCATATCAAGCCTGTTGCACATTATCTAGCTCTTAATCTTAAACTGACTTTTATTGTTTATTGTTGTTTCATGAGTGTTTGTTATGCTTCCCCAAACTGGATTTTCAGTTTATTTCGGGCAGAGACAATATATTTTATACTTGTGCATCCCCCACAGTATTAACCTAACACACAGCTATATGCTATGTGCAAATATAACAGGCACTAAATAATCACTTGTCAATAGGTTAATTGATAATAAAGATATACATGACAAGATAATTAATTAAGAAGTTGCCATTCAAACACTCCCAGTTCAGACTTGGTGATCATTAGCCAACTTCCAGCTTAGGGGACAACTTTATGTGTTTGTTACTCTATTGACGATTCTGATGCAATCTTACAAATATTTTTTGCCTTTTCTACCTCCATAAAGGGTGCTACTTAATGGCAAGAAGGCACCTCTTTCATCTATTATCCCATCTTAATGATATTAAAGCTGGCTTGTAATAAGCTAGTTCTGCTTCTAAGGCATAGCCCCTCTCCACTGTGCCCTTTATTTTTCTCTCCCAATCTTCAACCATTGCTGAGTGGTCAAATCTGCTGCCCACCTACCCTCTCCTTGTCTAGTACTACTGCCAAGCTAGAGGCAGTAACTGAGAAGCAGGAAGGAAATGCCCCTTGCAGTCAGGATAACCTTTGTTCCCCAAATTTCCTGAAGCCTAAAGTTTTCTAGTAAGACATGGTGGTGATAAACCTGAATCTTTCCCCCATCTCCTTCTTAGTCCTACTTTCTCATCACATGATAGAGCCCTGATACAAAGTCTACTATACCTTCAGCATTAAAGGAACTGAACTTGGATGATGTACCCTCAAACACATGCAGAAAGTATTTCATTTCCAAGGGCACAGGAACAGGAATTAAACTCTTAGCCTGAAGAGAAACATTTTTGTTTGTTTGTTTAAACCATGTTCAAAAATATACCTATTTTCTAACATGGCTTGCCTGCTGTCAGAACCCCTGAAAGATACATTGACCTTTAAACTATGTGACAAGGAGCTTTCCAGCAAAGAAAATTAATAAATGCAGTAATCAGACACTTTATATAATCAGTGGAAAATCATCCTGATCTTAATTGTCTAATAATGCTTTCTACAATAGTGGAAAACAGTTCTGGATCTGGAATCAGAGGACGTGAGTTCAAATATTGCCTCTGTCACTTGCTACCATGGGGCAAGCCACTTGGTCTCACTAAACCTCAGTTTCTTCATCCATAAAATGAAACTAGATGGCCTCTAATTAAGTTTTCTTTCAGTTTTAATTCTGTGATTATAGGATCATAGAATGAAGAGACTAGAATGAAGAAGAGAAGTCCTTTAAAGAACAAGTATTTTCATCTTAATAGTTTGTTATTTTAAAAAAGGAGCAAGATACCACTAGCCAGAGATGTGCTTATAAATATTTAGCAACTTATTCTCATGAAAAAATGTACATGCACTGCACCATTAAGTTTAATCTGCATTATTGACATTTTCCCCATTACTTTTCTAAGTCTAGACAATAAACAAAACAATAAATCAAGCCTTGTTTTGTCACACTTGTTGGTTTCTAAGGTCTAAGTGCCCACACTGAAAATTTTAAATTGTCTCTTGGGGCCTTGCTGAGAGAGGCAGGCCGGGACTGTGTGGCCTAGAGGAGGCCTGATCAATGATGGGGGCAAGTTGTCCCATCAACCACAAGGGCCACTACCAGGCCTACCACCAAAGGCCTGGAACTGGAAAAAGCAAGGTAAGAATCAAATGCAGGGCCTTCGGCAGGGACAGCAAATACTCCTGGGACTCGATAGCCCAGAAATTTAAAAAGCCCCTATCAGGACCTCCAAGGACCAGGATGGCAGAGTGAACCCAGGCTGCTCCAACCCCCCACCCAAAAAAAAAAAAAAAACATAGTAACTATTGCCCCAGGGAAAAACCCTAAACAGTAACAGCTTGGGAACTCAAGAGGAAGGGTGTGGCTAGGGCCCTGCCTCAAAATGGGTAGAAAGCAGACTGTAAAGACAAAGACTCTGGATTCCTTCTATCCTTAGGGGGAGGAACTAAATGCAGAGGGAGACTATGTTGACTCCACACCCACAGCTGAAGCATCAACTGAGATTCGATCCCAAGCACAGAAAGCTTTCCTAGATAAGCTCAAAAGGAACTTTGAAAACCAAATGAGAGAGATAGAAGACAAAATGAATAATTCTTTTAAAATCAAAATTGCAAAATTTGACAAACAATATAATGAAGACAACAGCTCCTTAAAAAGAAAAGTGGGTGATATGGAAAAGGAGCTCCAAAAACTAATGGAGGAAAATAATTTGCTAAAAACTAGAATCAACCAAATTGAAGTGAATAACTCTATGAGGAACCAAGAATTAGTCAAGGAAAACATCAAGAATGAAAAATTAGAAAAAGAGGTAAAATATCTCAATGGAAAAATAACTGACCTGGAAAACAGATCCAGGAGAGATAACCTGAGAATCATAGGCCTACTGGAAAATCATGATAAAAAAATAAGCCTGGACAACATCCTCCAAGAGCTTATCAAGGAAAACTGCCCTGAGATACTGGAACCAGAGAGTAAAATAGAAATTGAGAGAATCCACCAGACACCCCCTGAAAGAGATCCCAAACTGAAAAGTCCTCGAAATGTTGTGGCCAAACTCCAGAACTACCAGGTAAAAAACAAAATACTTCAAGCAGCCAGAAAGAAACAATTCAAATATCGAGGAACCACAGTGAGGATCACACAGGATCTGGCAGCCTCTACACTGAAAGATGGAATACAATTTTTTGCAAGGCAAAAGAGCTCGGGTTACAACCAAGGATCACCTACCCAGAGAGACTGAACATATTCTTCCAGGCAAAGAGATGGTCATTCAACAATATAACAGATTTCTAGACCTTCCTGATGAAAAAGCCAGAGCTCAATGGAAAATTCAACCTCCAATTATGAGACACAAGAGAGACTTAGAAAGGTAAACAAGGAAAACACACACACACACACACACACACACCCTGTTATTTAATGAGAGCAAACTATTTATAGACAAATAGAGGGTATGAGTATAAATTACACAAAATATTGACAAAAAAATCTTATTAAGGGCTACAAAGGGACTGCAATGGAAGAAGAGGAATGAATGAAGTGGAAAAGGGTAAATTATGCCACACAAAGAGGCATAAAAACAATATGGCAGAGGGAAAGAAGGGAGGGAGATGAGTATTATATGAAATTTTCCCTCATTGGTTCTGGTGCAAGGAGGGGATAATACAACCAGTTGAGCATAGGACTCTTTGGAGAAGAGACACAAAACGTATCATAATAGAGGGAAAGAAGGGAGGAAGAGGAGCTTTGCATGAGATTTGTTCCTGTCACTCGATGCAAAGAAGAAATAACATACTTCACTAAGTATTAAAATATCCTACGGCAGTAGGAGGGGGAAAGGGCTATGAAGGGGGATGGGGTGGTTAGAAGGGAGGGAAGAAGTAAGGGGGAAAGGGAAGAAAATGGAGGGGGGCTGATAAGGGAATACTGAGGGAGGCAGTAGTCAAAAGAAAAACTATTAAGGAGGGGAAGGAAGAAGGGCAGAAAAAATATAAGCATAAACAGGGGAGGGAATAGGATGGAGGGGAAGAAACAGATAATAATCATAACTGTGGATGTGACTGGAATGAACTCTCCCATAAAACAGAGGCAGATAGAATGGATTAATAATGCAATAAAAATCATAAGCAATAAAAGACCTTTGGAAAGACAGACTAAAAACTAATTGGAAACTAAACAATTTAATCCTAAAGAATGAATGGGTCAAAAAAGAAATCATAGAAACAATTAATAACTTCATTCAAGAGAATGACAACAATGAGACAACATACCAAAATTTGTGGGATGCAGCAAAGGCAGTTCTTAGGGGAAGTTTTATATCCCTGAGTGCATACATGAATAAATTAGAGAAAACAGCAGTCAATGAACTAGGCATGCAATTGAAAAAGTTAGAAAAAGAACAAATTGAAAATCCCCAATTAAATACTAAATTAGAAATTCTGAAAACCAAAGGAGAAATTAATAAAATTGAAATTAAAAAAAACTATTGAATTAACAAATAAAACTAAGAGCTGGTTTTATGGAAAAAAAAACAATAACATTGACAGACCCTTAGTCAATATGATAAAAAAAAAGAAAGAAGAAAACCAAATTATGAGTATCAAAAATAAAAAGGGTGAATCTACCACCAATGAAGAGGAAATTAAAACAATAATTAGGAATTATTTTGCCCAGTTGTATGCACATAAATTTGATAATTTTAGTGAAATGGATGAATATTTACAAAAATATAAGTTTCCCAGATTAACTGAAGAAGAAGTAAATTACTTAAATAACCCCATCTCAGAAAAAGAAATTGAACAAGTCATCAGTGAACTCCCTAGGAAAAACCTCCAGGGCCAGGTGGATTTACTAGTGAATTCTATCAAACATTTAAAGAACAATTGATTCCAATACTCTACAAACTATTTGGGGAAATTAGCCAAGAAGGAGTCCTACCAAATTCTTTTTTATGACACAAACATGGTACTGATACCTAAATCAGGAAGGGATAAAACAGAGAAAGAAAATTATAGACCAATTTCCCACATGAATATAGATGCAAAGATGTTAAATAAAACATTAGCGAAAAGACTACAGCAACTTATCAGAAGAATAATATACTTTGATCAGATAGAATTTATTCAAGGAATGCAAGGATGGTTTAATATTAGGAAAACCATCAGTATAACTGATCATATCAACAATAAAACTAGCAAGGCGGAGCCAAGATAGTGGAGTAGAAACAGCACTTCCAAGGTGCTCTCCCCGACATCACTTCAAAATCATGTAAAAGGGGACTGTGAACAACTTCTGGAGCTCCAGCACACACAGAACGACACAGAGAAGTTAACTTCCCGCTGAGGACAGCCCAGCAGCCCTGCAGGGAGTGGCCAGCGCAGCTCTCTGGGAGCCAACAGTGCAGCACTCTGGGAGCCGACAGCACAGCACTCTAGGAGCCAAGCCCAGGCCCGCATGAGCCATGGTTTTAGCCCCAGGGCGGTTGGGCCAGCAGCCAGCTGGAGGGACCCCAGAACACCAACGGCTGTGGCAATTCCAGAATTATCAACACAGATATGCCTAGGACAAAGTGAGAAGTTAGTGCCCTACGGACTTTGGGACCAGTATTTGGGGAACACATCAGGCTTCTTCCCCTGGGGGCAAGAAGTGGCTGAGGGGACACGGCACAGACACCATTTTGCAGCTTCAGTTGCAGCTTCAGCTCCTGGCCTGTGAACTGTAGGGGGATCCAGCAATCAGTCTTGGGGGATAATCGCTCTTGCTTTAACCTCCCTAGATCTGGATTGCGATCTGGGGTGGAGGTCTTAGGGTGGGTATCCAGCTTGCCAGAGAGTGTGGGAGCTTCACAGAGGCCACCCAACTAATACCTCCAGAAGTTGTGAAGACCCCAACGTTTGGGACAGAAGCCCCCCTGTCTGATGGCAGAGTTCTACTGTGGCAACAAGCCCAAAAGTCAAGTAATTAAGTGGCAACATGCCTAGGCAAAGGAAACAAATTAAACAGAAAAATGCAACATTAGACTCCTATTTTGGGGGCAAAGAGGATCAAAGCATGGAACAGGAGGAGGACTGTGAGGTCAGAAATCCTGCTCCAAAAGCCCCAAATGAAAATACGAGCAGGTTACAGGCCATAGAGGACCTTAAGAAGGATTTTAAAAACCAAATAAAAGAAGTGGAGGAAAAATTGGGAAGAGAAATGAGAAGGATGCAAGAAAAGTATGAAATGAGAGTCAACAGCCTGACTGAGGAAAATGACACCTTAAAAAATAGACTAATTCAAATGGCAAAGGAGGCTCAAAAGGGCAATGAGGAGAAGAATGCCTTAAAAAGCCAACTTTGCCAGATGGAAAAAGAATCTCAAAAGCTCACTGAGGAGAATCATTCCTTCAGAATTAGACTGGAGCAAATGGAAGCTAGTGACTTTATTAGAAATCAAGATGCTATTAAGTAGATCCAAACAAATGAAAGAATAGAAGGCAATGTGAAATATCTCATGGGAAAAGCCACTGACCTGGAAAATAGATCCAGGAGAGATAATTTAAAAATTATTGGACTACCTGAAAGCCATGATCAAAGAAAGAACCTAGAAATCACCTTTCAAGAAATTCTCAAGGAAAATTGCCCTGATGTTTTAGACCCAGAGGGGGAAATAGAGGTTGAAAGAATCCACCAATCACCTCCTGAAAAAGATCCCAAAAAGAAAACTCCTAGGAATATTACAGCCAGATTCCAGAATTCCCAGATCAAGGAGAAAATACGCCAAGCAGCCAGGAAGAAACAATTTCAATATTGTGGAAACACAATCAGAATAGCCCAGGACCTGGCAGCTTCTACACTGAGGGATCGAAGGGCATAGAATATGATATTCCTCAGGGCAAAAGACCTGGGATTAAAACCAAGAATCACATACCCAGCAAAACTGAGTATTTTGTTTCTGGGGAAAATATGGTCATTCAGTGGTATAGGGGACTTTCAAGCATTCTTAAGGAAAAAACCAGAGTTGAATAGAAAATTTGACATTCAGACACAAGAAGCAAGAGATGCTTGAGAAGGTAATCAGGGAAAAGAATCGAAAGGAACTTATCAAAGTTGAACTATTTGCATTCCTACATGGAAAAACAATAACAGTGACTGATGAAACCTTTCTCATTATGAAAATAATGGAAGAAGGGTATATGGCATATGAATACATTTGTGAATGTGTGTATATATGTTTACAGGTATACATGGATAGAGGGCACAGGTTGAATTTGGTGGGAAGGGATGATACTTAAGGGGTGAAGTTAAGAGGTGAGAGAGGAAAGTGGCAAGAGGAGATGGGGAGAAACAGGGTAGGATAAATTATCTCATGTAGAAGAGGCAAGGGGAAGTGGGTGCAGGGGAGGGGAAGAACAGGAAGGCAAAAAGGCAAAACCATATACTCATTGAATTTGGCTCAGGGAGAGAATGACATACATACTAAATGGGATATCTCACCCTGTAGGAGAGTAGGGGCGAGGGGGATGAGAGGGAGTATGATGGAGGGGAGGGCATTGGCAGGGGTGAGGGGAGGAGGGAGAGGTTGAAAGTTCCCACTTTCAAAGAGGGACAGGATCAAACTAGGAAATGGACCAGGTGGGGGGTGGGGTGGGTGGGAGGGAATTAGAAGCAGCTTTCTACAATATATCTACTATGGTAATGTTTTGCATAGCTATACATGTACAACAGATACTGAATTGGGTATTTTCCCAGGGGGAGTGGGTGACAAGGGAGGAAGGGAATGGATCTGAAATTCATAGTTTTAAAATTAAATGTTTCAAATATATATAAATACTATTATTAATACTATTTTGTATGTAATTGGGAGATAAGTGTGCAGGCATTGGGGCACAGAGATTCACCTTGCCCTAAGGTAAAGTTGAAGGGGGTATGGGAGAAGTTATGGGAGAGCAGATTGGATGAGGGGATATCTTGTGGGACTGCCATTCTGGGGTGGTGGGTAGGGGAAAAATAGGGAAAAAATTGTAACTCAAAATCTGGCAGAAATGAATGATGTAAAACAGAAGTTAATAAAAAAAAAAAAACAATAAAACTAGCAAAAACCACATGATTATAACAATAGATGCAGAAAAGGCTTTTGACAAAGTACAACTTCCATTCCTATTAAAAACACTAGAAAGTATAGGAATAAATAGAGCATTCCTTAAAATAATAGGTAGCATTTATTTAAAGCCATCAGCAAGTATTATACGTAAAAGGAAGATGCTGGAAGCATTTCCAATAAGATCAGGGGTGAAAAAAGACCCATATGTACAAAAATATTTATAGCAGCTCTTTTTGTGGTAGCAAAGACTTGGAAATTAAGGGGGTGCCCATCAATTGGGGAATGGCTGAACAAGTTGTGGTATATGCATGTTATGGGATACTATTGTGCTATAAGAAACGAGAAGCAGATGGACTTCATATTTACCTGGAGAGGCTTATACATACTGATGCTGAGTGAGAAGAGTAGAGCCAGGAGAAATTTGTACACAATTACAGACACAACGTATGTGTGATGACCAGATTTGATAGACTGGACTCTTCTCAGCAATCCAGGGTTATAAATCAACCCCAAAAGACTCCTGATGGAGAGAGATGTCTACGTCCAGAGAAAGAACAGAGTTTGAACCCAGATTGAAGCAAACTACCTGCTTCTTTTCAGTTTCTTGTTTGGTTTTGTTTCCTCTTTCCCAGTGTTCATTCCATCTGATACCATCCTTCTTTATAACCTGACTAATGCCTAATGTGAAAGTATTTGCAGATATTATACTTGATTGTAGGGTGCTGTGGGGCCAGGGGGAGATGGGAGAGAAAATTTGAAACTCAAAGGATTATGGAAATGAATCTTGTAAACTAAAAGTAAACAAATTAATAAAGACCAAAATAAATAAATAAATAGTCTCTTGGGAGTCTGTTAGAGCTACCTACAGCACACACCCTTGACACTAACAATCAAATAAATTCATCATCCTTCAGAGCTCCAGGCCTTCAGCCTGCAGAATTTTTTAAGTGTCCAAAACAAGCTGTGAAAAGGGGAGGAGTAGGTCAGCATACATTTCTGCCTCACAGATGTTAGGTCCTAAATTGAAGAGGTTAACTGGATAACAAATTATAGGACTTAGAGAAGATAGGTAGATAGATAGATAGATAGATAGATAGATAGATAGATAGATAGATAGATAGATAGATGATAGATAGATGGATATGATTGATAAATGGATGATAAATATGATAGGTAGAAGAAAGATAGACACATAGAGATAGACAAACGGATAGACAAACAGGTAGGTAGAGATAGATAACAGATATATCAGCAAACATGGAAAATATAAAGGAATGAAGGGAGTTGGTAGAAACTTTCAGGAAAGCTAAAGCATCTTCAACAGATGGAGCAAATCTATTTCCCCTGACTCCCAGGACACCAGATCTCCCTGTTGGAACATCTGCTATACAAAGAAACCTAAGGAGCCACAGTAATACTCTGACTGAAGCAGGCTGGGGAGCCATTGCTTACCTTAAGTATCCTCCTGAAGAGATAAAAGCAGCCCAGAGAGAAGGATTCAGCCCCTAATTAAGAAAGTAACCTCAATGTTAAAAAAAAAAAATAAGAAAGGGGATAGGAGAGATCAAAAGGAATAGAGCACCAGCCTTAGAGACAGGAGGACCTGAGTTCAAATCCGGCCTCAGACATTTGACACTTACTAGCTGTGTGACCCTGGGCAAGTCACTTAGTCATAATTGTCTCACCTTCCCCCTCCAAAAAAAAAAGAAGGGGGATGGGAGGTACCTCTGACTCTGGGCAACAGGAAACCTTAAAGTCAAAGGTTAGTTGATTTGGTAAAAAGAAAATTTGAATAAAAGTCAGGAGAGCTGGGTTCTAGTTTTGGCCCTGACCCTAATGGGTCATATAGTGAAAACCTAACTGAATTTGAAGTTAATGGACATGGTTTTGAATTTCAAATCTGCTACTTATTAGTTGGGTGATTCCTGCCAAGTCCTTTAGCTTCTCAAATCCTCAGTTTCTTCATCTGTAGAATAAGGAGGACATACCAAATGATCTCCAAGGACCCTTCCCAGTCTTGATCCCGTCAACGATCCTAGCTATATGTCCTTGGGCAAGCAGCTTAATCTCTCTGAAAAATGAGGGGGTTAGATACGATCAGTGTTTTCCAACCCTTGTGAACCAGCACATGTTGATATGATGCACTGCAACAGGGAGTAAGTTGCATTTCTTGGAGGAGCTTAACTATATAATCTGTCTATTCTAAGCCTCCAAGGTATAGTGAAGGAGGGAGGACAAGAAGGCATGTACGTGCCTGGGTTCTACTCCTCGATCTGCTCGTGACTCACAGAGGTGACTTTTGCTTCTTGGACCCACAGAGCCCTTCAGCATTCCACAGAGGTTTGTGTTGATAATGACATTTTAGCTAAGCAGTGTGTGAATGGCAGCTCACCATCACAGTGATGAGAGAACAAAGGCTTAACCCCACATCGATAAATGAAGGCAATTGCACCAGGGACTAAGGTAGGGAGAAGAACCAGGTATCCTGACTCATTTGAGTTCACTTGCTGCCAGTACTCTTCCCAGGTGGTGCTCTTAGCACCCGGAGGCATAAAAGTACCCAGAAAGTAGAAGAAATTGTCCCTACACACCCCTTCTATCAGAGAGAGCTTCAGGGTCCTCAAACTTCATCTGGATTAAAAGTTTCTACTCTTGATCCTATCTCTGTCTCTGTCTCTCTCTGGAGAGAGGGAGAGGAGGAGGGAAAGAAATGGTAGACAGAGACAGAGACAGAGAGGAGAGTTTTGTGACTGCCCCCAGAAGGATTTGAATACAGATCAAAACATTAAGTGGGGAGGGGTGTTGATATTGCAAACTCCTGATGGGAATAACAGGTAGTTGTTTGTCCTTTGTTCTTAAAGAGGACTGTGACATCGGGGAGGTGATGCCACGACATACAAGTGAGTTGTATTTAAGTGAGAGAGGTCTCAGTTTGGCTGAGGAAACATCCCTTCATTGATTAAGGTTTAATCAGAAATGAGGCAGAGAAGCCATGCAAGCAGCAGGAGTCATGGAGATCAACCGAGTGGAACTCTGACTTCCTTCCAGTAGATCACGATTGAGCTGTTGGGGACTCCTGCCCCAAGGAATCTTCCAGTGAGTGCAATATTCTCGGGGTTTGTCACTATAAAGACAACCCACTCTTTGTTTTCTAAGACAAGATATTCTCCAATAGACAACTGAAGATACATATCATATGACCAGAGCATAAAACCTTAAAAACTGGAAGACACTTTAGAGATCATCAACCCTGTAATTTTACAAATGAGGAAACTGAGTCCAAGAGAAAGGAAGAGATTTGCCTAAGGTCATAAAGCTGGTTGGCAGAAGAGCAAGACTCCAGCCCAAAAGTCCTCCCTCTTAAATCAATGTTGTTTCCCCTTCACTATTCTGCCTCCTGCTTGCCTAAAGTAGTAGCTAACTAGGGAAAGGAACTGATTAGGGGAGAAAGAACAGGAGGGATAAAGAAGGAAAGGGGAGGAGATACGGTGGGAATGAGTGTTAGAAAACTGCAACAAGGTGAATTTTATTTGTTGAATTGAGATGAATTGAAAGTCCTGTCCCACCTGAGGTTAAGCTGGTACTCCATGGTTACAAAAGAGCTCAATGGCTTTCCATCATGAAAGGTTTGTGTAAAATATTTTAACTGATGTTCCTTGGCTCCCTTGTTAACTCTCAGCCCAGGTAAGCAGTCCAATGTAGGTCAGTTCAACAACAGGCAAGTGTGGGAAATTTTTGCTCAAGACCTTAAGATTTTCCTGGGGGCATTTTTCACAGGAGATGAGGTTTATCCTGATGTTTGGGGCTGTCATTTCTGGGCGCCCATTGCAAACAATGAGGAAACCTCCAGCCTGTTTTATTGCTATGATAATAACCCCTTTTGTTTATATGGCACCTATCTCCAGGGAGCTCAAAGCACTGAACAGACATCATCTCATGCCACCATACAACAGCCCTGGGAAGTAAGTAGGGGGCTTTTTCCTATGGAGCACATTTTATAACCTTAGGAATTGACACAGATAGGACAAGTAATCAGCCAGCTGTTGCACAATAAGTCATTGGCCATATCAAGATTTTGTTATCGTCTGTCATTCAGTCATTTCAGTTGAGTACTCCGACTCTTCCTGACCCCGTTTGGGGTTTTCTTGACAAAGATACTGGAGTGGTTTGCCATTTTTTTTCCAACTCATTTTACAGATGAGGAAACTGAAGCAAACAGGGTTAAGTGACTTGCCCAGGGTCACACAGTAAGTTCCGAGGTCACATTTTGACTCAAGTCTTCCTATCTCCAGCCCCACATTCCATCCACAACACCACCTAGCTTCCCCCTATTCTAGTCAGATTTAGAGTACCTGATTCTTTACATTTCAATGTGGGCTTAGCTCACCTTCATAATAGTGCTTTGTAGTTGTACCATCTTATCTTCAAAACACGAAAGGAAGTGGGTTTTTTCATGTGCGATTGTTTAACATGGGGTAGGAAATCCTTCCATTATAAATCTTGCCCTCCTTTCCGGCATTTTAAAGAGAAAGATTGACCCATGCTCTAACATAACTCAAGTCAATGTGTTGTATCTGAATCAGTGTTCTTGAGTCATGAGGGGTTAAATGCTAAGTCATAAAAAATTAAGGAAATGCAAGAAAGTGGTCTGGCTGGCTTCATTAGTCATTGCCAGATAGCCGAGGAAGAAGGGAGAGTCATAATCCTCATTCTAAGAGTTTGAGGTAGTGTCTGGGAAATCTAGAGGTCAGGAACTGGGAAAGCATTAGCAAAGCATGGTTCTTTGGAGTTTGTGATCAGTAGAGAAGTCCATGGCTAGAGCTGCCCCAAAAACTGCCTGCGGGTTTCTACTACACCTTTTAAACTCAGGTTCAAGCCTCAGGTTTAAACTCATGTTCAATTCTCAGAATTTAAAACAACTTTGCTGGGACTTTACCAGGTTCTTTCACATTAATGATCCTCTCATAGAAGTACTTTCTCAGACAGACAAGCAAGTCTGGGAAATTTCGATATATCTCTGTATCTCTAGACTTCATCATTGTTATTGTCCTCTGGTTATCCTCCATTAATTCTTCATGACCTAGCCCCAAAGAACCAATTCACCATTATTATTCATATTTTTCCAAAGAGCAAGTCACCTTAGACTTTAAATTCTCCAAGGCTCCAGCTTCAGCCAGAGAGTACCTGGTTCCTCCAAATCTGGTTCATGTCCTACCAAGATGAGATTTTATATCTCCCAACAATAACTGAGCATACAATTCTTTTGGTTACTCTAAATACTTTTTATATATTACTTACATAAGCAAGGCTATTCATCTGAAGTTCCTTCCAGTCCTGAATCTACCAGTGCACTATCAGGTAGGACGAAGTGTTAGAACATAACAGGAAGCAAGGCCCAGAGCTGAGCTGAAAACTAGTATCTCTAAGACATTTCTAGATTGACTAAAAACTCAGTAAGAATAGGGACCCTTTTTGTTCATTAGCATACTCATTCATTAGAGCTCTCCTAGAATCTAATACAGTGCCTTGCTCACAGTAAATATTTCTCAGTAACTACTGAATGAGTAAATGCATTAATGAGAGAGTGGAAGAGAATGATTGACTATATCAGTGCTGGGCTCTGCAATAAATCTCCACTCCTGCTTGCTTCTGTTTCATCCTTCATCCCACTTCTAGGCTAATCTTCATAAATAGACCTGTTCATGTCGATCCTCCACCCAAAAATATTCAGTGGTTCCCCACTGCCTATCAATCATGGGACATTCGCTAATCTCATACTTCAGTGCTTATTATAATTTGTGAATATGTGCATATATTTGCATATAGAAAGATATGCAAAATCACCATCATGAAAATCATTGCAGTTTATGTGCCAGTGTTGGTTGTAAAGGATGAAGAGGTAGAGACATTTTATGAAGAATTCAGTAAAACCCTCCAGATTAGAACAATATATATTTTAATATTTAGTCATTTGAGTTGCGCATGGGGAGAATGATTAAAAAAATCTGGGAAATATAGTTCAAGGATAAGAAAAATGAGAAGGTCAAGGGCTCAGATACTACAACAGAAGTTTCATACGTATATATTTTTAATACTCTTATCTAGAAAAGAATAATTAATAATAACTAGTATATATATTATATAGAGTATAGTATTATGTGTTATATATAATATATGGTATTTTATATATTTTTATGTATAGTATTTAAATATATAGCATTTATATAGTACTTTAAGGTGTGTTTTACACCTTATACTTTACACTTTTACACCTTTACACCTTTATACTTTACATATGTTATCTCACTTGATCTTCACAACAACCCTGAGAGACAGATAGAATTATTATCCTCAATTTACCGTGGGGGAAACTAAGGCTGAGATTGGTTCAGAGACTTGCCCACAGTCAAACCACTAGGAAGCATCTGAGACAGAATTTGAACTCAGATTTTCTAGTCTCCACGTCTGGCACTTATCCATCACAATGTGGTGAGCACCAAAATGTATCAACTGAAAAAATGAAATTGTATTTCAACAGATGGGCAATGTATGTGGAATCATATATAGATCAGCTGTCCATGTATAATCAGATTCTTGATCTGTTAGAGCAATCTTGAGTATTAATACTAAGCCAGAATGAAAGAATAAAAATGAGGAAAAAATACATACATATATATATATATATAGCATTCAATGAACCACTTCCTAAAAATCTTTAACCAATTTAGATCAATTGAAGGGGGAAAAAACAAGTTTAAAGAAATCTTAGCAAAAGGTTCAACAAAGCAAAGTCAAACTGAGGGCATCTAAGAATGAAACAGGAAGAAAAATAAACAGACAAAAAATGGAAAAGCTACGTAGAGATTTGTATAGCAAACCTTTTTTTTTTTTAAACCATCAGATACAATAGAGATTGTTTGGATGCTAACATCCTCATATGTGCCACCTGAGGAAGTGGAAATAGCACTGAAGAAACCTTACTCATCTTACAGGAGAAGGTTAAGGACTAGATACCTTATCTCACTGATTTAGGGAATTCCCAGGTGAGGAAACACTCTCTACCAATACAGGCTGGCACCTTCTCTGAAACTTCGTCTTAGAAAATTGCCTCGGAGGTCATCTGGTCAAACCCCCTCATTTTCCAGAGGGGTCAAGTCAACCTTTCCTAAGCACTTGCTCTAGTACAGGCCCTATGCAAAAGATGAAAAGAGAGGTTAGGCAATTGACTTATGTTCTCTAGATTAAGTTTGGATTGTTTTTAGGCTTTTTCTTTAATTTAATGTGCATTAAAACCTTCAGTGACTGCTAACGTGAACAAATACCTCTAGGCCAATTAATATGTCTGAAACATAGTGTATTCCCATTGAGCAACATCCTGAATTACAAAAACTCCATCAGTGATTTTTAACATAAGTACTTTCTTTGACTCAGAAAAAAAAATACTTTAGATGTTGGGGGAGGAGTTGAGGTATTTGTATTTTTATTTTCACTTTGCATTTTTATTTTTTAATATTTATACTTGGCACTAAAGTTGTACCCCATGACCCATAAAACCCTAACTCCTGGAATCTACCCAAAGTCCCTCCACTCCATAAGTCATAAACCAATAATGAGGAAGAGCTAAAATCCAGAACTCACGTGGTTGATATAGGGAATCGGTATGTGTGTCCTCTGTTTAATTGGGGAATTTAATTGTATGGGATTTGGATCCTTCTTCCTCCCTCTTTGAGCTGGCTGCAATAAACAGACTTTTCTTCATTCCCTTTCATCCCTTAGTGGTCTGTGGAACTGCATCTGCTCCTCTGGCATTGTCTCTGCCAACGGCCATGCAGATTGGAGGCCAGAGCCAGGAGGAAAATGAAGGGCCTGCATTGATACCACTGAGAACTCAGCCTTTATGAACTGGCAAATGACTTTTTTTCTAACCTCTGGAGATAAGCTGGACAGACTGGAGCCAGCATCAAGACAGTACTTCTGACTCTACTTTCCCAGCAACTAGTAGGTAATGAAAATTGCCCCTTCTATAGAACAAGAATTTGTCTCTGTAGACTTCCAAGCGCCTTATAAATGTTTGGTTTCATTTAGCAACCCACAGCTCCAGGGATAGGCTGCTATTAAACCACTAAGGGAAGCCCTCAGTAGGTTTTCACGAGCAGTGAAAGAATCTATTTTCACTTAGTTTGCTAGCCAGGTATATGCCAGCCCACCTCCAACCTCACAAAAGCTCTTTGTGTATGCAACTGTGTATTACAGTTATCATTGTGTCTTATCACCCTAAGAAACTATAAACTCCATGAGGGCAGGGATCCCCTGAAAAGGCGAACATTTTATCTTAAAAGTACTTAGCATTGTACTCTATATGTGTTAGATACTTAATAAAGGTTTCTAGAATGAATTTATGAAGGAATGAGTGAAATGTCATGATTATGTAAAGGACAGGAGGGAAATCCCTGACCCTGGCATAACCTGTAAGTAGGGTAAAGGGATTGGGGTGGAGACAAAGAAATGCTATTAAATAAGGGGTAACATTGGTTTATTAGAAAACTAGTTGAATTTGGAGTCAAAAGATCTGGATTTTGGTCCTACCTCTTCCACTTAAAACATTTATGACTTGAGGCAGGTCTATCCCCTCATCTGTAAAATGGGAGACCTCTAAGTCTATGAGAGGAAGGAAAATAGCAAAGTGGTGCTGTCATCCTAAGCATTTCAGAACTCTCCGAACTACCTGACCCTGAAAGATTGAAAGAAGCACTTAATTTTCCCATCTATAACCAATCAAAAGCCTCCTTCAGTTACAGAGGACAAATTGTCGAACTCTACTAATCCAAGAAAACTGAACGGCAAATTAACAAATATTCAATACGTGTCTACTTGCACAAAGCATGTGGATTAAGCAATTCACCCAAGTGGTGGTCAGTGGTTCCATCAAGGATAGGGGACTTATCCCTCTGAACAACATATTTTGGGGTATGACAGACTTCTCCACTGTAAGTCAAAGCAATGATTATTTATTAAGCACCTTCTGTTTGCCCCAAACTTTTCTGAAAACAGTGTGGAAGGGGGAAGGAAAACAGAGTGGAAGGGAAATCTACTTGGGAAGAATATTAATTTGGGGGGATGAAAGAACTGATGGAAAAGATCCCAACAGAGAGTCTCCAATGAATTCCTCTTTGAGCTCCTTCTGTCAGGGGTCATCAGCCTTGGGTTCCTCTCCTGCATTCCTGACCTACATACCTACATATTTCTAGGTAGCACCAAAGGTTTCAGAATCCCAACAGGTAGTTCAATGGATCCCCTTGCAGACCATCTCGTTCTCCAGTTTCACCCCTCTGCGGTTCTTTCCTGTTTTCATGGAGAGGCATTACAGAGAGAGGTGGAGATCAGGTTCAGCTTTCCGTAGTGTATATCATTTCCAAGTGGATGTCTAATCCACACTCGAGTCCCCAGTGAGCGATTTGGTTTACCAGTGGTGTAACTAGAGCCCAGTTGTTACAGCCACCATAATCAAAAGGATCACTATTTCCAGAAGAATCCTGGGTCACTTTAAAAAACAAAAACAAAAAAACCCACAATCCAACAACACCCTTCCCCCATTTGTCATATCATCCCCCAGCTTCCCCCTCTATTCAGCTTTCTCTTGGCTTTTTGGTTGTGATACAAATGTGGGAACAAGAAAATGTGCCTTTCCCCTAGAGAGCCATGTTTGCTTTTTTTTTTCCAACTTTGGGAAAGATTGAGATTATGAATGAAGACAGTTCCAGCCATGTGACCAGTTCAGGTACTCAAACATCACCAGTTAAGAAGAAACTTGTAATCCTATCTATTTGCTAGCCATATCCATGCCACTCAATTTGAACTGCTTTCACGATGCCAGAAAATGAGACCATGTCTTCAAGCCCCTATTACTTCCTCTCCTACTTTGTACAATATAGATTTACTACCATCTTACAACTTACAAAGGTCTGGTTTTCTACCAAGGCAGTCCAACACATCTTCTATTTGATAACTATGTACCAAGCACAAATTTGAATTGTGACTGAAATTACAAAATTTCCACTTGTCTAAAAGTATATCCGTGTGTATTGTAGTCATAGTAGCAGTAATAGTAGTAGTAGTAGTAGTATTGATAGGAGGAAGAGGATGAGGAGAGATTTCTATTTTTAGTCTTTTTTTCTTCTCTGACAACAAGTTCTGAGATGATAAGCATCTATCTCTGATCTTTGCATTTTTTCCATGTAAAACATCTTAGGAACTGATCTTCTTCTCCACTAATACTTTGACTCGTTTTTCTGGACAGCCTGAATGAGTTTCTACTCTATAAGTTCCAAGTAACATCACTGTCCAACAGCTTCCTAAGAAAATTATCACCAGGGGTTGGCAACCTTTCCAGAGGGAAGTGCCAAGATTCTGACCCCTTTCCTTCTGGCATGCCACAGGGTATGGGGGAGGTAGCTGAGAGAGCTCAAAGCCAGCCCACTCTTATGGTAGGAGGCCGACACCAGGTCTCCACAACAGGCAGGGGGAGCAAAGGCAACAGCCATCATCCTATAGATGCCAGTGAAAATTGGCAATGTGCTATCTTTGACCTATATACTGTAAGTTTCTGTTCCCATTATAACTCTGATGGCAGGGGCAGAAAGAGATGTTGGGTGAATGGGGAAGAAGGAACACCTACTTAATACTTCGCCATAATAGGATTTTAATTTTGCACAGAGGAGATGAGAGTCACAGAAAGCAAATAAAACTGACATGGATTTTGTCCTCTCTTATCAGAGCCAAAAAGAGGTAATTTGTGACATAGACAAAATCTAAAACTTTTTCTCTCTATGCATGAAATCTTTGAACTTTCAACATTGTCCTGAAATTTGATTTATCCAAAAATAAATGCCTATGTGTATGAAGAGTGGAATTTTCAAATATTAAAAATAAATGAATTTATTAAAAGTGATATGGAAAGGTGTTCTACCTTGTGGGTCTCCCCCACTCCTGTATTTTGTTTCCTAGGTAGCAGCTTACCTTTCTTTCCCCAAATTCTATCTCTGCCTCTTACAATTTATGAGCTAAGGTGAAAATAGACATATTCGTGGATATGTACACAAAAGCACATAGATCAAGCAAATACAAAATTTCAATAACATGTTTATATTATGTAGACTAACAATGGTGGAAGATTTCTATGCTTGGCCTCTACCCCCACCCTGGAGAGTAAAGAATGAGTCATGAGAGTAGTGTGTTCTAGACAAGGTGGGTCAGCTGGGAAATCCCCACCACACTTCTCTCTGGGAAAGGTTCCGAGGAGGGATGGGATTTCAGTAGATTGATAGTGGGTAACACCTTATTATAGATTCCTTTGGCTCTCTAAGCAGGGTCCTGGCAGAGCACGTGGCTAAAACTGGCAGCTTTCAATGTCCTGAAAAAAAAATCTCCTGGGCTTACACAGTTCTTTGGAGTGCAGTCTGGCAGGATGTAGAATGCTGGGATCCCAGAGGATGTCATTCCAGCTCAGAAATGTATAGCTCAAGAGCTTTGTAATGGGATAGCAAACCTACCGTGTGTAGATCCCTGCTTCATATCAGAGAGGTGTCTGAGACAAAGAATGTTAGGCAGTCAGTCACATTTATTTATTACAAAGTCCATCCCCAACCCACCCCTGCCCCAGCAGGAGGGAGGATTCAGATCAGTGGGGGGCAGTTGTGGCAACCCAGGAAGCTCACTTCCCTTTTGGAAGGGCATGTTTTATCCATATATCTGTCTGCCAGTTACAGGATTAGAAAATGATTTCTGAAAGTGTAGCAATTGGCAGGTCTAAAGTTATTATCATCATGGAGTATAGTGGTTAAAGTGTCAGACTTGGAACCAGAAAATACGGGTTCTAATCCTGCCTTAGATATTTCCTGGCTACCAAACTCTGAGCAAGTCAGTTGACCTATCCCAGTCTCAGTTTCTTCAGCTATAAAGTGAGGACAATGATTACACCTACCTTACAGGGTTCTTTTGAGGATCAAATAATATAGTATACATAAAATATTTTACAAACCTCAAGGGGCTCTATAAATGCTAGTTATTAGTATTATTGTCATCAAAATATGTTCAAAGCACCATAGTAGGGACCATTCACATGCTTGGCCAAATTATGCCTCAACTAAGTGTAACATTGGACAAGTCATTTTAATTTCCCTTTCAGTGGAGTAGGAAGTGTTAAATAATTGTTTATTGAATAAATGAATGAATCCAGGCATGAGATGATGAGGATCTAGGCTCAAAAGAGCACTAAGCTAGAAATCAATGACCTTTAGATAGTCTTATAATATCTTTTTTCTGCTTTTTTCTCACATGTCAATTGTGGATTCATTAAATAATGATTCAACTAAATAAGTATTTATTATCTATTGTTTGCCCAGCAATGTACTAGGAACTGTAAGGAATACCCAAAAAAAGCATTAAATAGTACCCAATTTTAAAATATTCCTCTGTCCTTTCAACCATGGGCATATTATAGAGGGGGAAATGAGATTATAGGTACAAAAGCACTCTTAAAAGCCAAAAGCCATCTGCAAATTTAAATTGTTACTATCTCAGCAGAAATGACGAGGAGTGATGAATCTTACAGGCATTACCCAGAAAAAAATAGAAAAAATTTGAGCATGATATTGTGGAACAGCCACTGACTTTGTACTTAGAGGACCCGGGTTCACACCCTGATTCTATAACTTAATATATCTCTCTATAACTCAATTTATCTCTGATTCAGGACAAGTCATTAAACCATGCTGGGTCTGTTTTCTCAATTTACAAAATGAAGTAATATGAAATGATTTTAAGATCCTTTCTAACTCTAACGTTATGATTCCATGGCTTATTACATATAAAGGAAAAATGAACAGGAAAGGTCAAATATAACTCCAACATTTCCAGCCTATGAGAAAGGTGAAGTAATGATGCTTTTGACAGAAATGAAATCTTTGGGATGAGTAACTGCTCTGAGGGTCACCTAGGCTGCACAGTGGATGGAGCACTGGACTTGAAATCAGGAAGACTCTAGCCCAGGGTCAAATGACCCTGGGCAAGTCATTTAATCCTGTTTACCTCAATCCCTCATCTGTAAAATCAGCTGGAGAAGGAAATGACAAACCACTCCAGTATCTTTGCCAAAAAAAACCCAAATGGGGTCATGAAGAGCTAGACAAAAATGAAAAGACTCAACAACAAACTGCTCTGAAGAGGAAGATGATGAGTTTGGATTTAGATGCATCAAAGTTTAAATACATCTAAATCAATGAGAAATGACCTCCAAACAAAAATAATTACTGGAGACAAAAAAACACTTAGTATTCATTGATACAAAGATGATAACTAACATTTCAGGTGAATAAGTGTTTCCAAGGTAGTTTTGACAAAGGGAAAACAGAAACAAAGGTACACCCATAGGAGATGAAAGTCAGACGTCAGAGAGCAAGAAATAGAGAAGGAACGATTAGAGAATTCAGAGGAGGAGCAGTCAAATGCAGCATAAAGAAAATTAGGAGAGGATAGACTGTACAGGAAGAAGTGATCAGTCGTATCAGATGTAGCCAAGACATCTAGGAGTATTGGGGCTGAGAAAAGACCTTTGGATTTAGCTAGAATGCAGGCATTCGTGACCTTGAAGAACAGAATCTCAACAGAATTGTCAGGCCTGAAACCAGCCAGCATGGCATTAAGTATTAGATGGCTAGGAAATGAGAACACCAAATATAGACCATTTATTCAAGGGACTGTGAAAAGAAGAAGGGTAGTCATAACAGAATCGAGCGGAAATTTTGTTTGTTTGCTTGTTTTCCAAGGTAAGAGAGACTTGCCTATGATTGGAAGAAAGGAAAGAAAAATTGAAATTATTAGACAGAGAGAGACAGAGACAGAGACAGAGAGACAGAGAGAGACAGAGAGAGACAGAGAGAAACAGAGACAGAGAGACACAGAGACAGAGAGAGACAGAGACTGAGAGACACAGAGAACAAATCCCTCAGGTGGTAGGAAAGAATTCCAAGTACAAATGGGTTTCTCACCTAGGAAGATTTTTTGCAAAAATTGGATTATATAAAGCAGTTAATGTCCACAAAATCTCCCTCCAGTTTTTAAAAGAAATTTGTCTCTGTGAAGGAATTTAGCTATCTGTATGTGTTTGTTCTCCCTCTGTGGGCTGAAAGGGGTAGCAAAAAAAAAAAAAAAAGCTGAATAAAATTGTAGTTAATATGGAAAGAGAGATAGTATGATATCCTGGATAGAATTCTGGACTCAGAATCAGGAAGACCTGAGTTCAAATATGACTCAAATGCTTATTAGTTGTGTGGCCTTGGGCTAGTCACCTCTCACTAATACCCTCTCTTACCATCAGTTTCCTTATCTGCAAAAGTGGAGATTTGCCTTCAGGCTCAGTCAAATGAGATAATGCCAGTGAAGTGATTTGGACTCAATCTCTCATTATTAGCTTTAACTGAAAAAATGTAAATAACTGAGTTATTGCTCTGCACATCCCTTCCTTTGGGGGGCACAGGATTAGGGTTTTGAGCTAAAACAATATCTGAGCACTTTGGCTTGAAGAAGCAAGAGTACTGTGCTCTTAAGGAGGAAAGGGGCTGTTTAAATGTGATAAATGCTGTGAAGAGTAATAGAGGGTAGGAAAAGCTGTGTTCTCATAAGCCAGAGTCTTTAAAGCTCTGAATGGCTTTCAATGGAGTAGTCTGAAGCTCCTGAGGCATCCTGATAGGCTTTAGATTCAGAGGCCCCACCAGGTACAAATCCTGTGTCTGAAATGTACTATTTGTCTGACCTTGGGCAATCGACAACCTTCTTTAGCTGTACAAAGAGGGAGGAGGACTAGTTGGCTTCTAAAGTCCCTACCAGCTCCAAATCTAGAGTCCTTTCATTTCTTCTGCATTCCTTCTGTTGCTATTTGACCAAGACTTCCACAGTCATCTTTATCTATCCCTAAGTTCAGCAAGGCACTTTTCATGCATTATTTCACGTAGGATTCAAATCAAGGCATTCTCGGACCCCAAAACTAGCATTCCTCCTACTACACCATGATGACTCCTCTACTAATAGGTACCCTTGAAACTCCCCCATAGAGATGGACATTTTCTTTTGTGCCATCACACAAAATGGGAGCGGGAAAAGGGTTGAGTTCTATTTTCTTAGTCCCCACCTACACATTAGGGTTGGTTTTGGTTTTTTGTTGTTGTTGTTGTTGTTGTTGTTGTTGTTGTTTTAATTCAGTTAAGGAAACAGGTATTGATGAAACACACAATAGAACCAGACTCATTAAGCAATAATGATTGTGATGAGTATTTCCTAGGGATTAAAAACTGGCTGGGAGGAGCTGATGGCCCAAAGCACACAGCTGAAGACTATTAACCCCAGTTGGCCATTAATCCCTGGCAAGCATTCCACAGCAAGACCCTTAATGCTATTATAACTGGATGAACAAAAAACATATCTTGATGAGTACCTGGGAAGACACTGACTGACATTTCATTTGGGCTATTCAAAACATTCCTAAGAACTTCTCCCTTTCTCTCCTCACCTCCTACCTCCCAAGCCAATCTAACCATCTGAGCCAAGACCCCACATTCCATTCATCTTAGAGCCTCTTTTGCCATCCACTCGGACTGATGGACACCTAATTAAAACAAATTAATGATTTGAAGCAGAAACTGTGTTTAATGAAGCCCTTGCTTGGGCTTGCACGCTGGTGCCAGGGCTGTTTGCCTACAAATATTTACCAACCCTTCATGCGGAAACAGCTTGGCCACCTGTTCCCTCTCCTCTTCTCTGAAAGCCCTCTCTTTCCCCAAAGGTAGGGAATGCCAAGTTAGATCCCTCACACCTGAAGCACCCTTATCAGACCTCACCCCTGCTCCTAAAGGAGCTGCCAAGAAGCAACCAATTCACCTTTGCTCTCTTTGCTCAGCATTTTTGACTTCAGCCCAGACAGCTGTTTAGGTCCTGATATGTGTCCCCTTTTTGTGGTCCTTATTTAGCTGTGGCAGCTCCCTCTCTCCAGGTTTAAGTGGATAGGCACATAGGAATGGGATTTCTTAGTTGGAGATCAATAGTTTCCAAATCCTCCCTGTATCCTTATACATGCACACACACACACACACACACACACATAGTAATGAAACCCTCCTCTTCATACTTGCTCCCAGTCTTGCTTCAGTTTGGGCTTCATGTTTGTCTGTTAGATCAACTGGGATAAAAAGGAGAAGAAAAATGAATGAAGAACTAGGAGGAAAGAGGGGAAGAAGTACGCAAAAGATAATGAAAGGGTATTAACAAGAAAGAGAAATGGAAAAGAATATGAGGGAAAGAAAAGAGAAAGGAGGTGAAGAATGAAGCAAAGGAAAGAATAGAAATTTGGAGTATTTTAAGTTCTCCTGCCAGCTATGATGATTATTACATTAGTTGTGCTTATATATATTGCCAAAGAAACTTGAATACAAGAGAGATGGATACATTGGAGATGAATAGATCCATGTTTATGCATACCTAAGATACAATAGGTTTTGCATGTATTGTTTCATTGTGATGTAAAGCATCGACTCATCTAGTTAATTCTTTCTTCCAAAGCCTTAATCGAAATGTACTTGCTAAGCATTCAAGGAGGTGTGCAGAATGGATTATATCCTTTGTTACTGGCAAATGCATTTAGTTCTTGGGAAATTCAGTGTTGGAGTGAATCACAGTATGTGTATACAATCCGTTGTGAGCTGTTCCCACACCAGAGAAAATCTTTCAAGTGGTGAAACAGTAGACTTTGTACTGTTCTTCGATGTCCAGTGAGATCATATTGCTATTAACACACATTAAGCACTTCCACATTTGCATAAAGTTGTCCTGCCATTAACACTAGTTATTCCACAAGCCAGTCATATGAGAACAACTCCATGAAGTAACACAATATAATCACCCCCACTTCACAGACTAGAAAACTACACAATGAGCACTAACAACTTTGTTGGACTCACATAATGATGACTGAATTTAGACCTTGAAGTTCCTTTGTTCAACTAACATACTCCACAGTACTTAGAGTCAACCACTATCATTGTCAGCACTGAACACTGACTAAACTTCTCCAACTGGGGCCCATAAAGGAAACAACTTAATTTTTTTTTTCCATTGGAGGGAATTTGCTTATTGTTCATCAAATACATGGACCTCTTCCTTCGTTCAAAATTGTTTATGAATTCCTAAGTTATCTGAAAAGACTTTTTCCATCTGCTATTGATCTAACAGACAAACATTTCTCAAGTCTTGCCTGGACCTTATTACTGAAGCCCATGAATTTGTGGTTTTCAAGTTGAACTGTCACCATGCTATATCTAAATGGGGGTAACCCTAAGACCACCTGGGGTCTTCATTGAGCATAGAACACAGCAGCCTTTCTGCTAAGACTACCAAACAAGGAAAGCCAGGCACATCTCTGCCTTGCCTTCTATGCTTACTACCTGTTCATTCTGGAACCAATTCAAAACATTGACTTGAATCCCGAACTTCCTTTATGTTGAAGGTGCTGTTCACCTTAAAAATTGACTCTCCTTTCCTCTCTTCTCTCGTGAACTTCTGCCCACTGCCCCTAGCTTTGAATCTCCCTGCAGCTTAAGGCAGGATGTTCTGTGTGGAGGTTACATATCTCAGGAATTCACTTTCTCACCTAGCCTGTCACAGCCTGAGTTTACTGGCCTGCAGGGCTTAGGACAAGTCCTGTCTGCTCAATCAAGTGTGTGTGTGTGTATGTGTGTGTGTGTGTGTGTGTGTGTGTGTGTGTCTGAGTGTTACAGAACACAGCAGACAGTGACTCATGAATGAGAAGTTCATTAATTTTTAAGTGCTGGAGGTTAGGTGACAGTCATTTCTACAAATCAAATGCAGAAAAACATCATGTATACTAAGCCAATCAAGAGTGATCATTCCATTAGGAAGTTAAAGATTCCATGGGGAATACAGAAAGAATATAGATCATACTATGGGTCTTTTTTTTTTTCTGTGCCTGAAGACGTTCTTCTTCTCCAGGTGTGCGTACCCAAGCTGTGACTCCACACTTACCAATCTGGACTTAGGAATGCTGTCATTTCATAGGAATGTTATCTGTTGGGAAGGGCTGAAGACTGTATATGAAGCAATCTAGCCATGCAAAAATACAGCCTCCAAAATCAACACGTTAAGAAGGAGCTGGCTTCTGAGGGGAAAAACAAAAGGAATTGCGGTGGACAGCTCCTTAAAGCTTAAGTCCCGCCCTCCCCTTAAGGCCCACACTGATATGTTTACCTTTTCTAAGACATGCAATAGTTTACTCACATTCCTTGGTAAAATTCCTACTTTAGCAAAGTCCCTTCGGCTAAATAAGTCTGAGTAAGCTAGGAGGAGGGTATTGTGGTCTAGTGGGAATATCCCTGTACCCACATCCCTGCTCTGTATTACACCAGGAGATTCACTGTGATCAGTTGGGCAGAAAACTTCACATGACTCTGCCTCCATTTATACAATGAAGATCATACCTGCCCTTCTCCAACCATTTAACAAAGGGAAGTTGTCAAAATGAAATAAATAATGGGCATTTGTGCATTTTGGAGCTCTAGGACAAAGGCATATAGAAAAAATCCTTTTTAAACATGTTTTCAATCTTTTTGTTCTTACTGCAATATCAGAAAAAATCTCTTAGAGTCAGCTATGGGTCATGTTTCTACAGCCTACAGCTGTAGAAACAGCTATAGCTTTTTGCTATGTAACAGCCTGTAATGATTCTATGAATGATTTATCATTCTTTTTTGGTTATTGGAGGTAATCAAAAATCATCACAAAAATCAAATAGTTTTTAGAGGTGAAAGAAACATGAGACGTCACCTAGGCCAATTCCCCCATTCTATGGATGAGACAAAGGAAGCCCAAGGACATTGTGCTCTTGGTCATACTGAAAGTTTATAATGAAGCCAGGTCTAAAATCCATTTCTAGTGATTCATTCTCATTCTCTCTCTCTCTCTCTCTCTCTCTCTCTCTCTCTCTCTCTCTCTCTCTCTCCCCTGCTTTTTTTTCTCTTTCAGTGAAGGGAGAATAGCACTTGATTTGAAGTCAGAACCAAAGTTCAACTCCTGGATCTGCTTCATGCTCTCTATATGAGCTTGAAAAAGTCACATCATCTCTTTGTGGTTCTGTTATGTTATCTATAAAATGGTGAGGTTGGATGTAATACAGTCTAAGGTTCCTTTCAGCCCTAAATCCTATACAGTCTCATGATTACTTTCCATTATGCCCCAATGGGACATTCATGGAGATGTAGGTTTCACATGTTTTCCTAAGTAATACATCTACTTCTATTGATAAGCAAGGCTTAACTCTCTTGATTTTCATCCTTTGCCTCTGGATGCTGTCATCTCAAAGCCCTGTTACATGTATGGCATCAATAGTGATATTGAAAGCCCACTCAATGTTTGGTGATAATGACAATTATATCTCAATGTAATTTACAGGTGACTACAGATTGAAGTCTTGCCTCTGATACATACTGTTGTGTGGCTCAGGACAAGTCACTTAGTGTCTTTGTATGTACCAGATAATTCCCTAATATTAGAACATGCTGATGTGCTTTGGTAGAGGGAGTTTCCTTTCCAGGGATTCCCTTTGCCAATGAAATCACAAGTCTACCTAACCAAAAAAAATTTCTTCATAATATGGAATTTTGCTATGAAAAGAACCTGGCACCTTTCAAATGCACATTTATAATATATTCATAAACTGACAAAATCTCAATTCAGTGTTTGAAAAGCACAGTTCTGTAGCACTTTCCCTAAGAGGTCTCCATGTAATTCTCTTCATTGCTATCACTTGTCCTAAAAGAATGTAGTAATTTTCAGCAAGGAAGGATAAATATCCATAGTTCAAGAAAAACTGCTAGTATCTACCCATCCCCACTGAAATTCCCTTGTATTTATTTATATGCATACATGGTGACTCCTCCAATGGAACTGAAGTTCTTTGATAACAAGGATTACTTCACACTTGTCTTTTGTATCCCTAGCATTTATCACGCTGCCTGGGATACATTAGGTGATTAATTCATGGCAGTTGATGTATTGATAAAATAATAATAACTATGATAGTTAACATTCATATGGTTTTTATTATGTGTTAGACACTATGTTAAGCTGTTTACAGTTGTTATGTCCTTTTATCCTCACAACAACCCTGGGAGATAGGTGCTATTATTACCCTCATTTTGCAGATGAGGAAACTGAGGCAAACAAATGTTAAGTGACTTGTCCAGGGTTACATAGCTAGTAGGTATCTGAGGTTGGATTTGAACTCAGGTCTTCTTTCCTATCCACTTAACTGTTACAGAATATATTTTAAGTGAGCTGTTACTGAGACTGGAGCAGTTAGGTGACACAGTGGATAGAGCACTGGGCTTGGAATCAGGAAGACTCATCTTCATGAGTTCAAATCCACCCTCAGACACTTACTAGTTGTGTGAGCCTGGGCAAGTCACTTAACCTTGTTTGTCTTAGTTCCTCATCTGTCAAATGAACTGGAGAAGAAAATGGCAAACCACTCTAGTATCTCTGCCCAGAAAATCCCAAATGGGGTCAGGAAGAATCAGTCTCTACTAAGTTACACTGACAACAGATAATGAGAATATAGAGTAGGGGAGACTGTTAGGAATACATCTCTAATTTTTCAGTATCAATATCACGGAGGGCAACCATGTTTTCCCATAAACTATCATTGTCAGAAACAAAATATCAACTATGCCATTGGTTTGAATTGGTATAATTTGTACTTTTGGAATTATTAGAAACAATACAAAAATCACTTTACATCTCTGGGACCCAGTTTCCTCAACTATAAAATAAGAAGATTGGACCAGATGCTAGCTAATGTTCCTTCATTATAAAAAAAAAGAAAATTGGGGTGGCCAGGTGGCACAGTGAATAGAGCACTGGCCCTGGAGTCAGGAGGACCTGAGTTCAAATCCAGCCTCAGACACTTAACACTTACTAGTCATGTGACGTTGGGCAAGTCGCTTACCCCCAATTGTCATGCCTTCCCCCCTCCAAAAAAAAGAGAAAAAAAAGAAAATTGATCATCTATAATCTGAATTTTCTTTAACTTTATCTTATATACTTAGCTTTCAAATATTATTTGTTAGTTAGTAGAAGGAAGCAATGTTTTAAATAATCCAAAACTGAAGATATGTCCAAAAGTATTTTAGAATAATGTCCAAAAGTTTTGGAATATACTATATACAGATATTTACCTTCTTAATTATGCTTTGTTTGGGCAATCATGAAAATAGGAATTCTTAGATGCCCAGCTTTGTCAGAGTCACAGAAGTACTCAACATACTGAAATGACAAATCAGCATTACAGTTGCCAGGTCAGTTCCCAGTTTTGACAGAAACCTCTTGTGACTAAGTCATGCCTCTATTTCTCCTTCCCAAACTGTGGTTTCCTTTACTTGACTTAAGTTGGTCTCATTGCTTTTTTCTCCCCTCTCCATTCCAGGATTCATCTGTTGGGTTATGAAGAAAGACTAGAAAGAAAGACTAGAGAAAAAGGATTGGGAAACATGTCACTGTCGTCATGGTGCAGAGTGTTGGGGAAAAGGGAATTGGTAGAATATGAAGAAAATGACACTTAATGTTTTACTATTATATTTTCATTTGCATACAGTATAGTTCTACATTATCCCAGAAAGAGAGTGAGATGCTCCAACAGTCTCTAATTCTTATGATATAATCATCAGGGAAATAATCTTTTGAAATACATTATACAAAAGTGAAATGGTATGGGATCACAGACTCTCCTGCCCAACATCCCCACTCATACATAAACATTATGCACTAATTGTCTCTGTTATCTCCCCCTGCTTCTTCTCCCTCCACTGCT
The DNA here is from genome assembly GCA_011680675.1 of Gymnobelideus leadbeateri. Taxonomy (NCBI): domain Eukaryota; kingdom Metazoa; phylum Chordata; class Mammalia; order Diprotodontia; family Petauridae; genus Gymnobelideus; species Gymnobelideus leadbeateri. Next base: position 513,049 of record WOXC01003375.1, read on the forward strand.
TGGGTTGCAGTGGTTTTTGGCCCACTCCCCACCATGGGCACAGCTCAGCAAAGCTGAAGGCAAAAACATCTGCCCCAGTTTCTCAGCACAAGCTGGAACTGAATTAAATATCTATCAAAATGCAGAGGAACAAATGACCCCCATCACTGGGATCTGACCCTTTTGAGTGTAGGTAACTAAATAGCTAAGTCCTAAGCATGTAAAATTTAAAACCATTGGTGACTGTGCTTGGAATTCCAAGGTTTTAGATAGTGATTTCCATTTTTATTTTTTTTCCCAGAGGGTGCCTGGATTGGCAAGGCTGTCAAACAAGTGTGAGAAGATGCCAGCACAGGCAAGCAGTTTCCAAGGCAGAACTACAGCAATGCCTGATGCTGTATTAATTGGGAGTGCTGACCATCTGGTCATTAGGGGCAAGCTGCTGCCAGGGTGCCTTTCCCTTTCCATCTCATTTCAGGAGCTCTGGAGCCTGGGACAGTGACCCCCAGGGAGATTCTGGCTAAAGATCATTCCTGTATCTCCTCTGATCCTGCATAAAATGGGACAGAGAGCTGATAAGAGAGGAGAAATCTCACAAGTACCCACAGGCATGAACTAGTACACACACACACACACACACACACACACACACGCACGCACGCACGCACGCACACACACATGCACATGCACATGCACATACACACATATATACACACACAGAGAGGAAAAAACTGAGTGAATAATTTTGACCTGTTGTTAAAGATGGAGAAGAAATGATTAGAGACAATAAAATTATTTTTTAGCTGTAGACTAATACAAATCAGTAAGGAAAGCAGAGTGGATTGCAAAGGGCTCAGAGAAATATCCCATTGGATATTTGGAAAGATACGTGGGAAGAGGAGAGGAAGGGAGGAAAGAGGGAGGACACAAAAGGAACCATTTGGGAGAAGCTGTAGAAATGAAATGAAGGAGAATAATGGATGAAATAAATGGAATCCCCTGTGAGAAGGAAAGTCAACTTTGGGAGCTTCAGGATGTGTAGCCACTGTTTTATTGATTTGGTTTGAAGCTCCAGAGATACCATATATTTTATTTGTTTTTGTTTGTTTTTGTTTGTTTTTTTGGAGGGGGGGAAGGCAAGGCAATTGGAGTTAACTGACTTGCCCAAGGTCACACAGCTAGTTTTTGTGTCAAGTGTTTAAGGCCAGATTTGAACTCAGGTCCTCCTGACTCTAGGGCCGGTACTCTAATCACTGCTCCCCTTAATTGCCCCCAATACCATATATTTTTAAAAGTAGAATTAAATATGTGTGTAAAACTTGGATTTTCCAGAAAAATTCAAATCATGATCTCTTAACTATGGACTCTAACTGGTCCCAGGGCCTCATAGAATCTCACATTTATTTCCTAAGATCATTCTTTAGGTCCTTTCATTGGTGGCAACGGGAGGAAGGAACCTGGGGTGTTAGCACAGAGAGACAGCAGAGATAGCTCATGACAAGCAGAGGTTTCCTATTTTTACTTCATCTCTATCTGTTGCTGCCACTTTGGGACTTAATATCTTTTTACAGGTGAGGCAGACCAGCCAGTGTCATGGCAATCAATTGACCTGTATTACAAGTGTTTTTTAACTCCCACAAAAGAACACATAAATTCTAACTTGAAATACTTAGGGATATGAAGAATGTGGGAGAGAAAAAGGGTTTGGGACAAAGAATACACTTAGATTCAATCATCAGTAAGATAAATTTAACCAGATGACAATTGACACAGGGGAAAACACAACCAGATCTCATTCACCAGAGAAAACAACTGAGGATTCAACTTTATGTATGTATTTTTGTATCTGTATCTGTTGACAGAGGACCATTCCCAAAGGCCCTCTGCATTAGGGTTTTGAATCAATGATCTTAGCACCACAGGCAGATGAGGAAAGGGATCAGTGATCCTGCAAGAGACTCCCTTCTACAACTGGCATACCCAAGTTACAACAAATTCTCATTGCCCTTCCTAGTTTGGTATGAGAAGAGCCAGATTCTATCCCTCACACAACAGGTCAACTCATCAGCAATGCAGATGTGAGCCAGAGATTTTATAGGAAGAGATGAGGTATAAATCAAGCATACCTGATTGATTTCCCATTTCTAATGTCAAACATGGAAGCACCAGGGAGCAATTGGACAGTGAGGCACTGATCTGTGCCATAAAACATGGAAGTTTTCAGTCATGGAGTGATCCAGATAAGAGGCAGACATTGTTGCCAGGGAGGCTAAGAAAATATGTCTACAACAGAAGCCGTCTAGCAAATCTCAATGAGGCCAAAGGGAAAAAAAAACATCAAAAAAAAAAACAAAAAACTCAGAGCTTGGTTTTGTTTTGGTTTTGGGGGGGGGGACTACCACACTACCAACCCACCTCCCATTTCAAAATGCAAACCAACAAAAACTTATCCATTGAGATAATCACATAGTTGTAAAATGGGGTGTAACTTGAAAAGGTTACCTTAACCACAGAACCAAACCAAATGCATCTAAGGTTAAAGACTATTTTCCAAATGTCTAACGAGGAGAAAGGAAGGTAAAGGACTATAGAGGAGGAGTCAACTTGACAATTTGTTTTAATCCGTCTGTGGATGCACATATAATGCTATCACTGTCGTATTAATAAGTATTTTAATAGTGTGTTATTAAAACCTAAATTAGCTAGAAATCCCTGGTTTATTCAGCAAAATTTGAAAGAGCAAATGTTCTCCATTTGAACAATATAACCACACTTGAAATTTGGTGATGAGAAGACTATATATTTGGTTGTCCCTTTCTTATTCAAGGAAGTCCAAACTTCATGCTCAGCTCTATTTTATTCCCCTACACCCTTATCCCATTTTTTCCTCTATCCAGGCTTATTCAACTGCAAGGAAAGAAACATAAATATTCCTACTTTATATTAAGTATAAAGAAGCTAGCTTGAGTGAGTTGCAGGCTCCCTCCTGAAAGACACACCGCTGGGACCTGTATGCCCAGAAAACACCCTGAGGTGTCATGGTGGCACTTGGAGCCCTGAGTTAGGTTTTATTCCTCCTGGGGCAAAAGACCAGCGATGTGAGACATGCTCTCTCATCTCCTCCTCCCCTTTCCTCATTTTTTTATAATAAGGTATCACGTTTATTGACTGCTCCAAAGTTCAACAAATACCATATAAGATATCAACCACACAAGAAAATGGTGTCAGTATTGCTATCTCCAGTTTATGGATGATGAAACTGATACTAAGAAAGGTTAAGTTATTTAACCAAATATCATATAGCTAGCACATAGCAGATTCAGGATTCAGACCTCTATTGTACCTGTACTTATGTATCTTTATGTCACATGTGAAAGGCAGTGATTGTGGGTAGAAAGATGGACTCAGAATCAGGAGAGCCGGGGCTCCAGTCTTGCCTCAGACATATACTAACTGTGTGACCGTAGGCAGTCACTTATGCTTTCACCAGCCCCGCAAGTTACAATTGAGTTGCTGGTGTTCATTAGTAAAGACAGTCCCCATGCTGAGAGCTCCCTACACTGAGGAAATCCAAGTCCAGACACCAACACCCTGAAAAAGTCATATGTAGTGCTAAGATTTCAACATTCTCTACAAGTGTTCCTTACAAATACATATTCAGGATGCTTTCAGGATGCCTCCATTTTTTTTTCTGTAAAGAAAAACCAAAATTCAGAGAGACTGCCCAACCAAAGAAAACTAGGAATGGAGGAAAACACATTTTAAATACTATGGAATTTTCTGGAAATGAAACAATCACATTACTTTGATGTTCTTCAGCTACTCTATCAGTGAATTAATATTTCTCTCTCCCCTCTTCTTTTTTTTGGGGGGGAGGGGGAGTAATTGTGAATCAAAACTGCAGTTCCATGGGTATAGGGAATTCCCAGTGAAAAAATTCCTTTTTGCAAATGCAGGTCAGTGATAGTCCTGCAATTTATAGTCTTACAAAGTCACTGGGTCACTGAAGAAGCCAAAAAGAAAAGTTAAGTGACTTGCCCAGGATCACACATATGTCAGGGACAAAATTTAAACCCATATCTTCCTGATGCTGAGACATCTCTAGTCACTACATGATGATACATCTCATCTAATCGTACTACAAAGATTTTATGACACACTGAACAAAAAGGCTAGAGAAATTGTAATGAAGCATTTTGACACAGTAAATTATCTGCTATATCTTGATCTCAATCTGTAATATGCCATTTCTATATAAATGTAGTACATTGTTGTTTGACATTCAAGATGATGATTCCAAAGTCGTCTGAAATGATCTTTTCAAAAGAAAAAAAAAGACTAAATTATGTTCAGTCAAGTGGTGATATTAAATATTTTTTGGAATTCTAGTTCTTTAAAGATTTGTGCTCAGTATATAATGTATGTAGTAACCCTTACTAGCCAGACTGTTTGTTTAACCAGAATACCTCCTTCAACAATCTTGCCAAATGACAGAGCAGACCGTAATGATTATGGGCCAGACCTTCCTGTTAAAAGTTCCTCCCCATTCTCCTGAGTCTATCCATTGTTCTCACCTCTCTCAGTGACCAGTTCAATTCTGGCCATTTTCCAGGAGTGTGGAAGGAGGTTGGAAATTTCACAAGAATGGACTCTTGCTGCCTTTTCACGACTTCCCCTTCCTTACACAGCAGGAACCAGGAAAAGCAGAGAAGAGAAGCAATTCTATTTTCAGTCTGTTTATTGAACTTCATCAGTCTGTCATTTGAAGATTGGGTCTTGAATCAGGACTTGTTTTCTTTTTGGCTTCATCAATTTATTCAGCCCTGGTCATTGTAAGGCCACAAACAGACAGCCCTGTCGTCATTTGCTTAGGCTTTCTTGTACTCTCACTTTTGAAGTGGTGACAAATTAAGTTTCTGTCCTCAAGAAACGAACGTTTTTGCAGGAATAGAAAAGGGTCTAAAAATTAAAGAAATAAAAGGGATTCCAGGTCACCTTGCTAATTTTCTAATGGATTCAATTTAGGAATTAAGTATACAACCACCAGCTTCAGAAACATGAGACCCTCCCTCTTTAGAAGAGAGGTTTAGCAGAAAGCCCAGAGGTCAAACTAAAAGGAACCTCAAAAGTCTTCTAGTCCAATGCCCTAATTTCACATATGAAGAAATGGAAGCTAAGCGATCAGCCAAATTACTCGTAAGAATTCAAGATAGGTTTAAATCAAAGTCCTCTGACTCCAGAACTAGAAATCTTTCCACTGTATCAAGCTGCTTTTTTTTCTCTTTTTAAATTTATTTTATTTTTAATTCATGGAATAAAACAAAAGATTATGGCACATGAAACTGAAAATCTACCATCTACAACTTGCTATGCCCTTCAAACATAACACAAAGTTATCATATAAATGTTTTTTCTTGTTTTTCTTCCCTCCTTGCCCTCCACCCTATAGATGGCCACCATCAGACTCACAAATAGGTATGTAAAATTGTTCTGTACATACTTCTATTGATCAGTTCTTTCTCTGGGCGCAGGTAGCACCTTTCTTCATATGTCCTTTATAATTAATTTGGGTATTTATAATCAAAAATAGCTAATTCACTCAAAGTCATTCTTAAAATAATATTGCTGTTACTGTATACAATGTTGTATACAAATATATAAATATATACAATGCTTTATACAAAAATGCCTTTTTCTTCCAGTGGAACCTATCCTAGCAACAGGGCACATCCAGACCCAGTAAATAAGAGAGTAGACCAGGAGGGGAAAGATGTTGAACCATATCTAACAGGCAAAGGGTAAAAGGTAGGGAAGAGTGTGTGAAGGGAAGAGGAAAGAGTTAGGAGTCTTGACTCTTCTGTAAGAAAGGGGTCCCACTGGCCATCCATAGTAACTGAAGTCATTTCTCTAGCCCATTCCCTCTGAACCCAAGTGGTCTAATGAGCTCTAATAGGATTCCTCCCCACCAAGGGCAACGAGGGGCAAAAATTATCAGTATTGGGGGCTGGGGGGAGTGATTAAGAGGAGTGGGAAAAAACAGTGTTATGAGTCACATGATATCCTGGAAAGAGACGACATCTGATAGAAAGCCACCATCAGCTGGGGCTGCTGGAGGCAGTAACTTGAGCTCTGCAGCTGGTGCTCCCCAGTGGCAGAAATAACAATGACTCTGGGAGTGTACTGGGACCACCAGTCTTTGTGCTAGTCAGCATGTGAGTCTGTGTGCATGTGCCTTCACTTGATCCTGGAAAGCAAGGCACTCCTGGTGCCGAGATTCATATCTACATCCACACCAGTCTCCTGCACCTGCTGTGCTGGGCCGTGTGGGGAGACAGAAGGCTCTGCCACAGGGGTTCAGGATGGTGGCTTTACATGCAGATCAAACACATGTGACAACTCAGTTTATTATATTCAACCCAGGTTTCTTCAGAGTTATTTACAGACTTCGGTTCCTCACATGCTGCTGCCCCAAGAGGGAATCCCATGACCAGTAGATTTTTCTGCCCTAAATGGTTGTGAGAAAAGCATCACTATGGATGATGACAAAAGGGATTGAGAGCATGGGTCTACCACTAAAAACCTTATAGCTCTAGACAAACAACTGTTAAGAAATACAGTTTTGATATCAAAGCACGCTAAGAACAATACCAGGTGTGTGTTCCTGAAGTGATCATCTCCATCTGGGTCACTCTGTGGAACACAAACGATTTTATGCTACATCCTATAAGCTTGAAGTTACAGAATTACCACTTTGGGATACTCATCCTATTGTATGAACAGAAACGAAATGAGAGCCAATGTGATCTTAGGACAACAGAATAATGTCCTGATCACAGACATGCAACTCTGCTGGCAGAACACTCTGAATTAATTTTTCAAAGTAGGTGTCATGTATGTATGTGACAGAGAGACAGAGAGAGAATGAAAACGAGACAGTCAGAAGAGAGAGACAGAGAGAGAGAGACAAAGAGAGACAGAGACAGAGAGAGATTTTTATGAAAGATCACAGTTCCTACTCAGAGATTTTTTGTCTAATATTAGCTAGGTCCTATAAGCTAAAATGTATTTCCTCATACAGTATCTGTGAAGAGGATCAGGCTGACCTATAGGACAAAGAGACATTTTCCCTGTGGGCCCATTCTTAGATTAAAGCTTACTATGGTATCCAGAGACATCTGTAAGAAGACTCTCCACTCTGACCATAATTTCTCCATGACCCTCCCCTCATTTCTGTGTTATTTTATTTACCTGGAGATAATAGTATAGTGTAAGGATTCCTTCATTAATTCTAGCAGAATATATCCATAAGGGAGAACAATCATTATTTTTTTATTTCTCAGGCACATGGAAAGAATCAAGAATCAAAGAAGGCAAGTAGGCTTGCTCAAGGTGACAAAGCAAGTCTGTACTAGAAACAGATAGAAAGCCCAAATTCCCTTCCTGATAATGAGGGGCAGACCCTGTGTTGCTACGGAAGTTGTGAAATCTGCTCAGGAGCTGGGTTTTTTTTTCTTTTTTTAAGGGCAAATTCTTACAGTGATTTAAACATGGACATGCCTTGAAGGCAAGGGAATAGATTAGAAATGATCTTTCAAGATCCTTCCTGATACTCAATGATTATTCAGCAACTCCAGAGCTAGAGGATTCTGGGTATGGTAGGAGAGGAGTCCAAGACAGTGCGGTGGAATGAAGGGGAACTTCAAGTGAAAATGCTAGGGTTAGGTTTATATCCTGTCTTAAAAACTTATCAGCTAAGGGGAATGGTGACCTCTCAGAGATTGCTTCCTCATCTGTAAAACAGAGAAAATGGGGTGGGTAGGAGGCACAGTGAACAGACCACCGGTCTTGGAGTCAGGAGGACCTGAGTTCATATCCAACCTCAGACACATCTTACTAGCCCTGTGACCTTGGGAAAGTCACTTAACTCTAATTGCCCTGCCTTCCCTCCTCCAAAAAAAAAAAAGAACACAGAAAAAATATATTTACATGATCTACCTCCCAGGGTTACTTTGCCAAAGGAGCTATAGAAACCTTAAAGTGTTACATAAGTGAAAGTCATTGTCATAGTCATCATCAGCATCATCACTGAATCCTACATTGGATGCTTACTAGCTATGAAATGGGCAAATGACATCATGCCTCTGAGCCTCAGTTTCCTCATTTGCAAAAATAAGGATAGTAATACTTATATGAGCCACCTCATAAGGTTGTCTTGAGAAAGGCAGTTTAAGCTACTTCATAAATGTGAAGGAAAGAAGGGAGGAAGAAGGGAGGAAGGAAGAGAGGGAGGGAAGGAGGAAAAGAGGGAGGAAAAGAAAAAGGAATTTGAGACATGTGTCTTGTGGGAAAAGGCTTAGACTTGTTTTATTTGTCCCCAGAAGGAAGGATTAAAACTAAAAAGCTACAGAGGGGCAAATTTTAGGTCAATATTGAAAACAAAAAACTATTTCTTAAAAACTAAAACTTCCCACTAGTAATATTGACTTCTTCAGGAAACAAGTAACCAGTTACTGAAGGTCTCTAAGAGGAGGCAGGATCACTATTTTTTGTGAATATTACAGAGGAAGGTCTTTTTTAGGAACAAGTTGGACAAGTTAGCCTCTGAGGTCCCTTCTAGAACTCTGAGCTTCCCTGATTCTGTGGCTCAATTACTGCTGACTTCCATGAAGTCAAAGGCAAAGGAACATAGGCTCACAGGAGTTTAGAGGTTGTAGATAGTTACCTTGATCTAGTATATCCCACTTCACTTAATGGATGAGAAAAGTGATTCCCTGTAAGTGATTTGTCCAATGTCATACGATTAGTTAGCATCAGAGCCAGCACTAAGACCCAAGTAGGTCAAGCCAACTTTGTCTCCTAAGTCCTCAGTCAGCCAGTCAATAAACATTTATTAAGCCCTAACTCTGATAAAAGAGAGTCCCTGCTCTGAGCAGCTCGAAATCTTCTTCACCCAATATTTGCCAATCCCACATTTCCCAAGGGTGCTGTCAATAGAAACAAGCACCCTCTGGCAGCATTGAATGGAACCAATGTCAATAAGAAACCAAAAGATAGAGAAGCAGTGACCTTAAGAATGAAGTTAATGGGACAACTGTTGAACTCACTGCTACCTGGTTTTTCTGGGAGATACTTCCCAATCTGACTGAAAGCAAAACGTACGTCAGACCTACAGTTCACCACAGTGAAGGTCCAAAAAGCTGCTTTCTGTGGTCATGTAAACCAGTCTAGTTGTGCCCCAAGGGAAGAAATTGAAAAAGATAAAATTCAGTTAAAGCTGCCAGTACAGGCTCATATCCCTGTTGTCAAGAACAGAAGGCAGACAAACAATAAGCATTTTTAATAAATAATAAATAAAAGTATCTACTATATGGCAGGAACTCTCTGGGCACTGGGGAAACAAGTACAAAGAATCAAATGACCATATTTGCAAGTTTACATTCTAATGGTAGAGACAACATTTAGAAATAGCTAGCTGACACAGTGAATGGAGTACTGGAATTGAAGTTAGGAAGATCTGAATTTGAATCCTGACTCAGACACTATCTGTATGGTGTTAGGCAAGATTTGGACTCAAAGGCCTCAAAGATTTCATAATCCTGTGAAATACATGTGTAAATAAATACAGCATGAATAGAACTTGATTAAACACACAAAAAAAATGCAAAGTAATCAAGTACAAGGTAGTTTAAGAGGAAAGGCACCAGAAGTTGGGGAATTAGGAAAGGCTTCATAAAGAAGATGGTGCTTAAGCTCTATCTTAAAGGAAGAGGGGAGTTTCAGGCAGGAGGGAATGCATTCCAGGCGTGGGGGATAATGGACACAAAGGTATAGAGGCTAGAGATGGAGGGTCATATGTGAAAAATACCAAGACCAGTTGGACTGAATCATAGAGTGCAGGGAGTGGTAGTAATACCTCATGAGGCTGGAAAGATAGGTTCAAATCAAGTTATGAAGGGCTTTAAAGCTAAAGAGAGTTCATTTTATCCTAAAAGTAATAGGAAACCATTGAAGTTGATTGAGTAGGGAAATCACATGGACAGATCTATGCTTAAAGAAAATTATTTTGGCAACAGAGTATAGGATGGATTGAAGTGGTGAGGTTAAGACAGGTAGCCCAATTAGGAAGCTGATGCAATAATCTAGGTGAGAGGTAACAAGGGCCTGAACTAAGGTAATGGCAGTAAGAGTGGAGAAAAAGATGAGGAGAGATGTTGTAAAGGTAGAAATGGAAAGATTTGTTAACTGGTTGGATATATGGAATTAGGAAGAGTGAGGAGTCAAGGATAATCCCATGTTTACAAACCTGGAAAACCAAAAAGATAGCAGTGCCTTGAACAGAAAAATGGAGATTTGAAAGAAAAGAGAGATTAGGGAGAAAGATAATGATTTCAGTTTGGGATATGTTGAATTTGAGATGTCCCCAGGATATCCATCTTGAAATGTCTTCTAGATAATTAAATAATGCAGGACTGACGCTCAAGGGAGAGACTAGACTGGATATATAACTCTGCATAGAGCTGAGTGTTAAACCTATTAGAGTTAATAAAGTTATAGAGAGAGTATGGAAGGAGAAGAGATGAGGAACTAGCATAGAAACTTGGGAAACACCCACAGTTATGGGATATGAGATAGACCAATGAACCATCAGAGGAGACAGAGAAGAAGAAGGTGAGCCAAGGGATAGAGTGTCATGGAAATACAGAGAGGAGAGAGTATTCAGGAGGTGATTGTATTCAATAATGTCAAATGAAACAGATAGCAACAATTATTTCAGGAACCAACTACCCAGCTTGTGGCCTGAGTTCTTTGTTTCTTTTCCTCTGAAATTTTGGCCAGTGTCTATTCTAGAGAGTTAGTTGAGAAAGGAAGAGAAAGTGAATTTAAGTATCATTCAGCTAGTTAGCTTATTTTCTGGCATTCTGGTGGGTAAGAGCTGGTAAAGTAGAGAAATGCAAACTATTGACTAAAATGATATTTATAGATTGTGTCCTTTTGTCTCCTTCCCACATATTACTATTTTTTGGAGGAGTTTGCACTTTATTGAGGGGAAAAGAAAAAAAGAGGAGGAAAAAGAGGAGGAGGAGGAAGAGGAAGGGGGGAAGGAAGGAAGGAAGGAAGGAAGGAAGGAAGGAAGGAAGGAAGGAAGGAAGGAAGGAAGGAGAGCAGTAATAACAATGTGATCTTTTCTGTTTTAACTCTTCCCTTCAGAAGATTCTAAAGTGCTTTACAAATTTTAAAGAACAGAAAGGATATAATTGAGCAGTCATAGAATCGAAGGACTGAAAGAAGCATTAGAATCTATCTAGACCCACTTGTCTCTAGACAAGGATACATCCTTCAGCATTTCCAGCAAGTGGTCATTCAGTCCAGGGGTAGCTGTGTTAGCAAATCATTCCTTATATTGAGTCAAAATCTACTTTTCTACAATTTCCATCTTACTCAGAAGACAAATAAACCAAGCCCAACCCCTCTTCTACATGATAGCCCATTAAATACTTTCCATCAGATATCATTTCTGCCCCACCCCCCCTTAAGTCTTCTCTCTAGTACTGGCCTGTTAAGTACCTGATTCCAACTTCTAATTTTTCTATTCCATGACAATCTCATCAGTGTTTCCATGACATGAACAGGCAGTAGGTATTACTCCCATAGAGAATGGTTCATCTATGATAAATCTTCCCAAATTGTCTGTTAGAACCAGAACTAAAACTTAGTGTCCTGAATTTAGACAGCTTAATTAGTCAGTGCAAGCCTCCAACCTAAGAGGAGTAATTAATAGGGGTGGGTTGGTTAATTAATTAATTAATTGATGTATGTGAAGTTCTTTAGATCTCTATGTGAAAGAAGCAAGGAAGGGTATTATTAAATCACTGAAATGAGAGAGGGGAGAGAGGGAGGAAGAGAGGGAGGGAGGGAGGAAAGGGAGAGAGAGAGAGAGAGAGAAAGAGAGAGAGAGAGAGAGAGAGAGAAACCATGATAAGTGAAACCTCTAACTAGGTACCTTCCCCCTTAGCCCAGGGACCCCGAAGTCAGAACAGCTCCCATCAATGTCCCAGACAACTTCTCACACTGAACAAGTGGAAAGTTCACCTCAGGACACCAGCCCCTGTTTCCCCTTTCTTAGGAAAGTGAATCCTTAAAGAGAAACTAGCTTAAGTTGACTCCCCAACAAAAGTTAGACCTTATTTTTTGTATATCATAGTGAACAAAAAAGTCCCATTCTGATGCCTTGCCATAAGATGCAGGTGACCTGGGGTCCCTGAAGGCTCTATCAACAGACTATAAATTTTGGCAGATCTTCCCAGTGCTCTGGATTCTAGAGGTGTCAAACATAAATGGAAACAAACCACATATGACTTAGAAGAACACATATTAACATTATCAGTGTTCTATTGAATTTTTACTTATTTTGTTAAATATTTCCCAATTTCATTTTAATCTGGAATTTTAGGTTCCTCTCAATGCCTCAGGAATACATTTGATACCTCTGCATTAGAAGAAGTCTAAGTAGAGGCCCAGGTGACTGATTTCATATATATCAACTGAGGACTGGCCTCCATAAGTGTGGAGGGATGCATCAAAAGTTTGGATAGGGGATGAGCTTCAGTGACCATCTATCTACCATGTTGTACAGGGATTTTATCTCCAATCCCTCAAAACACACAAAAAAACATTAAAAGGCAATGAATCCCTTCCCAAAATATTCAGTGGTTAAAGAAATATCTACACTTACAAAAATTCCAGATCTTTACCATACCAAAGTATTTGTCATTGTAATATCTGAGTTGGGTTTAGCAGTAAACAGGAAGAGCGGAATGGATTGGACTGCCTTGAGGAAATTGCCAGATTCTTTTAGGGACCCAAAACTTCTCCCTGAAACCAAGGCCAAACTTTTTAATATCAAATTTTAATACCTCTGTTGAATGGCTGTAGAATATAGACCACTTTGTCTCCACAAAATTTAAAAATCAGTATCCCCCAGAAGAGAATGGAAAAACATATGGTGGCTATGATAAAGTTACAACACATCACAAGCAGGAACTTAAGAAGCCAAATGAGATTAAAGTATTTCATCAGAGAAATGCATGAAGGAAAAAGAGAAATGACTGGTCATGTGTTGAGGATGAAGAAAAATTGCTTCATGTGATCCACTAGCACTTTTATAATGTATAAGAAATTGAGGAAGGCCCCTCCCACACTGGGCAGATCACCTGAATGGGAAGCCATGGACAAGAGTCATACACAGGATAGGCATGCATCCTGTGATAAGCTTTGATATAATCTACTTTGTGGTAGGAAACTTCCACACTAAGCAGATCATGGATCCATTTGAAGAAGGTCTGTTGTGTTGCTAATAGCCATAATACATAATGTCAGCAGAATTAATTCACTCAGTGGAAGAAAGAAATTTTTAACCAAAGGGCATTCATCTGACTTCATATACCAAATAGTTCTACTGATCTCAAACCTTTTTTTTAATCATTTATTATCATTTTCTCACTATCTACTCAGTATTGATAAAAAGTTCTCTTTGTGGTCCAACCACAGTCTCCAGGTGCTTCTGTATTGTTTCTTTCCCCCATGGCATAGTTCACAGAATCACAGAATCTTTTTAGTTGAAAAGGGCCTCCATGACCATCTAAATTAGCTTATCCTCAAAAAAAATCTTTGCTACAATATACCCGAAAAGAGGTTATCCAAGCCCTGCTTGAAAGGAAATCAGGTCCGAAAAAGGCAATTCATCAAAGTTTACTCCATTTTTTGATAGCTCTTATTATTGGGAAGTTTCTCTTTACAACAAATGTAAATTTTCTTCTTTGCAACCCTCTAGGACCACTCAGAGTAAGTCTAATAATCCTCTATGGTTATTATAACTATAACCCTTCTGATAGTAGAAGACAACCAATATTTTCCCCAATTTTCCTTAAAGCATTCCCATTTCCTTCGACTAAGGCCAATGTGGTGTACTCAAAACCCATCACCATCATGCTTGCCCTGCTGCAGTTTCTCTCCAGCAGTTTGCAAAGTACTTTATAGTCAGTAAAGGGAATTAAATTGTACCCCTTTCCAAAATCCCAGAAACTGCTGAAGAAAGTCATCAAAATCTATTCATTTGTCCATTTTAAGTCCATGCTATTTTGAGGCCAATGTACATAACTCCTCAGAAATCAATTTATTCATCTCTTAACCACCTACCAAATTCCCTGTAAGTGTTCCTAATCTTTCCCACGATCCTTAGATTGTTCATATTACCATCAGTAGTTAAACCCCATTTTTCTGAAGTTGAGGCCGGGATGTGATCTGTCTCAATTTTCCTTCTTTCCACCTTAAAATTTCTCTTTACCTTCTCACCCACTCTTTCCTTCCATCCCATCTTTAAGGAAAAAGCTCTTCCCTCTTTTTTTTACCAAGGTCAATCCCTCTCCCCACCATCTTAATACCATTCTCCCCTTCACCTTCCATGAGATCTTGTTCTGTCAATTATTCCTTCTTTCTCACATCTTCAGTGTCCCTCTCCAAACTAATTCCTTGCCCTCTGTCTACAAACAGACTTAGGTTTCCCATAAACCAAACTCATTATCTCCCCCACAAACTATACTCCTCTTAATTTTGTTGTTCAGTAATTCAGTTTTGTCTGATTCTTCATGGCACCATGGACTCTATTGTCCATCCATGGAGTTTTCTTGGCAAGGATACTGGAATGGTCTGCCATTTCTTTCTCCAGTGGATTAAAGTTAATGGAGGTTAAGTGACTTGTCCAAGGTCACATAGCTAGTAAGTGTCTGAGGCTAAATTTGAACTCAGGTCTTCTGACTCCAGACCTAGAACTCTATCCACTGAGCCTCCTTTCTAATTTGCCTATCTTTAAAAAAAAGAAAAAGAAAAACTTCCTCCCTATAATGAATTGCTTATACCTCTCAGTCAATTATGATATTCTGCCTGTTTAAGTTATTTACATGTATGTCTCCCTGACAGACTAAAAGTTCCTTGATAGAGTCTATTTCTATAAATTTTGTAGTATCTCCCAGGACAATACTCTATGAACAGTAGATACCTATTAAGTGTTTGTAGAACTGAATTGACTATCTGAGCCCATCTATAACTTACAGTCAAAGGAAACCAGAGAAATAATTTCATGGAACATTTCTTCTTTCCTATTGCAGTATTCATGAAAAGCATTTTTTCAGAAGACCATCAATAAAATAACTTCGGTATATGTGCTAATATATGTTGCAGAAGATGAAAATGTAGAAAATCCTTCAAAGAACTCCAGATTTATGCAACATGTACTTGAATGCCCACTGACCTCTCATTAAGAGATGGCACAGTGTAAAACAAGGAAAACTACATTGCAAAATAAGTTTAAGATGTAAAAAATCATAGAGTTCAAAGGCTTGTGAACTCTACAGAATTTTCACACATGTATGTATATCTACCAATACACACACATATACACAAATAAATACTTTCTTCAAGAAGAGAGGTGCTGAAAACAGTGGATAAAACAACAAAAAGTGAAACTGATTCTATTTTAACGGACAGGAAATGACCAGTTTCCAATGAGGGAATCATTCTTTTTTGTACGTTGTTAGAACATCAATTTGTTACAGCAAAGTTCAAAATCAGTACCACATTAGAAGAAAGAATAGAAATGAAAAGACATGACATGCCATTGAAGCAACTTCAATCTGGCCTGTTTAAGCAAAGTGATAATATCAAAAAATAGAAATGGATAAAAGAATTTATATTGATACAGACTATTATGGCTTACTAAGGAATTTTAACTGATAGAAATTAATTGCCACAAGAGGGAAATTAAAAGAGCCTAGAAAAAGCTTAAAACAGCAACTGTTTTATCTTCTTACCAAGGAGAAAAATATAGCACCCAAGCATCAAAACAGTTTAGAACATAAACTCATTTGTAAAATATTGTGGAAGATTATAAATAGTATTACTTCACAAAATGGTAAGAAGCAATAGAGAGGAAAAAATATTTTCAAAAAAATCAGAAATAAGCCAGCTCATTACAAGAACAAAACTGAACTATGACAAACAAAAGAAGAAAAAGAAATTTGTCAAGGTTTCTAAAACAAATTATTTTCTCAATCAAAGACAGTGAAATCACTACATTCATATCCTAACATCACACTCTCACTGTGTTGCATAAGGAATTATAAGTGGCATTAAGGGAAATAAGGGGCAGGTAGGTGGCACAGTGAATAGAGCACTGAGCCTGGCATCAGGAAGACTTCATGAGTTCAAATCCATCCCCAGAAACTAATTAACTGGCTGACCTTGGGCAAGTCACTTAACCCAATTTGCCTCAGTTTCCCCACCTGTAAAATAAACTGAAGAAGGAAATGGCAAATCACTCCTGTATCTTTGCTAAGAAAACCCCAAATGCAGTCACAAAGAGCTGGATACAATTGAAAATGATTTAACAACAAAAAGGGAAATAAATCTAGGAAAGAGCAACTGCAAACAGACTAAGTACAGACAAAGGTAGGCCATCCTAGAGAGAACATGAATTTAAAGGTCTTAAGAGATAGATTCTCAAAGTATCTGAAAAAGAAGAGCAAATATTTTGGAAAATCATGGAATTAATTATTACCAAAGAACAATTTAGAAAAAAAAATCAATAACTACTGATCCTTTTAATGATATTGCATTGACTGCACACCCATAAAAGTGTAGAACTCTAAAATTGCTTGAAAGCTTGGTTTATTCACACACACACACACACACACACACACACACACAATTGTATGAAGAAAGTCTAGTAAGCAGCTGGACAGATACTGTATAATTAACTAGACCTGGAACTAAAAAATAAGAGGCAGGGGCTGGTTTGTATTTGGAAATTTGTGTGGTGGTTTTTATGAATCCAAACTTCTCTCTGAAATGAAATTCCATGCTGTTAATATCAATATTCTTCTCATCATAATGTATTCCTATGCATCATCGAATTTCATAGTTACTTAAAATTTTAAGTTTTGAATCACCTAAAGGGAAATTAAGAGGTGTATGGTATGTACGAGTTGGCTGCAGGAAATTACCATCAAAAATTGCACATGAGTAGCTAAATAAAAGACAACATAAGAAAGGTATGACTGGGGAAAAAAAGTGATAGATCATGTAGCAGAAGTAAGGGTTAAGCAATGAACATCCAGAATGCTCCACTGGTATCTATGTAGTGTCAAAAGAAAGGCCCTCAGAAGACTGGATAGACCCTGACTCCAACCCTACGGGACATGAACATGGAAGGACATGGTGATGGATAAGAGTCTTATAGAAATGAAAAGGAGTGGATGGGTCGCAGGCTGCTTTGTTGAAGAGAGTTTCCCCCTCCCTGAGGATAAGATCACAGATTCACTGAAGTATTAAATTATCTTCCATGATAGATTGTAACACCCTTAAGGGCCAAGATCATGTTTTATACATCTTTGTACAATATTTACCCTTCTCTCACCAAATGTCTAGTACAATGTTTTATGTATAGCTAGAATATAGATATATGGACACACACACACACACACACACACACACACGTAGATTTTGTTAAATGAATGAATGGTTGTTGGAGAGACCTAGGAAATAGTTCTTATATCAACCTTCCTTAAACCTTTTTGAGTCACAGACCCCTTGGGAAGTCTAGTGAAGCCTATAGACCCCTTCTCAGAATAATGTTTTTAAATGCATAAAATAAAATATATGGGATTGCAAAGGAAACCAATTAAAATTAGTAAAATAAAGATTTGATTTTTTTTCTTCCTCATCCAAGTTTATGGAGTTCGTTTATCCAGTTTTTCTTTCATTCTTGAAGAGGTATCCATGGACCCCTTGTTTATATCCACAAATGAAAGGCAGCATCTAAAACTACGTAAGATATAAAAAATAAACAATCAATTCCATTAAATATATCAAAATATTCTCTGTTTAAGACATTATTATCACAGAGAATATGATCTTTTCACACATATACTGCTTTGCCCTTCAAACAAATATGGGGAACATCAAAAGGCCAACACACAGAAGGAGGGTCCATATGTCTGGGGGATCCAGAGGCTGTGGGGCTTTCCTTTCTGTAGGAGGGGAAATGGGCAAATGCCGAGAATACAAGGAGGAGGGAAGTGTGAGCAGTGCTCCCTCACGAGATCTGGCATCTGACTGTTCCCACTGGAGAATACAGGAGACTTTATAAGCAGCCCCTGCCATGGCTAGACAGGAGAACAGAGCCCTTTATTTCAACTAGCAGCTTGTTCTGAAATTTTTCTTGTGGCAAAGGAGGATATCCTTTTTCCTCATTTGTATTGTTTCACGATAAAATAACAGCCTTGTCAAAACACCTAAATACTATAGTGATAAAAAACAGAAGGTAGATATGGAAGAATTTCTAAAGAATTATCCTGAATATAAATCTTACTGCTAGAGTAATTAACAAAAATAGTACTATTCCTACTGTAAGAAAATTGTGTGTTGCTTACTTTAGGTAGGAATTCACAAAACCCCATACACAGGGTAAGGACCAAAATAATGTAGCTTACCATTGAAAGGTTTGGTCATTGTTATACTGGCAAATGCTGGGTTTGTTGCTATACAAGGGGACCCTGTTAGTTTAGTGCAATATGTTTGTTGTGATGTTCACCAGTCATTCAGGACTTTCACATTAAATTTTCCCATAAATCATATTTGTTGATGAGTTGTTTAGAGGGGTGTGTGTGTGTGTGTGTGAGAGAGAGAGAGAGAGAGAGAGAGAGAGAGAGAGAGAGAGAGAGTGTGTGTGTGTGTGTGTGTGTGTGTGTGTGTGTTGAGGGTGGGAGAGAGTGAAGGAGGCTGTTGTTGATGAGGAGGGGAGAGAACCTAGGCAAAAAAAAAAAAAAAAACCTCAAAGAAATAGCTTTTCCTCATCTGTTGTTTTTCTTTCTCCACAGCATCTAAGTTCTTTGATTCTATCCCTCTTGTTCCAAAGCCCAGAAGAGCTATATTCATGATAGGCTAGAGATATTTGAAAAAACATGAGACCCCTTCCCAGATCTAAAAAAGAAGTTTCTTTATTTGTTTTTATTTTAAAATAAGTTTTTGCTAAGTCTTCTGTTTTATACAATATCATAATTTTTCCAGTTATCCTTCCCCCTCCCAGAGAGTCATCCCATATAACAAATGGTATTTCATCCTATGTTTTAATAGGAATTATTCTTAGACTTCCTAGAATAGCCATCCTAAGTTCATTTGCATCTGAGTTTTTTCTTCAGTGTCTTTTCTTGTATTTGTTTCTCTGCTGCTGTAAACTACGGATATCAAATGTGAAGATGGCTTTAAGAAATAACTAGCCCCTAACACAGTTGTTGAAGTTTCCCTTTAGGCCAGTTCAGCAAAGTTTTCCATCTTTTCTCCCGAATGATACAAATTTCAGTTGTTCAAGCTAAATGACATTATCATTATATTTCACTGAGATTTGAAAATTTGAGTGATGATCATAAATATTATCTAAGTAACAGAGTTAATATGATGTGAATTCTTAACTAACATAATAACTGGGCTTAATTTTTTTTTTTTAGTGTAGCAATAAAAAGACCTAAGAAAGCTTGGTGGGTGAAACAATACACTTGAAAGCTAGCACAGGATCCAGCTGAAAGAAATCTTAGGACCCATCTGGATTTTTTCTTTCTTTTTTTTTTTTTCTAAACAACTGCCAATTAGATGGATTTTAAATTCAACTTGGGTATTTTTGCTTCAAACAAGACTATTTTAGAAATTGGAAGAGAAGGGGATTTTTAAACAGAAATTCTCCCCTGCTGTGCATTGATCAGCTATTGATTAGGGAAAGGGGGGCTGTTAAACTAAATCATCAATGCCAAATAATAGACCTTCAGGGTAAAGGAACTGAACTGAGCACATTTGTTATATGGAAAGTAAAGCCAATCTTTTGTGGTGAAACCAAAAAGCCCTGGTCACCCTTGAGGAAAAGAAATGTTAATTGAAAAATTCCTTAAATAGGTAAAGACTCTGAAGTCTGCTTTACATAAAAGGTATGAAATCACAATCAGAGGATAGGAAAAAAGTACCCTGCAGTTCAAGTGGGAGTTTTCTCTCTAATGGTGCTGATTAATTTCCCATTCATGGATGACATGGATTGATGGAAATGAGTCTTTTCAGAGAAAGGACAAATGACAACTGGACCTGTGTGCACAGGGGAAGTTTGAATTAATTGGCTCCTTGACACAGAAAGTTAAGACAAAGGAACTTCCTATTGGATGTAAAGATTTATCTAAAATCTAACAAGAAAGTAAACCTGAGGTTTTACTTAAATACCAAAAGTGTGGCCACTTTCCATCTTATTAGTCATAAACTTTAGAAATTAATTCACTTCACAGGTCACTGTGATTATAATAATCAAGAATCAAAGCTAAATTCAGTCTAATCAAACACCTTTTATCAGAAATTCTCACAATCATTCATGACATATTTAGTCTCACAATGACCCTAAGGAATAGGTCGCTGAAAATATTATGTCCCCTATCTTATGGGTGGAAAACTAAGGTAGAAAGCTTTGTCTTTCCTAGGTCACATGATAAAGTAGGCAAAAGTAGAGCTAGGAAGAGAAGCCAGATTTTGTTTCTCACTATGTCTACCCAGTCTGATGTCTGAGCAGAGAAAATAAAAGTATGTGGAGGAGAAAGGTACAAGGAGGGGGAAGAGTGAAGGGGTTATTGAAGCCACGATTGGGCATTTACCCTAAAGAGGTCAAATACAGAAGAAGTCCTACACACAAAAAAACCCTAGCCTTTACAGCAGCACTTTTTGAGGTAACAAAGAACTATAAAGAGAGTGTCCATTGACCAGGAAATTGCTGAACAAATTGTGATATACAAATGTAATAGAATTTTATTCCACTAGAAGAAATGACAAATATTAAAATTCTGAGAAACTTGGAAAGACATGAATTAATGAAACGCAGAACCAGGAGACCAATTTGCATAGTAACTAGTTCCTCCTCTTGGCTCTACCCAAATTCAGCTTTCACTACCTAGGCACAGCCAGTAAGTCTAGCATTCAATCCACAGTCTTCAAAATATTGAGTCACATTTCCCTAAAGATGACAGAGAATCCAGACCAATAACAAAAGACAGAAGGATATGTTTTGCCAAATTTCTAAGTCATACTGGAGCCAGAGATCATCCCACATACTTAAGAGTTTCAAGAAAAAGCCGAAAGTAATACATGGCTATGTGTTTCATAGTTATTGATCTTCTCCAAACATGTGTATATAATCAACTCCCATTTACTTTAATACTGTACATAGTAAATATTTTAACAAATCAAAGAATAAGATGTAAAACAGGTCATAGTATGACCTCTCAAGTATCAACTGATTATTAAAAACATTTATTAATCATTATCAGCTAAGCTAATCAGCATCTAAAATAAAGATGCAGTACCTCAAGAAATCTCCTTCTACCTTCCAAATAGTAGACATTTGCTTAATCTGTTACATCTGTCCCATGAAATTCAAATGAAATACACATTTGGGAATCTTAATTTAAAGCTATAATATCTTACTCCATAAGAATGATATCTAAACTGAAGTGTATTCTTCTCAGGCATGCTAACCTTCAATCATTTAGTAAACAGAATTGATGAGGTAAATGATTGTTCATCTTGGATAACAAATGAACATTTAGTCCAATGGGATCTCACAGAAGTAAGTCATAGATAATGCCTCAGCCTAATCAACTATGGGAGAAATAACAGTCACTTATACAATCAGACTAGCAGGGGACAATATCATAGGAAGAATAATCCCAATGGTGTAGTCAACTAAATTGTCCTTCCATTTTAATGTTCTATTCTGAACAAAGCCAATGCCCTGATTGTAATATAGTATATAGTAAGTAAAATTTCCTCCTAACCCCATCAACTAATCAAATTCGGTGATGAAACCTCAGAATCTTAACAGTCCTAAAGAACTGCAATCTAAACAGCTTAATAGCTAACATTGCCCTAGTTCTTCTTACTTAGGCATACTCAATCATAAGCTTATTGGAAAGCTACTAACTTAGATGCCTGTTAGAGTACCCTACTAGGTTGGAATATGAAGGAGACATTCAATGAGAAATGTAGCAATTGTTCTGAGTCCTCCGAAGAGTAATTGATGGAAATGGATTTATAATCCAGTTGTGGAGATCTAAGTTAGAAATTTGTCTCCAAATATCTCATTGAATGATGTATATGACCATGGGTCTTTGAAGACTATGCCAGCAGAAAACACAGTCTTATAATTTCTTTCAAGCTGTAAAATCTTTAAGTATTAGCTTGGAGGCAGATTACGTGACTATTTTCCCAAGACAATCCTATCTAACATCAGAGAGTTTCCTGACCACAAAGTCGGTCACTAAGTGATGAATATTTTTTGACTATAGCAATTCATGAAAGCAGAATGTCATAAAAGGGGGACATTTGTACTAAAAATGATAAAAATCTTAGGTTTTTTAATAAATATCTATTGAGTCATTGTTCTACAACCAATGAGCAAATACATTATAGGAAGAACCAAATCTAAACTATCATGCTAATTATAAATGAAAACAGGAGGCATATATTACTGACTATAGGAGATGAATTACTCTTGTAGCAAGAATGAAAGAAAATAAATAAACAATCCTAGTAGTACATTGGTACTACCATGATTCTCAGAAGGAATGAGAGAAAGACCTCCACTACATTAGTTAGCTCCTTTAGGGAAAATTTATGGGAAAATATAGACAAGAATGACACAAGATTAGAAATTATAAAGGCATGAAGGAGGAGTTGCAATCTGCATAAGTGGATAGAGGGTCATCCCAATGGAATCTGGGATCTCCCCAATTGCTTAAGAACAATGTATTCACCAACTCAGTAAATTATGCTGAAGCACATCATAGTTCATTTGTTGGGGAGTCTGACATAGTAGAATAAACCCTCATTTTAAGAAGACCTGCTTCAAGTTTTAGCTCTTCCACTTGCTAGCCATGTAAAAGTCATTTAGTTTCCCTGAATGTTTATCATCTCATCTGAAAGATGGAGATGATAATTTTCACTACCTATCTCATAGGGTTGAGTAAGGATCAAATGAGGTAATGTTTGTAACAGTACTCTGTGACCATAAAGTCCTTTGTAAACATAAGTTATTATTATTATTAATTATTATTATTAGGTTAACTAACAGCTGCAATAGTCCCACAAATAAATACTTTGGGTAATAGACCATGAACATTTGAGTGATCATTTGTGAACTAATATTTCAAAATTTTCAGAAATAGCACCATCATTTCATACAAATAGTGAAAATGAATCAGGAAAAGAATATTTAGGAGAATTTAGACAGAGAGAATGGAAAGGAGAAAGAAGAGCAAAAAGTATAAAGGAAATGTAAAGGACAAACAAAATAGAAAGAATACAAAAGTAACCTTTGTTTATAGGCTATCTATAAGAGCCCCTAAACCCACAGTCATTTACTTTGGAAATGTCTCAGCATCATTGAGGGTGCCAGTGAGAAATGTGGTCTTTTGGCTATTGTTGCTGTTTACTCATTCAATCATGCCTGACTCTTCATAACCCCTGGACCACAGCACACCAGGCCTCTCTGTCCCCCACTATCTTTCAAAGTCTCTTCATGTTCATTGTTCTAAGGTGGTTTAAATTTTCATGGAGAATTAACCAATTCTATTACTTACTATTTGATGTTTTACTCTGTGATGGAGAATCTTAGAATTTTCCCAGGCTGTTTTAGGAAAATAACCCAACCTCTAACTATAAAAAGAATGGATCTTGGGGTGGCTAGGTGGCACAGCAAGTAGAGCGCCGGCCCTGGAGTCAGAAGGACCTGAGCTTGGATCTGGCCTCAGACACTTAACACACACAAACAAAAACCTAGCCATGTAACCTTGAGCAAGTTACTTAACCCCAATTGCCCTCTCAAAAAAAA
Source organism: Gymnobelideus leadbeateri (assembly GCA_011680675.1). Classification (NCBI taxonomy): domain Eukaryota; kingdom Metazoa; phylum Chordata; class Mammalia; order Diprotodontia; family Petauridae; genus Gymnobelideus; species Gymnobelideus leadbeateri. The sequence goes on from WOXC01003375.1 coordinate 536,993, forward strand.
AAAAAGGCAAAAAGAATGGATCCTTCCATTTACCTTCAAATTAAGAAGAGGTTACAGGTTATCACATGAATTCCTAGAACACTATTTCTATAAATATATGTGTCCCTCCAAAATAAAGACCAAATTGGAATGCTGCAATTAAGCAATGATAAGGAAACCCTCAGTGTTTAGAGAAAGGGCTAATATGTTTAAGGCTTTGGATGAGGGAGGGGCAACCAGTAATAAGAGAGTAAAAAGGGGAAGGGTACCTGGGGGAAGGGTACCTGGCATAGGCAGGTAACACTTAGGTATCATAAATAATCTGTTCTCTAAATAAAACCCAAAGAGCCACAAGTTCTCAAAGAAGTAGACTTCTCATCCCCTAATCTTCATTCACACTTTTCCCTGAATTTTTGTGTTAAAGGATTCCTAGCACTGACTCTCCAAATAGCATTATTTTTTTAGGGTGTTAGCCAAGGGAAGAGACTGCCTTCCCATATCTGGACTGACTACTCCCCAAGGTACAATAGAGCTCCAACCGCAGACCCCAAAAGTCATCTCCATTTTACCTAGATGGTTAAGTGAGAAACCAGCTCTGTTCCTTTTTGCACACTGACAAAATGTTGTTATGAAAGTTGAAGAATAAAAACGAATAAGAAATGCTATTAATTTTAATTGGCCATGGTGATGTCATAACCATTAGAGATAATGACTTTAGTCCCAATTCAGAAAACATTTTAGGAAGTAGCTCACATTTATATAGTGTTTAAATGTTTGCAACCACCATGACTCATTTTTCATGTTAGGGTATTGACTAAGAGACATTTATTGTCAACACACATACGCATATATTACCTTCAAGTCCACACATGTCAACTAAAACATATTCAAATGAACACATACCCCAAGACAAGCAGGCACATATACCCAAGCATACATTCATCAAAAATGGATATTTTTTTCTAATTGGTTATTTTTAGTCCATTACACACAGAGGGAGAAATATAAAGCCAAGCTGCTGCTGTTTCTCTTCCATCTTGTCTTTCTCTTCTTCCTCTCTGTCCTTTTCCAAAAAAAAAGAAAGAAATTCACAAAAATGGAATTTTCCAAAGGTCATGCCAAATTTTGCCCCTGCCCTTTATCTGTTGACCTTTCTATAAAGAATCCCTATCATTTATATGTATTCCTTTCTAGACAGTGATGATGATATAAATATGGAAAGTAAGAGCTAAAGATCCTTGGCAGTGACTGGAAGATGAAAGGTGACAAAATCCTTTCTTGAGTCCATAATAATAAAAAAGAATGAACATTTGTCTAGTAAGTGAAAACAACCAACTTGGCACAATAGGGTGATAGATAATGTAACGAACCAAACATATGAGGCTTTTAAAATTTTCACATTTGGAATCCGCCAACTCCAATTATTTAAACACAAATTGAATTAACAAAATATTCAACATATGTTCTCCTTAAACTCTGCTAAATCTGATGGGACATCTAAAAGCTGATCTACGGGGTCAGGCTGCTGAAATAGAGGGGCAAGCAGGGGTGACGGGACTTGTGAAGGGATGGGAGTTGTGGGGGGTGGGGTAGAAGGGTGACTAAGTAAGTAAAACATAACCGGGAGGTGGTCGGTTTAATGCTGTGTTAGAGGCCTGAACTTTCAATTCCCCAAAGGAAAGGATGATTAATGCTCCTACCAAATGTATGCCTATACCTGACCCTGATCTCATCAAATCCTGCTGCCACCATCTGCTGTTTTTAATTCCTCTGCAATATTTGTATTTGCTACCTCCCTCCAACAAAGGGTGGGGGTTGGGGGGGAAATGTTCCCTACTTATGAATGGTGTGATCTGGTTGGACTGACTGAACACTGGCCAGGAGGCATCTGTTGCTTATAGTCCTGACAGCATCTGCTACTATTTCTCACTTTTCCCAGCATGCTGTGAGATACGATTTCTCCCAAAGGTGGCCTTTACATGCACCATTGTCAATTCCATCATTGTCTGTCCCAGCCTGTTCCCACGGTGCTGTAGTAGCTGTTACCATGCTGCAGAACCTTTGCTTACTGGCTGTCTGTAATCTAAGATATTGTGTGATTGAGTTATGCCATTAACCCTTTCCCTATGCATCAGGACATTCAATTAAACACAACAGGATGGACGAATTGAGAGGGGAAGTCTGGCTTGTAAGGAGGGTCAGGCAGTTGATGAGAAGGCAGTGAGATTTTTTTAAAGCAATAATAATATAAACAATCACTTGTCATTAATAATGCAAACTTTGAAAGAAGTATAAATGTTTCAATAGGGGCAATTTTCATTCTTCCTCTTTTTTTATTTAAATGCTATAAAGGATGCATTGTTTTTTCTCCTGATTCTTGATACGGCTATTAAGCATTGTAACAAAATGTGTGTGAATGCTATTATTTATGTGTCTGATCTTTAAATACCCTCTGCTAGTGGGATACAGACTGGGCTTCTGATGGACATAGGCGTCCCAAGCTGTCATCCCTCCTTGTCCTTCTGTCAAACAGTGAGTGTGTCAAGAGCTTCTCCTGGGAACTTTTAGAGTAAGAGTCTGTAAGCTCAGAAAAGGCCTGGTCTCCAGAGAGCTACTTTTAACTTGTGATAATAACCCTACTATCAGCATAGAAATAGTCCTCCATAGGACAGGTGGGGAGGAAAAGGATCGAGGAAACAACATAGCAGATGTTAATACTGAAACCATGTACAGATTTATGAAGTCACAGCCCCCAAACACCTCCTGACCCAATCTTACATAAAAGTAACAATCCTACTGAGACCCCAAGAATATTATATAGTAAAAATATCATGCACGTAGACCTACCCACGAAGAATTAATCTATTAAAATAGTCCCTGCATCTTTAATATTTTATCCCTACATCCCCTTTCCCTACTTTCAATTGCTTCCTGATGGGCACAATCCCATCTAAACTCCGAGGTCTACTCTGCAAAATCAGATGCATGTCAGGCTCCCAGATGTTCTCCTCAGCCCCTGTGTCTGAGCAATTGCTTTATTTTTAAACTACACAGGGGTTACAAGACAGGTTTTGCCGCAGCTCAATCACTTTGTACAAGACATCCGGGAGCAGGCCATTTTACTAACAATGGTAAATGAGTTAATACAGCATACTATAGAAGGGGAAAAGTTATGTTTAGCTCATTCTTAATTTTATTTTTCAAGAGTTTTTTTTTTTAATTTTCAAGAATTATCAAGAACATTTTCTTAATAAGGAGCACAATAAATTACAACATTTAAAATAAGTGATCACCAATTCATTAAGTAGTATCGTTATTATTGTTCAGTCATGTTTGACTGTTCCTGACCCGTGTGGACCATATCATACTAATACTATCCATAGGGTTTTCTTCCCCCCCACTTTTTTTTTTTTGCTTTTTGGAGGGGGGAAGGCAGGGCAACTGGGGTTAAGTGACTTGTCCAAGGTCACACAGCTAGTATTAAGTGTCTGAGGTGGGATTTGAACTCAGGTCCTCCCGACTCCTGGGCCAGTGCTTTATTCATTGTACCACCTAGCCACCTCTCCATGAGGTTTTCTTGGCAAGGGTTCCAGACTGATTTGCCATTTCCTTCTCCAGTGGATTAAGACAAACAGAAGTTAAGTGACTTGCCCAGGGTTATACAGTTATTAAGTATTTGAGGCCAAATTTGAACTCAGGTCTTCCTGACTCCAGGTCTAGCACTCTATCTACTGAGCCATCTAGCTATCTCATTATTGTTATTAGTGGGATACAAGTTCACAAAATGGGAGGGGAAAAAAGTCACTCTGGGTAACACACTAAGCCAAGGGCAATTTGGCATTTACTCTCTAAAATTATCTGAAAGTTTTACATATGTTCAGAGGGGAATTGGGTAGGGTACAAGTGGCAGTCAAACCCTGAAAATTCTTCTTAATGGCCTAAGGGATTTTCCCAGCTTGCTTTGTGTCTGCCCTTCTTACCCAAGGAAATGATAGCACTACACACTGAAAGCAACATGCTAGAGTTAAGAGAAAGGAATCGGCCAGCGTGAGATACAAAGAGGAGCAGAGACTATACTAATCCCACGATTTGCAGGATGCATGCTCCATAGACTTGCAACTATATACAGTATTCTTCCTAACATATCTAAAAGATGTACCATAGTGTAGATCTTTTGTTCTAACAAGCCATTGGTGCACAACCAAGCACCTGCTATGAGCAACCAGTTAGGTCATGAGGTGAATAGAGAGATGGACTTAGAATCTGGAAGACCTGAGTTCAAATCTGATCTCAGACACCTCTATGACCCCAGAGCAAATCTGCTGCCTTCATTTCTTCATTGGTAAAAGCACCTACTTTCCAAGGCTGCTGTGAGTATAAAAGGAATTGATATTTGTCAATAGCCTTAAAGTGCTACAGGAAAGCTGGCTTCTTATGACTTAAACATCTTTTGAAAGTTCTACTCTAATTGGGTTGTTATTTATTTCCCTTACCCAGGTGAAAGGCGTGGGAAAACAAACTTTATAAGTTGTGTTGCTTGTCTAACAAACTAGCTTATGTGATCATCCATTATCACGTTATTAATTATGACATGTGTAATCACAATTAGAATTTCATTGCCACATAAAATGCAAGATCAGTGCCTTATATTCTGACTATAACTACTGCTACTCCCAAATTTTTTTGATCCCTGGGAAGGAGACGTCATCTTCATTTTCAACCTCGGCGATCTCTTTTCAGAAGTTGGGGCCAGAGCAGACTAACCATAAGCAGATGAAACCAAATTTAAACATTCAATTCAATTCAATTCAAAGACCGTTCATTAGGCTCCTGCCATGTACTAGGCTGGGCAATGTGTTCAGTTAGGGAAAATATAAAGACAGATCAAACAAGGCAAGACAATTTAGTGGAAGTTACCGTGAAGAAGGAGGCACAAGACAGACATCCTAAACTATAATTCAGGGATGGAACAAACTTCTGGTGTCCAGCACATTCTCTTCAGAAAAGAATATAAGAGAAGAGAGTTGGAGGATAGCTCTTAAGACTACAGAAGAACCATTAGTTCTGTTCCTATGGAGGGAGATATCTCAGTCTCTTAGAGTGCTTACTACCACCACCATCACGTGCTATAAGAAAAAATGAACTATAGTGGTTCTCTTTCTGGTTCCCATCACTGTCATCATTACTTTCTATTGTTCATGCCCCTCCCCACCTTAATACACAATTGGTTTTTTCTTGGTTAATACACAGTCATAATTCAGAAATCAGATAGTTTAAGTTGCTCTTACTCATCAGTGGGGCGAATGATAACTTTAAATTTATAAAGTACCTTTCCTCCAAGGAGCTTACCTAATATATGATTTTGCTTGAGGCAGGAAGGCACAGGCATTTTCCTTAGATGAGGTAATGTGACCTAATATATTGGAGTTTGGTCTAGTGGAAAGAAAGTTGAGTTTAGAGCCAGAGACCTAGATTTTACATCTTAGCTCTAACACTTATTTAGGCAAATTATTAAACCTCTCTGGGCCTGCCTACCTGACAAAGTTGTTGAGAGCAAAGTACTTTGTTAACCTTAAAGCATACTATAAATGTAATCTATTATTAATATTCCAATAGAATGAAATTGAAAAAGCATCTCCAATTAGCTCTAGTGGTAGCCAGGTCAACAGTGATTTCAACAGTGGTTCTGAGAAATATCCCAAAATGAAATACATGAGGTAGCCAATAGTGGAAATAGACAGAACCTTAAGTCTCTTCTAGTGAAAGTCTCCATTTTTCAGATGAAGAAACTGAGACCCAAAAAGATTAAGTACCTTGTCCAAGATTAGTCCAGATTGTAACAGAACTGGAACTAGAACAAAAATCACCTAGCTACTGTTCTATTATCTTTCCACTATAAGATACTAGATGCCCAGTACATATTTCCTGATAGACTGGTTGGTTGACTGAAAGTGTTAACCATTTGGTAACCCATTTCAAGGAAGAGAAGAGTAGGGACAGAGGAACAGTGATGTTTATAGAATAGATATTGTGGGTACTTTTCTATGTAAGATATCCATGTCAACATCTATAAATTATACTAATCTTGAAAATCTCCTACTATACTTCCATGTAGGCTGTATCTCAGGTATGCTGAGGTATGTATGATGGGTTCCTATCAGAATTTAAATAAGCTTAAAATTTTTCAGTTGAAGTCCCACTCATACAGCAAAACTGACATAAGTCCGGGTCAATAAAACAAGTATTTGTCCTACACCCATCACTTCTATGGACTATTAAGTTGGGTTCTGTTGTTTAGGCCAACACCTGTAACTCTTTATCCAATAATCCTCTGGGAAAACAAGCAGACTGGTCATTAGGCATCAATATCCCACTAAACAGAACACTAGTGAATTTCTCCCTTCTGCTTTCTGTCCCACAAATTATTATTTACATATTATTTTCTATTTATCTATCTCTGGTCTTTATTATTCAAGACCTTTCCTTGTTTGTTTTCTCAGAAGTAGTTAACTTAAGGTCCCTGAAGAGTTGATTATGTCAATCCACTCCTTAGATAGGAAGCCCCTAGAGGGGAGAAACCGTATCTAAATCACTCTCTATATGGTACCTAGGACAATACATTGAACAAATAGGCCCTTCAAAATAAATGTGTCTTGATAATTATGACAATGCTTCCAAAGTCACATGATAGCAGGACTGAGTCCTTTCCACAAGAAAGGGATAAAAAGAAAATATTGACTGTGGCTTCCATTTCAAGTGCCTAAGTCTAGGCTGTCAGAAATATTGAAGTGAGACACCCATAGTATGACTTGTAGACCTTTTCTTCAGTGTCATTCATATCAATAACAGCTTCTGGGGTTGTTGGGGTTTTTTACTTCCTTCATAGCACCTCCCAAGAGCTCTCCACCATTACTATAAGCACAAACATGGTACTCTCCCTTCCAAATGTGGCCCAACGTTTTGGTAGAAGGAAAGCATATATCAATTGTTTAAGAAAGCCTGTTCTCATCACTTACCACTTGAAAAACTACACTAACAAAACTAAAGTGAAATGTGAAGCAAGAATGGTAATACCTTTAAGGGGGACGTTTATTTACTTCCCCCAAAGAGCCACTCAACCATTCTGATGGATGGTAAAGGATAAATTTTTACTCAGGTCAACTTGGGAAACAATTAGCAAGGGGGGAGGGGAGGAGAAAATATATACTACAAGACTTAACCAGCTGAATTAAGCAGCTTGGTCTCTCTTTTATATGGGGAGAAATGTGACCATTCAGAGAGAGATCTGCCTTCTCTCTCTTTTCCACACTCTCTTCCTCTCCCTCACATTCCCTTTCTTCTCCATGAACCTACTTTAAGGGGATCGTATGCCACGACTGGCTTCTCAAACAAGGATTTTTTTTTTTAAACCAGGCAACTCCGGGCGTCAAGTATTGTTAGCTGTCTGGGATTGGCACATTGGATAGACTCAGGCTTTCCGGGGCATATTAGGGGTTTTTACTTCTTGTTGTTTCTATTCTTTGGCAGCTTTCTTAACTCTCAGAGAACTTCACCCCCCAACCCCTCCCCGCCTCCTCCCTTCTTCTGTTTCCTCCTTAGGAAGCCGCATGAGCGCCTCATCAAACCTGGCCTCAGGTCCTTCCCATCACTGTGACCCCCCTCCCAATACCACCGCCACTTCTACCTTCCCCTTTGTCATTCCTTTGCATTTTTAATTGCACTGATTTTCTCGTTCCCTCCCCACCCCTTCTTCTCTGTGGGGGTGGGTTGGGGAGGGGAATAAAGGAGGGAGGGTGGGATGGTGGGGAAGGGAGAGGGAGGTCTCTCTAGATTGTTGTTTTTCCCAGGGCTACCCCGGCAACAACTCCAACGGGCGGCCTCCAGCCAATCAGAGAGGTCCCCAAAGGTCAGGTTGAAGCAGGAAAGGAGGGGGTGGGGCCCAGGCATTGTGCTCTATGGCAGGTGACCACTATGTGAGAACAAAGGATGGGTCAGGGCTGGAGCCAGCTCCCTTTTCTCAGGCCCATGTTCTCCACTCCTCACAATCTGTCTAAATTTAACTTGCCATTGAGGGCTTCGGCTGCAGAAAACAGCTTTATGTTGACTAATCCAGGCAGAAGTAAGGGTAGACACAGAGACAGGTTTCAAGGCGGGGGCATGGCTATTCTGCCTTTTTTTTTTTTAACTCTCTCTCTCTTCCCCCTCTGCCTCCAGTGAAAAGTTTTCTGAACAAAAAAAAAAAATGGTGACAAGATTAATCAGCCCGTGGAGCTGAAACACATGCTTGACTTAAACAACCTCTTTGCTGTTATTAACAACTGCTCCAGCTTTTCTCTTGTTATGCTAATGGTACAGATTAGAGCAAAATCTATTCCTTCTTTACTGAACAGGCCAATTGATTGAGGCCGATCTATTTTTTTTCATTCTTTTCCACGGTGAGTACTCAGTTGCTAGACCAAAAGGTGGTGGAAAGGAAGAAGAAAAAAGTGCAAAAGATATTTGCCCCAAGAAAAGTCTTTAGCTGTCAGGTCCACTAAAGTGCTTATGAGTTCTTCCCCACCTCAGAAATGTATACTGCTGTCCCTAAAGAATGCTCGGGGCAAGGACGATCTAGAGCACGGGCTTGGAAAATGCAAAATAAAGGTTTACTCTTTAAGTCAAGCTTTGTTCCTCATTTTTCCTGACTGCACTACAACCTGCAGCCCAGGATTTAAAGGAAAACTTGGGGGTGACTTGGGTTGATAATGTATGTTTATCCAAGAAATGGCATTTTAATAGGGGAGCAGAGATCAGAAATTAAGGCATGAAGGAGTTATTCCACTGCACACAGTGGAAATCTGGACTCTAGCTCACAAAAATATAGTAATGGTTCCTATTTTCATCATTCTTTAAGGTTTACAAAGCACTGTGCTCTCACCAGCCCTGTGAAGCAGGTACTCACAAGTATTCTTATCCCCAATTTGTAGAAAAAAATAACTTAGATTAAGGTTCAAGGTCAGAATTCAAACACAAATCTAGACCTCCTGATAGAGTCACAGAAGCAACAAACACAAGATTTGACAAATTTCGGGAGATGGTGGAGTAGAGATAGCTTGGCATGGTATAGACGATGGGGTCATGAAGCCTTGGACACAACTGAACAGCAAACTATTTAAAGCTTCCTCTCTAGATGAGTAATCATATGGTCTGATCATGAGTTATAAAAATTCCAAAAAGAAAATCACTTGTTGAGTCAGTTGATGCTATGATGCTTCTCGGGTCACATTACAAATCATACAAGCATCATTGATCAATGTGGGTGTCATGTTAAGATTCTCTCTTCTTTCTGTTTTTATCTTTGCTGTAAATGTGTAATATCAAAACTCATGTTCAAATACAGCAGCAGGTTATTTGGGGTCTGTCGTTAGTGGTGAGGTTAGTTTGGGGTGTCGTTAGTTAGTTGTTTTAAGGGACAGACGATTGGCAGAACAGAGTTAATTGGGAGAATAACCTTTAAAAACATCCCAACCTCCATTCTCCCTCCATATCTAATCTGTCATCCACACAGCTACCAAACTGATGTCCCTAAAGCGCAGCTCTGACCTTGTCACTTCCCTGTTGTAACCTAGTGCCTCTGAGATAAAATGCAGACTTTTCTGTCAGACATTCAAAGCTTTTCACAGTCTGGCTTCAGCTTACTTTTCCTGACCAATTACACACCATTCTACATCACACAGTCTAGCTAGTGTGGCTTACATGCTGTTCTCCTCAAAAGATATTTCATCTCCCTGCTCCATGCCTTTGCATAGGTAGTTTTCCATGCCTGGAATGCTATCCTTCACTTTTGCCTCTTAGAGGCATAATTAATTACCTTTAAGGGAGTTAAACTCTAATTTGCTCTGAGTCTCATTTCACATGCTACTTCCTTCAAGAGGATTTTTCCTAATTCCCCCAGTTGTCCCTCACCCCCAAATTACTTAATTCTTGCTTTGTAATTTTATATTTGACAAATACCGATTAACATAATTTCTATATGCAAAGAAATTAAGATGGTTTTTATTGAAATTATGAATTTCCACTGTGAACAATTTACCCACTCTTTTTAATTTAGTATTTTCATCTTTGAACATGCTATATCCCTCCCTGGTAGAATGTAAGTTCCTTGAAGGCAGGGACTGTCTCAATTTCATATATGTATCTCTGGTGTCTAGAATGTGGCCTAATTCATAGTAGTTGCTTTATAAATGCTTATTTGATTTGATATACATTTAAAGTCCTAGCTATTATATAATCACATTTTTATAACACTTTTATAAAGGGGGATACTGAATCTTTGAATCTCAGAGATCCAAAGATTATCAAGAATTCAAATGAATAATCAGTAATAAATACATATAATATATATACACATACTGTATCATACATATAAACATATAAGATATATACACACCTGCATACATATATACACACACATATATATATAAAGTGCCTACAAGACTCAAAGCTGCCTGGATATTATATGTACTTCCCATGGTACCCGTGTAAAGTTAAAAGTCCTAGAGGAAGGTCTCTGTAAATGTTATTAAAAAAAAAAAAAGTAAGAATAGCACCAAAGAAAATGACTCTGATGAGCTGTGATCTATACTAATAGTTGGAGAAATAACATTAATTTGATCACAGATCCTCACTGCATTATTGAATTGTGCAAAACATTGGTGAAATACAAAAATTAGATAATATGTAGAGTCCCTGCCCTCATGAAGCACCTAGTCTATTAGGGAGGCTACCTGTGATGCCCATGGAAAGAAAAGAGATTCCCAATCAATAATCAATGATCAAGCCCTACTGTGTGTTGAGCACTGTGCTAGGCACTAAGAATATAAAGAATGAGACAACTGAGGAAGCAGACAAGATTTCCTGAAGGAAGTAGCTTTTGAGTCAGACTTTAAAAAACATGTAGGATTTCAAGTAACATAGAAGTGGCTTACTCCAGGAATAGGGAATAGTTGAACAAAGGAAATATATGGGGTACAAGTAACCTAGTTTGGCTGGAGCAAAGAGTATGAATGGAGGGATGTCATATCAGTCCACAAGTATTTATTAAGTGCTTATTAGGTACTGGGCATTATTCTAAGTCCTGGGGGATACAAAAAAAATAGCTAGCTAGTGTAGAGACACTGAGACAGGAAACTATTTCATGTGTGAGGATCCACAAATTGGTCAGTCAGGTGAATCATAAAGAATTTATAAGATTTGCCAATGGATTGGATGGGGCCGGGGGTGTCATGGAGGAGGAGGAGGAGTGACAGACTAAGGTGTTAAGGATGAAGTTGCAGACCTAGGTAATTGGGAGAATGGTGGTACCCTAGAAAGTAATAGGGCATGTTGGAAGAGGTGAAGGTTTTGGGGGAAAGAATAAATTCTGATTTGGACATGTTGAGCTTGAGGTACTGAAGGGGCATCCAGTTCAAAATGTCCAAAAGGCAGTTGGTGATGTGGGACTGTACTCAGGAGAGCAACTCAGGCTGAATAAATAGATCTAGAGTGATATGCATGGAGATGATCACTGAACCCATGAAATCTGATTAGATCATCAAGTGAAAATATTGAGGAAAAAAAGAGAATAGTCATGAGATAAAATGGGGGGGATGGGGGGGAGGAGGGGTATCAGATTGTGGAGAACTTACATACTAAAGGACTTAGAACATTCCTTGCAAGGAAACAGGGAGCTGTGGGAGAGTTTTGAACAGAGGAGTGATATGACTGGATCTATGCTTAATGAAGATGATCTCTGTAGTCCTTTCTTCTGCATACAAGTTACATAGCCTTTTTTAAATCTCCAGAAAGTATGCTGCAACCCTCATTAACTGGCAAGGTGTTCCAGGGTTCTCAGAAGGAAGTTTCTTTCCCCTTATGTATCTATTCTTTTTTAATACTACTACCAAAAATCAAGAATAGTGCCAGGAAAAAGTTGTGATTTCAAACTCTAATTTCATTTTTCTAGAATATACTACAAATATTTCTTTTTAATTCTCAAAATTAATTTCATCTCATGTCAATTTTTTAAAAAATAAATATATACCATAATGCAATATTAGGTAAGTAGAAAAATCAATAACAAAAAAAAAAATAAGATGCAATATTCCAAAGAGTTTAAGAATGACTGTAATAAATGTTAAGGACTCAATTCTTGATCATTTAGGGATCTAGAAAACTCTATCATGGGGGCCATTAATTTATTGCCTATAGAAATGCCAAAGCTGAACTATTAGATGCCGAATTCTGACCTACCAAAGACTTCTCCAAGTAAGGTCCATATAATTTGCAGGTATGAGTTCATTAATCTTTACAGAACCCTCCCCCACCCTTGCCCTGGGATAGGGAGTCTTATTAATACTAATTTTAGATGGAAAAACTGAGACAGGTAGGTAATATATTTCCTAAAAGGAGGTTAGTGAAACAGGCACAGAAGAGAAGTAAGAATGCAACTTTGATATCTTGACTCCATGTCCATCAAATGAGCTCATGAGTTTCTGGTGGCTTCATTTATGTGCACACATTTTTAAAAATTTAAGAACCACAAGATTTCCCCCACTGTGACAATGAAGCCGTTGATCTGACATTCCATTACATGAAAGGACATGTCTTTCCAAACAAAGAAATGTCCAGATGTTCATTCTGTCGACTGAGCACAGAGTTGAAAAGTCTTAGGTGCTCACTAACGAATTTTACAGGCTCAGAAGTTTAGACATTCATCTCAAGGTCGTCATTTATCAGCAAAAAAAAAAAAGACATTCCAATTAACCCTGCAGTTTTAAGTAGCAGTTTAAAAGTTCTGCTCTAATTTAATCTAGAGCTTTCTTTGTAGTGCTCTAGGTTATAGATCCCATAGTCTGGAAGCAGAGAATTTCTTTGGATTTAGAAGGGATTTAGTGAGATCATCCTATTAATAACTCAGTTGCAAAAAAAAAAAGTATTGCAAAACAGCATATTCACCAAAGGTGACTAGTTTGAAGAAAGGAAAGGAAGGAAGGAAGGAAGGAAGGAAGGAAGGAAGGAAGGAAGGAAGGAAGGAAGGAAGGAAGGAAGGAAGGAAGGGGGAGAAGCATTATGTCAGCTTGACCTATATATTATTATGCTATATTTTTCAGCAGAAAGAAATATTTGATCTCAGAGTTAGTACGAGGATCTGAGGATCCATTCCCAACAATCTTATTTTTAGCTTTTTTTCTCTCAACTTACTATGACTTGAAGATAAATACTTTCTTTTCACTTAAAATGGACCTTTCTTATTTGTCAAATGGGGATGATGTCATGATAGGATTTTGGTATAAAACTTCATTTGGACTGGAGCATGACAAAAATAGTTTATCTGATCCACCAACGTTTCCAAATCTGTAACACAGTGGCCTTCCCAAGTAGAATGTGGACCCAAGAGCAGACTTTCCATTTTACAGGGGACAGAGCCTTACATGTTTCACCAGGCATTGTCCTGGACCACAGGCCTTAATGGACTCCCATTAGTTTTCACACAAGATATAACATGCTCTACCTGCAGCCCAGGAGCATTCCAAGGGGCAAATACTCTTTTCTATTTTGGCAAATGTCCATGAAAATCCAAGGAAACCCTTTGGCTCTGATCCACACAGACACAAGCTAATGCCAAGTAATTATTCTGAGTGTAGGGGAAAACATGTATGAGCAGTGGCATCTGCTTAAGGGTTGATCCTAAAAGCCATACGTGGTTTCTGCCAGAAGCAAGAATCAATAAAACACAATCCAAGGGTGCAGACTTCCTAAATAAAAGTGTTAGGAGGCTTTGTGAGTTGATATGTGCAAAGGAAGATAGCACAGTACAGCCTAAGGAACACTGAACTTAGAAGGCTGAGTCTGTATACTCTGTGAGACTTGAGTTCAAATCCTCTTATGACCTTGAGCAAATTATTTAACTTTCATGACCCTCAGTTTTCTCAACTATAAAATGAGGAAGTCTTTTCCATCTATGGATCTCTGAAGTACAAAATATTGAGCTTATAGTTAACAATGCATAGTTAGCAAATGGCAAAATGGTTATCTGCTGCTGCCTATCTTCCTGGTGTGAGCAATGCTTATGCTCTCTAAAATGGAATTGGAAGTAGTGGGCTAATATATAACTCCTTTGGTAAAGTTTCTTACATATACACATCTTATATATGCATGCATACATATATGTATGTATATAGACAAACGGACATGCATAGATGGGTTGTGTCAATATGCAAAGTGCATGTAGATATTTTTATATATATATATATATATATATATATGTGGGTGTGGGTGTGCATAAACGCATCCATCTCAGTTGTGTTTCACTGTTTGTGACTTCATTTGGGGTTTTCTTGGAAAAAATACTGGAATGGTTTGCTATTTCTTTCTCCAATTAATTTTACAGATGAGGAAACTGAGGAAAATAGAGGTAAGTGACTTACTCGGGTCACACAGCTAATAAGTGTCTGAAGTCATATTTGAAGATGAGTTTTCCTCATTCCAAGTCCACCTACCAGGCCCCAACAATAATATGTGCCTATGTGCATGTATGTGTATATTTTTGTGAATATGTATATAATTTAAGTGTTTATATATATATATATATATATATATATATACATGTGTTTGTTGGATTAGACCTATGGATATATTGTTATAGAGCATTAGAAAATTTCCTCTACTAATATAGATTGGTATATGTCCTAGAGAGCCTCTAAGGGTACTAAGAGATTAACTGACTCCTTAAAGTCATTGAACCAATATGTGTCAGAAGCAGACCTTAAAGCCAGGTCCTCTTGACTTGGAGGGCAGCTCTGTATTCACTACACCATGCTACATACCTCTTCTTAAATATTCTAGGCAACTAATCAAGGCAGAATGATAAGTTTGATCTCAGAAGTGGAGGAAGGAAGAACTAGGGTTTCAAAATAAGTCCCTGAGGATGTCCATTAACTCTTTCAGAGTGCTGGGCAAGCACTTAGTTGGCTGAGTAAAAATTAGATAAGTGGTACCTTGATCCTCTTAACACACCACCCCTCCCTGTTGTCTGAAACATCTGACACCCACAATTTAATAACGAAACTGCTTTTCTTTCCCCCCTTAACAGCCATTGTTCTTAGGGATTCCAGCATCTGATAGTTTGATAGATTTCATCAACACAGATACTCACACAATAGCTGAGCCTCAGACTTGGAAGGAATTAGAGAAGCCATCTAGTCCAACCCCTAACTAACCAAAATCTGTACCACAATATGGCAGACAAGTAGCTATTCAGACTTTGCTTGGAGAACTTAAAGTGAGGGAGAACCCACTACCTCCTAAAATGATCCATTCCTCTTCTGGACAGTACTAACAGTCGAGTTTTCCCATAGGTATTAAATCAAAGCTAAATCACCCTCTCTTCAATAGCTATCCTACTTACATCTAGCCTAGTTAGGCTCCTAGTTCTACCTTCTGGGAACATGCAAAACAAATCTAACCCCTCTTCTGGATAAAAGCTTTGAAATGGATTTTCAAGGTACAGTTCATAGACCCACACACACTTTCCTGATCCTACTAGCTGTTCTTGCTAGTAGGATCTTTCTCTCCTGAAATTGTTTATATACTCATCTATGTATTGCATCCCTCCAATAAATTGTGAGGCACCTAGGTGGGTCAGTGGATAGAGCTCTGGGTCTGGAGTCAGAAAGACCTAAGTTCAAATTCAGTCCCAGACACATAGTAGTTGTGTGACCCTGGGCAAGTCATTTAACCTCTATTTGCCTTAATCCACTGGAGAAGGAAATGGCAAACTACTTCATTACCTTTGCCAAGAAAACCCCATGAACAGTATTGGCATTCTATGGTCCATTGGGTCATGAAGAGTCAGACACAAATGAATAACAACACAGAACTCCTTAAGGGCAGAGCCCCTCAACAAAACATTCAACAGACATTTATTGAGCACCTACTATGTGCAAGGCATTGTGGTAGGTACTGGCACCAAGTGCATATTTCAATCCATCTATGTCTTCTCATCTTTCAATTCAATCCAATCCAACCCAACAAACACTTTTTGAGCATCTTGCAATGTGCAAGTCACCAGTGGTAGGCACTAGGGACAGAAATGCAAAAGGCAAAACCCTCTCTGCCCTCAAGAGATATACATTTTGTTGGTGGGAAGGTGGATATAACATTAACTGAAAATACACACACACACACATACACACACACAATCATCTGAGAAGTGACAGAATATTAATAGCTTGGTGAATCTGGAAAGGCTCCCTGTAGGAGGTGATCTATGAGCTAAGCCTTGAAGGGAGCTCAAGACTTTTAAAGGAAGATTTGAAAAGGGAAAATACATTTCAAGCATAAGATACCCCATGCAACAGTACAGGGGTGGGAAATGGCATTCTAAGCTCAAGGAACAAACAAGGATGTCAGTTTGACCTTCCTCTAGATTTTTTTTCAATATGTTGCAATTATTAGTACTATATTTGAATTATGGATTAGATTGAAAGATGAGAAGGTATAGATAGATCACAATATGTACTTTGTGCCTCATTCTTGTTTTATTATCAGCCCACCTCCTTCTTGGTCATATATAATCTTAGTATCTTCACCCCACTTCCACTTAAATAAGCCCAGATACATTTATCAAGTGATAACATAGCTCAGTCACTTACTAGGTGTAAACTTCACCTGGATACCTCAATGGGTGAGACTAGAAGTCTGTTTGAATTAGCTCAGGGACTTGGTCATGCCCTTTGGAGCCATCTAGTTAATTGGAGCACCTGGTGGCAGTGTCTGGTGGCAGAGAAGAGATAGACCTGCCTATGGATGTAGAGAGGAGTGTCTCAGGTTCAGACTAGGTCTCTTCCTTCTCCACCTTTGTTTAGAGGATAATTTAGTCTCATTTTGAAGAGTCAAGAAAGGATTGGAATTTCCTATCTTCCCAAGAGCATCCTAGCAGCATTCCCAGAATACCTGGTGACAGGGTCCATAGAAGGATCAAAGAAGAGACTGGATACAGATTTGAGTTTCTACAAAGAGCCCAGTGGGGAGAAGGGGGAAATGAAAAAAATAACCACCATACCTAAGGGGAATTTCTTGAGGACTCCAGCAAAAGTATTTCTAGGAGCAATGACTTATTTTTCTACATGTGCTTTCTAAGGTTTAACCCACTTTTTCCTGAATGTACTTTGTATGTACTGGTGCGAACTCTGCATGTTTTAGTGAGAAAGTCTGTTGCAGAATTTTTTGAAGAATATTTTGCACCAACTATTCTTACCATACCACCTTAGTAAATTATCCTCTTTCTTAAGGTTAATTGAGTCTGGCTGACTAATTTAAACTGCTCATAGCAGGAAGCAAAGGAATAGGGGCTTGGGAACTAAAGGATTATAAAGACACTGCCAACCCCTAAGGGCAACCCCTGAACCTCAGGGGACCAGTCTATGGTCTTAGGGACTTGACTCATCCTTATGAGTGGGAGTTGGGGCAGTAGCTCCACAGTCTATATTGCTACATATTATTGTGTTATCCCATAAACATAAGAAACATGTCTTCAGGTGCTGACCATGAAGTCCAAGCAGAATTAAAGGTCTTCTTGCTTAAGTTATATTGCATTCATTCAACAAAAGTCAGTCAACTAGAATCTCTTAAGTACGTACTGAGTGCTTAGAAACTGGACTAACTGTTAAGGATAAGAAGAAGGAAAAAAAACAAAAATAAAAAACCAGCCCCTGTTCTCAGAAAGTCCACAGTCTTATGGAAGGCAAGACCATTACAGGAAAGAAAAAGAGTAATGTCGTCAGTCTTGCAGATCACTTAAACCTGATGCTTACCTGTGCTGTAGCAGTTTGTATTAAGGAGTAGAAAGTAGTGCCAATCTGTAGCCTGAGCCAGGACTATGCCCTGGGCATAGTGCACAGGGTACAAGACCTTAGATCAGGAAAACTTCAAATCTCACCTCAAACACTAGCTAGCTATTACTGCTGCTGCTGCTGCTGCTGCTGCTGCTGCTGCTGCTGCTGATGATGATGCTGCTGATGCTAGTGATGATGATGGTGGCGGCAGTGGCGGTGGTGGTGGTGATGGCAATGAAGAGGATGAGGATGTAGGTTCTTCCTTCTTGAAAAGAACCCTGTATAACCACTGGGCAAGTCTCTTAACCTCTCTCTGTCTCATTTTCCTCATCCATAAGCTAAGTGAGTGAAGCCAACTCTAAAACTATGATCTTTACCAGCCCTCAGACAACTGCTTTGAGGACATGGATTTGCTAGCTTGTGTAGCTTTGCATGACTGGTAATGGGTTCAGACTTCAACAAGGAAAGTTCTAGTTAATCATGAAAAGGAGAGTGAATGATATAGAGTAACTTTGATAGTGTTGTCAGCAAAATACTGGAACATTTTATCCAAGAACTGTGGAATCTCTTTTCCTAGAGAGAGAAAGACAGAGAGAAAGAGAGTGAAAAGGAGAGGGAGAGGGAGAGAGACAGAGAGAGAGGAGGCGGGGGGAGAGGGCAGGGAGAGAGAGAGAGAAATAGATAACAAAGATAGTGCTACTATACATATATACACACATTGTGTATGTATGTGAGTATATATATATCCATACATATGTGTGTATATACATCGTGTATATATATATATGTGTGTGTGTGTGTGTGTGTGTGTGTGTGTACATATATATTCTTTAAAGGATCATGGAGGGTCAGAAGGTTTTCAGAATAATAGTTGCTCCTTTCCTACAGAGTGAAGTGAGTTAGATGACCCTGAGGTCTGTCCCAGTCCTATTTTTCTGTGATTCTGTGATTATCAGAGGACTCCATCCATTGGAGACATTTTTAATGAATGTCCAAATTCTCTTGGTATTAAGGTCTTAGGTCAAGGCTGGAACCTTATTATGAGTCTAGAGGAAATTGCCTTTCCAATAACACTCAGCAAACCCTTCAAATTCTAATGGCCTGGGTAGACTTGTAGCCAACCTTTGCTCAGAATCCCCCAGATGTTGTTACATCTAACTAAAATTCAATATTCACAAATATTACTCTGCCTTCTCTAGGCAGGTATCAGGTGCTAATGCATTTCAAAGAGCAATGAAATGAGTGCATGTATATAATTAAATGTAATTTCTTTCACTGACCAGAAGGTATTGGCATTTACTACCAGCCCACTTAAGAGAAAATCACAGAAATAGTGAAATCTAAAATAGCCAAGTAAGTTAGTGAAAACTCACAAGCATAAAACCTGAAATAAATTTGTCTAAACCTGAAAGCTAAAATTACATTGATAAAAATTCATGTGCCCACACAAATCCACAACAACAGTACAGTATTTCCTCTGGTTTCCAAAAGTATGAAACTACTTTGTTGTTACACATATTTAATCTCTCTTCATGGATGGGTAGTTTTGTGGGTAGAATTAAGACCTGGAAATCAGAAGATGAGCCCCATTCCCAATTATTCCTTACACAACCATAGGAAATGTTTCTATGCTACTCTTTGCATATGTTTTTTCTTCTGTAAAACAAAGAGATATATATTATACATCCTTTGTAAAGGGTATATATCAAATTCTAAATATCAAATATATCAAATTCTAAATAATATATATTAAATTCTGAATAATAAATATATCTAATCCTAAATAAAATATCAAATTCTACATAATAAACATAACCAAAATATTGACTATCCTTTTGTTTTTAAAATTCAAGTTAGAAACCTCATAAAAGTAATGCATTATATTAACTGGGAGTTTTAGGTCCTCCCACTTGCTCCCCTTCATCTGAAGTGAAAATCTTCCCTTGTCAGACCAACATTGGCACCCCTTAGTATCATAGAACTGGAATGAGAAGGAACCTCAGAGGCCTCCTAGATGCACCTCACACTTTACAGATGAGAAAAATGAGGTCCTGGCAAGTTTTGACTTGTATATGGTCACAAAGCTAGTATCAATCAGTCCTCAGGCATTTAGTAAGCACCTATCATATACCATTCACTATTCTAGGTACTGAGAACAAAAATAAAATAAACCATGCTAACTAGTAAGGAGCTTGCATCTAACAGTGGAAACAGCAAGGATATGTTTAAGTATATATAGATTAAATGAAAATAGAATAAATAGGGGGTAGCTAGATGGTACAGGAGAAGGACTTGAGTTCAAGTCTAGCCTCACATACGCTAGTATGTGACTCTGTCACTTAACCCCAACTGCCTCAAAAAGAGAGAGGGAGAGAGGAAAGGAGAGAGACAGGGAGAGACAGAGATAGAGGAGAGACAGAGAGAGAATAAATACAATTACATACAAAGTAGTTAAATAAAAGAAAGTTTGAGAGAAAAGGGGGATCAGCAAAGGCTTTCCATTGAAGGTAGTGTTTGAAGTGCATCTGGAAGTTAAAAAGAGATTCTATGAAGCAAAGATAAGGAGGGAGTGCATTCCAGGCACAGGAGACAACCAATGCAAACATAGGGAGATAGGAGATAGAGTGTCCTGTGTGAGGAACAGAGAGGGGGTTAGTTTGTTTGGACTACAGAGTGTAGGAAGGGGAATGTTGCATGGTGAGCCTGGAAATGTAGATTGAAGCCAGGTCATGAACAGTCTTCAGAAGCTAAAAGAGAAGTGTATGTTTTATTTTAGACAGAGGTAATAGGGAGATTGTGGAGTTAATTGAATAGGAAATAATATGATCAGATCTGTGCTTGAATAAAATTACCTTAGCTGCAGTGTAGAGGGCAGACTGAAGTGGGGAAAGACTTGAGGCAAGGAGATCAACTAGGAGGGCATACTAGGAGGAAAGAAATAATGAGAGTCTGAACTAAGGTTGTGAATATAGAAAAGGTATCAGATGTAAGAGATCTTGTGGCATTAGAAGCAAGATTTGGCAACTGACTGGATGTATGGAGTGAGAGAGAATGAGGGTTCAAAGATAACAAGTTTACCAAAGTGGGAGATTGGGAAAATGGCAGTGCCTTTGACAGAAACAGGGGAGTCTGAAAGACAAATGGGTGGGGTGGGGGAAATGAATTCTATTGCCAACAACACAGGACACACTGTTTGGGAAAAAAATATTACAGGCATTGCAAAGTGGGTGGGATTACTCTAGACATTGAGAAGTAGGTGAAGTTAGTTTTTCTAATCACAGCCCCAGAATGGTAGGATATTTAACTGAAAGAGAAAAGAGGGCTTTGGACCAGAACTCTCTTCTTCTCTCAATGTTGCTTCTTGATGTCAACTTTATTTATTGTGTTGTGATCATTGTACATATTGTTCTTTTGGCTTTGCCTCAATCTTCATCATTTTGTATGAGCCTTTCCATGTGTCTAGGAATTCTTCAAATGTGTCATTCCTTATGGTATAGCAATATTCTATTGCATAAGTGTACCATGTACATAAACTCAGCCATTCCCCAATTGTTGGGCACGTACTTTGCTTCCAGCTTTGTGCTATCACAAATAGTCATCCAACAAGCATTTTTAAGTAACTTATATGGACCAGAAACTGTGAGATTTTCTAGATAATGTTGCTATGAACATTGTTGTATATATGAATCTTTTCTTGCTGTCAATAAATCTTCTTGAAACATTTTTAAAAGGAAAGAAAAACAATGAATTCTGTTTTGGATTTGCCAAATTTACGATATCTCTGGGACATCCAGTTTGAAATGTCCAGTAAGTAATTGATTCTGGGTGGGACTGAAGCTCAAGGGAGAGGCAAGGGCTAGACATAGATCCATAAGTCAGCTACATGAAGATGATAATTCAACACATGGGAGCTAATAAGGTCAACAAAGAGAGAATATATAAAGAGAAAAGACTAAGGGGTTGAGGCCAGAATCTTTGGAAACATCCACATTTAGGTGGTTTGATCTGGATGATGAATCAGCAAAGGAGGTGGAGAAGTAACAATTAGACAGATAGGAAGGAGAATTGGGGGGGAGAGAGAGAGAGAGAGAGAGAGAGAGAGAGAGAGAGAGAGAGAGAGAGTCACAAAAGCCCAGACAAGAGAGTATATTCAAGAGATGGTAGTCAACAGTGTCATATGCAGCAAATAGAGGGAGAAAGAATATCAGATCTGGGAATTAAAAGGTCATGGTCAAATTTGGAGAGAGCAGTTTCCAGATTGCAAAGGGTTAATGAATGAGAACAGGAAAAAAAATGGAAGCAGTGAACATAGATAATTTTTTTCTAGAAGTTTGACTGAAAAAGGAAGGAAAGATATAAGATGATAGTTGAGGGAATGGTGAGGACAAATAAGAGTTGTTTTGTTTTTTAAAAGATGTCATTTGACTGTAATAGTGAAAGAATCTTTAGAAAGGGAAAGGTTGAAGATGTGTGTGTGTGTGTGTGTGTGTGTATGTGTGTGATTTATAGGTGTATCAACATGGATGATGAAGTCCCCTAATATAAAAATAGGAGTTAGGAGAGGAAGATGATGAACCAGGTGCTGAATTCCTTGAGAAAGGAGGGAAAAATCACAGAACCAATTCTGTGAGGAATCAAGCCAATTAGCTTCTTAAATGAAGAGGTCAAGATAATATAATAATTCACATGGTGGGAATATAGGTGTATGATAGCAATAAAAAATTATCAGACACCTATGAAGATAAGGAAATGTGTAAAGAAAATAACGTACATATTTTGCAAATGTAATTATCTGATTATTGTATTTAGTCTAAGACAGGTACTTTGTTGAATTTGATCCACTAAAAGTGCTATCCTAAAATCTCTTCAGTCAAGACTCCACTAATTCAAGATTTGAAGTCATTCTATTTGAATAGGTTGAAGTTTGTCTTCAATCAATAAATGAGTAATCATTTATTTGGCACCTACTAAGCTCTAGGCACTGGGATAGGTACTTATTATACAAAGACAAAAATGAAATAGTCCCTGCCCTCCAAAAGCTTGCATTCTATTTTGGGAGACAATACTTACATATTTGAATACAGAATAGATACACACAATGTGTGGGTGAAGAGGAGAATCCCCTAACCTACTGACATGGGGCATCTCTCTAAGGTGGGTGTGTATGTGTCTTGGCTCCATGGAGATAGAAGTGTTCTGGTCACTTGTTGAATATAGATACAATTAGTGGTCCTTGGTTTGTTCTCGAATGTTCCTGTTATTTAGGGAGTTGTAGTGAACATAATTGTCAACTTAAACTATAAAAGTTGCCCCCTCCATAGGCAATCAGAACTATAGAAAAGCTCCATCTCCCTCTGTTTTGCTCCCTGTCTAATTTAGGGCATATTTCTCCTTTGGACTTCCAACAAGGTAAGAGAGGGATGTTTCTTCCTTTTCTCCCCTCCCCACCACCTCAATTGGTCATAACCATGAGCATATTCAGCAAGAATACTTACTTGCCTAGGCATCATAGAAACAATATCCTAAGACTCCAGGTTAGGCTGGTTTTCCTTAAAAGATCTTGAAACTGTCCTAAAGATTTAATTAGCTAACTGCTAAATGTTCCACAAGGGGTCATTTTGTTCCAATCTTAAACTCAAACTCTCCAAGAACTGGTCTGCCAAGGCCCTTACTACACTGCTAAGCAAGCTTGAGGTTGAACTCCAAGTCCCTGGCGGCATCTTCTATTTTGTGCCTCTTCCTCTGAGCACAGCTGAGCAAACAGCAATCCTAAGAGATGGGCATTTCCAGCCCTGTCAGGAAACTTGAGTTTGAGAGACCAGGAATTCCTGAATCAGGTATTGGTTTCAGAGCAGGAGATTATTTCTTTTTTTTATTTTTTATTAGTTAATTTATTTATTTTTAGTTTTCAATATTCACTTCCATAAGTTTTAAATTTTCTCCCCCTCCCTCCCTGCTCCCTTCCCAGGATGGCCTGCAATCTGATATAGGCTCTACACATACATTCCTATTAAACACATTTTCACACTAGTCATGTTGAATAGAAGAATTATAGTGAATGGGAGAAACCATGAAAAAGAAAAAGACAAAACCAAAAAAAATATAGTATGCTTCTCTCTGCATTCAGACTCCATAGGTTTTTCCTCTGGATGTGGATGGCATTTTCCATCATGAGTCCTTTGGGATTGTTTTAGTCCCTTGCTTTGCTGAGAAGGGTTAAGTCTATCATAATCAGTCATCACACACTGTAGTTACTGCTGTGCACTCTGTTCTCCTGGTTCTGCTCACTTTACTCAGTATCATTTCATATAAGCCTTTCCAGGTTTTTCTGAAGTCTGCCTTTTCATCATTTCTTATAGCATAATGGCATTCCATTACATTCATAGACCTCAAGTTGTTCAGCCATTCCCCAATTGATGGGCATCCTCTCAATTTTCAGTTCTTGGCCATCTCAAAAAGAGCTGCTGTAAACATTTTGTACATGTGGGTCCTTTTCCCATTTTTATGATCTCTTTGGGAAACAACCTGAAGCAATATTGCTGAGTCAAAGGGTATGCACATTTTTATAGCCCTTTGGGCATAATCAGGAGATTATTTCTGCAACAGCTTCTGGGAGGAAAAGATAACTACCACTGGAACTTTGCAAGTTGCTCAAACAGTACAGAAAGGAAAATGTCTGTCCAGCAGTCCTACCAAGTTGCCTATACTCTTCAAGCCTCACTTAAATTCAATTCACTTGCATGTCATGGCATCACCTACCTGATGTCATGGTCCTCTTTGAGAATGAAGGACAAATAGTAGCAATCCTTCAAGACAGTATAATAAATGATGGGTTATTGTTTCATGGGGTAAATATTTGTTAATACATGTTCATGAGTCTTTTGTATTTTAAGTGTTTCTTTAGCATTGGAAAAAATAAACAGAAGTCCTGTACATGATCTTTACTTTGTACTTTGAGTAACTTTTCTAAAAGGAATCTGATTAATATCTTTTAGGAAACTTCCTAGATATGAGTCATGTTTGGGGGTTTTTTAGGTATTTCTCTGGAGTTCTACTATAGTGTGAGAATTTAATGAGTAATAGAGTACAGGAGGAGCCTGATCCCCTAAATTTGGGATCAGACCACCCCCAGGATGAATTCACGTCTACTTGAGCCCAAACTCAGATATTCTCTTGGCATAGGAACATCCCTAGGGCCACAGATGACATATAAAATAAATATGTCATTTCAGGAAGGAAAAAAGATACTATGAGCTTGAGGAATCAGAAAAATCTCCACGTAGAAGGAAATAATGGTTTTTTTAAATAGTTTTGCATTATCCTTGAAGAAAGCAAATTAAAAGTGTTGACAAGATTATAAGAACAAGTTTAATCTGCTTTATAAAACCATCTTTACCAAGCTTTAGAGACACTAGCCTGCATATTGTTGATGTGGTGAATGCAAATTATTATTGTACTACTTGTCAATTTAGACTCTCAAGGAATGTCCAGGTATAACATCTTTAGTCTAGTCTAAGAAACAATAGCTACTTAAAAACATAAAACAACGATTTCCTTTAAAATATTAATATAAACTTTTCACTAATTCAGACCAACTTTTCCCCCTTTTAGTCTAAATTTTTTGAGGTTTCCTATATTTGAGCTTCTCCAACACAGTGGCCTTACTGCCCCCTTCATCTCAGGCCTTAGAAATTCATTCTGGGCACGTTATCCCACAGCAAGGAGAGACCACCGTCATTCTTCCATTCCCCCAGATTCACAACTTAACATTATCCTCAGCTCCTCATTCTCCCTCACCCAATATATTTAGTCTTGCCACTTTTACTACCACAATTTTTGCATCTGACCCTTATTCTCTGCTCATACAACCATCACCTACATCACCTCTCACCCAGTCTATTGCAATGGCCTCCTATTTGATTTTCCCTCTTCAAGTCTTTCTCCACTCCAATCCATCCTCCACACAGCTGCTGAAGGGTTTTTCCTTAATTACAAATAGGATCTGGAATACTATAGTGCTATAAGAAATGAAGAGCAGGAAAAACCTGGAAAGACTTAGAGGATCTGATATAAAGTGAAATGAGCAGAACCAGGAGAACATCGTATAGGGTAACAACAATATTGTATGATAATCAACTGTGAATGACTTAGCTATTCTCAATAATCCAATGATCCAAGGCAGTTCTGAAAGATTTATGATAAAAAATGCTATCCATCTTCAGAGAACTGATGGAGTCTGAATGCAAATTGAAGCATACTTTTCCTTTACTTTCTTTTGCAACATGATTAACATGAAAATATGTTTTGCATGACTGCACAGGTATAGCCTATATCAAATTGCTTGCCTTTGCAATGAGGGGGATGAGGAAAGAGAGGACAGGAGAGAATCTGAAATTAAAAAAAATTAAATGAATGTTAAAAATTGTCTTTACATGTAATTAGGGAAAAATAAAATATTAATTTTTTATATTACAAATCTGATCATGTCACTCTCCTAATCAGTAAATTTCAGTGGTTCCTATTGTTTCTAAAATTACATATAAATTCCTCTGCCTTTAAAACCCTCCCCTCTACAAGGTGACCCCAATCTATATTTCTAGACTTACTAGTACATTTCTATCCTTCCCATACTCTTTAATCATCCAATCTGGCCTTTGTTTACCACATAGCTTTCCATCTTCTGTCCCTATGTTTATCTATTAGCCATCCTCCATTCTCTTATCTCAATTTTGCTTCATAGAAATCTCTCACTCAAAAATGCAGGCAGCTCAAGAGGAAAGGCATAAAGCCTTTCCTGATCCCCCTAACTGCTAGTTCCCTTCTTCCAAAACAACAATGTATTTAACTACCTTGTATTTATTTCATATTTATCATATATGTGTATATATAGTTACCTGAGATTATTTCATTTATTATATTTATAAAATATAGAACCTAGAATAGTGCCTGGTATAGAGTAGATGCCTAATGATGGTGATTCATTGGTGGGTTGATGTTGTCTTCTGTTACAGAATATTAGCACTTTGAAAGCAGGGATTTGGCTTTGTATCTCCAGAACCTAACATAGTTCTTAGTACATAGTAAATACATAATAAATGCTTGTTGATTGGATTAAAGAAGTGGGACTAGGGAATATTCACCTCCAGCATATAAACTGAATATGAGTATGCAGAAGAAAATTAAGACTATGGACCCCAAAAGCCATCAAACAATCCTAGATAGCCAGGTTCACACCCTACTTCTTATTTCATAGAATGAAGAATTAAGGGAAAGGAAAGTTTTTCTCTTCTCTACACTTGAATAGTCTTATTACTAACTTCCTTACAGATGGAACAGTGCAAATAAATTAGAATAATAATAGAAATAATAGTGTAATATTAAATACATATTGGCTCATAATAAAAAATAAACTCAATATATCCTAGAGAATTCGACTAACAAAATACATTGGAACTGGATCATTATTACAGAATAATCCATTACCTACGATAACAGAGATAGCACTGATTTGTAAAAATTTAACAATAATATTTTAATAGATATTACTATACATCATGATGCATCATTTCCAAGCAACTTGGAATGAAAAATCTTTTAAATTATGAAGACCTAGTTGGAGTGGATGTGGGAAAATTGAGACAGCAATGCACTATTAGTAGAGTTGTCAACTGATTCAGCAGTTCTTGACTGCAATTTAGAACTATGCCCAAAGGGCTATACAACTGTGCATACCCTTTGACCCAGCAATAGCACTACTAGCGCTATATCCTAAGGAGATTAAAAAAAAAAAAGAAAAGAAAAGGTCCCATGTGTATAAAAATATGTATGGGGTGGCTAGGTGGCATAGTGAATAGAGCACCACCCCTGGAGTCAGGAGGATCTGAGTTCAAATCTAGCCTCAGATACTTACTAGCCATGTGACCTTGGGCAAATCATTTAACCCCAATAGCGTTGCCTTCGCCCCTCCAAAAAAAAAGAAAAAAGAAAAAAGTATGTATAGCAGTTCTTTGGTGGTGGCAAAGAATTGGAAATTGAGGGAAAACTGATGAGATTCCCCATCAATCAGGGAATGACTGAACAAGTTGTGATATATGGTTGTAATAGAATACTATTATACTATAAGAAATGCTATAAAGATGCTCTCAGAAAAACCTGGAAAGATTTCTATAAACTGATACAAAGTGCAAAGAACAGAATCAGGAGAACGTTGTACATAGTAACAGCAATATTATATGATGATCAACTGTGAATAACTTAGTTATTCTCAACAATACAATGATCCAAGACAATTCTGAAGGACCTATGATGAAAAGAGCTATCTGTCTCCAGGAAAAGAACTTAAGAAGTCTGAACACAGATTGAAGCATACTTTTTTACCTTCTTTATTTTTCTTGGGGACTTTTTTGGTCTTTGTTTTCTCTCACAACATGACTAATATGGAAATATGTTTTGCATGAATGCACATATATAATCCATCTCAAATTACTTGCCTTCTCAATAATGAGGGAGGGACAGAGAGAATTTAGAACTCAGAGTTTAAAAAAAACAAATGTTAAAGATTGTTTTTACATGTAATTGGGGGAAAATATTTTAAAAGTGTATGGATATGCAACATGACTAATGTGAAAATGTGTTTAATATGAATGTATGTGTAGAGCCCATATCAGATTGCAAGTCGTCTTGGGGAATGGGAAAAAATTTAAAACTTATGGAAGTGAATGTTGAAAACTAAAAATAAATAATTTAATTTTTTTTAAGTGTATGGAGACCTGGCAGAGAAGATTGATCTCACATGGGAATAGGACGAGGTACAAGTCATCCCTGGTAAAAGTTGTCCTTTTTGCTACTAGACTTGTAGCAATAAATCCAAAGGGAATGCACTTACAACCTAATACTTTTACTCAATTACAAAAGAGGAGTTTATTTATACATCTATACAATAACCCACAGAATATTAAACATAAAAGAATAATAGTGGGACAGTGAATTGTCCCATGACCTTTTTTATCTGAACCCCACCAAGATAAGAAGAGTGAAATGATAAAGGTAATGTGGTAATAATTCACCTTAATATAGTGCCAAAAGTTCTACAAAACATGTTCCATACATTTTCTCACTGTATCCTCAAAGCTAGATTTGAGTCAGAGGACCTGTTTTAAATCACAGACATAATTACCTAGGTAATTTAAACTATAGACAACCATTTCTACCCTTGTTACCCGAAAAATGATTGAAGGAAAGCAGAGAATTTTAATTGTCTGAGTGATCAGAAATTCTTGCCCTACCCTCTGATTCACTTTAGATTGTGTAGAACTAGTGAATTTTTTTAATGGTCTTTCATTTGCAAAGTGACCACCCTGTGACAGTCCCTGGTTTTTATCACCTATAGAAGAGAAATAACAATAATTGCCACCTCTCAAACTCACAAATTCTTCAGCTCCTTAGAGAGATGTTTTGATTATGTAAATATATTACTGTTGTTGTCTTGATGCTGAACTTTACTGCAATGAACTAGGTGCCAGTTGGGAATTGGATCTTCATGGGTCATTGCAAGGAAAGAGATTAGCAGTTACAAACTTTAGAGAGAACTTGCCTGTGGGAATAGATTATTCTGACAGAGTGTGTAATGTGGCACGAGAAAATGATCACTGGCCCTGGACAAAGAGAACTTGGGTTCTAGTATTACTTTTTTTTTTTTTTTGCTTTTTGGAGGGCAATTGGGGGTAAGTAACTTGCCCAAGGTCACACGTCTAGGTTTTTGTTTGTGTGTGCGTTAAGTGTCTGAGGCCAGATCGGAACTCAGGTCCTTCTGACTCCAGGGCCGATGCTCTACTCACTGCGCCACCTAGCCGCCCCTCTAGTATTACTTTTGATGCTTACTACCTATTTGATGTTAAAGTCACTTAATCTCCCAGCGCATTGGTTTCCTCAGCCTTAAAATGAGGAGGCTGGAACAGATGGCCTTGGAAGTCTCTTCTAGACACATGACCCTACTATTTGGGGGACAATGAGAATGCTTCCCTATTTATCTATTGATATGCTTGCTCCTTGCTTTTTTCTAATTTAAGGGACCAGAGAATTATTTAGCAAAGTGATTATATATTAATATAGACAAAATACCAATAAAATCCCTATTCCTGATTGGTGAAAAATGAGCCTGGGATCTTAGAATAGTTAAAGGAACTCAATCCAGAGTGCCCAGAGGGATGAATCCTAGGATTAGACAAAGGCATTCTGGAATTGAGGCAGTCATCTTTCTCCAGCAGCTGGTAGTGCAGTGAACACAGCACTGGTCCTGGAGCCAAGAAGACCTGAGTTCAAATCTGGTTTCAGATATTTATTAGGTGTGTGACCTTAGGCAAGTCACTCAACATCTGTTTGCCTTGGTCTCCTCAACTGTAAAATGGAGGTTATAATTGTGAGGATCAAAGAAGATCATATCTTTTTCACTTTTTTAAGTGCTTTGTACAGTGTCTGGCACATAGCAGTTAGTATATAAATGTTTATTCTCTTCTCTCCCCTCTGGGGTGAAAAGGTATCTTCTTAACCAGATTCAGGGAGAATTATAATACATAAAGCTGTAACTGGAGGACTATAAAATAGCTTGTGAATTTCAGTGTCATTTTGTCTGGGATTAGGTGGTTTTCATTTATGTATGCTCCTAATTACTGAGGGTACTGTTCCTAAATATGTGTATTTACCTTTCTTTTGCAAATAAACTCTAGAAAACATGCTTTTGTGATCTGGAATATATGAAGAAAGAGTGTAGAAGGGGGGAAAGAGGTATGGGTATTAGGATGGGTCAAGAGACCATGGCAGCAAAAGAAGGGGAACGAGTTCAAAGGTAACAGATCTCTAAGCACCCAAGTAGCCAAGTCAGGTCAGGAACACAGGAAGACCCAAATTGCCTTGACCTGAGAATCAATAACCAGAGAAATTTAGAAAAATAGGGGAAGATAAAATCACCATGATTATAGGCTATGTCCTCTGGACTACTTACTAGAAGAGGAATTGGTGATTTTGACTGAACTCTGATCAGTTGATGCCTAAGGCCCAGGGCTGTATCTTTTCCAAATATGATTATTCCTGCCCTTGGGAACTGATAAGGAGCCTATGTCTGGGGAGAGTAATCAATCAATAAATCAATCAATCAGATCAATAAATACTTAAGTGCCTACCACATGTGTGAAGCAAAAGAAAGAATCTATCTTCAAGGAGTTTACAATCCAATGTGGAGACAACATGCAAATAAATATACACAAAGCATACTATATACAGAATAAATAGGAAATAATTTAACGGAAGGTACTAAAATTAAGTGGGGTTGGGAAAGGGGTTGGGAATAATTGGTTGGTTGGTTGGTTGGTTGGTTGAATGAGAAGGAATAAGGCAAAGCCAGTCCAAGAAGAAGATCATCTAGTAATTCAGTTGTTTCTATCTTCTGGAGAAGTAGTAGTGCTGTCAGTGCCCTCTAAATTTTGGTGCCCTAGGGCAAGAGCTCACTTACTCCATCCTAGTTATGACTTTGAAGGATAAGAATAAGAAAAAAAAAGATGGAATAAAGGTAAGAATAATGGCATAAGCAAAGTCCTGTTCAGCAGTACAGTGAATAGAACAAAATGGATGAAGTGAAGGATAAAATGGAATATTCATATGTGGAAATAAAGGGAAATCAAGTCTAATAAGTCACAGTGAGTGCCATATTGTGTCTTAAATGCTAAACAAGGTAATCCATACTTATTAGGTGTGTGATGTATGTTCTGAAGATACCTGAGAGACTCTAGGTCAGAGGAGGGCAACCATACATAAGAAGCAAGGATGTCACTTACAATATGATCAATTGCTCTGCCTCTAGAAAGAGCTCTTAGCATCACTATTAGAGTTTCTGGGAACAACACTACAGGCTAATCATAACTAGCATTTGTCCTTGGGGGACTGCAATCAAGAACCAAAATAGAAATAGATGAACAGAAGTTCCTATGATTTCCATTCATTGGAAATCCCCAGCTTTAAACCAGAGAACAAAAAACCAAGAATAGATGTGGGTCCAGCCTTTGTCTCTTAATTGTTTTTCAGTTCGGAAGCTTTGTATGTTATATCCATTTTTCTAGCATTGTTCTTTCTTTTTCACAGTTGTGAGTCCATTGACAAGAAAATTTCTAGATGGAGGACAAAGGAAGTGAGGGTTGCTACTGCTACAAAGAACAGTCCTTACAGATCTGCCTGTTACAGAATAAAGCAAAACTTGCAGCTGTGAAGGATTCAGCGATCTCCAGAAAGCAAAGGAATATTTTAAAGAGTTTTCTGAAAATTCAAAAAGGGCCTTATGAGGATATTTGGGAGTTCTAAGAGAAATGCTCTCTATTGCCTTAAAGAAGAAAGGACAGCACTGTGTATGTTCTAATCATGGGGGAGGGGAGAGAAGGAGGGACAATATAAGATGTACATTGGGAGGTTAATAAAGGCAGGTCCCCTAGAGAGGATGGCTTTAATTATGAATTTGATCAGGATTTCCAGGCACAGCTGATACCTCCTCCTTTGGAGGTTCTAAATTATTTGCCAAAATTGGCCTACGACAGACAATGCTCTTAGCCTACCTACACCACACCCTTAAAAATAAATGGATATGGGGCGGCTAGGTGGCGCAGTGAATAGAGCGCCGGCTCGGAATCAGAAGGACCTGAGTTCGGAGCCGGCCTCCGACACCTAATCCGCACAAAAAAAAACCTAGCCGTGTAACCTTGGGCAAGTTACTTAACCCCAATTGCCCTAAAGGGGCGGCTAGGTGGAGCAGTGAGTAAGAGCGCCGGCCTCGGAGTTTGGATGACCCGAGATCAGATCCGGCCTCAGAAAATGAGCACCCACGCATAAATCAAATGACTAGCCGTGTAACCTTGAGCAAGTTACTTAACCCCAATTGTTTTTAAAAAAAAAATAAATAAATAAAAATAAATGGATATCTACCACCACCCATTAAGAGGGGTCTTGCATAGCATAAACAAATGAGTTGTTCCCAGGGGGAAAAAGTTTCTTAAACCCAAGCCAAACCAAGGATAAATATAAATACACACACACACACACACACACACACACACACCACCACCACCACCACCACCACCACCACCACCATACTACACCACACCATATCACACACTAATCCCTATGTTCATTATTTTAAGTTAATGACTCTTTTCCCCTCCACATAACCCTCCTCACTAACCCTTTGAAGTTAGGATATATACTATCATTGTTTGATGCCACAAACAAAATTTTTTTTTACCAAAAATAACTTTATTCTACCAATTTGGAGGGAAGCCTTTCGAGATAACTGGCAATATTCTGGACATAAACATGAAGCCATGGTTGAAAACCCACCTTTCTCTATGCTTCCAACCTTTAGCAATGACAAAGTAACAGTGAAAATCAACATAGTACCACCGTGGACAACTCTTCAGTAAGATGGCAACCCCAGCACCCCACTAGCCCCAATACATTTATGTGAATAAAGAAATGACCACAGGGATCCCTGAGAGAATATAAGGACAATGACATAGACCCTGCACTGTATCCAGACCCTTAACTAGTAATATTTAATTTGGGGTAAAAACCTAGCAGAAGAAAGGAAGGAGGCAGAGATGCAGCACAGAGGACATGTCACCCAGCCTCAGGTGTAGTCACACTGAGCGATGGGATAGTCTGACCCTTGCAGGTCTAGGAAGTCATGGAGTTCCCTGCCTCAGCATAAATGAATGAAATCTGTTTTAAATGAATTAAGGAGTGTTTGAGGTATCTTATAGGTTGAAGACAGTGTAGAATAGCAGATGGAGAGCTGAAGCCAGAAAGACCTGGGTTTGAGTCCTACCTGTAATATACAGTTATCTCTTCCATATCTTGGGGGTTAGGGGCATGGCACCCTGCCTCCCTTCCACCTCTCCACCCCAACTAATTTGGAAAATCCATGTAAAATTTTTTGGTCTGCCCTTTGTACAAGAGAAGAAATCTGAATTATGGTACTAAAAGGTAAAATATGTTGATATTTCTGAATTTCTAAACTTTTTCTGTGTCCTCTATTGGCCTTTGCATATTATCTGCTCCTTCTGTGAAACTTCCCCCCCAAAATTCCCCATTTAATTTCTTATGCTGACCCACGATATATCAAAACCTTGATGGGGAAAGTAATGGTGTGGAAGAGATGGCTACATAATCCTAACCTCTCAATGCTCTGGGCTACTTTTTAAGATTATAAATTGCAGAGAAGGTAGAAGGTCTTCATCAAGAGCTCCCTAAACCAATGAAATCAAAGGACCAGTCCCTAATCCTAGCCTCATCTCAATGGGTTGGAAATGACAAATTTGCCAAATGACAGTGCAGGCCCTAATTTGACAGACTTTCTAAGTAAAAGATGTTTTGCCTAGGGAGGCCTCACATGAGTTAACTTTCTTCTGTTGTGTGGTTCCCACTCCTTGCCCTCTCTACCTCTCCACCCACCCCAGAGGTAAACCGGGTCTTACATCCATATTTGAAGCTATCTAAGTGTTTAGTAGGGCTTTTCACTTTAAAATCATTTTCCTCTCTGGAGCTCAGCAGGAGCCTGGCTGCAGGGAGGTTTTGTGTGGCTGCCTGTCAGCTTACATCTCAAACACAGTGAAATTCAACTAATTGTAAAGGAGTATTGTCCCGGCCACACAATGCACACTGCTGCTCGAGCTGAGCACGCTTCTGACTGACTGTGTGACCCCAGCCATGTACTGCAAAGTACAATATCTGGTTTGGGTCATTCACACTGCCATGGAAAAGGCAGTGGGGGCAGGGGAACGATGCTCAGTTCTTTTCCTGCCAGTTGTCTGGGGTCTCCAGTGCATGAGATAATTGTTTTATCTTTAGCATTTTTCAATTATTTTGGGGAGATTTGCCTCTGCTGGGTCTAGTAGGTTCTGGAGTCATGAGTTCTCATTGCTATTATCTCAAGTACTATGGGAAAGTTCCCTAAATCACTCTGGTTCTCACCCAACCCCCACAATCATAAAAATCACTTATTAATAAATTTGATTGAAAACCCCTTTTTAGAACATAATGTGCCAAAGGAATGAAAAATTAGGCAATGCCAATGGAGAGAAGAGACCATTTCTTACTGAACTTCACCAGGGACAAAGACTGGTGCCATATTCACTGGTGGCCTTTGTTCCAAAATTCTGAGAACCTTGCAAATCTAAAACTTTCCTTACATGTTTTGCCCCCTATGGCATATTCATTATAGCTGGCAAATGTGTTCATTGCCCATAAGAGATGTGAAACTCTATGAGGTAAGATAATTAATTAAGGTCACATAGTAAAGCAGAAATAGTATACTAATCTTGTAACAAAAACTACTCAAATTTCTGTTTCATTGTTATTACTCTAGGAAGCAAATTTACTCCAAGTTAGTCTTCTTCACCTGTATGACCTTGGCAAGCCACTTATAATCTCTTTGGGCCTCTATTTCTTCACCTGCAAAATGACAGGATTGGGCTAGATGGCCTGTGAGGTCCCTTCCAGATCTAAGCTAACCATCCTATAGCCAAAAGCTTCCTCCATCAAAGCAGCATCTGAAATAACTTCCAAGAAGCCTTCTTTGTACCAATGTTTTCAGCAAAACCACCCTAGCTAACTATGACACTTCCTGTCCAAACTGTGAATTCACTTAGCCTAGGTTTGAGTATAGTGGGAAGCTGGTGCCAAATAAGAACCCAGAGCTTCTTTTTCACTTTCAAGTTAGTCAAACTGGATGAACCCAGCTTTATACCCTGTGCTAACAATCACTTAGAAATAGCTAGGAAGAATGATTTGGGAGAGCCTACACAATTTAGAACTTTGAAGGAAAAGAAAAAAGCTCCAGGGTGGCTAGGTGGCGCAGTGAGTAGTGCGCCGGCCCTGGAGTCAGAAGGACCTGAGTTCAGATCCAGCCTCAGACATTTAACGCACACACAAACAAAAACCTAGCCGTGTGACCTTGGGCAAGTTACTTAACCCCAACTGCCCTCCAAAAAAAAAAGGCAAAAAATAAAAAATTAAATATACATATTTAAAATATATGTACATATTGTATATATGGTGTATATATTGTATATGTTATATATTATATTGTATAACATGTATAATATATCTAATATACAATATTATAATGTGCCATGCAAATTGTATACATTATATATAGTATATGTATACATAATATATTATTATATAGTATATATTTGATATATACTATATGTATATTTATCACATATAACAATATATGCATATATTTAAAATATATGTATATATGTAAAAGATAACCAGTGAAGTAAGTAAATTATGCATGTCAAATAAATTGTGTTGACCATAAATATCATAAACCTTATAGAGGAAGTACAATCTCATCTGGGCCTTGAAAGATGGCAAGATTTAGCTAGGCATAAAAGAGAGTTAGGGAGAGAATGGTATGAACAAAGCACCTATCCCCCCTGCCTACTATTATGGATGATACTACAAAGCTAAAGAAAATAACAGAATTAGAGCAATAATTACCAATAATGTATTAGAGGCCTTTGTTCTATTTCCCTTAATTCACTTTCCCATGTCTCAATTGTCATTCAATATTTGGTGAGTGACTCCTATATGCAGAGAGCACTCTTGAAGATGTTAATAAGGAATGCAACTGAAACAGGAGACTTCAAAATGCTTACCATAAAGCTCAGGAGAGAGAATATATACAATAAAGAATTCTTTTCCTGAGCAAAATGTAAGCAAAATATTGTTCTATTATAATAGAAGCTCTTTAAGAACAGAGATTTTTTAATTTTGTCTTTGTATCCCCAGCATCTTGCATATAATGGGCAATTAATAAACGCTTATTGGGCGAACGCGTGGAGGCGTGTGACGGGAAACCGCCTGAGGACCCAGGGGCACCCCGGCGGGAGGGAGGATAACGACTCCAACTGGGGAAAGGGGAGCGGAAGCGGAAAGGGGGGTGGCGAAGGGGTCAGCGGGAGCGCTCCCCGGCCCCTCGCCCCGTGGGAGTACAATTCGGAGGGTATTTTTTCCTTCAGCAACACCAATAATCTGGCTTTTCGGTGGAGCCAAGATGGCGGAGTAGAAACAGCTCATCCAAGCCTCTCTGCCCCCAGATTCCCCACAAACTATGTAAAAAAGGACTCTGAACAACTTCTGGAGCCCCAGCACCCACAGAAAGACACAGAGAAGCCAACCTCCCGCTGAGGACAGCCCAGCAGCCCTGCAGGAAGGACCAGCGCAGCAGTCTGGGAGCCGGCAGCGCGCAGAGCGCAGGAGCCGAGCGGAGCCCAGGTCCCCGTGAGCCGAGGTTTTAGCCCCAGGGTGGCAGGGCCAGCAGCCAGCTGGAGGAAACCCAGAACACCAGGAGCTGTGGTGACTCCAGAATTATCAACATAGACATGCCTAGGACAAAGTAAGAGGTTAGTGTCCTATGGACTTTGGGACCTGTATTTGGGGAATGCGTCAGCTCCCTCCCCTGGGGGCTAGAAGCTGCTGAGGAGACACGCCATTTTGTAGTTTTCAGAGGCATTTCCGGCTCCCAGCCTACAAATCGTGGGGAGATCCAGCGATCAGTCTTGGGGGGTAATCGCTCTTGCTTTAACCTCCCTGGATCTGGATTGTGATCTAGGGTGGAAGTTGTGGGTGGGTTTACAACTTGCCAGAAACGGAAGTTGCCCCCCACACGTTCGGGACGAAAATTCCTCTAGCTGGCCTTAAAGCCATAGTGTGGCAACAAGCCCAAAAGTCAAGCAATTAAGTGGCAACATGCCAAGGCAAAGGAAACAGAAAAATGCAACCCTAGACTCCTATTTTGGGGGCAGAGAGCGGGAAAAGGACTGTGAGGTCAGAAGTCCTGCTCCAAAAGCCCCAGGGAAAACATGAGCGGGTTGCAGGCCATAGAGGACCTTAAGAAGGACTTTAAAAATCAAATAAGAGAAGTGGAGGAAAAATTGGAAAGAGAAATGAGAAGGATGCAGGAAAAGTATGAAATGAGGGTCAACAGCCTGACTGAGGAAAACAACACCTTAAAAAATAGACTAGCTCAAATGGCAAAGGAGGCCCAAAAGGCAATGAGGAGAAGAATGCCTTAAAAATTCGAATTTGCCAGATGGAAAAAGAATCTCAAAGTTCACTGAGGAGATTCATTCCTTCAGAGTTAGACTGGAGCAAATGGAAGCTAGTGACTTTATGAGAAATCAAGATGCTGTTAAGCAGATCCAAACAAATGAAAGATTAGAAGGCAATGTGAAATATCTCATGGGAAAAACCACTGACCTGGAGAAGAGATCCAGGAGAGACAATTTAAAAATTATTGGACTACCTGAAAGCCATGATCAAAGAAAGAACCTAGAAATCACCCTTCAAGAAATTCTCAAGGAAAACTGCCCTGATGTTTTAGATCCAGAGGGCAAAATAGAGGTTGAAAGAATCCACCGATCACCTCCTGAAAAAGATCCCAAAAAGAAAACTCCCAGGAATATTATAGCCAGGTTCCAGAATCCCCAGATCAAGGAGAAAATACTACAAGCAGCCAGGAAGAAACAATTTCAATATTGTGGAAACACAATCAGAATAGCCCAGGACCTGGCAGCTTCTACACTGAGGGATCGAAGGGCATGGAATATGATATTCCAGAGGGCAAAAGAACTGGAATGAACCCAAGGGTCACCTACCCAGCAAAACTGAGTATTTTGTTTCAGGGGAAAATATGGTCATTCAGTGGAATAGAGGACTTTCAAGCATTCTTGAGGAAAAAACCAGAATTGAATAGAAAATTTGACATCCAGACACAAGAAGCAAGAGATGCCTGAGAAG
Organism: Gymnobelideus leadbeateri; assembly: GCA_011680675.1. Taxonomy (NCBI): domain Eukaryota; kingdom Metazoa; phylum Chordata; class Mammalia; order Diprotodontia; family Petauridae; genus Gymnobelideus; species Gymnobelideus leadbeateri. Next base: position 575,671 of record WOXC01003375.1, read on the forward strand.
GTAACCAGGGAAAAGAAATCAAAAGGAACTTATCAAAGTTGAACTATTTACATTCCTATATGGAAAAGTAATATCTGTGACTGATGATATCTTTCTCACTATGAAAATAATGGAAGAAGGGGGTGTGGTCATATGAATACATATGTGAATGTGTGTGTATATGGTTACAGTTATATATGGATAGAGGGCATAGGTTGAATTTGTTGGGAAGGGAGAGTACTCAAGGGATGAAATTATGAGGTGAGAGAGGAAAGTGGCAAGAGGAGATGGGGAGAGACATGGTAGGGTAAACTATCTCATGTAGGGGAAGTGGGTGCAAAGGAGGGGGAGAATAAGGAAGGCTAAAAAGGCAAAACCACATTCACATTGAATTTGGTTCAGGGAGAAAATGACATACATACTAAATGGGATATCTCAACCTGCAGCAGGATAGGGGGAAGGGGATGAGAGGAGGGATGATGGATGGGAGGGCATCCTTGGGGGGAGGGGAGGTTGGAAGTACCCACTATAGAAGAGGGACAGGATCATGTAGGGAATGGACCAGGTGGGGGGTGGGATGAGTGGGAGGAAATTATAAGCAGCCTTGTACAATATATCTACCATGATAATGTTTTGCATAGCTAGACATGTACAACATATACTGAATTACTTATCTCCCAAGAAGGAATGGGTGACAAGGGAGGAAGGAAATGGATCTGAAATTTGAGGTCGTAACATTAGATGTTTCAAATATATATAAATACTATTATTAATACTCTTTTGCTTATAATTGGGAGATAAGATGTGAAGGCATTGGGACACAAAGATTCATCTTCCTCTAATGGAAAAGTCGATGGGGGTATGGGAGAAGGTATGGGAGAGAGCAGATTGGAGGAAGCGATATCTTGTGGGACTGCTATTCTGGGAGGTTGGGTAGGGGAATAATGGGGGGAAAATGATTGTAACTCAAAATCTGTCGGAAATGAATGATGTAAAACAGAAGTTAATAAAACATTTGTTTATAAAAAAAATAAAGGCTTATTGTGTTGGATTGGATTGAACAAGCTAACAAGTAAGAATTGAGGCTATACAACCTTGTATAATATGACACAAAACTGAAGATTCCTGATACCACATTACAAATCAACCTATCTGACCTCCAAAAGACACAAGACACTACATTTCCCTGCTTTTCACATTTTCACTGGCTCTCCCCCATGCCTGGAACCTTCTTTTTCCTTGTCTTTGCCTCTCACTTCAGTCCACCATCTTCAAAAAGCTTTTCCAAGTCCTCCTTAATTAGAGCCATCCCTTGGATATTATTCCAATTTATCCTTTATATATCTTGTATGGACATAATTATTTGCATGTTGCTTCCTCCATTAGAAAGTGAACTCCTTAAAAACAGGGACTGTTTTTGTCTTTCTTTGTATCATCAATGCTTAGCATAGTGCCTGGCATATGGCACGTTGTTAATAAATACTTGTTGACTTGACTTGTTGGCCCAGTCTACCATGCTAGAGAGTCATCATTTGATCCTGACAGCTGACCTAGTCTGCAGGTCCAAAGACCGACCTAGCTTAGAATGGTGAGGCTCATCATTAGTAGGTTGGTAACTAACTGATGTATTACTTGGCCATAGCAACTCGTGAAACAAAAATAGTCCAGTCATAAACAGATCCCTTCTGCTTGCACAGGGGACAATGGACATGGCACTTAGGAAAAGGAAATCACAAAGAACAGCTGTACCAAATCAAGTGAAACTTGAGGGAATCCATGCTGAAGGCAATACAATTTGAAATCAGTAAAGAATGAGTTAAAAAGTTATTCCTTGAAAGGGATAACTTTACAAACTTTCTCAGGGGAAGACTTTATCTCTTTGTATTTGTATCTCTCTGCACCAAGCATATGTTTAGCACATTCCTGACGTAATTAATGCTTATTGATTGATTGGTTGACTGATATCAGAAGAATGGACAAATAACGAATGTCCAAAAAAAGTAAAGAGAACATCGATGATTAGAGACCAATATGCCTATTTAAAAAAGAGGAAATCTTCACTTGAATTGGGGAGTGTGTGTGTGTGTGTGTGTGTGTGTGTGTGTGTGTGTGTGTATTGTGGTGCTAAGAATTCTCTAACACCAAAGAAGAATAAATGAAAGAAATGTGCCAAAGGGAACACTTGGAAGAACTCATACCAACAACTCTCCACCTCTTATTGTTATTGGCTTTTCTTCATTAAATGTCCTTCCAGGTTCAAGTGAGCAGTCAGTCTAGGATATGCTCTGGAATATTACTAGAACTGAAAAAAATACCCTCTATAATTGACTTACCCTCACCCCACTATGGGCTGGGAAAAAATCTCTTCTCCCTTTGGGTTAATTTTCCTTTTCTTAATCTTGAACCACACACTTAAAGGCTTATCATTGTCAATGGTCATTTAATTGATTAGCAGTATCATAGAAGCTATAAAGACTAAAACAAGATAAATCAGACTACAGTACAAAATGCATCAAGATTTGATTTTTTCTTTTCTTCTCATCCCATACCTCTCTTCCCCACCAATTTAGAGATAGGAATGGGCAGTGAAACGGTCAAGAAGATAAAGAGAAACACCATATACGAAAATCAAGTATAAATGGGTGCATGATCTAGGTATAAAGGCTGATACTGTAAGCAATCTGGGAAAGCAAGAAATAGTTTACCTGTCAGATTTGTGGAGAGGGGGAGACTTTATGACCAAACAAGAGGTAGAGAGCATTAGAAAATGCAAAATGGATAATTTTGATTACATTAAATTGAAAAGCTTCTGTATAAACAAAGCCAGTGTAACCAGGATTAGGAGGAAAGTGGAAAATTGGGAAAGAATTTTTACAATCTATGTCTCTGATAAAGGATTCATTTCTAAAATATACAGAAAATTGAGTCAAATCTATAAGAATACAAGGCATTCCCCAATTGATAAATGGTCAAAGAATATGAACAGACAGTTTTCAGAGGAAGAAATTAAAGATATTTATAAGCATATGAAAAATGCTCTGATTAGAGAAATGCAAATCAAAATAACTCTGAGGTACCACATCTCTCCAGTCAGATTGGCTAAGATGACAAAACAGGAAAATGACAAATCCTGGAGAGGATGTGGGCAAATTGGAACACTAATGCATTGTTGGTGGAGTTGTGAACTGATCCAACCATTCTGAAGAACAATCTGGAATTATTCCCAAAGGGCTATAAATAATTTCATACCCTTTGACCCAGCAATACCACTTTTAGACTTGTATCCCAAAGAGATCATAGAAGTGGGAGGAAGACCCATATGTACAAAAATATTTATAGCAGCTTTTTTGTGGTGGCAAAGAATTGGAAGTTATAGGGGTGTCCATCAATTGGGGAATGGCTGAACAAGTTGTGGTATATGCATCTAATGGAATACTGTTGTGCTATAAGAAATGAGGAGCAGATGGACTTCATATTTACCTGGAAAGGCTTATATCAACTAATGCTGAGTGAGAAGAGCAGAGCCAGGAGAAATTTGTACACAATTACAGACACAACTATGTTTGATGACCAGCTTTGATAGACTGGACTCTTTGCAGCAATGCAGGGTTATAAGTCAACCCCAAAAGACCCATGATGGAGAGAGATGTTTACATCCAAAGAAAGAACTGAGTTTGAATCCAGATTGAAGCAAACTACCTGATCTTTTTCTTTTTCTTGTTTGGTTTTGTTTTCTCTTTCCCATTGTTCATTCCATCTGTTATCATCCTTCTTTATAACCTGATTAATGTCTAATGTGAAAGTATTTGCAGATCCTGTACTTGATTATATGCTGCCATGGGGGGAGGGGGGAGAGAGAAAATTTGAAACTCAAGGAATTGTGGGATTGAATCTTGTAAACTAAAAGTAAACAAATTATTAGACAAAAAATTTTTTAAAAAAAGAAGATAAGAGAGTTCCCTCAGCATAGCACCCTTGGGAAGTAGAATATCATAGAAGGAAGTCAAAGGTTAGATTTTGTCCATCTTACCAACCATCTTCTGTTTTTTCCCCCAAGTCAGAGCACCTTCACTGACCTAAATCCTCCTTCAATCGCTATTTCTTTCTTACTCTCATTTCTCCTCTTCTCCTGGCTCCCTCACTTGAGTCTCACCTCTTATGTTTTTGCTCAGTGCATTGCTATTCCCTGCATTCAGCCACATTGCCTAACCTAGAAGGAAGTTCCCACAAGGTTGAAAACCCCCAGAAATTTGAAATATTCTGGGAAGATATATGCTTGGGATTGTGCAAACACTCCCATCAACCTACCAAATCTCTACAACAACATCTGAGTGTGAAGAAGGCAGAGGTTATATCTATTTTCTCTTTAGAAAATTGTTAATGAAATTATCTTCACGTATATCAAGAGATCATCAATGAAAATATGAAAGGAAAATAGACAGGCATTCAAAAATTATTCTCTATGCAAGGGGTGGCAAACTTACAGCAAGCCTATGGGCACATACAGTAGCAAACTCCAGAGTATGATCCAAATCAGATTAAAATTAAATTGTGAAATGTTTAACAAAATAAAATACAATATAATACAAAATACATAATGTTAATTTGTAGTTTTCTGAGTGAATATGGCTTGCAGGGATGTTTCTATTTGATACCTTTGCTCTACCACAGACCAAGTTTTTATTCCCACACAGTTGACCTGAAAGATACAAAGAATACAAGATCATGCAATCTGTACCAAGGAATGAAATATCTGCATCAATGATATTGCCAACTCATTGATGCACAAAGCATGTATTGCAACTTACATAGTAGAATGTAAGTTCCTCAAAATCGAGGGATGGTTTTTCTCTTTGTATCCTGATCACTTAGCAAAGTATCCAGAAATCGAAAGAATTTAATAAATAATTGTCAATTGACTCATTACCTTTTGTCTCATACCTTTGCTCATATGCCAAAATTCCTAGTCACAATTCTGAATATCATTTCTGAAACTTACTAGTTATGTGGTCATGGACAAGCAAGATATCTAACTTCTCTAAGCCTCATTTTTCTCATCTGTAAAATGAAAATCATAATATTTGCACAACATACTTCACAGAGTGATTGCAAGGAAAAAGCTAAACAAATAGAAATTATTAGTATTATAGTTTGTAAACTTCACTCTCTTCCTTAAAAAAAAAAAACAACTGGGACGTTCACTTGCCTTTCTCCCATCTTCTATTTCTCCACTAAGTCTCTCTGTCAGTAAGAAGTCCCACATTTTCCCACTTCTCTACTTTTGCTCATATGTATATTTCTTTTATGCTTTAGAATGCTCTGTCTTCCTCACCTATTGACTTTTTAACCATCCTTTATCCCATCTCAAATGCCACTTCCTCCATGAAGTGCTCCTTAATTCTCCTAATGGTAATACACAGCCCTCTTGGGCCTCATACAAGACTTTGCTATAATGGTTCATATTATATTTATCTGTATTTCTAGTTTTATCCCCTAAGAGACTAGAAACTAGGCAATGGCAGGGACTGTGTCTCATCTGACCTGTCTTTCCCCTACTACATATCACAGTGCTCTGCACCAACTTGACTTTTTAATAATTGTGTTGAATTACATTAATAAAAGCACTATTATAAAATCTGCTTGATGAGTAAGAGTATGTATGTGTTCGTGTATGCTTGTGAGTGTATACAAGCACTTTTGTGTATATAAGTGTTTGTATCTATATGTTTTTGTAGAGGAGAGGGGAAAAGACAGAAGAGTCCAGTCTTAAATTTCAAAGATTCCTTAGGAAAAGCCAGAATTAGCTCTACCCTACTCTTTATCTTTCAAAATAACCTTGCTCCTTCCTCTCTGCTTTCCCTTTGCCTCCACTCATAAAAAGTTTTTTTTTTCCCTCAAATTATATTTTGGCTTGTTTCTAAACAACCCAACTCCTGAAAAGCAAAAACAAATAATCTTACTTTAAAAGAAAAAGTTGTGGGGATTTTTCTGAATGATTTTTCCTAGTATTTTTTCCACAGGAAACACCTTTCACTTTTCTAAGCTCAATCAGTAAGAAGCTTTTCAGGAGGCTATGTAATATCAAAATGAGTAAGCTGATTTATACTTATTCAGCAATAAAGACAGAAGCTTAGAGCATTTCCCAGAGAGTCATGCCTGCTTGGGTGGGGCTGATGGCCTGATAGCTGACATGAAGGGTCATTTACCCTGGGCCCTTTTGAAATAGGCAGTAATATCAGAAAATTAACTGAAACTTAGTTACCATTTTTCCTTCTTTTTCCTCTTCTCCTCTTCTTTCATTTTTCACTTAAATTTTCTAGCAATATTTATTACTTTTATATCACTTCATTTACAAATGTATCCTCCCTCCAGTCTCCATACAGTGATCTCCTAGAAACAAAAAAGAAAAGAAAAAAGAAAGCAATTAAGCAAAACTAACAGACACATCAGTGGGGTGAAAGTATATTCAGTGTTCCCAACCATAGACTTCCACTTTTCCAGTGAAATCTCATCTTTTCCTTCTAACAAAAAACTAAGTTACCATTTCTTCTTGCTTTTTCTTTCTTGGATATTATAATTGCAATGACTGCTCAGTCGATTGCCACCCAGGGCCACTCTGTCTAGACTAAAAGAGCCAGTCAGTGAAAATGGAGGGTATTTTTCAAACTATTCCTTCTCTCCCTACAATCAAGACTCAGTGACTTTGTAACTTCATTTGTGCAGAGATTTTTGTTTCTCTGAATACTGTTTATTTAAGTAATTGTCGGCTCTTTTCCTGTCCTTTACTGACCCCAGGAAACAACTTTTTTTTCATGTGTTTCCATTCTGGGACTTTTATTATTTACTGAATCAGGCTCTGGGAGCTTCCGTGGAAAGACCCAAAAGAAAGAAAGAAAGCAGAAGAGGGAGAGAGAGAGAGAGAGAGAGAAATGAGAGACAACCTTGAAACTATATCAGCCCATCTTCTATAGCTGTGAGACGGAAAAAAATTAACCTGTCTGGAAAAAGGTGCTTTAAAACTCCCTTTAAAATAATAACCCCAGTTATTAGTGCTTTTACAGGGAACTGGCGGGGGTCAGTGTGGGGGAGTGTTCTTTTTGGAAGAAAGAATTCATTAGTGGCATTTACTTGACATGATTTGCCTCTTTTTTTTTAAATCCCTCCAAAGGATACGTAGAGGGGAGGCAGAGGAATAGGGTGAAACAGAGCAGAAGGGGAAAATCTTTATGATTAGATGGTGAGCTGTAAAACACTGCCACGCAGGATGAAGGAACAAAAGAAGGGCTTTGGCCCTGTCTCCTGATATTTTCCAACTCAGCAAAAAAAGCCATTGTGTGGCTTAGAGGGGGGAAAAGTTAAAGTTGAAAGCTTAGCGTGTGAAAGCAACTGCTCAACCATTGTTTAATGTGGGCTAATGTAATGTTACCATTTCCAATTATGTGGGTTGCAATTTTGGTTACAGTTGCTTTGGTCAATATGATCACTCTCACTTTTTTCAAAGGGGTCAGAGGTGGGAGAGTAAAGGAACAGACGGGGTTGGAGGGTAAAGGGTATAGGGATTCAGAGATGCTATTTCTTGGAAAATACCCCCTCCTGGAAAAAAAATGCTTCTGTTAAAAAATATCAATGCTGACCAGATGTCACTGATTTTTTTTTTGCATGTGTCCCTTAACAGCTGGCAAGAATATCAGCTCAAATTATTCACCACAAGCACACACTTTCTGTTTGTCTCCAGATAAAGGGATTTAAAACCCTGCTTGTCAGGAAGGGATGCTGAAAACTGTGGAATGGATTTCTACTGACCAAAGGAAAGGTAAATCCCTCCTTTTTGTTATTGGGTATAACATGGTCAATTAGTAACATAAGTGGGAACAAAGATTTGGGGGTTAGATTTGGCTTACAGTTTTTTTAAGTTCTGTTGGAGAAGATAAGAGAAGCAAAGATGGGATAGGACCTCTCCTTTGGACAGATGAGATGATGATAATAGATGATTGAGGAAGGCAAAACTACTCAATTCTTTGTTTCTGTTTTCTCTACCTAGAACAATGATCTCTATCCTGGAAGGGAAAGAATAAACATGTCTAATGGGAAGATGAGTAAGGAGATGGTAAGAGCCTTAGCTGCCTCTAATGAATCCAAAGGAATTCACTAGGCCCAAAGGAACTATATCCCATGGTACTGAAAGAAGAAAGGAGGGAGGGGGAACCAGAAAATGCATTTGCTGGTCTACTGCCAATGATCTTTGAAAGATTCTAGAGAACTTCAGAACTAGAAAAAAGCAAGTGTAGCCCAAATTTAAACACAAAATTGGCAGGATTGTTATCTGCAAACTATACCCCAGTAAGCTTAATTTTTATTCTTGGAAGTATTACTTAAGATGATTGATAAACATATAGAAAAGGGAGCAGTTATGACAAAAAGGAAACATGGCTTCATGAAAACATATCTTGGTACCAATCTTAGTTCCAAAGAAAGGATCATGGGGGCGGCTAAGTAGTGCAGTGAATAGAGCACCAGCCCTGGAGTCAGGAGGACCTGAGTTCAAATCTGGCCTCAGATACTTTAACACTTACTAGCTATGTGATCTTGGGCAAGTCACTTAACCCCAACTGCCCTATCTTCCCCATGCAAAAAAAAAAAAAAGCAAAGAAGGGATCATGAAATATGTTTCTCTTTCTATACAGAGGCAATGGTCTATAGTGTAGATGGTTGCTTGCAAAGTTGGGGAATGCTGATTGGTTCTGAATAACTATTTTTCTTTGTTATAAGGGAAGTTTCAGTGATGGTGGTGGCAGGCATTGGAATGGGACTATTGTAAAAAAATAAAAGGCAAGACATGAATAAAACTTTTCTTTAAAGTAGGTCATATCAAACTAATTTCATTCACTTTATTGACAGTTATTTGGATTAGTAGTGAGAATTCTGTAGATGCAGTGTCGATAGATTTTAGCAAAACATTTGACAAAATATCTTACAATATCTTAAAGGACAAGATTGAGAGATATAAACCAAATTATAGACGATTTAGTCTAATGCTTTAGCCTATCAAAATCTATCTGGGTCTTGATTCTATCATCCCACTTCTAGCAATCCTTTCTAACTTTGTATCATCACCAAACTTGATACTTATACACTTATCCAGATTATTGATAAGTAGGCTAAAATAGGGCCAAAGATCCCCAAGGCACCAGAAATCTCCTTTCAAGGTGACCTCCTTCAAGCTGACTAATAAGACCAAATTTAATAAGCAGAAAGCCTTACACCTGGCTTCAAAATATTAAGTACACAAATACAATATGCAAGATGAGGGGTTAAAGGTTCAGATAGCTGTAAGGTCAATATTAGTTGACATTGCAATAGGGGAACTAAAAAAAATCAAATGCAATCTGAAGCTATGTTAAGAGAGCCATAGTACCTAGGATGAGGGAGCTCATCATCCCACCATACCCTTTCCTAGTCAGCTCAACAAAGGTATTGTGTCTAGTACTGGATGCCACGTTTTAAGAAGGACATTGATAATCTAGAGACTGTCCAGAGGAAGGCCACTAGGAGAGTGAAGGTCTTGTCATATAAAGGTCAGTTGAGGGAAATGGGAATATTTGTTTGGAAGAAGACTTCAGGGGAAATATCTGTCTTCTGATATTTGAACATATTCTAGTACTTGTAGCTTTGTGGAAATTAGGCTTGTTCTGCTAAGCCCCAGGGAGCACAACTTGTAGTGAATAATGGAATTTGCAGAGAGGCAGATTTAGGATCCATAAGAGGAAAAACTACATAATAATTAGAGCTATCTAAAAGTGAAACAGGCTACCTCTGGTGGCAAGGGGTTTTCAATCACTGAAGGTCTTCAAGGAAAGGTTATTGAGCATGTTTTGGGGGGATTCTCTGATTGAGTGAGTACTGATTGGATGAGAGAGCCTCTCAGGTCCCTTGGAACCCAGAGATACTGGAAACTAAGATTCAAGTCTAGCTCAGATACTTGGAAGATACTTCTTCTTCCTCGGTTCCCTGTGTCTATTGGATGGAAATGACACTTCCTTTTTAATATGGTCTTGGTGAGATCTCATAGCCTTCCCTGATCTCCTATGTATCCATTTATCTATGCTATACTATCATATGCTTGCTTTTATGTTGCCTTGGAACTGCTTTCTAGTTATTCCATGAATAATTATTTGCATTTGTTTTTTCACCTTACTTAAACCATGAGCCCAAAGATAGAAGTGATGGGTCACAGATACAAAGCTGGAAGGGGACTCAGAAGTCATGTAGGGAAGTGTCTTCTTCTTCTTCTTCTTCTTCTTCTTCTTCTTCTTCTTCTTCTTCTTCTTCTTCTTCTTCTTCTTCTTCTTCTTCTTCTTCTTCTTCTTCTTCTTTTTTCTTTTTGGAGGGCAATTGGGGTTAAGTAACTTGCCCAAGGTTACACGGCTAGGTTTTTATTTGTGTGTGCGTTAAGTGTCTGAGTCTGGATCCGAACTCAGGTCCTTCTGACTCCAGGGCCAGTGCTCTACTCACTGTGCCACCTAGCCACCCCCAAGTGTCTTCATTTTACAGATGAGGAAACTAAGGCCAGGGAGTGAGGGTGGGAGCAACAACCAATTGGTTGAATTCAAATCCTCTGATTAAAGAGTCAATGATCTTTCCCCTTTGCCCTAATGTCTTTTGCTTCACTTGTGTCTCCATAGTCCTATGAACACAGTAAATTCTCAGCAAATGCTTATTAAAGTCATAGTAATGTATTCTGGAGATTTTTGAAGGATTCCATTGAGTAATGGTGCTAAAATTTGATGAAGGCCAAGTAAAGGCTCCAGTTATAAGAGAGAATATTCCAGTGTTTCTGAATTATAAACATTCATTCCCAGTATATAAAGACCAGTTAAGCTGAAGCCCATTAAGATTACCATGTCACCAAGCCCATTAAGATTACCATTACCAAGCCAGATCAAAGTCTTGCTTAAAACATCAATATTCTTTGCTCCTTGGAATGACATGTCCTTCTCCCAGTCTAGATAAGACTGCCTCCTCATCCCCCACTGGGGTTTTAAGATATTTTCCTAAATTGCCTTGAAAATTGCCCACTGCAGGTGGAGCCAAGATGGTGAGTACAGGTGGGGCCCCAGTTGAACTCTCTCCACACTCCCCTCCAAACTTTAAAATAATGCTTCATATCAAATCTTGGAGCAGCAAACTCAGCAAAAGGTCAAAGGGAGACATTTTTCCAGCCTAAAACCATTGAGGAGATTGGCAGGAGAGGTCTATAACACCAAGATAGACATAGTCCCAGGGTGGGCCTTGAAGCAGCCACAGCAGTCGCAGCTTCAGGAGCTCTCAGCCCAGAGATTGTAAGGCATCAGATAAGTGGTCAAAAATAGATTATGGGAACCCTTTGCCAGTACTGGGTGCAACTGGCACTGATTGACAACTCCATTGCCCATAAGCAATTCTGGATCACAGTTCCAGGGCGAGGAGAAGCAAGAGTATTTGTGGATGCAAGAGCTCAAGGATCCTTCCTCAGTGAAGACTAGAGCACAGACCAGGAGAGCCAGGACCACACCTCTCCCAGGATAACACCACCTGTTTTTTTTTGGAAGCACCAAAAACTTGCAGACTCCCAGAATTAGCTCTGAAAACAGCAGCATGAAAAAGCCTGAAGTTCGGCATAGTTCCTCCCCTATTTATAGCAGCTCTTTTTGTAGTGGCAAAAAATTGGAAATTTTTTTGTCCAAGAGGAAAAAATATATATTCCCTTCCCGCATTAGCAAATTGGCTGAATAACATTTTGATGACCTTAAGGGGATGCTCATCAATTGAGAACAAGTTGTGGCATATGATTGTGATGGAATAATATTGTGCTATAAGAAATAATGGGGAGGGGGGGTTCAGGAAAACATGGCAAGACCTAGATGAACTGATGCAAAGTGAAGTGAGAAGAACCAGGAGGTCAATGTGCAGAGAAACAGCAATGTTGTAGTGATGACAAGTTGTGAAATATTTTGCTACTCTGATCAACACAATGATCCAAAATAATTCCAAGGAGTCATTAAAAAAAAAAGCTATCTACTTCCAAAGAGAGAACTGATGAACTCTGAGTGCAAATTGAAGTTTGATTTTCTCTTTCTTTTTTTTGCTTGCTTTTTTTTGTTATATAGTTAATATATTTGGGTTTTGGCTAATACAGAAATACATTTTGTATGATTTCAAACATATAATTGATATTATATTGTTTGCCTTCTCAGTGAGGGAAGGAGGGGTAGGAGATAGGGAAAGAATCTGGAACTCAAAATTTAAAAAGAAAAGAATGTTAAAAATAAATAATAAACTTTTAAAAAGAAAAATATCATCAAAATATATAATTATTTAAATATACAAAGAAGAATGATTATATTTGAACAATGAATTCCTTATATACAGTTTTTAATGCATTTACATTAAATTTAACAAGATTTTTAAAAAAGAAAAGAAAATTGTCCATTACACTTTGGCTGTACAAAGAAGCAAAAAAAGAAACAAAGCAAGATTCTAATAACAGTTCAAGTTTATATTATAATAATAATAGCCTTGGGTTATATTGCACATTCAGTTTTCTAAAGCAATTTCTTCACAACAGCAGCATGAGAGAGATGGAACTCTCCCAACAGAATGGCAAAGGGCATGCCAATAGTTATTTGAGAAAAAGATATGCTTTCTTCATATGCAATAGTGAAATAAATTATTCCTTTTACATATGGGGAGATACCAGTAGAGCCCTTTATTGGGTCCAAGAGAAAAAAATATGTATTGCCTTCCCCCATTAGCAAATTGGCTGAATAACATTTTAATGACCTTAATACAGGTAAGTCTTAAAATCAGAGTAATTTTGTAAAATAGAAATCATTTGTTCTCACAGCTCCATTGGATGGTTGGTGGTAATGGTGGTGGTGTTTGATGCTGTCGTTGTTATCATATTTTTTTACCTTTTCAAGTCGAGTCAAATCAACAAGCATTTACTACGTACTTACTATGTGTTAGATACCATGATAAACACTAGGGATATAGAGAAAAGCAAAAACATAGTCCCTGCCCTGATGAAGAGTGAGACAATATGCAAAGAGCTATATAAATACAAGGTCAATAATCTCAGAGCAAGAGACACCAGCAGTAGGGGTTGGACTGGGAAAGACCTCTTTTTACCTTGGAGTATAAGAATAGAAAGGGAGGAAGGGCCAAGTTGGGAAGGGCTTTAAAAGCCAAACACAGTGGCTTATATTTGATCCTACAGGTAACAAGAATCCACTAGAATTTATTGAGTAGGTGAGAGACATGGTCAGACCTGCATCTTGGAAAGATCACTTTGGTAGTTGTGTGTATATTGGATAGGAGAAGAACTGGACTTGAGGCAGGGAGGCCAGTTAGGAAGCTGTTACCAGGAAGTAATAAGGGTCTGAATGAGGGAGGCTGTTTCAGTAAATGGGATAAGTGAGATATGTTATGGAGAAAAGGAAATATGTATGTTGGAGATGGTGCAAAGAGAGACATGACAGAACATGGGGGTTGATTGGCAGTGTAGGGTGACTGAGAACAAGGAGTCAAGAAAAACGCTGAAATTTAGAACCTCAACTTTACTGTGTCAGACTTACCGGTGATCCTGACTTTTGTCTTGCCAGTAGATACTCTGGAAGAGAGGATGAGGCAGACAATGTTGTAAAATTGCCTCATTTAAATCCAATTCACCAAAAGTCAAAATGTCACCAAGTGATGTCGTCTTGGCAAATGAAGAATCAACGACAGGCATAAACCCAACCATTATTCTCCTTTTACCCTACGTTCAGACTGGACTTCTTGCCATTTCTCACATACATCATCCTATCTTCCATCTCCCCAACTTTGCAGCGGCTACTTCCCATAACTGAAGGCTACTCTCTCCTCACCTTCACTTCTTGGAATCTCATTGCCTCCAAAATTCTTCAGTAGTACCACCACCTACATGAAGCCTTTTTAAAAATCTCCCATCTGCTATCTTTCTCCCTTCCCAGAAAGTGCGTCTTATATTGTATGTATTTTGTATATACTTATTAATGTGCATGTTGTCTCCTTGAATAAAATGTAAAGTCCTTAATGGCAGTGAATGATTAATTTTTGTTTTTCTATCCCTAGTGCCTAGTACAGTGCCTGACACAAAGCACACACTTAATAAATGCTGATTGATGAAAAGGTGCTCTTTCTTCAGACCAAAGCCAACCCTTCTACATGCACCCTAGATCTCATTTTCTCCAATAGATTGTCCATATAATTATCCCAACTCTCTTTACCTTCCATCTTTCCCTAACAATTGGTCCCTTCCTTCCCTGCTGCCTACAAACATACCCATGTCTCCCAAATCATTAAAAAAATTCACTTGACCCTACCCTGCCCTTCCTGTTAACTATGACCCTATACCTCTCCTCTCCTCTGTGGTTAAACTCCTTGAGAAAGCAAATAACTTGTACTTCTAATTCTTCTCTTCCTCTTCTAAACCTTCTGCAATCTGGCTTCCAAACTTATGATTCAGCTGAAACTGTTCTTTTCAAAATCATCAGTGATTTCTTCATTTTCAAATCTAATGGGCTTTGCTAGATCTGCATCCTTCTTGACCACCTCCTCCTAGATACTCTCTCTTTTCTAGGTTTTCACGGTCACCATCTTCTTGTTTTCCTCCTACCTGTCTGACCACTCTTATCAGTTTCCTTTAATGGATCTTCACTTATGTTATACCCACTGACCATGGATATTCCTCAAGGAAAGTTGACACTTTTGAACACCAGGCCCTCTTTTCCTTTCCCTCTATACCCCCTTACACATTGATCCCATCAGTTCCCATAGGTTTAATTATCATCTTTTTGTAGATGATTCCCAAATCTTTATATATAATTCTAATCTCCCTTTGAGCTACAGTCCCATCACTAATGGTCTTCTGGACATCTGAAATTAAATATCCCATAGGCATTTCAAACTCAAGAGATCCAAAATAGAACTCATTGTCTTCCCCCGTATGCCCCCAAAAAGAAACTATCTTCACTTCCCAATTTCCATCTTAGTGTTAAGGCTACCACCATCTTCCCAGTCATTCAGGCTCATAACCTTGCTATCATCCTCAATTTCTTGCTTATACTTAACCCACATGTATAATCCATTGTCAAATGCTGTCAGAATTTCAACCCCCAAACCAGCTCTCCTATGTGGGCTTCTCCCTTTCTCTCCATTCATATGGCTGCCACCTCAGTCCCAGTCCTCCTTACCTTTCCCTGTGTAGTCACAATTTTCTTTTCACTGATCCTCTTGCCTCAATTCTCTCCCAATCCATTCTCTACTTAGCTGCCAAAGTGTAAATCTGAGCATGTTACTTTCCTACTCAACAATTCTAGTGGCTCACTATTACCTCCAGTAAACACTTCTTAGGGGATTTAATATTCTTCATACCCAGGTCCCTTCTTGCCTTCTTACACTTTACTGCCCTCCATGTACCCTACAATCCAGTTATATTGACCTATTCACTGCTACTCCATATCCTCTCTCTCTCTCTCTCTCTCTCTCTCTCTCTCTCTCTCTCTCTCTCTCTCTGCCATTTTATTGACTGTCCTGGAATCTCACCCCCAACTCTTAGCTACACTGGCTTCCTTCAAGACTCAACAAAAATGGCACCTTCTACAGAGGACTTTCCTATTCTCGATCTCTAAAATTGACTTATACCGACTCTGAATATATCTTGTATGTATCTAGTTATTTGTATATTTTCTTCTCCAATAGGATGTAAGCTTCCTGAGGGCAGAGACTGTGGGGTTATTTTTCCTTCTTTGTATCCCTGGCCCTTAGCACAGTACCTGGCATTTAGTAAGTGCTTAATAAATGTTTGTTGACTAACTGATTAGGAGAAATGTTTAGGAGTTTCAGAAACTCCAGTTTGGGAGTTTTCCATTCCTTTACTTCTTTTCCCTTCCCTTCCCTCCCTTTCCCCATACAACAATTCTATCTTCTACATAATGATTGATGACATAGATTCATCAGATCATAGAACTGGACAGGACCTTAGATATCATTAAGGCTCCCTTCCTTGTGAGTAAATTCTCTATATTTTTCTCAAATGATCATCTGGTAACATGGAACACACTGTTTTGTGAAGCAGCCCGTTCCATTTTCAGATAACTCTAGTTGATGGCAAAATAAATTAGAGGTAATAGGTTCTCCTATAATGCAAACTTAGAGTTGTCACAACCCATTCACAAAGAGATCACAAAGAGATTTGAGAATTCAGGAATACTATTGTGTGATGGTCAATCAGAGGATTATCTAGTAAGAAGTCATCAGAGTCAGAATTCAAGATGCAGTCTTTATCCCAATGAAAACATCACACGTTCTGTGTGACACTTAATACGTCACATCCTCTCTTTATGCCTATGTTCTCTCATTGACTAAATAGAAGGAGTAATATTAATTTATAAAGCGTTTGGAAATACAGTGAAGAAAGGTGTTCCAAGAAGACCAAATGTTGTGTCCAAGCAACTGCAGGGTCAATAAATTTAGATTTTCCACCACCACCACCCTACTTCCTGTGCTATGCTGTTAGTCCAACTCATAAATACTATAGCTGTTGCTGTAATAAGAAAAAACAAGAAACATTCTTTGAATGTCTTAGAGTGGAATACTTCTGAAATCCCTTGATTCCCCAACAGAAAACATATTTAAAAGAAGAATAGTCATGAATCAGTAACAGCTGCACCAGACACCTGTTATTTATTCCCATCATTAAAGTTTCCATGGCATTTCATAAAGAACTGGGTATCTTTTCCTAGAGAAATACCCTGAGTTCTTGAGTACATCCAACTGTTTTCTAAAACAAGGGGGCTCTACAAGGTACATTAATTAGCAGGGTTAGTCCTTGGCAAAGTGACTAAGTTGGCAAAGTTGATATTTTGACATTCTTCTCCTGAGCTCCCCAGTCTCTGGCATATATCTTGTCCCATTCCCAATGTTCCAATGGCATTTCCTGATAATATCCAACGTGTGACCATTTCTAGGGCATTTATATTTTTATAAGAGACTCTTGAACACCAAAATGATGAATCTCAAAGGTGTCCCTTCCGTTTATTCGTTTATTCATTCAACAAACATTGGCCCCTATGTATGTGCTACATAAGGGACTAAGAGTGATGGAGAGTTTTGGTCCAGACCTATGATTTCCTTGTAGGAAATTCCTGGTGAGAAAACTCCCTCTATTAACACACATCTGCAACTTAAAGTCAAAGAGCTGCCTAAGACACAAAGAAGTTATGTGATTGCCCAGCATGAACATAGTCAGGATTTACCAGAGGCAAGCCTTAAACCCAAATTTTCCTCTCTCTAAGATCAACTTTCTATCTATTACACCACACTGCCACTAAGTCAGAGAAAAAGACAAATAAGACACCTTCAAGGAGCTTACAATAGTGTAGCAGGTAAAATACATATACGCAAGTATAATCCAAGGCTGCAAGTTGTGATAAGTGCCATAAGAGTGGAACAAGAGAAGTCCAGCATTCAGTAGATAGAGTACTGGGCCTGGAGTCAGGAAGACCTGAGTTAAAATCCAGCCTCAGACACTTGCTAGTTAAGTGACCCTAGAAAAGTCACTTCACCTCTGTCTGCCTCAGTTTTATCATCTGTAAAATGGGGGTGATAATAACATAGGGCTGTAAGGACCAGATGAGATATTCGTAAAGAACTTAGCACAGTGCCTGTCACATAGTAGGCATTTAATAAATGCTCCTTCCCTTCCTTTCCCTCCCCTTCCCCTCCCTTCCCTTCCCTTCCCTTCCCTTCCCTTTCTTCCCTTCCCTTCCCTTCCCTTCCCTTCCCTTCCCTTCCCTTCCCTCCCTTCCCTTCCCTTCCCTTCCTTCCCTTTCTTCCCTTCCCTTCCCTTCCCTTCCCTTCCCTTCCCTTCCCTTCCCTTCCCTTCTCTCCCCTTCCCTTCCCTTCCCTTCCCCATATAACAAATGTAAACTGAAAAGTCACTGCCTCTCCACCATCTACAATCTCATCTGGAAACAAGGAAGGAAACAGCAAAGCCCTGGTAGATGAGAATACTTCTTATGATCATATGCACATGAAAGCAAAACTGTGCTCGATGGCGGGTAGCCAAGCGAACCTAAAGAACTCTACACATGCTCTGGTGGGGATTTCACAGTTCTTCACTCACCCAAAAGGAGAAAATGAAAGTGTAAATGAAGAGTCAAATTTCATTTCTTAGAACTCTGAACTTCTAGAGGCAGCAAGGCTTCCTTGGGAGGCCGAAAACGAAACAGGATGTTCCCAGGTCAGGTGCAACTTCTCAGGGACTATTTAAAAAAAACAACAACAACAAAAAAAAAAAAAAACAGAAGAATGGTTGCAAATACATGTGTATATGGCTATATATACAAACATGTATGTAAACAAAGGCATGAACTGCTGAGCCTGGAGTTAGAAAGATTTGAGTTCAAATCCAACCTCAGATACTCACTAGCTGTGTGACCCTGGCCAAGGCACTTAACCTCTGTTTGCCTCAGTTTCCTCAACTGTAAAATGGGAATAACAATGATGATGGTGATGATGATGATGGTGGTGGTGGTGGTGGTGGTGGTGGTAGTAGTAGTAGTAGTAGTGGTAGTAGTAGTAGTAGTAGCTTGTGACATTGAGTAAGTCATTTCATGTCTGCATGCCTCAGTTTCCTCATCTCTAATGGGGATCATAACCACATCTACTTCCTGGGGTTGTTGTGTGAATCAAAGGAAATAGTGATTATAGAGTGCTTAGACCAGTGCCTGGCACATACTAAGTACTATATAAATGTTAGTCACCATTATTAATATTTCTCAAAACTCCAACCTAAAAGAGGTTTTTGTTTGTTTTAAAAACAGCAGAGGCCGAGAGAAGCTCACATGACAAGGCCCGTAACCATCAGCATTAATTCCAGTAGTGTTCCCTATTGCCCAGTCTTCTCCTCCAAGTGTGGTAGGGTTCAGGAGATTAGAGAGAGTGAAAAACCCAACTGCTGCATTTCCCTGGTCATTGAAAGAAATACAAGGTTTGGGGCCTCCACTCTTAGGCTCCTTTAAGCAGTTCAAGGAGGAGGTGTGATCATAAGTTCTTTGACCCATACATAACTCTAGCCTCTGTTGAAATAAAGCTCTCCTTTCTTACTTACCATCAGATTTTTTCCCCTTTATTAAAGGCATTGAGGATTGTGACAGAAGAATATGTGGTTGGTTTTGGATACTCAGAGCCTATCAACAATTCAGATATTAATCCTAAGGATATTATTCTAAATTAAGCAGGAGAAGATTTAAGACTTTCGAGACATAAAGTCAGAGGTAAATTTTCTATTTAAAAAAGAATTTATTCTTGGGTTCATCAAGAGTATTGTATAAAAACATTTTAATACAAGAGGAAAGGGAAAAAGAAGCTCCAATTCTGTTTGGGTATGCCACTTACTGGTTCTGTAACCGTGAGTAAGTCACGTCATTTCTTTGTACTTCAGACTTTCTTTCTGTAAAAGTAGGCAAGAATGTCTGCCCTACCTAGAATATTTGGATCTTGGAAGGGATTTCAATCAAACAGTTAACAAACATTCACTCTGCTCTTATTGTGTACCAGGAACTGTGTTAAGTGGTGGGATTACAAAGAAGGGGGGAAAGCAACCTGGGGCTAGGTACAACCTCACATCCTTGAGTTTCCCTACATTAGCTATTATATGGACCAAGTAGCAATGATGGTGGAGAGAGCCAGTCTTTCTCATCCCTCACTGAAAACCTTGGAATTGTAGAAGATAGAGAAAGCCAGAACCTATCTCTTCTTTTAACTTATGTAGTGCCCAGGCCCAAACACTATTACAGAGTTGTGTAAAACCAAGGGACCATTCAAGGTTTGCCACATCATACCAAAACACAAAGTCTTTTCAGTCCTACGTCTCCAATGGTAGGAAGCAAGTCCCCCAAAGCTCCTATATAATCAGCTGGGACCAAAGAAAGAAAGTTCTGAGTGTCCTTCATGAGATAGTCCCTATAGGCCAATTCAACCTCTTCTACATATGTAATAGGTTAAAATACTTTGGGGGGAAAAAAGATAGTCATTCATTCTTATTATACTAAATGTATCATTTCACCTCCTCCATACTAGATGTTCCAAAGTGGCTAGCTAGCTACCTATGGCAATGTTCCCTTCTATCCCAACTATCTTTTGAAGTAGAATAGTTTAAGTCTACTACATTGAAAGGGATAATCTGACCTAAATTCATTAACAAATATAATATTTAGATAGAGATACATATGTTAGGCTGAAGAAAAGAGAATTATATTTCTACCTCTATTCTATTTTCATTGCCAACAGGGAATTAGTGATTTATTCGGAATTCACTAGTACAACTGGAGTGTTCAGTTCAAGTTACCTTTTAGAAAGGAGGACATTGACAAATTTGAGCATGCCTAGAGAAGGACAGCCAGGACAGCCAGGGAACTGGAAATCATTATAGATAAGGATCAGTTGAAAGAAGTAGGGAAGTTGAGGCTAGGGAACAGAGGCAAGGATAGGTGTTATAGTTTTTCAAAGTAGAAGTATTTGCAAGGTTGTGATATGATGATGACAGTACACTTGTTCCATTTTATCCCAGAGGAAAGAACTCAGGAGTAATGGATGAAACTTATGGGAAGGGTGATTGAGGCTTGATATAATAAATAGTTTCATCCTAAAATGTAGTGGGATACCTGAGGAGGTAGTGGATTTCCTCTCCCTGGAGGTCTCTGATGGGAGGCTGAGTTGTTACACAGTGAATTCCAACTCAGGTACATGTTAGAGGAGGGGATCTCTGTTCAGTCATCATATAAAGGACATTCTCCTTCAGGTATAGGTCAGACTAGATGACTGCTGAGGTCCTTTCAAATCTTCAAAGCTGTAATTCTATGAATTTATTTTGTCTATACCTATCATTTGACTGGTGTAGGGAACCCCCTGTTAGGAAACCAATGCAGAACAGCAACTGTTTTCCAGATGGTAATATTAAAGAATTGATGGAGGCATTGTTGTACAGACAACATGTACAGACAACATTCCCACTTGAAATGGGGCTTGAACCCAGGTGTTCTTGGCCAGCCAACTCTCCCTCTTACTCCATGGTGCCTATAAAATTCTGTGGATGTCAGCACCTAATCCTATAGGTTTTCCTACAGGTTTTAGGTTTATTCAGAGAAGGGGACATTTTTAATGGATCTCAAACTGTTACCTCATATATCTTTGATTTGACAAGTTAAATCATGTCTTCTTGGAACTGTGAACTGTCCCCAAAACAACCTTGTAATATAAAAAGCCTCAAATGCATGTCTTCCCCAAAGCAGTGTTAGAATGGGATTTTATTGCACTCAGCACTTAGGGATTCCTAAAAGCACAGTTACTTCATCAGATAGGCACCCCAAGGCATTGGCCTCTTTTTATTGGGAAAGAAACTGAGAGTTTAAATAACACACTCAGTGTTGCTTTAGGCCTAGAAATAGAACTTATGGCTCTTGCTTCTTAAATAAGGGTCCATCTCTGCTATGCCCTGTTGGACATTGTTTATTATGGTAGCTATTTTCTGATTCCTTTTGGTAAGTTCTTCACGGTCTGGTGACTTTTTCATTTTGATTAAGAATTACAGTAAGAAGTAAAAATCCAATATAGCTTCTAGTTTGGGTGTTACAATACCTCCACAAATAACAAGAGAAGAGTATCAGTTAAAGGGAGGCTGTAAGTAACAGGGTGAGAGAGGGAATGTATACAAATAGAACAAAAAAGAAGCCTACAGAAAGCATGTCAAAATTTAGGCTGATGTTTATAGCACCACCTTTATGTCATAGAAACTCAAGAAAAGTATTCAGTGCCTACTATGCACCAGGAACTTGGCATAGTAACAATGATAATGAATGGGAAAAAAATTAGAACTTACTATGTGCAAAGTTCTGGGGATAGAAATAGAAAAATAAGACAGTCCTTTCTCTCAAGGATCTCACATTCTAATAGGGAGACATAGCACATAATGGGAGATCTTGACTCTAGTTAGATAATAAGGAATGGAATGGAAAGGCATCTTCTTTAATATCATTTCCATTGAAGAGACCATATCTGTTTCTGATGCTAAACCATTTGACAGGGTCAAGAAGTTAGTGGTGAGAACTAATCAAATGAGAATTGTGAACAAAATAAATTCACAGAATTACAGATTCTCAGGTCTGAAGGAACCTGATAGCCATCCAATCCAACCTATGACTGAGGGAAAATCTCTGCTTTAGGTTGACTGGACAAGCTGTCATCCAAAATTTAGTGGCTTTTCTAGAGAACTAATTCTCTTCCAGGCAAGTTTTCTCATATGCCATCATCCTGAGTCTCTTTGCCATCCTAATTACCCTCCTCTGGACACTCTCCAGTTATCAATATCTTTCCTAAAAAGTGGCACACAGAGAACTGAATTCAATCCTCCAAATGAATTCTTACCCAAGCAAAGCACAGTGGGGCTGTCTCTATGCCTTTCTTGATGCTCACATTAAATATTTTGATGGCTATTACCACACTCTTCTATCATGTTAGAATCATAGTATATTTTTAAAAATCCAGAACATTTTCAGACAAGCTATCTAGCCATGCTTCCCCATCTCATACTAATTTTTTTTAATTTGTTTCTATTAAATCTCATCTTCTTCAATAAACTTCAGTGACTAGCTTCCTATTGCATCTAAAATCAAATATAAACACCTCTGTTTAGCATTTAAAGGCCTTCACAAGTTGGCCCCAGCCTACCTTTTCAGCCTTATTATACATGACTCCCCTTCATGCACTCTTCCAGCCAAATTGGCTTTCTTGCTATTCCATACATACAATGCTATTATTTCCTCTTTCTATGCCTTTGCATTGGCTGCCCCATGCCTAGAATGTACTGCCTCCTCACCTACACATTTTAGATTCCTTAATTGCCTTTGAAGCTCAGCTCATGTAACCTTCTATTTGAACACTTGCCTGGTTCCTTCAACTGCCAGCACCTCCTCTTCAAAAAATCATATTCTGTATAGAGGCAACATGATGTCATGGATGGAGAGCCAGTCTCAAAAGACCTGGGTTGAAGTCCCGTCTCTGACACACTCTGATCCTAGGTAAGTCACCTTCTTAGGGTTCTAAATAACTCTCTAAAACCATAAGTTGTGGAGAAGGTGCCTACCTATATTGGTAGACAGAGTATCTCCATCCAAGAGTTCCCTCTACCAGTGAATTCACAGGTCCCATCTCTATCTCAAATTTTGTATGTATTCATATATACTATATACATATGCTATTTTCCCAATAGAATATAAACCCCTTGATTATGTGAGTAATTTGTTTTTTTTTTTTCCTATCCCCACCACCTGGCCAATGTCTGCACGTAGTTGAGGCCAGATAAATGTTTTTTGATTGATTGATATCACCTCCAGGATCTTATATAAAGTCCTCTGTCATTCAAAGCATTTCATAGCCTGACCTCCTACCTTTCTAGCCTTCTTATATCTACCTTCTAGTGTTCTCATCTCCTTCTCACCCTGTGTACTCTATCTAGCATCCAGTGACGAAGGCCTCGTGGCCATTCCATGAACAAAACATTCCATTTCTATTCTCTGTACATTTTCACTGGTTGTCCTATGCCTGGACAGACTCTCTCTCCTCATAATCTGCCTCCTGGCTTCCCTGGCTTCCTTCAAACATCAGCTATGGTTCTACCTTCTACAAGAAGACTTTCCTAATTCCTCCTTAAAGCTAGTGCCTTCCTTCTGATGATTATCTCCAATGCATCCTGTATATGTTTTGTTTGCACAGGGTTTTTGTCATGCTTTCTCCCTGATTAGACCATGAGGTCCCTGAAAATAAACTATATGTCTTTATGTCCCCCATACTTAGCAAAGTGCTGCATATAGTAGGTGATTAATAAATGCTTGTTGACTAACTTGATTAATTTCTGGATTTAGCTCAACATTCTATCCTGTTCATTTCTTTTTGGATCTTGATTCTACCATTCAGCTATTAGTTATACCTCCTAACTTTGTATCAGGTACAAATTTAATAAGTATTTATGTCATCTTTACCTTTATCCAAGTCATTGATAAACAGCTAAACCAATAAAAGGACCAAAAATAAGTCATAGAGGCATTCCACTGGAGACCTCCTTCCAAAATGAAATTAAACCATTAATGGCTACCCCTGGGGTCTAACCGTTATCAATTCAGTATCAAATCCCCCTGATTCTATTATCATCTATTTCACATCTCTCCATAACAGTGTGACAAACTTGGCAAAGTGCTTTGCTAAAATTTAAATAAACTCTATCTATAGCATCCCTTGATCTACCAGTCTAGCAATGAGTATAGTAAAGGTTGGTGTAACATGTTGGTGAAGCCATGCTAACTCCTTATAATGTCATTTATTCCTTAATTATTTAACTATCAAATCAGAAATCAAAGTCAAGTTCATTGGCCTATAGGTGGCAGACTCTAATCTCTTTCCTCTTTTAAAAATCAGGGCAATATTTGCCCTTTTCTAGTCCTCCAGCACCTTAAAGCCTCTAGTATTTCCCAAAGATTACTTGACAATAGTTCAGTCACTAAATCTGTCGTTTCTTTCAACATCTGTTGGGGTGTAGTTCATATGAGCTGGCGACTTTCATCAATGTCGGTAAAGTGTTCTCTTACTACTTCCCCATTGTTGTTATTGCTGTTGATGATGATGGTGATGCTTCATTCTTGAAAAGGACCAATGACTTCATGAGGGTGCTACCTTGACTTTCCCATATATCTTGAGCATCAACTCCCTACTAGCTATTTTTGTCCTGTCTTTTTCAGTCCAAAGCTCATTCTCTTTGGCTGAGAAAACAAGCAAATGAATTGAGCAGCTTCTGTTTCTCACCCTGCTCTCATCCTTGTCCCCTTTCATTCAACAATAGTCCTATCCTTCTCTGTCATTATCCTTTAATAAAGGATGACCCAAAATTCTCAGTACAATTTTAAGACATTAAAGTTCAAAACTTCACTGAGAATTTTTGGAATATCCTGTAGAGCTTTTTAAAATCTATTTTTTGTTGTTCTTAACTTTATCAGCTTATTCTGAGCTCATAGTGTTTTTGATACTATTCTTCAGGACAGGGCTACATTGCCTTGCCTCCATCTTCCATATGTATCTTCCTAAAATGTATTGTAGTTTGATGAATTCCCTGTGGATACTCATCTGTCTCAATCAATCAATATTTATTAAGTGCCTACCACATGCCATTCTCTGTAATTAACACTAAGACTATAAAGACAAAAGTCAAATAGTCTCTACCACTGAGGTGCTTATATTCTCATGGGGGAGATGACAATGGATATGTTGAAGTATGTCCATATAAGTATACACAAATATATACAAAATTAATATAAGGTCGTTATGGGAGTAGGAGCACTAACAGCTAAGGGAACTGGAAAAGGATTCATGTAGAAAGTGGCACTTGAGCTAAGTCTTAAGGGAAACCGGGGTCCAAGAGGCACAGGTGAGGAAGAAGTTCATTCCAGACACGGAGAACAATCAATGAAAAGATATGACACAGGGGATGGAGTGCTTCTTTGGACAACTCTCCCCCCTCATCTTCAATATTATTTCCATTTCTGTCTTCAGAATCTCATTTCTAAAACCTCCCTATCCTTCCTGACTTTTCTCCCCCTATAGAAAACTGCTCCATAAGATTTCACCTATCTTTTCTTTTCTTTGTATATTTTGAAATTTGTTCTACCAAAATCCCAAGTTAGACAACATCTGACTTTCCCCTCTTTCTCCATCACAAAACCTCGGAGGAAATGGTCACTTTCCCCTAAGTTCCCATGATTTCCACTGCGGCAACCAGATCGTCCTTGTCAGTGAAGTAAATGTATTCACAAAAGTCCCAGAATTTGTGACCCAGAAGGTTCTCCAGTGGCCAGTTAAATCTGACCCATATATGAAAAAAAATAATAATTCCCACCATAACATACCTGACTCATCCAGACTCTCTTGGATGAGAGAAGAAATTCAAGGAGGGGGAATTCACTACCTCCAGGGGCAGGCCACTCCATTTATGGGAAGCTCTAATTGTAAGGGAGTTTGGCTTTTTTCTAAAGTCAGTCCTCTATCTGACTCTGCAACTTCTACCTGTTGCTCCTGGTTCCACCCTCTAAAGCCAAACAGAGCGAATATAATCCCTCTTCCATGTGACAACCAGTCAAATACTTGAAGAGTCACCTTGTCCCCCTAAGTCTTGTCTTCAGAGAAAAAGGAAACCAGCTGCTACCTTAAAGAAACAGAAGTCAGACCTACCAAGTCATTTAATAACTGCCTCACCCAAGGTAAGGCTCTCAGTGAACTCCAACTAAGTTTCCAACTTAGGGTTAGAATTTCTGCAGCTGTGACATACCATCACTGTGGAAGAACAGGGAAGAACTGCATGATTGCTTTGATTTAAGATGAATTAAGGTGAAAAAGTATCAGGGGAATAATTTCTTCTCTCTCTCTCTCTCTCTCTCTCTCTCTCTCTCTCTCTCTCTCTCTCTCTCTCAGACAGATGGTCATTCTAAACAGGTGTGTTTATGCCTCAAAAAAAATGTCAGGAAGATAATTGGGGGGATAGGGTGGGTGGTGGGGAGTCATTCTTCTAACAAGGAAAGTTATCAAAAATATTTTCTGGACGTGATACTGCTTTTATGCTGAAAGAAATCTCTATATTTTCACATACAAACTGTGCCTATTCAAGGAATTCAATTTACTCCTATAAAATGAAGCTAGAATTTAGATATTGCTGGTAAGACTGGTGTTTTTAGAAAAAATGTACTGTTTCAATCAAACTTGCCATATCTAAGGGGCCCACTCTTTCTAAAATGATCTTATTTTATGGATGCTTAAAACCAGGCCTGGCCTTGTATACCCCAAAGAGATTTAAAAAAAAAGAGAGAGAGAGAGAGAGAGAGAGGGAATGGACCCAGATGTTCAAAAAGATATTTTAAAAATATACAAAAAAAGCTCTTTTGTGGTGGCAAAGACCTGGAAACTAAAGGATGCCCATCAAATGGGATGTGACTGAAAAAAATGTAGTACATTAATGTTATGGAATACTTATGTAAAACCATAAGAAATGATGAAATGGACCCCTTTAGAGAAATCTGAAAAGAGTTTTATGAGCTGATGCAAAGTAAAGTGAGCAGAACCAAGGAAATATTTTATGCTCTGACAATATTGTCAAACCAAACAACTTTAAAATTTAGAACTTAAGAACTCTGTTCAACACGATGGCCAATATGATTCCAGAGAACTGATGATAGACTTTATCTAGGAGCAGCGAGGTGGTGCAGTGAATAGAGTACCACCCCTGGAGTCAGGAAGGCCTGAGTTCAAATCCAGCTTCAGACACTTGACACACAGTTACTGGCTGCATGAACTTTGGCAAGTCACTTAACCCCAATTGTCTTGCCTTCCCCCCTCCAAAAAAAACAAACAGCTACCTACTTCCTGACAGCTATAAGGAACTTAACATGTAAAAAGAGAAATACTTTTTTTACATGTGCCATTTATTTTGCTTACTTATGCATTTTTTTTCTTGGGAGGAGGTGGTGTTGGGGAGGGGCGAGGAGTGATAGGTGGGGAAAGCCTGTTAACTTTTAAAAATTAGCAAATAGAAAAGAAACCAGTCCTGTCCCAAAACAAAATGTTGATATGCAAAGTTTGTCTTTAGGCACCCAGGGTCATCTTGATGTTACCCTCTGACTTTCCATGGCACTCCCACTGAGGTGTTCCATTCATTGTCTCAACCTGATCCCTCTAACCAAAATTAGTCTAGTCTGTATTTGAGACTAAGGCAGAGGAAAGCCTGCTCTCAACTAAGTAACAATGGACAGTAAGAGAATAATCAAGCCAACTAAGTTGTGCTAGCCCCTTAGCTAAATAATATTTTAGTATCTCATTACTTAATATCTTAACTCTATTGAAATTAAGTTTCCCTAAAAGTACCTTAAGGACCATCAGGCAATGATGTGAATTTCAGGCAGGGAGGGAGTTTGGGAGGGGAGTCGCTCCATTCAAATCAGTGCAAGAGACAGTTGTCTGTACCATGTAAAGAAAAAGTAACTTGAATGTGCCAAACTTCCAAGACCAATTATAAGAAGTCAAACCACAGACTGCTTATTCCTTGAAAGAAGTATGCTTTCTCCCTGTCTCCCTCTCTCCTCTCCTCTCTGCTCTTCTCTCCTCTTCTCCTCTCCTCTCTTCTGTCCCCTCTCTCTCTGTCTCTTCTCCCTCTCTCTCTACTGACTCCTTGTCTTCTTCCTGAAAACATATGGTATTCCCATTTTAAAATTTTAAAAACCTTCATTTTGTCCCACATTTCCTTTACTCTGCCTTCTTATGTATTTCTTTTCCTCTTTACTAATAAACTTCTAGAAACACCCATAGGTGCCTCTAGCCACTACTTTGTCACTATCAACTCATTATTCCGTTGAAATTGCCTTTTCCTAGGGCACATTTTCATAAATGATTTTTTAGTTACCAAATCTATTAGCCTCATTTTTGTTATGCTCTGCCCAGGACTTAACAAGCTTAGCTAGAAGGAATCAGCAACACAAGGGCAACAACTGAAAGAAGAAACTGCTGAAGTACTGGAGAAAAAGGAGAGATGGGAGTGGGTCATTGGACCCTGGAAGAATCTTAGAACAAAGGACTCAAAATTAAGTTACTAATTGTATTCACTCATTTAAGAACTCAAAGAAATTCTCCCCAAAGAGTATGCTCTTTTCCTGACTTTCCTGTTCCCATGCTTGTCTGGTAAGTGATATTGTAATATTCTCTGCTTGATTCTTTTCCCTAAACATTTCCCATATGCTGATTTTGCACAAAACTTTAGAAGAAACAAACCTCTGTCTGAATTTTAGGAATTTTCCTTACTGGGAGCTCTGAGCTATTATAATTGAACTAATAACTTTTCATCAGATATAAACTACATGAAACAGCAGAGAAAGCCTAAGACCTAAAGGCCTTAATATTGCAATATTGTAAATAAAAATGTAAAATTGTAAGTTACATACATCCTAAAGGCCCTAAGGGCCATTATATTGTCCTAAGCTAAAAGTAAGCTAGATTCTACAATGAAGTGTGACTAATTAAATCACTAACTTACCTAACTTAAGATGCAAGTAAGGAAAGAGGGCTGAGTAGAAATAACCAAAATCTACATGAGATTCAGCTTTGCCTCTTCCAGAAAGAAGAAAGGAGCAAAAAGGATAAAGTACCTTCCAGAGTGCTACCCACAAGTACAACCTTCAAATTCCGAATGCATGCCCCAAACTGAACTCCATCTTTCCTCAAAAACCTGCTCTTCTACCTAATCACTCTATTTCTATTCATGGTTCTACCTCCCAATCACCCAAATTCAAAATATCAATCACTTTTGATTCACTATCAGTGGGTGATAAATTTGGAAAATTGCTCAATTTTATTGTTTAGATTCCAGCAATATCTCTCACATGCATCCCCTTCTCTCTTTTCCCACTGCAACCATCCAAATTTAGGCTCTTATTATCTCTTGCTTAGATTTTCTAATAAACTTTTAATTCCTCATTCTACTTCCAGTCTCTCTCCTTTCTAATTTATTCTTCAAAACCCTGCCAAAATAGTCTTCCTAATTCAGAAATAGCTAAATGGAGCAGTGGATAGAGTGCTGGCACTGGAGTCAGGAAGACTCTTCTTCCAAAATTCAAATCTGGCCTTGGACACTTCCTATCTATGTAACCCTGGGCAAATCACTTAATCCTGTTTGCCTCACTTTCCTCATCTGTAAAATGAGCTAGAAAAGGAGATGACAGGCCACTGCAGTATCTTTGCCAAGAAAACCCAATGGGGTCACAGAGAGTTGAGTGTGCCTGAAATGACTGAATGGCAACAACAAATTCATAAATCTGACTATTGCTGGGTAAAGACTGTGTTGTTTTTCACATCTGTGCACCTAGCTCTATGCCTTTCACTTTACAGGAATTTAACAAATGTTTATTGCATAATAAATTATGCACACAGCCCTCCTTCCTCTGCAAATAAAACACCCTGTTCTGATACATTATGGGGAAATGGTTTTGAAGAGAGAGAACCTTTTATAACTCTGGCACTAATGGAGTGAGTGGTCATTCTCATTCCCTACCTAATCATTATCCTAAGGACTGCTAGCTTAGCTATTCTCTCTATTCTGCTCCTGTAGCACCTCTGGGCCTTTTCTTCTGCTCTAAAGCTAAATTCTCTTAGGTCTGGTCTCCCTCAATTAGAGTGTAAGCTCCTTAACGGCAGTTAACTGTCTCCCTTTTCTATTTGTATCCCAGCCCTTATCATTTTAGTCCACTATGTATTTGGCAGATAGTAAAGTGATTAACAAATAGTTTTCATTCATTTATTCATTCAATACCTCTGCCCTGTCTTCTCCCTATCCCAAATGACATAGAAAAATGGTGAAGTAGGTAGAATATTTTTTCCAGTCGCACCATTTCCCATCCCCTAATATCACTCTGCATAAACTCAGAGCTTCATTTTATTCATGTGCAAAGTTAGGGGATCAAATGAAATAACTTTTAAAGTCCTTTCCATCTCTGACTTTGTAGGGTTCTAGAAACTAATTGCATGGCCGTAAACAAATCTCTTGGCCTTCTTTTTGGTTTAATTAACTCAATCATAATAAAGAGAGAGCAGACTTCAAAGCCAGGAAGGTCTGTGTTCAAGTCTCATCTCTGGCTATGTGACCCTGGGTGAGTCACTCCAGGTTCTAGTGCTCTAGGCAACTATCTAAGACTGTAAGTTATAGACTACCACCTGCATTGGTGGAAGGATTTCCTTTAACAATGAAATCACAGGTCCTGTCCCTATCCCTTACTCAGCTTTAAAATGGAAATGGTAATACCAGAGATGTTGTAAGGATTTAATGAGCTATAACTGACATCTATATATAGATATCTCATTTTGAGTCTTGCAACAACCTTGTGAGGTTAGTACCACAGTCTTCATCTCTTGCTTTAAGATAAGGAAGTGAGATCTTGGAAAGGGGCTGAGCAACATTTTAATAATTTTACAGCTAAGGGCCAGAGGCAGGATTTGTACCTACACTCTATTTTGCCATGTTGTCATAATGTCTCTCAAAGTGCATCAAATGCTGAGTATTTGTAGTAGTGGTAATATTATTAGTATAGATGTATTTTGTCCTAAAAAAGAAAAACTCCGTCTTAGTTTTCTAGCTACTTATGCTATTTGTATACAGCATTTGTCTTAAGACCAAAGCTGAGCATTTTTTAAATTATCCAATGTATTATTTTATTTCACTAAAAATTAATTTTAAAAAATAAAAATTAATTTTAAAAATTAATTTAGTTTCTACTGTATGCAAAGAATCTCTTTTTTTAATTAAAGAATTATTTGTTCCGTTATAGAGTTTCTAATTTAGTAAGGGAATCTGCCCATGGATAAGCATGAGAAACTATAATACAAAAATCATATATAAATGCCTGAGAGGTTCAATACACAGTACTAGGTAAGCAGGAGAAATTATGGTTATATTTCTAATGTCAAAACTAATCATTGCAGAGATAGGTGCCATTGTTGTTGTTCATTTCACTTGGGTCCAACTCTTCATGACCCCATTGGGGTATTCTTTGCAAAGATACTGGCCATTTCCTTCTCCAGCTCATTTTATAGATGAGGAAAGTGAGGCAAACAGGGTTAAGTGATTTACCCAGGGTCACACAGCTAGTTAAGTGTCTGAGACCAGATCTGAACTCAGAAAGATGAGTCTTCCAGATTCCATGCCCAATATCCTATCCACTGTGCCACCTAGCACCCAAGTGCCATTAGTAGCCATTCATAAAAATGTAACATTATACACTAAAGACTTTTAATATTACATTTATGAATTTTTTGCATATTTTATTTCCTAGGTTCAGTCAATACTTGGTTATACTGGTATTTCTAAACAAGATACATATTCTTATACTAATAAATTACTAAATTTCACCAAAGAAGAATAAAGAGTATGATTCTTGAGTTTGCTAATTGTCTTTCTCTATACAGTCAGACATTAGCTCATTTGGTGTTTAGCTCAGTTTATCATAACAGATAAAGGCTGTATCATGCATATAGCACATATCTGCATTTTAGATACCACAAATGATATAAACATAAACAATTTCTCTGTGATCCTATCGGTCAAAAGGGACAATTGACTCATTACTTTTCCAGACCCTGCCTCCATTATGAAAAATACAATCACAGTTCATATTTTATAGACCTGAAGGCTTATAATGTGTTCTCTTTATAACAGCCTTATGAAGTACATAGTGCAAGTATTACCATCTCCATTTAGGCTCAGAGAGGTTAAATATTTTGCCCAAGATTATACAGCTTACGTCAGAAACAAAACTTGAATGTAAAACTTGTGGTCTGGGTCCAACACTCCTTCCACAGCACTAATATAAGTGAACACCACAGTCTCTAATGGAAAGATGTGCCATATGCATAGACACAGGCATTAGCTTTGTATTCATAGGACCTGGGTTCCAATCCCACTTCTAACAACTACCTGCGTGAATTTGGACAAGTCACAACTCCCCCTGGGTTTCACTTTCTTCATGTGTAAAATATAAGGGTTTAAGCAGATAGTTTCAGAGTTTTCTTCTACTTCTAAATTGATGAACTCCAGGGTAATACCTACTCTCTATCGACCTGTATAGTCAATCAACCAACCCCCAGGCATTTATCAAGTGCCTTCACTGTGTGAGGTAGCGTGTGTCTGGCAGTGGAGATTCAAAGACATCAATGAACAGTCTATGCTCTAGAGGAGTATACATTCTATCTAGAAAGGCATCCTATATAAAATGACAAGAGTAGGCTAGGGGACCTATAAAATCTCTTCTATCTTAAGTCATAATCCTATGAATCTGACTGCTAAGGAGATGGAATGATTGTGCTCTTGATTCCATTGGTACATAAGCAAGGAAATCAGTTTGGTCTCTGGCCAGCCACTTCCTGTTAGACTGAGAAGTCAGGCTGGTAAGGTTGCCACTGCATTGTCCTTGCCATCCTGGTGTCATTCCAACTGGAAGATATAATAAGAGGGAGGCAAAAGGAGGTTTATAACTGGTCCATATCTAGGAGGGTAATGAATTAGTGCCAGGGCTGTAACTAGGGCAGGGCAGTGAGATTGTTTGCGGTTTTTTTCCCCCTTGGGGCACAAATATTTAGAGAGTGCTAACAACATTTATAGTCCAACAGATAGAAACAATCGAGCTGAGCACCTAGTTAGCAAGAATGAATAATTAAAATAGAAATCTTCTCCCCAGCCAAGCCCTGCCCTGCTCTCTCCTCCCCAGCAGGACTGGCAACTTTGGTTTCAACAAGTCCCAGGGTCTCTGTTTTCTCCCCACACACACACACCAGGACTAGGCTAGGCCTTTACTGAATGCTGGGGGGAGAAAGCAGGGAGGAGAGTAGAAACTTTGTACTGCGTGTCCCTAGCTCCAGAATGACCAATTAAGGCTGATTAGTGGTCCCTTCGATTCATGTGGGGATATTTGAGTTCACTGTTTGCTCCATTTGGATAATCCTCCTCTAACAAAAATAGTAAGTATATTATCACCGTCTTGATGGTTGATAATAAATTAAGGCACAGAGTGGCTAATAACTTCAAAACATAGGATTTAAGAGTTGGAAGTGACCTTAGAAATCTCTGGGGGGTCATACAGCAGTCTCATACTCTCTGAGAGAGAACCCAGGA